>CM060661.1:3897500-4497500 GCA_030686955.1 Odontamblyopus rebecca | reverse complement strand
ACGGCGGGTCTAATGACAGCTCTTAGTATGTAGGATGTACCGTGAACACGTTCGAAGCTCCTGGACAAGTGAGGCTCATTATCTACTCTTCACTCGTACAGAAGCCGAGATTCATTTGCACCAGAAACAGCTGAAAAGTGCAGGCAGAGCATTACAACCTGGAGATTCTAGTTTACCGAGTTGTGCCGTGATAAACCTGAAGCAGTTTGGAAAATATTGGGAAACAGTGATTGTTTATTTCGCGATTGACCTGGTCTGAATTGGAAGTGAGCACGAGCGTGATTTGGCTCCATCTACCCTGGCTCCAGTTCACTTCCTGAAATCGCTCTATTTTGTCCGTAAGTCAACGTGTGAACATTAATAACAGACCAGCCAGGTGCATTCTTTTCCTCCCGCTTTATTTTATCTTATTACCTTTCTGGACACTCAAGGTCGCCTTACAACAACATAAACAAATTAAATATGAATAAACATACAGTTAATACAGTTAAAATGGGACAGTATTTCATTGATTCATTGTATTTAGCATTTCGTAGGGATGCAACAATAACCTAAATATTGTGATATCTTATGGTCAAAGGTCTCACAATAATATCGTGGAGCATCACAATATATCGAATCCCGAGTCTCTTTGCTTAAATGAACAGTTCTGATGCAGAAATAGCTAAAAAAAAACCAGAGGGAACTACATAGACCATGATCCTTTGCTCCGTTTCAGTGCAGACGACATGAAGAAATAACTGTTCTAAGCACTTTTACATCTTCATTCTTTGGATTAAGTCTCGTGAAGGCGTTTTTAGAGGAAAAAGTAGCAGATTCAGCCTCCACAAAATTAAATTAAATCTGGTACCGTGAGATGTTTACGGTGAAAATATCGTACAGAGAGATTTGGATTTCGTTCCAACCCTAATGACAATAAATCTTGTACCAAATGACTGGTCAAAGCATTTTATGTCAGTCTTGTTGTTATGTAGAATATTATATCATGAGCCTCCCCACCATATCGTGAGCTTTCCCACGATATCGCAATAAATATCGTACCGTGAGGTTCAGTACAGTGACGATATCATATTGTGAGACTTTGATATCGTTACACCCTTAGTATTTAGTATTGAATTTTGTTAGTACTTAGTATTTATTGTTTAGTATTTAGTAAAGAATTAGACAGTATTTTAATTGATTGATTAACTCTGGAAGTCTCCGCCCCTTCACATCAGAAACTCAGACTCACTAAACGCCTTCAAAAAAACTGCTCAAAACACCTTTTCCTCACAGCCTCCCCACACACGACTGCTCCTCACTGTTTTCTCTGTCCTGTCTTTGTTTTAATGTTACTTCGTCGTGAAGCGTCTTTGTGTTACCGTGAAAAGCGCTATATAAAACCAATGTACTATTATTATTATTATTATTATTAACTAGTGCTGCTATGGAGAAGGGGTGTGCACCTTCAGGACCCTCGCTCCTGATTGTTTGCTATGATACGTGCGGTTGGACCTCATGAAGATGTGATCGTTTGTTTTTTGCAGAGGATATATTCCCCAAAATGTGGCTTTAACCTCGTCAGGTGAGATGACGAAAACATAATGGATAAGGTATTGTCCTTTTGGGAAGATTTGTCCTCTGCATTTGGCCCATGCTTCAGTCTCTGGGGCGACCTGTCAGGACTAGAGGGACCCATCTCCAGATCTTGAAGCTAGTCTTGGTCAGGACTACCTTTGCTTGATGGGAGAAACCAGGGCGCCACCACGCAGACACTCCGTGGGGGATAGAACCAGCAGCTTTCCTGCTTTGAGACCTGAGTCTGCTTGTCATTCTTCAATTGTGCAGTCTGGAGGAGATAGGGCTGAGAAAAAGGGTTGTTATAGTTAATGTTCCATATTTATTAGCTTAAAATAAATAGTAAACGCCCAAATTATTCTATTCTATACTCCCTATGTCTATTTATAATGATGGTTTTGTATTTTAGGAGTGTTGTTTGTAAAAATGTCAGGTTAATGTTAGGAGCCTGGCGATTACGGTTTGATATTCATGCATTAGAACAGACATATTCAATTTCATAGCGACTGAAAGCACATCAAAGTAACGCAGAGTTTTAATTAAAAGCTGTGATGTTCGACTCCACTGACGTCCTTTGAGTTCACAGCGACGACGAGTCCTTTACATATCAAATCAAATCCAGTACGTCCGCCACGCTCGGCACCTCTCCTGTGGGACCCTGGGAGCTGCTTCACTTCAGTCCCACCGTAACCTGACACTTTGTAATGACGCCATCGCCGACAAGGACGTTCTGAGGGTACCTGCTTTCGCCGTGCGGAAATATGCAACGACCGACCCCTCTGGTTCAGTCCTGCGTCTCCCCTCGGGCTGTTCTGAGGTTTGAGCCGGCAGGTGCGGCAGGTGTGGCAGGCGCGGCTGCACACTGATGTTCTGACCACACAAGGAGAAGCAGAGGACGTGTTGATTTTTGCATTTGAAAGTGAATGAAGGTTGAACAGAGTTAGTAAGCAGGTGTTTTCTCTGGACTTCTCTGGAGGGTATGTAGCCTGCACTGTTACCCGTTTGAAGGACACATATTAAAGACTTCGTGAGCTTTTAACATTATTCTGTTTTCAAAAATACCTGGAGTTTTATTTAGTTTCTTTGACTTTTGTTTGAATCTTGTGTGGCAAGTTTGCTCCCTCTGAGTCACAAAACACTTTTCTGTTTTTCTCGCATCCTTGGAGACCGTGCAAGAAGCGGGTTAAGGAACTATGGAGTATGGACATTTGATATGCTACAGGCGTTTTACACCGTACTTGGCAGCAAATGTGGCAGAAAACCTTCCAGAGGAAACGCGTTGAGGGAATGAACCATTTCTTCCACAGGATCTGCTGATCTAACCTGATTCATCAGCCGGTTTCACTTCATGGAAACAGTCTGACCCCGCAGCATTAGGATTCGTTCGCTCAACGGTTGGAGGTAAATTTTTGGATTCAACCAATCGCTGCTATTTGGTTGTGACGTCTGTAATGTGGCAGAACGCTCAGTGGTGTCCAAGTAATCGCGGCACAACAGCAAACAAAGTGGAGACTGAACATGTCTGTCCAGGAGCGCTGTCATTTCTGCCAGGTGAACTTGCAAATTAAAGGTACGATAAAAAATGCAAAGTTATTATTTGACCAAGGAAGTCCAAAGGAGGATGGCGTCTGCAGTCTGCTATCGCAACTCGGGTTGGTTCTGGCCAACACATCGCTTCGCTGATTGGCCGGTGCGCCAACTGCAACTTCCGGAGTTCTTGCAAACCGCCGAGTGTTTTCCCATTCCTGACTAGTCGCTGGAGAGGAAGGAAATTGAGCGGAGACTAGGTGGCGCTGCTGCTGACCCCCCCCCGACCTTAGACTTTTGACAGAGACACAAAATCCACTGAGATGTGCAGTGCAAATGTTGTAGCAATAGCAAAACTTTAAACTAATTTTGAACTCACTAACATTACATTTGTTCCTCTTGGTAATTGCCTCGGCTGCCTGTAGGTAGAGCCATACACTAGGGCGCTCCCAAGCTGAAAAATGACTAAACATAGTATTTATCTGAAGTTCTGAAACATGAAATGCCATAGCAAAGGTACCCAAGGCCAATAACAATAGAAAAACAATTCAGAATGTACAATCCAATAGCATCTTCATTCTATAATTTATACAGGCCGTGCCCCTGGTGAACGCTGCAAACCTCCAGAATTGACTGAACTCTGCTGGAGGTTGTGCTGGTACTAATTAAGTTTTATTTCCAACTGGTTTCACCCGCAGGATCTGGCAACCGAAAGTGAAGAGCTCTCGTCTTGAGACATGCTTGAGACACCATAAACAAACTGTCCATCATGTACAACGGTTTTTGTAATTAAGATTAAATCTGCCACATGCAGTTTTCTGTATAATCCATATTTGATTTGAACATGTTCATCTCATTTCTTTCAACACTGATAAGT
Source organism: Odontamblyopus rebecca (assembly GCA_030686955.1). NCBI lineage: Eukaryota > Metazoa > Chordata > Actinopteri > Gobiiformes > Gobiidae > Odontamblyopus > Odontamblyopus rebecca. The sequence goes on along the minus strand of CM060661.1, from coordinate 4,493,539 downwards.
CCATTATTGGTCCAATCAAGTACAAAGACTGGGTGACTGAAAAATGCAAGTGAATTCCATAAGAGCTCAGTCTGACCTGCAAAACCGTTTAAAACATGAGGCACAAAACATAACTAATAAACAACAACCAAAATTTGGTGATATTGTATCGTCAAAAGTCTCACAATAATATCGTGGACCATCACAATATATCGAATCCCAAGTCTCTCACAGAGGGAACTACATAGACCATGATCCTTTGCTCCGTTTCAGTGCAGACGACATGAAGAAATAACTGTTCTAAGCACTTTGAAATCTCCATTCTTTGGAGGAAAAAGTAGCAGATTCACAGTTTTATATTGCAATAAATCTGGTACGGTGAGATGTTTATGGTGAAAATATCGTACAGAGAGATTTGGATTTCGTTCCATCTCTAATGACAATAAATGTTGCACCAAATGATAATGCAAAGCATTTTATAATGTCAGTCTTGTTATTATGTAGAATATCGTGATATCGGGAGCCTTTCCCATGATATCGCAATACCGTACCGTGACAATATCGTATCGTGAGACTTGGATATCGTTACACCCCTACTAATAAATGATGTTAAGAGGTGGGATGTGAAATAATAAAATATCTGCATTATAGGATTTTGTCTATAGGAAAATCTATTGAAAAAAAACCTGCAAAAATATCTCATTAAAATAAAATTAACCTGCTTGTCTCCATGGAGATGTTATTGTTTTTGTCTGCAATGTTCCGTAGTATAGTATTAAACTCTCCATGGAAACAAGCAGGTGATGCCATCAGGCCAAGTTACAGGTCAGATCTGTGGAGATGAGACCCAGCTCACAGTAAAAACGTTTTTCAGAATATTTTTGAGTAACGCTGAAAATGAATAAATACAACAGATTTTTTTAATACTGTCACAGAAGTGAAATTTCCATGGAGACAAGTAGGTGGTTGGAAAGTTACATAGCGCGTCTTTAACAGGAATTTCTGCAATTTCGTGGTTCATTTTATTGTCCTTCCTCAGCCTGTTTTAACTTTTTACAATCATGAGTTCAGTTCTTCCCCAAGTTTTCGTTATTATAACTTTTTACACAACTAAGTCTTCTGAATAAGTGGCCAAAACCAATGAAAAATGCCATACGTCGCATATTTCCCCCATATCCTCCCTGTGTGGAGCTGGCGCGGGTTAATTGCAGAGGGACAGTTGCGTTGGTGCATGTCCCTGGGGCAGAGCCTTATCCCCGGCTGCAGCTCCACAGTGCCTCAGCGCATTAGCATAAAACGAGAGAGTCTCCGGGTCTAGCCTCAGGGACAGTCAGGCCTGTGCAGGACACGACTGCAGCTTTTGTTCGGTGGTTCACTACAAATATGAACTTAAAGGTGCGTGGTGTAACTTTTCTGAGGTCCGTCAAATGCTTTTCTCCGTGAAGATGTTATAGGCTCTGTTCACGTCACGTCACAAACCAGGAAGATGTTCGACAAAATGCAATTATAACTTCTGGTGTGGTTATGGAAGGGGCTGAAACGCCACAACACAACAAAAAGCCACAACACACAAAAAAAGCCACAACAGAAGTGACTGCGGGACTCTATTTTCCAATGGACCAAGCGAGGAGGATTAAGCGGGAAGTGAATGGGAAAAGTTCAAGAAAAAGTAGAAGAATGTGAAAAGTAAAGTAACGGAAATGTGAACTAAGTTGGAAACATAAGTAAAAGTAATTTATTGTTTTGTGACCAGGATCGATGTCACTGTCTGACCCTCGTAAAGAATTTCCCACTTGATCCTCCTCGCCTGGTCTGTCGGAAAATAGAGTCCCAGGGTCACTTCCGTTGTGACTTTTTGTTGCGTTGTGGCATTTGTATTTGTTGCGTCGTTTATATTTGTTGTGAGCCCTCCCGGCTTTTGTAGACTGTGATATACAGTATATGATTGTAATTGTTCAGTATTTCCCGCTACAGTAACAAGTAGGTGAAGAAAACTGGGCTATTTTCTAATTTTTCCTAGATTTTGTCACATTTTCTACCATGAACAGACCGGAAGTACCGCCCACCGGAAGTTGCAGTTGCATCTTTCCAAACGTCTCCCTGGTTTGTGACGTAAGCGTGAATAGAGCCTATTGCTTTGTCTGGAATGTTCCACAGTATGACATTAAACATTTCTATCTTCATGGAGACCAAACCAGACCCAGTTACAGCTCAGATCTGTGGAGAGGCGACCCTGCTCACAGTCAGAATGAATGTTTTTACAAGTACTTTTGAGCCATAAAACCATCTGTAATTGAATAAATCTAAAGTAGAGCTGTTTAATGTCACACTGTGGAATATTCCAGGCTAAGTAATGACATCTCCATAGAAACAAGCAGGTGGCGGACCCTCCACCAGAAAAACACAATGCACCTTTAAAGTAAATTTAGCTGACTACCACGGGCTAGAATAATAACGGCGATGACACACTTACATAAGCGTTTGTGCGTAGAGAAAAAACATGTTTTTTGTTGCATATTGACAGGCCTAATATTTACAGAGATTATTTTTCCCATTGTGTCCGACAGCCTTGGACTTTCAGGGATCTGTTCCATTTTATTGTTCTAGTGGAACTGAATTGAATACTGACGGTACAAGTGAACACTGATGTGTCCTTGGGCAATACTCTCCACCCACTGTGGCTTGAATGTGGTGTGTGTGTGTGCGTGTGTGTGTGTGTGTGTGTGTGTGTGTACATGTGTGTGTGTGTGTGTGTGTTGGTGGTTGGAGGGGTTCATCGTGCAGATTGACAGCCTCAGTTTAGTCAGTTTATCCCAGGGCAGCTGTGGCTAGATGGAGCTTTTTCCCATTTTCCAGTTTGGAGGATCTGAATGATGCAGTGTAAAGACTATTTGGGAAGGTGTAATGTAGATCCAAGGCTTTATAAAGTCTGTGTATGTGCAAAAAAACACAAAAAACACTAAACATTAGACATCTTTTGGGCGTGCAGATCGTGTCTATACTGTGTTGTTTGTTCATTGATCCGAGGTCTGGCGGTGACATTGCTGTGTGTGAATATTTCCTTTTTGTAAAATGCTTCAAGGTGGAAAAACGCTTTATAAAAATCTCAAAATGTTTAAAATGAGTTTAAATTTAAAGGGACAGTTTAGAATTTTAGACATAGGGCCTAATTTCCTCGTGTGTTGGAGACGTGTGGAGACACTTTTAAAAATACCATCCAGTCCTTGTATTTGCAGAGGTGCTGGTGCTAGGCTAGTGCAGGTCAATGGCCACAGTCGTCCTGCCACTAAAAACAGTCTGACCCACTCCACAGACCCGAGGAAAAACTATTAGAACTCCAGACTGTCCCTGTGAACGTCTGTGTCCAGAGAATAATTTTAGAAGCAAAACCAACCGTTGCATTTGAAGGATTTATGTCTGAGCAGCAGCAGTGAGTTGTACTTCCTGATAGAAGCTCGGCAACGGCGACTGATATATGAGAAAATAGTCCCTCAACATGCAACGATTCATGCGACGCAAAGTTAGTTTTCATATTCTATCGACACAGACATTCTCATCGACAGTCTGGAGTTATAATAGTTTTTCCCCGGATGCACTGTGGCCATTGACATGCACTAGCCTAGCACCAGCAACCTCTCCAAATACAAGGACTGGATGGAATATTTAAAAAAAAGTGTCTCCACGCGTCTCCAACACTCTGAGGAAATGAAGCCCTATGTTCAGAACTGTCCCTTTAACATAGAGAAGACCATTTGGACTAGAATTAGCCTCATCTGGAGGTCCCGGGAACATCAGCACTGGACGTCAGGAAGACCTCGGGAAAAAGACCTGCTCTGGCGTCACAGTCTTCACCTTCAGTGGACCGAGACTGGACGTGAAAAATGACCCTAAAAAGATGTCGTTTCAACTTTACTTTGAACAGTGTGCCTCTTACCTGTTTTTTTATTTCATCTTTCACGTTTCAAGCCTCAATTCTGAAAAAAAAAGTCTTGATCCTAAAATACAACTACTCCTTAAAGTTGAACATTTAGCAAATACCAGGTGTGGAGAAAATTTGTACTTCACCAGCACCTTCCCATGTGAATTAGTCTCTTATCGTTTTTTTCCCCCTCTGTTTAATACAAATACATTTATATACCATCCATCCATCCATCCATCTTCTTCCGCTTATCCGGGGCCGGGTCGCAGGGGCAGCAGTCTAAGCAGGGGCTCCCAAGCTTCCTTCTCCCCAGCCACTTCCACCAGCTCCTCCGGACGGACCCCGAGGCGTTCCCAGGCCAGCCGAGAGACATAGTCCCTCCAGCGTGTCCTGGGTCTTCCCCGGGGCCTCCTACCGGTGGGACATGCCTACATTTATATACATTTGAATTAAAACAACAGTTATTCAAATACAAAATTACCTGAAGGTCTGTGGTTCAATCCAGGCTTCTTGCAATTCACACGGGCTTTACTGTCTTTGGGCAATGCACTCTGGTCAATTTGGGGCGTCATTTCTTGCGTTGTGGCCGGTCCAAGACTTTGAAACTCTTCGCCGATCACGTCTTTGTCTCTGTCCACAGTTAAGCTAACGAGTTCTTGCCTTTCGCGCGTAATATTTCTGTTATACTTTCATTGCTTTGTATCGGACTTTGACTTTTCTTCTTACTTCTTGCACTTTGGTTCAGGTTTCGCGGTTGTAAAGTGCTATTAAACTAAAGCTCGTTTGACTGATTGACTTCACCCGCCTTGACTCCACTGAATGTGAGTGAATACAGGCTCCTGTTATAAAAGGCCTGTGCAGCTATAGAACCATTATGCACATGTTTTACACTTTTATCAGTTATTAAAGTAGATGTAAAAAGATTCACAGAATCACTGCATTACTTCCCGTTCACTAAAGCTCTGGGAGTTTATGGTGAAAACAGTAATTACACGTGTTTGTTATGATACTAAAATGTCAAACTCTTTTTTTTTTTAATAAGAAAGAAAAAGGAAAAAAGGAAGAGGCTCAATACTCTATACCAATTTCAGTGATGAAAAGACACTCACAATAGAATGCAATTTTCGGAACAAAATAATTGTGCTTTCAGGTCAAATTTTGTCATGTTTACGGGAATGGAAATGATTTTGGACACAGTAGCTCAGACATGACAATATAATATAATAAGAAAGAGCAAAAAATGTGGACGGTAATAAGAAATTCTAAATAAATAGCAAAAGAGACTGCTGAGAAATAAGGTATAATTATATAAATGTGAATGTACAAATCAAAATAAAATAGAAAAATACGTCAAAATATAAAATCTCAGTGAGTTGTTGTAGGGAGTATTATTCGATACATAAAGGTGAGTTGTTGTATTTGTAGGAAGTATTATCTGTTATATAAGGATGAGTTAGGGGTGGGCGATATCTCGATATTTAAAATATATCGAGATATTTTTGAAACTCGATATGAATTCTGACATATCGATATATCGCTATAATGCTTATGTTTACTTCTGGTTTCGCCGCTTCGCTTGTCTCGCCTTCTCTGTGCCGCGCTCACCTCCGCCTCCTGCTTTTGTCCCCCGATATCCTCCCTGGAGCCCGGAGCTGGCCGCGGACTAAACCAAGACTTTGACTAAACCAGGACTAAACGCGGCCGCAGAGCCCGGGGCTCGGTCGCGGACTAAACCAAGACTAGGACCAGGGCTCTACAGTGCGCCCATTTCACTCGCATTTGCGAGCAAATATTTCGCCGTGCGAACGGGGAAAACAAACAGGCGCATCTGTGCGAGTGCTTCTGCAGCACAATAAGGAGCAGCGCACAGACGTAAGGTGACGAGTTAAACTTTCTAAATGCACCTGCCCAGCGCGAGCGCAACCACATGACCGCGCACGACTCCAGCATACGAGCTCCGCGTGTGGCCGATATCACTCATACGAACAAACTCCGCTTCAAAACACACCCACGTCCCCTTAAACGAGCAGTGCCCCGCAGCAGGACCCACACCTGTCCCACTCATTAGACAGCCCCATGCTGCTGGGCATCCGTCTCTAAAGCGAGAGCTTTGTCTTGGTCTTGTCACGGACTCAAGGTCTGAACACTGAGTGCATCATATTTGTCACAATGTGCGTTTGGTTTGGTAAATGTGCAGAGACTAAACATCACTTTAAAACAAGAGAATGTTACTCCAGTTTGGAATGTCAAAATACAGGTTTAAAAATCCTGCACATTTTATTCACTTTGAAGCAGTTTTCTTTAAAGTGCCAGTGGAAATTCTCTTAAAGAAGAGGTTTTTAAACTGTGGGTGAGGGTCCAAAAAGGGGTGCAGAGTGTTTAAGTGCAGTACTAAATGAATATTAATCAGATAAAATGTGTCTGTTGTTTTTGCAGTAGTGTGGGAGGGGGTTATTTTTCCTGTAAAGATATCGAGATATATATCGTATATCGAGATATATTTTTTGGTCCATATCGCCCAGCTCTAGGATGAGTTGTACAGTTGTAGGGAGTATTATTTGTTACATAGAGGTGAGTTGTCGTACAGTTCTAGGGAGTATTATCTGAACCAGGTCAGATCTGTGGAGAGGCGACCCCGCTCACAGTCAGAATTCCTGTTTTTCTAGGTATTTTTGAGCTATAAAACCACCTGTAATTGAATAAATGTAAGGTTTCGCTGTTTAAAGTCACGCTGTTGAACATTCTAAACAAGAAGGTAAAGGAAAGAAAAGGAAGAAAGGTTACACAGTGCACCTTTAAACGTCATATGGAGTGTGTGTGTGTGTTGTGGGAAAGCGATCCCGTCTTTATGCTGTAACGCTTCACCTAAAGCCCGTTATGGTCCTGCGCTCTGCCCTCTCCGACCCGCGGGAACAGCCATAATCTGCCTCCTCGTTGGCATTCCGGCGCGTTCCGCACTTCCAAGGGCCGCTCCTCATCCCGCCGACCTCACGGGCAACCCCGGCGCGACCTGGAATTGAACCCCCCCCCCCAGCCCGGCTCCCGTTAGGATCAATAGGGAGATGTGAGCTCCCTGCCGACGAGCCTAAATCCCGCGCTCGTCCTCGGCATTCCGATGAGCGGACGGGAGGGGGCGGGCTGATCCTCACGGCTGTCGGAGGTGAAGCTCCGGGCAGAAGCGGCGGCTTATTCTCCCACTGCCTGAGACGCCACGTTTCATCCGCACAACCACGGCTTTACACCAGACAGGGAAGTTTAAAGAGAGAGAAAGAAGGAGATGGATGGAGGGATAGATTCAAAGATGGCGAGATAGATGCTTGATAGATCGATACTGTCGATAGATAGATGGATAGAGATAGTGATGATTGATAGATGATGGATGGATGAATAGATAGACCGATGATAGATAGATGGAAAGATAGATGGATGGATACATAGATGGATGGATGGGCGGACAGATGGATAGATAAATAGATGATGATGGATGGACAGATAGATAGATAAATAGATAGATAGATAGATAGATGGATGATAGGTAGATAGATAGAAAGATAGACAGATGATGGATGGATGATTGATGGATAGATAGATAGATAGATAGATAGATGATGGATGGACAGATAGATAAATAGATAGATAGATGGATGATAGGTAGATGATAGAAAGATACAGATGATGGATGATTGATAAATAGATAGATAGATAGATATATGATAGATGGATGAATAGATAGATAGACAGATTGATGGATAGTTAAATGATAGGGAGATGGATAGAAAGTTAGATGATAGATGTATAGATAGATGTATAGATAGATGTATAGATAGATGTATAGATAGATGTATAGATAGATTATAGATAGATGTATAGATAGATGTATAGATAGCTGTATAGATAGATGTATAGATAGATGTATAGATAGATGTATAGATAGATTATAGATAGATGTATAGATAGATGTATAGATGTATAGATAGATTATAGATAGATGTATAGACAGATGTATAGACAGATGAAGTGAAACAGTTGCAGATTAAAGATATAAAAGTGTTAAAAGTGTGTGCAGTGATCCTGCAGAAAACTCTGAATGGAGCTTTTAAAAGTCGTAAAAAACAAATTAAGCTTTAGAGTCTGTTGAAGACGGCTGCTTTCTGCAGAAAACTGTGGGCTTCAGGAACGACCAGGGTCCTGTGTCTGTCGGAGCGCAGTGCACGGCTGGAGCTGTGAATGTGCAGGAGGGAGCTGAGGTATAACAGAGTTTTACCAATGAAACATTTGTGAATGAACAGTGGGTTTCTCTGTGGGTGTGGAGAGAGGCCACTTCACCAGGGAGTAAAGTGCAGTGATGGTGGTGAACGGTGCCTGTGACAAAAGCGGACGGCTGATGATAAATCACGCAGATTTTTGATGCAGATCTGTAAACTAAGTCTCCATAAGCCCTATTCGCACAGGATAAGTCCAACCTGGGGACGTCTGGTACTTTGCAAATTCCCGCCCCACCTCTGTGTTAACTGCAGCACATTCACACGGGATCAGCGAAGTCCGTAAATGACTCTATTTTACTGAAATTACGACCGGATATGTCGTGACATCACATCCGTTTCTATGTCTTTCGCGCTGCTAAATAAGTAAATTTATAAAGTCTGCTAAAAAATTAATAAAATGTTCCTTACCGCATGCGGCTACACATCATCCAGGTCAACGTCCTGCGAGAATTTCCCTTTTTGTGGATCGGTTTCCATGTAGAGGCCGTGAGGCTGTGTTATAATCCATCCATCCATCCATCCATCTTCTCCCGCTTAATCCAGCTGGGTCACGGGGGCAGTTTGCTGCCCAATCGTCATAGCACCTGACCCCCTATGAACCCCTCTGCAGGTGGTGAGCCCACAGGAGGGTGGACAACATGGTCCTTGATGTTAGTTCAGGTGCTGCATGTTTTAGGTTGATGGGGGAAACTGGAGCACCCGCAGGAAACCCATCCAGACACGGGGAGAACAAGCAAACTCCACACAGAAAGGCCGGGCGACCCGGGATCGAACCCGCAACCTTCTTGCTGTGTTGCCACTCAGCCACCGTGCCGCTGTGTTATAATTTGCCCCTAAAAAGCTCAAAACTGCAAATCAAAATTTCTACCGCAGCCTCCATTACTCAAGATGGAAAGAGATATAAAAGGCGCACTATATATAGAAAATACCACGGAAATAAAAGGAACAGACAGAAAAGATGCAATTACAACAACCAACGCTGACATGCAGATTCGCACGGGACGAGTATTATCCCCGGACGTCTGTGTTTGGGGAAATATCGTAGGTAATTTGCGGCGGAATTTTTACTTTACAAATTACAGACGTGGAGCATTCGCACGGGATTAAGACTCGGACGTCCTCCGCAATTATTACAAATCACCAAAGGTCCACAGGTAAAACTAATCCCGTGTGAATAGGGCTAAAATCAATGTGTGTGAAACTGTTTTTGTGTCGATATAGGAAACTTATTCTTAGCTTGGCTTTAGTTAAATAGTTGCAGTTGGATGGATAAATAGGTAAATAGATGGATGGACATTATAAGCAAGATATAGGTTCCAACATTTCTATCAGTTATATCGGAGGTTTTCCCTAGATATCGGTATCGGTCAGCTATTTGAAAACCATCAGATATTTGATTTTTTTTTTTTTTTTTCCCGCCCCAGTCTGTTTGCCTGGGATCCCGAATACACACTTCTCCAAAACTTTACAGCGACGTGATTCCGGTCACCGCTGAACCTCCAGATGAGTTCAGACGGGCGTGATTGACAGGTGGATCAGCCAATCAGGGACATGCATGGACCGTCTGTGTCAAAACAAAAGAGGCCATTCAAAAGGGAAAAAGAGAGAGAGAAAAATACAACAGAGGGCACGAAAATATCACAGATTTGAGAGACACGCTAACGATGCACTGGAGATAGAAGAGACATTGGCTAAAAATATGTTTACGCAACAAATTATTTAAAACTTCTAGATAAATACACACAGGCTCTATTTACGCTCACGTCACAGACCAGGAAGACGTTTGGAAACATGTGATGACAACTTCCGGCGGGATCTGTTCACGGTAAGTCTGACAAAACAAACAAAGCTAAACAGAAAACAAGCGAGTCTGACAAAATCTCGGAAAAATTAGAAAATGTCCCAGTTTTCTTCATCTCCATGTCGTCGTCGCGTTTCCGTTATGTTCGGCGTATCCACAATTCCAACCGTACCTCAGTTTTCATCATTTCCCCGCTGACGCACGACTCCGAGCGCTCTGGGCACATGCGATTAGAAGAGACGAGATTATTCCAAACCGCACATACGTCTGCAGTCTTCATTTTACCAACGATCACATTTACTTCCGTGGATTTGATCACCGTCGGTGTCGGGAACTACACCGGAAGTCGTCATCGCCTGTTTCCAAACGTCTTCCTGGTTTGTGACGTAAGCATGAACAGAGCTTATAGTTATTATTTTACGAAAGTGAATTTGTGAAGTTAATTTGTACATTTAATTGTGGATCTTGTTATGATTTTGCAAGTCACAGAAAAAGTCAATATCTTACCTTCCCTAATTAAAGGTGCACTGTGTAACTTTTCTGGTTAAGAGTCCACTACCTGCTTGTCTTCAGGGAGATCTTGGTCCATTAAACATTTTCCATCTAGCATTTATTATTGCTTCTGCGAACAGAGGCGACTCTCCGCAGATCTGAACTGTAACCTGCGCGCCTCCCTTGTGATGGGTAGGTTTAGTCTATATTGCGGAACCTTCTAGACAAGGCAATGACATCTCCATGGAGACACAGGTAGCGGACCTTCCCATAGAAAAGTTGCGGAAATCAACATTTGACTTAACGTTTTTCTGAGTGAAACAAAAATATAATGTTGACGCAATATTAAAATCGAGGTCATTTTGATGCATTCGTGCGGTTTTATTTATTTTCACTGACCACAGGGAGACTCGCTTTACACAGACGTACATCTGTGAGGGCCTGTGCCGCTGAAAATCCACATTGCCGCGCGTTGCATCACCACAAAGAGAAACAAAAGATCCAAAGATCCGGAGCCGCTTCCCCTCACCTCAAAAACACAGCGCAAACACAGCCCTTTACCCTTGTGTACGAGAGCGTCGGTTTAACGTGGAGCGCTCAGTGACCCGTGACCTGTCTGTTGTGTCCACTCGCGCTGTTTATTCACCGGGTTTATTTGGTTTGTTTACGCACGGCCTCTGTTTAAAGAGCGGAGAGGGCACGGAAAGTTGCTCACACCTGGGTTTGTTCCGTCATTGTCTATATTTTCAGAACCCAAATACTAGATCTGAAGAGAAACCTGATCATTAAAAACACCCGGTGATATGCGTACGTTTTAAAGTCGGATAGGCTCTGTTCACAAACCAGGAAGGCGTCTGGAAACCTGCGATGACGACTTCCGGTGTAGTTCCCGACACCGACTGTGATCAAACCCACTGAAGTAAATGTGATCGTTGGTAAAATGAAGGCTGCAGACGTATGTGCTGTTTGGAATCATCTCGTCTCTTCTAATCGCATGTGCCCAGTGCGTTCGGGGTCGTGCGTCAGCGGGAAAATGATGAAAACTGAGGTACGGTTGGAACTGTTGATGAGCCGCACATGACGGAAACGCTACAACGACATGGAGATGAAGAAAACTGGGACATTTTCTCATATTTCTTAGATTATTTCAGACTCACTACCGCAAAAAGACCTCGCCAGAAGTCGTCACCGCATGTTTCCAAACGTCCAAAGTGGATGGTTCGCCTCCTGCTCGTCTCTGTGGCGTTGTTATTGCGTTGTCTAGAAAGTTTCATAGCATTAAACTTATCTTGAAAAACATGCATTATTATGGCGAATGGGCTTGCCTCTCCACAGATCTGACTTGGCCTTGTGGCATCGTCTGCTTGTCTCTGTGGAGATGGATATGTTTAGTGTCACACCGTGGAACATTCCAGGGAAAGTAATAAGACATTTAATTAGGGAGGGTAAGATCTGGACTCTTTTATGCCGATACTGATACTTAAGACTTTCAAAATCATCAAGATCCAGAAATTTATGTTAAATTTACAAATTAACTTCACAAATTCAAAGAAACGGGGCAAGAGCTCGTGCCATGTGACGGCTCCTCCACCAGAAATGTTACATAGTGCACCTTTATCGTTTTCTCTCATCTTTGTCACATTAGTTTGCCCTTTTTTTGCATAATTTTCCAATCAGGAAGAAATCAGATTACGCTCATCAGATAACTGTTTACGTGACATTTCTCTAATCTGGTTACTCCAGAAATCAGATAATGATCCGTATGTAAACATGACCAGAGGCGCTCATATGTTTTTATCTCCGCAGCTGAGCCCGGGTCTGCTCAACACCGTCCTGAAGGGCACCTTTAACGTCACGCTCAAGAACCCTCTGAACGTGGTCCCCGCCAACGAGCCAAAACCGACCGACCACGCCCCACCGGGCTCCACGAACGCCTGCATGGTCCCCGTCAACAGGCCCGGCACCAAACCGACCGACCACGCCACACCGGGCTCCACGAACGCCTGCATGGTCCCTGGATCCAGAACCGTGCTCAGACAGATAAACCGGACCCCGCCCAACATGGGGGCCACACCTCCTCCCAGCGCCGTCTCAGCTTTCATCAGGGTGAAAGGTCAGATTTAAGGTAAAACTCATTAAAAAACCTTCAATAGAGATTTAATTTCGGAACTTCTCCTGTAGTTTACTTACTCACTGTTTTATCGTGTAATGTTTTCATGTAAAATAGCGCATTTATGTGTAAAAACTGCCAAAATTTACCACTGTTGGGACATTCAAAACAGACAAACACGACAAAGAGCCAGGTTTACATGTCTTGCTTCTTTGTCGACATATTCTAGATACAAAAAAACATACAGAGGGTATTTTGGATATCTTATTTAATATTTAGCGAAACTAGATGTGACTGAAAATGTGCCTAAAAGTTTAAATTTCACCTAATTTTTAGAGCTGAAACTTGAATAAATCAGACAGAATAAGATTTTTTTTTAAATCCTTCTGTAAGTTTCGTCAAAATCTTGTTAAGTACAAGATTGGAACTTTTGGTGCATGGAGCTTTAAGGGCTGATCCTTATGTATGAGAGGAAAATGCTCGATTCAAGTGGAGTTTAATTAATGCGCATAACAGTTACAGCAAATTTTGGAAGATGGAAACGTATTTACTTTGGCTACTTCTGGGTCCAACAGAATCCCTGACTTTCTCAATAGATTAGCAAACTTTTCAATGTTCAAAAAAGTTTACAGTGGCCCCTGGTTTATCGTGGGGGTCACGTTCTAAAAATAACCCGCAATAGGCGAAATCCGTGAAGTAGTCCGTCAGTTTTACTTTTTTTTTTTTACAATTATTATATTTGTTTTAAGGCTGTAAAACCCCTCACCACACTCTTTATACACCTTTCTCAGACATGTGATCTAAACTGAGGAGCAGCGCCACCTTCGGTTACACAGAACAGCCAATCAGGGGGCAGAGCACAATGTTCGTTCATATGCTGTAAAAAAAAAAAAAAAAAAGCATCCAACTTGCACACAAAAAATCCGCAAAACAGCGAAAGGTGAAGCGCGTTACAGTGAGGGACGAATGTACGGCTAATTCTTCATGCTAAACATATAAAGAATCAACTTAGGATTCTCATACACATGCGTATAAATAAATAATGATAAATGGAAAAGTCTAAGTGTTCTTCTTCTGCTTCCTGCCGCCTGGTGGTTGAAGTGGGGAGAGAGTTCAGCATCCTAACAGCCTGGTAGATGAAGCTGTTAGTGAGGCTGGTGGTGCAGGAATGGAGGCCCCTGTACCTCCTCCCGAAGGGCAGGAGGCTGAAACATTTATCTGAAATACTGAACCACATTTCACAAATCAGAATTATACATTGATTTGACTTCGGCCTAAACTAAAAGTACAGGGCTTTGATCATTTTAGAGTCTCACAGTGATGATTTAATGTAAACCGGAAACACCTGACGCAACTGCGCTAGTTTTATTAAAGTTGAACTCCGGCACGTTTGAAGCTAAAGTCCGTCGCTAAAGGAGGTGGAATTCTGTCAGGAGCCAAAAAACGGCACAGATCAGTGTTTCCTCGGTGGAGATCTCACTGTGGCAGTGAGTCTGTCAAGACAACAAACTAGTGTAGTGATGGGGGCAAGTTCTGAACTTCCACGTAAAACACCAATTTGCTTCACACTGAAGAAGCTGAACACCACTTTAACCCATCTGACAACAGCCACGAGTCTAACAAACAAAATGCTCTGCCTGGTTCACTCATTAGTGTCTGGAAACGTTAGAAATGTCAGAGTTTGGTGTTGTGTGTTCCCCCTCCCTTCTGCGTCTGTCTGCTCCTCTCGGGGGTGTGGCTGGGCTAATGCTGCAGTGTGGATCACCTGCTCGGTGGTTCACCTGCAGCTCATTGTCTAATCAGCCCCACTTCTTAGTTCTGTCCTTGTCCTTTGTTCTGTGTCAGTTCATTCCTCCTCTATCCCCTGTCTATGTCCTCGTCCTCGTCCTGCTTGTCCACGTCCTCGTCCTCGTCCTGCTTGTCCACGTCCTCGTCCTCGTCCTCGTCCTGCCTGCCCTTGTCATCCTGCCTGACCTTGTTGTCCAGTCTGTCTACCCGTGAGTCTACCCCAGTGTCTTCCCTCCGTCTATGTCTCCAGCCTGTTTCCATCACCACATCCTTCATTCCCGGCAATAAACCTGTTTAACATCTACCTGCGCCTCTGTCTCTGCTTTGGGAACCTCAACCACACTCATACCTTGACAAGAAAACAACTTTATAAGCAGCTTTAGCATTACCTCTGTTTATTTCCCACTGCACAGGCCAAAGCCCAAAACACTCAATGTCATTTCTAATCCCACTTATTTATGAGTGAATTATATTTTTTGAAAACGCAAAAAAACCAAAACATTCCCAAACCATTTTCTTCAACAACTTTCAGTTTCTCTTCTTCACTGTCAGTAGTCGATTCTCACTTGTTGCTTCTGGCGGGTCGAGCCTCTCGCTAAGGTGCTTATGAAGTTGTTTTCTAACGTTTCCAGACACTAATGAGTGAACCAGGCAGAGCGTTTTGTTTGTTAGACTCGTGGCTGTTGTCAGATGAGTTAAAGTGGTGTTAAGCTTCTTCAGTGTGAAGCAAATTGACACTGATCTGTGCCGTTTTTTGGCTTCTGACAGAATTCGACCACCTCTAGCAACGGACTTTAGCTTCAGTCGTGCCGGAGTTCAACTTTAACACATTTAGCTTGTGTGCGGTCACTTCGCTGTGGCCTTTCTCTTGGACATTTAAAATCTCATCTGATTCTCCTGGTTTAAAATGGTTGAAAACTCTAAAATCCTACAGTGTGGGACAGGCTTTTGCAGGTCATATTTCAGTCTTCCCTCAAATATGAATGAATCTTGGTGTAAAAAACGTCTAATTAAAACTGTAACTCATAACCTCATAAAATGCCATTAAAATATATTCCCCCCAAACCGTCCAACCCAAACACCTCGGATTTCACGCCGTGCCCTTTTTACTCGAGATATTTGAAAAGCTTGTGATTTATTCTTAATGCGCCAAATTATCCCCACAGCTAATTTCACAGTTAATTTACTAATTAGAGCTGCTTAACAACTTGTGACTTTTTAAAAACCGAAATTCTCAAACTAATGCGCTGATGCCTCATTTTCCGCTCTCTTTTGCAGAAGCAGGAGCGGAGGAGGCGACAATGGCATGTGGTGCTGGAGATTTTTTTTGGTCGGTCGGCGTTTTTTTTAGGGACCTCTTGCCCCGGTATAAAGCCTTGTTAATCAAACTCTATTAAAAAGATATTAGCGCTGAAGTGGCTGACGAGTTTCCTGTGCCGGTTCCTTTTTAAAATAGTCCCGTAATGATCCGCACTCGCACTACTCAAAGAGACACAGGTTAGAAAACTCTCTGCTTCCTCATAATAGCTTCAAATTACTCTCAAAATTTGGGGCCCTGAGTTGAAATCGGACAGCTTTTTTTAATAATGAACAGTCCTCTCTAAGTCTTTTCAGAAATATAAGTGGTTACCGCCGGCACCGCAGGCGTTAGATCTACTGTGACAGGTGTAACTGCACTTTTGCACAAGAAACCCAACCAATCCCTTGAATAAAACGCATTTGACAGTTTTTTCTAATTACTTGGTTTAGTAGGATAGTACCTAGGGATGTAACAATGACCAAAATGTCGTGATATCGTATCGTCATATCGAAATACAGGTCTCTTTGCTTAAATTCATTGTTTTGTTGCAGCAGTAGCTAAAAAAAAAGCTTTAACTATGCAATCCAATCCACTTTACTTACAGTGTACAGCACATTTTATAAGCATGACAGTTTCCAACGTGCTGCACAGACAAATTAATACAATAAAAGACAGCAAATCATGTATAAAACAATAAATAAGCAGTGTTAAAATGCGTAAACCTAAAAAAAATTTTTTTTAATTAAATAAAAGACACAGAGGACCACACAACTCATGCCAGAGACTATAAGTGGGTCTTAAGACGAGACTTAAAGGGACAGTTCAGAATTTTGGACACAGGGCCTCATTTCCTCGTGAGCCAGAGTGTTGGAGATGTGTGGAGACACTTTTTTAAATATTCCGTCCAGTCCTTGTATTTGCAGAGGTGCTGGTGCTAGGCTAGTGCATGTCAATGGCCACAGTCGTCCTGCCACTAAAAACAGTCTGACCCACTCCACAGACCCGAGGAAAAACTGTTATAACTCCAGACTGTCCCTGTGAACGTCTGTGTCCATAGAATAATTTTAGAAGCAAAACCAACCTCACATTTGAAGGATTTATGTCTGAGCAGCAGCAGTGAGTTGTTCTTCCTGATAGAAGCTCGGTAGCGGCGACTGATATATGAGAAAATAGTCCCTCAACATGCAACGATTCATGCGACGCAAGGTTAGTTTTATTTCAGACATTATTCTATGGACACAGACGTTCACATGGACAGTCTGGAGTTCTAATAGTTTTTCCTCGGGTCTGTGGAGTGGCTCAGACTGTTTTTAGTGGCAGGACGACTGTGGCCATTGACCTGCACTAGCCTAGCACCAGCACCTCTGCAAATACAAGGACTGGAGGAAGATTTTAATAAAAAAGTGTCTCCACACGTCTCCAACACTCTGGCTTAGGAGGAAATGAGGCCCTGTGTCCAAAAATACCTAGAAAAACAGACATTCTGACTGTGATCTGCCCTGTAACTTGGTCTGGTTTGGTCTCCGTGATGACAGGAAGGTTTAATGCCGTACTGTGAAACATTCCAGACAAAGCAATAACATGTCCATGGAGAAAAGCATTTGACGGACCCTCCACCGGAAATGTTACACAATGCACCTTTAACTATTGTGCAGAGTAGACACGTCTTGGTCCGTGTTAACCCTTTGGTGGCGTCCTGAAAAAGGCCTCAGGAGGGAAGTGATTTAAACAGTGTCCGGATGAAGCTCTGAAGTGATAATATGAAAATAATCTGTTGGATTTATGCTCCTGAACCTGCTCCAGGCTGAAGCCACAAAGGAAAAGCTGCTCTGAAGGGAAAGAGGGTCTGAAAAGTTCTTTAAGATTAGACGTCACTTTTTTGTTGAAAGGTCTGCCTGTACTTGTCGTCATGGAGATGTGAGCGCTTAGGGAGGTTCCAGAGTGTGACACTGTACTGTCTGTTTCCATAGAGACGAGCAGAAGCGCAAAACCAAGTCACAGGTTAGATTTGTGGCCATACCGGCTCGTCAAAGCCTGATCCCGTCAGATCTCATTAGCTCAGGAGGACCAGGCCTGGTCAGTACTTGGACGGGAGACGACTGGGAAAATCAGGTGCCACAGGGGGGCGCTATTCGCAAAAACTGTTGTTGTGTCCTTAGGCAAAACACTTCAATCAAACTTTATTTATAGAGCACTTTTCATTCAACAAATGAATGAAAGCTCAGCTAGACAAGTGAATCCTGAGATTAGTATGTGTGACATGACTGTCTTTCTTTTTTTTTTTTTTTTTACTACTAACTGAATTATAAGTCTTGAATCTATTTTTTATTTTTTTTTACTTCTAACTGAATCTACACACTATGCTAAATATCTGGGAACTATCTACATTTAACCCTGGAGAACCCAAGAACCCTTTTCTTCTTCAGAAAATTATGAACTATGCCTTAAATGATTGCTATAAGTTCACTGAACACCAAAATATCTACTTTTTAAATTTTAACCCTTTATTCCCTGATTTAGGATTTGGGTCAAATCTGACCCATTGGGCTTTAGGTGTATAATTTTAAAGAACGACTATAAGATACACTGTCAATGCAAACTGTTTTAAATTTAGGAAAACAATCAATAATTTACACCAGAACATTTAACAATAGTTATTTTTGCATGTTAGAACTGTATTTCTAATGTTTAAACACACTTTGGCCAACTGAAACAAGAACACAAGGCCATAAACGACTAATAAAAAACTAACACCATCGGTCTTTGCTTATCCAAAATCTTTTCTACTAGAGAGAGGAAATCACACTAGACATTGTGGTAGTCTTTGGGCTTTTAAGGTTAAATTTGACATTTTTTTCAATTTGGTTCATTTTTAGTAGCAGCAATTAACAGTGGTCAAATTTGACCCCGTGGGTTCTCCAGGGTTAAACACATAAATGTAAGTCAATTAAATACAATCAATCAATTAAATACTGTCCCACTTTAACTGTCGGCTTTTAACTGTATGTTTTAATCGTATTTAGTTTGTTTATGTTGTTGTGAGGCCTCGGGTGTCCAGAAATGCGCCTCATAAATAAAATATTCGATCGGCAGCGTCACTTCTGTCAGTCTGTGGTTACAATAGTATTTTACCACCGCCGAGTGTCGAATGAATGAAAAATGAACCGTAACAGCATCTTTGAGTGTCCAGAAAAGCGCTCTATAAAACAGATGCATTATTATTATTATTATCATCTGTGTAGTTATGACCCTCCCTTTCAGTAAGTTTTTCAATGTGTCAAGTTTTTCGGTCAAAGAATCTCAATGATGAGACAAACCACTAGAAAAAATAAATCCTGACGCACAAAAAAACACAAAAATAAACCAGATTAAAAATGGTCTAAAAGAGAATCCTGTACATTTAATTTTCTCACATGCATCTCTCACTATGCAGATGCCACGTCACCAAAAGGTTCTTGGTCCTGGAGCAAGAACTTCCGAGTATTTTAGCCTCAGTCAAGTTCCTCTTCTGTGCCAAATAGAAGCTGGTGGAAAAGAAAAAAAGTACCAAAAACTACAGTGTGATAAACAAGGTGGAGCTTTGAGCGACTAAAGGAGTGTCTCTATTACAGTGAGTCATGTTTATTGAATCTGCGGGAAGATGAAACCAAAAAACAAGTGTCATTAAAAGCCTTAAAAATGTTTGCCAAGAATTATTGCCTCGTTTGCAGAAAGCGTGAAGCTGCTGTTTGTTTGTGCTGACGAACAAAGAGGTTCAGAAGTTCAAAAACATAATTTATTTCGTATCTTTCTTGTTCCTCGCTCTCCTCATTAATCACATCAGCTTCACTTTTGCTTACGCCTCATAAAACAAAACTCAAACACTGAATTAAACAGGAGAGAGGGTTTTTTTTTTTTACGAAAGATAACAGATCAGACTTCAAGAGAACTTCCAACCCTGTTCTATTGTTCTAGTTTCATTGCTTCTTTTCATTAAATTTGAGTTTGCACCTGTCACCTAGCCCCGCCCACTCCTCTGAACACGTTTTCTGATGTTGCTTTGGTTTTGGGCTCAGGAGTTTTTTTTCCCCCTGCATTTTAAAGTTAATTCAAATGAAAACTTAAAATAAAAACAATGCAATTTTTATGATTTTTTTTTTACTTCTGTGTCCCCTTTGCCGCGGTCTTAACAATTTACTTAAGGCCTCCACACACTACAGGATTTTTTTAGTCTTAAACAGTTTTTAAACATGCGACAAAAAGCACGAGGAGAATCTTATGAGACTTAAAATCGCCGATCTCACAGATGCAGCGGGATCTGTCTGCGGACCACAGGATATAAAGCTGTGAGCGCGATGGCCTCAGCTGTTTCCTGTCTACAGTAAAACCAGTCGCTCTGAGACTCTGAAGTGTTCAAAGATCAGACTCTGCACTTCCAGTTTAGACACAAGTCAAAACTGTGTTATTATTTGTGAAATGTGGAGCAATACTTCAGATACAGGATTTTTAAAGCAGAAAAGAGGCGATAAAGTCCACAGGAAGTAGAGTCACTGTCGCTGATCTGCAGCTTCACCTCGATCCGAGCTCCGCCTTTTTACTTTCAACGAACGCTTGATACTGGATTAATAGTGCAGTTTTGTGGACTGGAGTCATTATTTGCAGAGGACAGTTTTTATGGATAATGTGGATCCGCTGCTTCACTTTAAATTTACCACTTTATGGGAGGTGTATAATAAAGTCTTTATTTTCGCTCGATCCTGAGTTTGTATCTTGCGTCTCTGTGTCCGTCACTTCTCTGACGGCGACTGAAGGCGACGGTGCAATTTGTTGACGTTTGGCACTGGTTCTGTGGTTCTTCAGTGCATCCTTAGTTAGTCGCTGGTTTAGAGGTCTGCGCGAGACCGAATTTTCAGTCCCGCTCCCGCCCGCACCCAGAATGAGCTTTCACTGAGTCTCGTGCTGCATTACTTTGCGTCAGGTCCCGTAGGTTTAGTCCCTGATTCAGTCCTGGATCATTCCTGGTTTAGTCTCTGGTTCAGTCCTGATTTAGTCCTGGTTTAGGCCTAATTCAGCCCTGGTTCAGTTCTGGTTTAGTCCCTGGTTTAGTCGTTGATTTAGGCCATGTCCACACGTAGCCGGGTATTTTTAAAACCGAACATTTCCCCCCCTCCGTTTATAAAAAATTGTTTTATCCACACCACCTCGTCTTTGAAAAAAATACCTTCCACACATAACCGAACATCTGCGTTTTCAACCACATTCATACACATTCCAAACCTGTAGATGCCGTTATTTCCATCACTTCACCGTCACTTCTGCCTAAACTTAAACAACAGAAAACATGGCGCCGAGCTCCTTTGTCTGGACAGACTCGGAGTCAGAATTGCTCCTAAACAAATGAATGCTCCCACAGCTCTGAAGAAACAACTCCGGTCCACAGTCGGCTCTGGCTTTGGCTTTGGCTTTTGCAGTCGCCTAAACAAATGTCGCACGTTTGACGTCCGGGCAGATTCATATTTTTGGCGCAGACAGTGACGTTTTAAAACTCAAAACCCCAGTTATCTCTGTCCACACAAACAGGCATAAACGGAGTTTTCAAAAATCTTCACTTTGGCCGGAGTTTTCCCTGAATACTCGTTTTTGATGCGTGTTCGTGTGGATGACAGGTCAAAACGCAGCAAAACATCTTCGGTTTATCAGATACCCGGATACGTGTGGACAAGGCCTTAGTCCTGGGCGGATGCCAAATGTTTTCTTCTTTTGAGCGGCGGCGTGACAGAAAATAATTGAGAAGCACTGCCCTAAGATAACTGTAAGAAGGGTTCAAACAGGACCTGAGGGAGATCTCTAGATTCCTCATACATGACATCTAAAACTGTAGCACGCTCGAGGAACTAGCGTGAGCACGAGGTTTTAAAAACAGGGTTTATTGGTCTTCGCAACCCGTGAGAACTGGTCACAAGAAAAATACAACAAAGAAACATTAAATTAATTACCAATTTACAATACATGAAAATATAAATGAAACAAAATGAGGTACAGGAACCTCGCGGGCTGGCGTCCACGAGGGGCTAACTTCTCCTAACTTCTGAGGGCTTAGATTTCGTTCTACATACTAATAAATAATTTACAAATGTTTATATCTTAATTTGTATTTACGTGTTTATATTTTACTCTAATCTTACCAAGGATCTTTGTGCAGCTAATTGAGCTCGGGTGGAACTTTATTTATAAAAGTGCGTCCCATAGTTATTTTACCACTAGATGGCGTTAATGTAAAGGGGGAAACACTAAAAACATTAAAGGGATAAATATTAGAGACGGTTACAAAACCTCTTCAGTGTTTTTGATGAGGGGCGTCGTTTTGTATATGTGTGAAAAACTCCGGAGTCGATTTTGCGTAATACTTCCTCTTTAAAGGTCGGGCGCGCGCAGATTTAACCAGGGAACTCCAGTCACGGCTGAGGGCTCCTGTTTGTGAAATGTGAAATATCTTCCATACACTGCCTTTAACAATGGGCCTATAAAAGCCGGCTTCTCGTAGATCACGCAGGTCTTGAGCTACGCCTCCCTCTCCTGAGCACACGTCCACCGAGCCGATTTATGTGAAGAGACGGTCGGAGCTCAGAGCCGTAAATCTGCCGCGTGGAGGAACCAGGCAGTAAAAGTGCTTTATCTGACGCTGCACTGCCCCCTCCACAGCGCCCTCTACTGCCACAGCCCCGCCCCCCCATAACTACCGCCACAGCCCCATATAACACAACCACACGCACCTTTCAGCTGCTCCTGTCTGCTCTTTAAACCGGACAGTGTTGGCAGTGGAAAACACCTGCCTGAGCAGCCAGTCCCTTCTGCGTTGTGTCTGGAGTCGGACCATCGAGTGTGAGAAACCTCGGTCCAGCCACAGCTGCTCATTTGTGTCACGTGTTTGTCAAATACAGAAGACACCTCCTTTCCAAAATGTACATATCGTTCAGAAGAAAAGAAGAAAACCTCAGTCCTCTCTTATTTAACAAAAAAAGTGTCCTCATGAGCGTGTGAGCGCCTGATTGGTTAATCTGCTTGTCAATCACGGCCTCTAGAATCAGGGAGACAGGACACAGCTCTAGACTCACTCGTCTTTGTAAAGTTTTGTTAAAGCATGTGTTTAATAAATAAAAAAAGACACAACAGCTGCATTAAAAACAAGGAGACTTTTAGCTGCTCCTGCTCTGTTCCACACAGACCTTTCAGCTGCTCTGTTCCACACAGACCTTTCAGCTGCTCTGTTTCACACAGACCTTTCAGCTGCTCTGTACCACACTGACCTTTCAGCTATTCTGTTCCACACAGACGTTACAGATTTGCTTTATGCCACACAAATCTTTCAGCTGCTCTGTTGCACACAGACCTTTCGGCTGCTCTGTTCAACACAGATCTTTCAGCTGCTCTGTTCCACGCAGACCTTTCAGCTGCTCTGTTCCACACAGATCTTTCAGCTGCTCTGTTCAACACAGATCTTTCAGCTGCTCTGTTCCACACAGACCTTTCAGCTGCTCTGTTCCACACAGACCTTTCAGCTGCTCTGTTTCACACAGATCTTTCAGCTGCTCTGTTCCACACAGACCTTTCAGCTGCTCTGTTCCACACAGACCTTTCAGCTGCTCTGTTTCACACAGACCTTTCAGCTGCTCTGTTCCACACAGACCTTTCAGCCGCTCTGCTCCACACAGATCTTTCAGCTGCTCTGTTCAACACAGATCTTTCAGCTGCTCTGTTCCACACAGATCTTTCAGCTGCTCTGTTTCACACAGATCTTTCAGCTGCTCTGTTCCACACAGATCTTTCAGCTGCTCTGTTCCACACAGATCTTTCAGCTGCTCTGTTGCACACAGACCTTTCAGCCGCTCTGCTCCACACACACCTTGCAGCTGTTGGCCCTGTTCTTTATGGCTCTCGCAGACGCTCCTCTTCAGCCTCACATCCGTCACAGGCTCTGGTGCTCTGTCCTTTCTCTGTTCATGATTTTACACACGCCTCACGCTGCTGCTGCTCCTTTTACTCTGAGCTGCACAAATGCTTTTGGGAACAAGATGTGTTCAAGTGTTCAGTTTAACAAGAGTGTAAAAGTATTTATTCAGAGAACTCCTTTTATTCGACTGAAATGTCGCGCTAATTTGTTACAGTTTATAAAAGTTTTAGAAAAATAAGAGTTCATTTGCAAAAACAGACAAGTGCCACTTGGAAAAGTAATTTGAAGGCCTCAGTGGTAATATTTCCAACAGCTTCTGTTTCCGTTGTACTATTATCAAAACAATTTCATCCCTTCTTGACAAAATCCACTATTCATTATTTTTATTGCTCATCTCTAAAAGGCGACAAAAAGGCTGAAAAAACGCGCTCAGGTTTGCGCACGACAGCGACATAAACAACGAGCTACAGACAGTAAAGGGTCAGTGACGTGACGCTGTCCAAGTGCAGTTTCCTCAGTTAAAAAGGTTTAAATTTTATAATAATTCACCACATTTCTGTAGAACCTCTGACCTCCATGGAACCAAATTTTTTTCATTTTTTCAGAAATCCTGAGTTATTCTGCATGTTTTTTGTACTTAAAGTGTTAAAATGTCATGTGGTGCGACTAATACAGTATTTTTCAGAGTATAAATCGCTCCAGCCAAAAATGCACAATGAAGAAGAAAAAAACATGTAGAAGTCGCACTTTTTTGGGGGAAATTTATTTTATAAAATCAGGCCAAGAACCGACATTTCATCTTTGAAATGCGAGTTATAGAAGAGAAGTTAAAGTAAGAAAAACAACCCAAAAGAGAAGAATCCGTGTGTCGTTCGTTAATTCGTTTTTCAATATAGAACCAAAAATAAGAAAATTAAATCAACTCTTTTCTTTATTACTTGTCTCTAAAACCAAAATGAAAAATAAAAACAGATAATTTTTTTTATTTTTCATTTTTGATTCATATTTACGATTCATATCTTTGGTCTATGGACTGTCAGTGTGAAAAATGTAATATATAAGTCGCACCTGAGTATTAGTCGTAGGAACCACCCAAACCCTGAAAAAAAGTGACTTATAGTTAAAAAAATACAGTAACAGCAGGAATTCTGTGGCTGGAGTTTAATAACAGACAAAGTCGACTTGGGTGAACGGTTCTTTAGGCATTTTTCTTCATTTTTCTTCATTTTTCTTCATTTTCCAGGGCAGTAGTTTGTTCATTAAACACAAACAGGCGACTGTCATATTGGAGCAAAAGAAAATATCAATATGCATTAAAAATCTAAAGAAACACAACAGTTTGTTTTTTATACACTTCATATTACTCAGAACTTAGATTAATGTCCCAACTATGTTTTAGAAAATAAAACTATTTTAAGGTTATTCTCAGTCATGACAATGAAACCAATGGGGCGATTACACCTGTTTTTTGTTTTGTTTTGTTTTGTTTTGAGGTGATGAGGAGATTTTTAGTTTACTTACAGATTTGATATTTTGCACTTTTGTAGCCAAGGCTCTAAATGAAGCATTTTTTATATCCAAAAAGTAGTTTGTACATGTTTGCCGTGTGTTTTGTATGAAAGAGTGTGCATTTTATTTCCATTTTTTAATTTGTATTTCTGGTCCTGGAGCTTTTATCACAGCCTCATGACACAACTACAGCGGCGCATTGTGAAATAACAGGTTGGACTGAACAAAAGACGCATAACTCTTCATTAGGGGGTAAAAGGCGGAGTTTTAACAGCAAAATTAACAAAACGAAAAAAAAAATCCAAGCGAGGAGAAATGTACTAAAATTGCCCTTAGGTGTAGAAAGGTTAAAATCAATAGGAAGATTTTAAACTGATGCCACAAGGAAACAAAAGACGCCACAAAGTTAAAATTTTAGACAAACTTGAAGCTTAATATCTCAGTTTAAGCGGTATTTTTTTTTTACTACATGTGAAATTCAGTTTTTTCGGTATATTTGTAACGAGGCAAGACACATTTTACTCTTACACATGGAAAAACGACCCCCACACTGGCCCTTTCGCGCCTCTTTTATTTCCACATTCTCCCATAGTGTGACATACGAATCATCTTTCTCCGTCGTGTACAGACGCTCCAGCCTTCCCGCTCGCTCTGATTGTTCCTGTGGGCCTTTTAGCCTAATGAGCTGTTTACCCTCATCGTTATTCAGCGGCGAGTGCGCAAATCAAAGCACATCGCGCACATCCTGGGCCGAACAATGCTGTGTGATTGCGTCGGGGTTTAGCATAAAAAAGGTGCCTATATTTCACCTGTAATAATTCAACATTCTTATCAAAAACGCGGCGTTGTGTTTACGTTCACGTGTTGGTGTTCGGACAAGTCCAGCCCACTCCAGAGATCCACACCCACACGGCAATTAGATAAATGTTATATAACAGCTTTGTACGACTGGCCAATATGCAGTAGACGCGTTTGTTTAGGCCGGGGATATTTAATGCAGATGGTTCGCAGCGAAACTTCAGGATTTTTGAGTTCTAGGGTCTAGTAATAGAAGAAAATGCAGTGGCAGTTTATTTGTACAGCGCAATTCGTAACTCAAAGTGTTTTACAGAATAAGAAATACATTAAAATCACAATACAAACAAATCAAAACATAAATAATCATCATAAAATAAAAAACAGACACTCCTAAACAGAGTCAGAGTAGAGTCTGTCTCACATGTTCAGACTGTTCCAGGTTTTAGCTGCATGAATCTGAAACTCTGACTCCCCGAGTTTAGTCCTGACTCTGGGACAAGCAGGAGGCTGGGACTAAACCAGGACTAAACCAGGACTAAACCAGGACTAAACCAGGACTAAAGCAGGACTAAACCAGGACTAAAGCAGGACTAAACCGGGACTAAACCAGGACTAAACCGGGACTAAACCAGGACTAAACCAGGACTAAACCAGGACTAAAGCAGGACTAAACCGGGACTAAACCGGGACTAAACCGGGACTAAAGCAGGACTAAACCGGGACTAAACCGGGACTAAACCGGGACTAAACCGGGACTAAACCGGGACTAAAGCGGGACTAAAGCGGGACTAAAGCAGGACTAAACCGGGACTAAACCAGGACTAAACCAGGACTAAACCGGGACTAAACCGGGACTAAACCGGGACTAAACCGGGACTAAACCGGGACTAAACCAGGACTAAACCAGGACTAAACCAGGACTAAACCAGGACTAAACCGGGACTAAACCAGGACTAAACCAGGACTAAACCAGGACTAAACCAGGACTAAACCAGGACTAAACCGGGACTAAACCAGGACTCCAGCAGGAGGCCGGTCCCTGAGCTCCTCAGTGCAGATGGTTCAGACCAAAGTTGTTGTAGCGGTGCAAATGCAAAGAGCAGCAACATAAAGGTGAAAGAACTGCACAGCTCACTCAGGCGGCCGATGTCCGAAAGCTTTTTTTATTTTAAATCCACTTTATTTCTACAGCACATTTTACAAACAGAGCAGTTTCCAAAGTGCCGCACAGAGATAAAACATAAAGAAAAGCTCAAATTTGATCAAACCAGCCCTAAAACAGTAAAAGCAGTAAAATTAAATTAAAGCGACATCATAAAAATCACAAAGTAGAATTAAAATAAATAAAATAAAATAAATAAGAGACACAGAGGAGCACACAAACTCACCCAGAGAATAAAAGTGGGTTTTAAGACACTCGATTGTCGGGGCAGTTTGGACGTGACGGGGCAGAGTGTTCCACAGTTTAGGGGCGACTACAGAAAAAGCCCGATCCCCCCTGGTTTTAAGTCTCGACTTTGGCACCACGAGCTGGAGTTGGCCCCTTAAATTCCGTTTTGACAAAAAAGCCTTCTTCATAGCCTCAGGGGTTGATCCTGGGCCCCCTTTTGTTCAGTCTCTACATGCTGCCCCCTACAGGCCAGTTAATATGCAGCAATAATGTTTCCTACCACAACTCTGCAGACGATACTCAGATCTATGTCTCACTGCAGCAGGACTATGGACCAGTGGACTCACTCTGCCACTGCGTCCAACAGATCAGCGTGTGGATGCAAAACAACTTTCTCCAGCTAAACTCAGACAAGACAGAAGTCCCACAGAAACAAAGAGACAGTGTCAGCAGTTACCTCCAGTCTCTCTCTCGAAAACCTGCAAATCAGCCTAGAAATCTCGGGGTAATAATGGACTCAGACTTGAACTTTAACAGTTGCATCAAATCAATAACATCTGCAGCTTTTTACCATCTAAAAAACACAGCAAAGATCAAAGGTCGACCGTCTAAAACAGACTTAGAGAGACTTCTCCACGCGTTTGTCTCCAGTAGGTTAGATACTGTAACGGCCGCTCACTGGCCTCTGCAAATGAGCTGTGAGGTGCTGCAGAACATCCAGAACCTCCAGAACATCCAGAACGTCCAGAACATCCAGAACCTCCAGAACCTCCAGAACCTCCAGAACATCCAGAACCTCCAGAACATCCAGAACATCCAGAACGTCCAGAACAGCCAGAACATCCAGAACCTCCAGAACGTCCAGAACCTCCAGAACCTCCAGAACATCCAGAACATCCAGATCCTCCAGAACATCCAGAACATCCAGAACATCCAGAACGCTGCAGCTCGGGTCCCGACTCCAACCAGGAAGTACGAGCACATGCGTCCTGTGCTCAGGCCTCTGCACTGCCCCCTGTGGCTCAGAGACTTTAAAGCAGCTCTGCTCGTGCACAAATCTCTCCAGGGCCGAGCACCAAAGCAGTGAGAAGGTTGGTGTCGGCTGCTCTGAGGCGGCGGGTGGGACAGTGCAGATGGTGGTCAGGCCCGGTCAGGACTATTTCAGCTGCAGGATTTGAACGACTGAGCACGTTCTGACGGGAGAAACCAGAGAAAACCCACCCAGACAACCTGCATGAAGTCGCCCCCATCAAACGCAAACCTACACAAAAACTATGGCAATCGTTTGTGCTGCAAAAAGTTCTGTTTGTGCTGTTTTAGTTTTTGAGAAATTAATGATTCTTTTATAGTTCAAACTGGGGTCGGCCCCACAGGAAACTTCAAAATGCTCTAAAACGCCCAAAATGGAGTCAGTCGTTTGTGCTGTTTTGTTTGTGCTGCAAAAAGTTTTGTTTGTGCATTTCTGGTTCTTAAGATATTTCCACAGTTTCATTTTCGGCCGATGACGTCGTCCAGCTCCTCAAAATGTTAAATTGCCTCAAAACAGGCAGAAAATTATAGAAAACGTTTGTATTTGGTTTGTGCTGTGACAGTTTAAATTTGTGTGAGTTTATTTCTAAAATTATTCATTATTATTTCTGCAGTAATTATAGGACATCATTTCCACTCAGCTGACGGCGGCAAAACTCTGCAAAACTAGTGAAGAGAAACGATCTGAGGCTGTGGAAAAGTCTGTCTCAGTCTTTATTAATTTGCTTTTGATTCATATTTTATATAATAACACAGACTTTTCCACAGCCTCAGATCGTTTTTCTTCACTAGTTTTGTGGAGTTTTTCTAAAGTCGCCGCCGTCAGCTGAGCGGAAATGACGTCCTATACGTCACAACAACGTTTTCTACAATTTTCTGCCTGTTTTGAGGCTATTTAACATTTTGAGGGGCTGGATGATGTCATTGGCTGAAAATAAAACTCTTAATATTTTAAGAACCAGAATCGCACAAACAAACGAAGCACAAACAATTGACACTATTCTGGACTGTTTTAGTGCATTTTGAAGCTTCCTGTGGGTCTGACCCCAATTTGACCTGTAAAAGAATCGTTCATTTCTCCAAAACTAAAGCAGCACAAACTAAACTTTTTGCAGCACAAACGATTGACCCAGTTTCTGTGTAGGTTCGAGTTTGATGGGGCGACTTCACGCAGGTGCCCAGACACAGGGAGAACATGCAAACCCCACACAGACGGCCGCCTTCGCATCGCGTGGCTGCACTTATTACTTAAACATGAGCGAACAAAACAAATCCTGTATTTTCGATCGGTAAACAAGACGGTGACACGCCTAAACCCCGGGAGCGTTCCCCTCTCTCCCCTTCAACAGAGAAACCAGAGAAAGCGTTATTTATGCCCGCGTGGACACTTACCTTTCCCCGCGAGCTGCTTTACACGGCCGCTCTAATTAAATGAAATAAATCAGGAAGTGTTCAGTGTGAGCCGGTCCGGAGCGGGGCCAGAACACGCAGTCCCTCCGCCCAGCGCTGAATAAATCTCCATTAGGGTGCATTACATGGGCCATCACTCATGTGGCTTATGGGGCTCAAATATGCAAACAGCG
This sequence comes from Odontamblyopus rebecca, assembly GCA_030686955.1. Classification (NCBI taxonomy): domain Eukaryota; kingdom Metazoa; phylum Chordata; class Actinopteri; order Gobiiformes; family Gobiidae; genus Odontamblyopus; species Odontamblyopus rebecca. The sequence goes on along the minus strand of CM060661.1, from coordinate 4,463,646 downwards.
CGCGCTCGTAAAGGTGATGGATGTGCCGGGGGGACCTTTCGGCTGTTCGGCTCTCATCTCTCATGTTGAGCCCCGAGCAGCTGTAAGTCACACGTCACGCGCAGATAAAGACGTACACGGTGCTTTATTGTTCTGTCCAAACCCACCATTACGTAATAATGATCACTCTTTTTATTTATAACGAACATTTGCAAGTCAAAATATGCATTAAAACAACACGAGGAAATATGGCAGTGAGGTGGTGTTTCAGATTGATACTTTTGAGGGGTGACGCTAACTGAACGCACTGCTCCGTCAGAAGCTCTGTCGTATTCTGAGCTTTATTTTGACAGAATCTGACCATAGAGAAAAATCCCGCGAACCATCCACACGCTACAGGATTTTTTAAACGATTTTTAAACGTGTGACAAAATGCGCAAACACCACAGACACGAGGAGAATCTTAAAGAGAGACTTAAAATATGAGATCGTAAAGTCTGCAGCGGGATCTGTCTGCGATATGAAGCTGTGAGCGCGATGGCCTCAGCTGTTTCCTGTCTACAGTAAAACCACTCGCTCTGAGACTCTGAAGTGTTCAAAGATCAGACTCTGCACTTCCAGTTTGGACACAAGTCAAAACTGTGTTATTATTTGTGAAATGTGGAGCAATACTTCAGATACAGGATTTTTAAAGCATAAAAGAGGAGATAAAATCCACAGGAAGTAGAGTCACTGTTGCTAATCTGCAGCTTTACGCTCTGTGGACGTAAACAAAAATGCGAAGAACAACTTTCACCTTTTTACTTTCAAAGAACTCTTCAAACTGGATTAACATCGCGGTTTTGTGGACTGGAGTCATTATTTGTGAAGGACAATTTCTATTGATAAAGTGGATCAGACGCTGCACTAAATTTACCACTTTACATTAGGTGAGTTATAAAGTCTTTATTTTCGCTCTGTCCTGAGTTTGTTTGTTGCGTCTCTGTGTCCGTCGCTCCTCTGCCCCTGACTCTGTTTTATCGTCTGTTTCCGTCGTGTTGTTGATGTTCGTGGTTCTGATCTGACACTGACTCCACACATGAGGAGCAGCGGCTTCAGAATCGCACACAGAGACACAAAGTCGGGTCACACCTCCCTGAACTCGAGGAGAAAAAAATCGCAGCAAAGTCAGGTTAATTCTCCTGTAGTGTGTGGTGAACTTTAGTTTGTCTTGTTAGAATGTTCTAAATGATTTTATGACCTTTTTACAAACAATACATGTGACTATAAATGAGTTCTGCATGAGAGTGTATAATAAAAGTATTTTTTTGTTATTTAAAGCAGTGAGTAACGGTCATTATTAGAACTGAATCTGGTGTTTTTCACCCACATAATCGTCATAATGTTGGTCTTAATTTTCATTTAATGGTCTCAAAAAGGTCTTTAAAAAGTCTTAAATTTGCGGTGATCAAACGTGGGGATCCCCTGTTTGTGGACTGTGGATGAGACGCTGCACTAAATTTACCACTTTACGAGAGGTGAGGAATAATGTATTGTCGCTATATCCTGAGGTTGTAAATAAACATATATTAGATGATTCTGACGTTTACAGTTAAGACAAATCGTAGACAAATGTAGAATTAGTAAAAGTATTCTGCTGCTCAGTCTCTTCTTATCTGTCCGACCCCCTCGTAACTCACAGTGGATGTGGACAGAGCTCAGAACAGATCAGATACTCTGTAATAAATGTAAATAAATGTGTATATGCAGTATTATTATTATTGTTATTCTGGAGTAATTGGTTCCAGTGGTGGTGATAAAGGAGCAGGCCTCCGGGACCTTCTGCTGCTTCTCAACCCTTTCGTCCTCACAAATCTGTCACAAACCATTGACAGCTCTGTTCTTTATATGTCTCTCCTCCTTCTCCTCTCCCTTTATCCTTTTCCTCTCATCTTCTCTTCCTCCTCTCCTCTTCTTTCCTCCTCTGCTTCACTGAGGCGGAAGCTTTTAGCCACACAAACAGCCTGTCGAGTCCCTGTCGTCCTCTCGGATGCACAAAGTGACGTCTCTGTTCTGGGAGATCAGTGAAGGCCGCGGTGGAGCTGATCTTATAAACTCAGAAGTCGCAGTAAATATAAAATTACATTTGTCTCATTGTCCATTTTCGCGTGAGGTGAATTTGTGGATTCGGACGGTCGGTCGGCACCATCACAAGTGCAGATGTGAAATGTGTAAAAAGGTCCAGAACGGTTCAGGTTTATGCAGCACTTTTCTACCTCCAGCACATTCACACTCACATATTTGTACAGTGTGACAGACACTGGGGGTGAGGGGGATTAAGTGTCCTGCTCAAGGACACAAGAATAATGTGCATTTGATTGACTGGCAAATCCAGACCGATATCTACACTGAAGACTGACAGAGACGCATGAAACTAAGGAGCTCATTGGTCACCTGTCTTTAGAATAAAATTAAATCGTCAAAATTTGCAATGTTTTTTTAGTCTCCTGTGATATTTGTATTTATCATATCATTGTCTTCCTATGACCTCTTGTACAGAACTCACATTTGATATTTTATTACTTATTTTTCTATTTAATTTTGACTTGTACCTATACATTTATATAATTGTCTTATTTTGTCTTATAATTGTCTCCTGCTCTCTTTTTGTTACTAATTTAGAATTCATTATTATTAGTGCTGTTAATCGATTAAAATATTTAGACGCGATTAATCACATGAATGTCATAGTAAACTTGCGATTAATCCCAAATTAATCGCATATTTTTGTCCCTTGAATCATCATTTTAATACTCTGATCAACACTGAAAAGTGACTTTGTGCAAATGTTTTTTTAAAAAAATTGCAACTGTGTTTGCGACAGACCGTATATATAAACGGTTTGCGACTGTGTTTGTCGCCCCAACGCTGCTGGACTCAGGGCGAAGACGTCATCACACGGCGCTGTTTGTTTACATGTGGAGCAGCAGAGCTAACGCTTTAGCGGAGAAAATAAGTCCAGCGCCAGAAATATCTATTAAATAATGAGACAGATGTGAGTCCTGCTGCGATACGATCCTGTGAGTTTATGAATATAACAACAGATCAGAGCAGTGAGAACAGCCGGAGGAGAGACGATGCAAAACTTCTGTCTCGGCCACAGTCCTTATCAAAGGTCAGCGCGGATTTGTCGTATGATTTGGAGCGACTTTATTTTGTGTTTTCCTCCTATGAATAACATCAACACACCTGACAGGACAGATTGTTTTCCTTCCTGTTTACAGCCGGATCCTGTAGTTTTTTTAATGTTACAGCAGTGATTACAGCTTATGAAAAATGTTGTTAATTTACATTAAAATTGTGCATTATTTTTGACAGCACTAACTATTATCATTTATATTTTTTACTCTTTGTTATTATATTATATTGTCATGTGTGAGCTACTGTGTCCAAACAATTTCCCTTGTGGATCAGTAAAGTTTGTCTCAGTCTAAGTCTTAAGTTGTAAGCAGCCAGATTTGTTTTGATATGGACCGATCATGTGTCATTGTCCCACCGGGAAGTCTCAGGATTTGCAGGAGGGACTGTGTCTCTGGGGCCTGGGGACGTCCTTGAATCCCCTTGAAAGAGCTGGAGGAAGCGTCTGGAGCGAGGGAAGTCTGGACGTCACCTGCTCAGACTTCTACCTGTTTGATCTGGCCCCGGAAAAAGCAGAAGAAAATAGCTGTGTGTCCCTGATTGGCTAATTCACCTGTCAATCACACCCATCTGAACACAGGGACAGTCAGACGCAGCAGAAAAGTGCAGACTCCAGCTCTTCTCTGTGGCCAAAAAGAAGACTTCTGTGATAATGGAAAATTCTATTAAGTGTATGAAAATGTGACCTCCACCAGACGCTCATATAATGTTTAATAGAAAGCGCTGATGCTCCGAGTTTCACATTAAGTGAATCAATAAGAAGCGATCGATAATCACCCTGTTATTTCTGCTCCAATTCTATTAATGCAACGTTTATGAGCAATATGCAAATGAAAACATCGATCTGTGTGTGACCTCACCAGGACGCACACGAGGATCTGTGTGTGACTGCAGGACAGGTGTGGGTTTTATTCCCAAAGATGGAAATACGTTTGTGTCGCTGTCCGATCAGGACCTCCCCCACCCCCAGACATCGAGCGGAATTAAATAAAGACGATTCAACGTGTTTTCCATGGAAACCTCAATTCAGAATGATTATTTTCTTGTAAACTTGAAGAATATTTTAATTCCAAACTATTTAATTCGGAAAAAAAACATCATGTAAACGTGGCCACTCTCCCCTTTCGTCCTCCAGACTTCTTTACACTCACCACATCTTTGCAGTGACAATGCGCTCGTTCAGAACAAGCCGCACAGATTTGCTAATGAGTAAACACTTTAGCTGAAGTCATTTACATATTTGCATAGCGTAAGATGCGTTCGTGAGCACTGTTATATTTGTGGATCTGTTTACGGTCGTTTTAGCAGTGATTTGGCTCCGTACAATCGAGTAGAAAAATACAATGCTAATTTGAATAAAATGCTAATTTGAACATTGTGCATTGTTACAGCACAATACCTGTAATTTCTCCGCTATTAACGAGAACGAGGCTGAAATCAGAGTCTATTCTCTTAACGCAGAGATGATCAGAGCGAGCACGTGTGGGAGGAGGTGCTGGAGCCGCTGCGTTTACACCGTTTCAAATGATTTTTATGCTGTTTTTACATTATATTTAGATTTATGCGTGAGGGAAATCGTGTGTACATTCCATTTATTACAGATTAACTTGTTCTAATTCTACATGAAATTATAGCTCTGGTTTTCACTAGTTCGTGAGGCTGAGAATCGTTCAGAAGTCACCGATACGATACAGACCTCGAGGAGAGGAGGAAGAGAGAGGGAGAGATGGAAGGAAAGAAGGAGGAAAGAGGCAACGATGGAGAGAAAGAAGGAGAAAAAAGGTAGAGATGGAGAGAAAGGTGAAGGAGAGGAGGAGGATAGATGCAGATACGGAGGGAAAAAAGGAGAAAAAAAGGCAGAGATGGTGAGAAAGAAGGAGAAAAGAGGCAGAGATGGTGAGAAAGAAGGAGAAAAGAGGCAGAGATGCAAGGAAAGGAGGAGGAGAAAAGAGGGAAAGATGAAGGGAGAGGAGAAGAGAGGAAGAATGGAGGTAGAAGAGAAGGAGAGAGGCAGAGATGGAGAGAGGAGGAGAAGAGAGACAGATGAAGGGAAAGGAGAAAAGAGAGAGGTGGAGGGAAAGAAGGAGAAAAGAGGCAGAGATGAAGGGAAAGAAGGAGAAAAGAGGCAGAGATGGAGGGAAAGGAGGAGGAGAGAGAGGAGATGAAGGGAGAGGAGGAGAAATGGCAGAGATGGAGGGAAAGAAAGAGGAAGAGAGAGGCGGAGATGGAGGGAGAAGAGAAGGAGAAGAGAGGCAGAGATGGAGGGAAAGGAGGAGGAGAGAGGCGGAGATGGAGGGAGAAGAGAAGGAGAAGAGAGGCCGAGATAGAGGGAAAGAATGATAAAGGCAGAGATGGAGGGAGAGGAGGAGGAGATAGAGATTGAGAGAAAGAAGGAGAAAAGCGGCAAAGATGGAGTGAGAGGAGGAGGAGAGAGGCAGAGATGGAGTGAGAGGAGGAGGAGAGAGGCAGAGATGGAGGGAGAGAAGGAGGAGGAGAGAGGCAGAGACGGCGAGCGTTTCTCAAGAGGAAAATCAGCTGCTTTCTAATGGCGCTGATTACATCTCCTAAATGTCAAGAGCATTTGGGCGTACGAGCCGAGGACAGACAGGAGAAAGGGAAGAATGAGAGAGAGAGAGAAAGAAGGAAGGAGAGGAAAGAGACCAGGGGCAGAGCTAGGGAGAGATGGAGAGAAACAGAAACAGGAGTGTGAAAGAGAAAGAGAAGGTTAGAGGAAGAGAGACGGCTCCAGAGCTCAGTGTGAACAGCTGCAGGGTCACCGGAGGCACCGGGGTAAATGTGGAGACAATCTGCTCACATAATATCTCCCGTCTAATAACAGACGTGGGAGACGAGGGCGCTCGGACCGTCTTCAGGAGGTCCCACACACAAACCGGTCACGTGATCTTTGACCAAACTGGAGCCCGATTCTGTCTGACTGAACATTTCACCTTTTTTTTTACCACAGTTTTAGATTTTATCAAAGGGAGAAGATGGCGCACTGCAAAAAAGCTCGGCCAAAATGTAAGATATAAACACAGAAAATGACTTAAAAATGATCTGTCCATGCAGCAAGATCATTTTATTTTTTATTTGACAAGTAAAATAAATGACCTCTAGACCAGAATAGTCTCAGAACTCGTGAGTCGATAATAAATCTGAAAACAAGATGAAGAACCTGATTTAAGTCTTAAAATCTTGGCCAGATCAGAGAAATTTGCAGTGTGAAGCTCATCCATCGAGATACTTGCACTCCTCCACCGACCTGCAGGGGGCGCCACCTTTTTCTGATGCGTTTTATGCCGTTCTGCGGAGGATTACAGCCAAAGGAGCAGCATTTCCATGGAAACAAGCAGGAGGCCGTTCTCCAGGTCAAATAAGAGTCAGGGCTGTGGAGATGCGAGACCTGCAGCTTTCACAAAACTTTCTTCAACAAGTCGGAGGTATTATCCCTTCTGTAGCAACAAACTCCAAACTCCAAACGTTTTGCCATGATTAAAAAATGTTATTATTTAAAAATCATTTAAGACAAAAAAGGCAAACGCAGCCTAAAAGTCATTGCAGGTCCTTTCATGCCGTTACAAAGCGACTCAGATACAGACGTGATGGTTTGATCCCTTCTGGCATCGTAGAGATGTGGCCTTGGGCAAGACACTGCACTTCCCCTCGTCTTTAATGAGCCTCTGTGTGCGGCGGAAGAGGCTGTGGGCTCAAAGCTGCCGTCGCCGCGGGGCAGCTGTGGGTCAGGACTCTTCAATACAGACGCAGGAAGCTCAAAGTGATACCGTTAAAAATGTTTATAAGAAATAAAAGGGAAATCTGTCTCCGGTCCCCCGTGTGGGAGAATGACATCGTCGCATCGTGCCGTGCAGAAAAGGAGAGCGACTCGAGTGTGACAAAGTGGGTAAGTTGTGCTCAGGAAAAACCCAGCGCTCCCCGTCATCTGCTCTGGACCAATGAGGCGTGTCCTGATCCGAGCGTCCCCGGGCCCCTGGAGCGGACAAGGCTCAGTACACCCAATAAGTCACACCAACGCATATACGGCGCCTAATCCCACACGGCCAGCAGGGGGCAGCCTGACGAAGACCTGCAGCACTTGTGTCTGCTGTGTAGTTATGATCTATGACACCCGCAATTTAAATCACAATGTTCATCTAAAACGACTCAGGATTTTGGACACAGGGCCTCATTTCCTCGTGAGCCAGAGTGTTGGAGACATGTGGAGACACTTTTTTATTTAAATATTCCATCCAGTCAGAGGTTGCTGGTGCTAGGCTAGTGCATGTCAATGGCCACAGTCGTCCTGCCACTAAAAACAGTCTGACCCACTCCACAGACCCGAGGAAAAACTATTAGAACTCCAGACTGTCCATGTGAACGTCTGTGTCCAGAGAATAATTTTAGAAGTAAAACCAACTGTTGCATTTGAAGGATTTATGTCTGAGCAGCAGTGAGTTGTTCTTCCTGATAGAAGCTCGGCAGTGGCGGACTGATATATGAGAAAATAGTCCCTCAACATGCGACGATTCAGGCAATGCAAGCTTAGTTTTATTTCAAACATGGAGGGAATATTTTAAAAAGTGTCTCCACACGTCTCCAACACTCTGGCTCACGAGGAAATGAGGCCCTGTGTCCAAAATTCAGAACTGTCCCTTTAATAAAAGCCACAGGTCGACTCAGCTCCACGTTGGAAAACTGCAGTGCCCAATGGGAGCCGCAAAAGTGTAAAGTAAAGCATCATTCTGGATTATTTTCTCCCTCTTGAGAGCTCAAAGCACTTCGTAGGCTCTTTCCACACTTACGTCACAAACCAGGAAGAGTTTGGAAACATGCAGTGGCGACTTCAGGTGTAGTTCCTGACACTGGCCTCGCCGACCGACTGGGATCAAACCCCCTGAAAGTAAATGTGATCGTTGGTAAAATGAAGACTGCAGATGCATGTGCTGTTTGGAATCATCTCGTCTCTTCTAATCGCATGTTCCCAGTGCGCTCGGAGTCGTGCGTCAGTGGGGAAATGATGAAAACTGAGGTACGGTTGCTATTACCGCTGAGCCGAACATAACGGAACGCTACGATGACATGGAGATGAAGAAAACTGGGACATTTTCTCATTTTTCCTAGATTTTGACAGACTCACTACTGCGAAAAAGAGCCCGCCGGACGTTGTCATTGCGTCTTTTTAAACGTCTTCCCGGTTTGTGACGTATTCAGTCAGAAGAGACCATAAAAGTCCACGTAAACTTTAAAGAAACAGATTAAAATTAAATGTTTTGCTCATGGAAGTTTCTATTGTACATTCTTTCATCCTTTTTTTGTTGGGCTTGCCTCTCCGCAAACCTGACTCACGCGGCCCCGAGGAGGTTCTCGTCGTTATTGTCGCAGATGTTCATGACGAGTGGATCGAAGTGCAGCAGATGGAGGCGGTGGAGGATCTAAGACGACGTCCCCCGGGGCCTCGGAGGGACGACAGCAAACAACATTCTGCTCCACGTTTTAATTGTGCGAAGTTAATGGCTTGTGAAGACTTGCTGTTGTCGGGCCCTTAAGCAAAACACTTCTTCCTCGAGCCTCGAGACCTCAGATTGAGAAGCGTCGGAGGATGACTAAGACCGGCCTGTTGGGCAAAATGCGCTGGCGTCCCTCCAGAAGTGATACAGGACTTTTAATCTAATCGGCGTGTTCCTCGGGTTTGTACCTCGGCCATTTTCTCGTTAGGGGCACATTTTGCTAAGACTTCACCCTCTTTGTTTGTTGTTGTTGTTGGAACTGTACAATAACTCACCCTTGTGTAAGAGATAACCCTATGTGGCGACCTTGGGTGTCCAGAAAGGCGCCTAATAAATAAAATGTATTATTATTATTATGTCATGTGAAAATCCATATTTCATCTTTGCGTCGTTCCTCCTTCCCCAACTCTTATACATTAGTACTTGTACTTATTATGCCTTATTTAACACCAGTCTCTATTTTCGCCTTTTACAGTTATAATACACTGTGATGTGCGAGCGACTGTGTCCAGATCATTTCTCATGTGGGTCAGTAAAGTTTGTCTAATGCTGCATTCTACACTGTTCCAAATGATTATGCAAATGATATTTTTCCTCTGGTTTTGCCAAATTGTCAGTACAAATGACAGACATCATCATTTCAAGTCATCAACCTTTATTATATCAAAAAATAAAAACTTTAAATGCACCGTTCCAAATTATTCTCCACCACAGAGTTTCAAACCATTGTTGTTATTGTTGTAAAGAACTGAAAATGGTCATTTGTTTCATTTTCAGTTCGGAGCATGAGCATTACTGAAATCGAAAGCTGTTTCAATCCAAACATCTGAACACGTCAAGTTACATTTGAACATAAGAGCCCTTTTTGTACAGGAGATTCACAATTCTTGTTGAACTTTGAGTTTGTGGAGAGTTTCTGCTTGAATTTCTTAGCAGATGTCAGAATAACTTCCCGGAGCTGCTGTTTGGACGTGAACTGCCTCCTGGCCTCATCGATCTTTGGCTTGAGGAGGCTCCAAAGGTCCTCAGTAGGACTGAGGTCAGGGGAGGATGGGGCCACACCCTGAGGTTCTCTTGTTTTATGCCCAGAGCAGCCGATGATGCAGACGTCTTCCTCGCGACTGAGGTGGAGCTTTGTCCTGCATGAAGATGGTTTAACTACAGAAAGGACGGTTCTTCTTTTTGTGCCATGGAAGAACGTGGTCAGTCAGAAACTCCACACACTTTACAGAGGTCGTTTTTACACCTTCTGGGACCTTAAAGGCCGACCAGCTCTTTCCCCATGACTCTGACCCAAAACATGACTCCACCGCCTCCTCACTGACGTCACAGCCGTGTTGGGACATGGTGGCGTCCACCAAGCAACCACCACCCCATCCATCTGGACCATCCTGGGCTGCAGGGCTGGGTGACCAGGTTTTTAAAATTAACAATGGGACACACCTGGGTTGGGATGGTTGGTGTAAATAAAAAAAGCATGTAGCATTGTCCATTCACGACTCACGTGTGGGCCAGTGTATAATTTGAGACAAAATACAGACGCACTAAACAAATGCAATTTATGCTCCTCTGGTTTAGACCTGATTTAGAACTGATATTGTCCTAATTTTAGCTGTATTTTAGTCCAGGTTTAGTCCTAGTTCAGACCTGGTTTACACCTGGTTTAGACCTGATATAGTCCTAATTTAGACCTGGTTTGGCCCTGATAATAGTTCTATTTTAGCCCTAGTTTAGTCCTGGTTTAGCCCTAGTTTAGTCCTGGTTTAGTCCTGGTTTAGCCCTAGTTTAGTCCTGGTTTAGCCCTAGTTTAGTCCTGGTTTAGCCCTAGTTTATGCCTGTTTGGACCTGATTTACACCTGGTTCAGATGTGGTTTAGACTGATACAGTTCTATTTTAGCTCTAGTTTAGACCTGGTTTAGACCTGATAATGTCCTGGTTTAGTCCTAGTCCAGTCCTCTTGTAGGCCAAATTGGTTCAAAATAAGGACAACTGGGACATTTCTTGTATAAAACTGGGACAAATCACTGGTTTTGGATCAATCTGCCGGGACAGGGGACACAGGGCTCAAGACCGGGACTGTCAACAGGGGCATCTGGTCTCCCTATGCCGGACACTCACCACTGAACAAGACGGTTTGAAAATGAGTCTTCATGTGTTTCTGGGCACGGTGGAGCCGTTTCTGCTTGTGAGCGTTTAAGGGTAACCGAATGCACAGCTGCAGCCTCTGGAGGATCCTACACCTTGATGTTCGCCAGCAGCAAAAATGGCGGCGCACAGTAAACGGGGAGGATTGTCTTTTTTGTCATTTTGATATAAGTTGTGTATGTGCAGAGAAAGTGTCTTCTTAAAACTTTGCAGTGACATTTAGACTTTCTTTCACATCATTTGACAGTCGACACAAGTTTTTTTCTGAACATGTAATCGTCAAACTGCGATAACTGAGTCGCCGACAGAGCTGGCGATACCTGACGTTACATTAAACTTTCTCGGGCGTCCATAGTTTCCCCGACTGTTGCAATGGAACGAATTTACAACGGAAAAACTGACTGTGACACTGATTTATCGACTACTGACCTTCAATAGATCTGAGCTTAACTTTAACCTGCTAAACTGGTGACCCGCTCCTCTCCCCGGCTCTTATCAACTAATATATTTACTTAAAACAAGGACGGTGCACGTAAAGCCTTAAAGATGCTCCGTGCCAGATTTAGCTTCAGACTACTGTCCATCTGCAGTCCCCGGGCAGGTACAAAATACATTAAATACATCAGAGAAACTAATTACAACTCCAGCCACAACATTTCATCATTAAAACAATAAAAATTCATTCTGATTTCCACACATACAAGATTTCAAATTCATCATTATCTTCTAAAAATGCCCTGTCATCAATATCCTCTAAAATGTACTTAAAAAAAGTACACTGCTCCCTACACTTGCCCACGGACTAAAGACACACCGAAGCGGGCACGATACAGTAACTTCTTAATAAAATTTTAGTTTTCCGAGTAATTTCTCAATCCTCCTCATACTTTTGTCGTGGATTCTACCTGAACGACTGAGGGATATTACCCACAATCCCCACACTTTTACTCTTACTCGAGTAAAAGTTGTGCTTCCTCTTGTCTGAAGTGACAAAAGCTTTAGGTTGAAAATATGAAGTGATTTGAATGTTTGTGTTTTTTGCAGCACTTCTTCAGATCTGAGTTCGTTTTTGTGCCCTATTGCATTACACTGCAAAAAAAGGCCTATCAAAAAATAAGGAAAAAATACCAATTCTGAGGTAAAAATGCCCTATTTTAAGTGAAATTTTCTGCCAGTGCAGTAAGAAATTTCCACTTACCGAGTTTTCTTAAAACAAGACGAAATATGAATCTTGTTCTAAGCAGAAAACACGAGTTTCAAGTATTTATGGCAAGATTTTTCACCTTATTGGTTTGAGGAGGAAGTTAAAGAGGCTTAACCTGGACTGAGTTAATATAAAAAGTGCTTAGAATAAGTTGTAATATCGAGATAAGATAAATCAGGATGGAATATCTTGAAACAAGTAAAAAAAATCTCATCTTATTAATTAAAAAAATCTTAAAATTGGTCTTTTAAGATGAATCTGCTTAATTCAAGTCGGTTTAACTATGTTAGAAAATCCATTTTGTAGTGAAAAGTGTTTTTGTCTTTACAATTATATTATGTCCCGACAGTTACACTTTTCTCAAATATTCTCTTACTTCAATTATTTCTCAGACCACTACTTTGTACTTCTACTTGAGCAACATCATTTTGCTGCAAATATTTTACTTTCCTTTCTGCGTTTTGAACATTATTTGTTTTTCGCGGAGGAAACTTTTAATTCCTCTCTGTCTGCTGCCTCCCCCAGACTGGGCGCATGAATCACTGGTTATTTTTGAGAATTATTTTTAGTCTTTCGTCTGATCTCCACATCCTGCCTATTCCTGTTATCCTCCCTGGCGTTTCAGTTTCATGTGATAAATCTTAAATAAATGTGCTGTGTGTTTAGCATCATGTAGGAGAACTTTAAAGCTGCCGTCTGTAAGGATATTTGAGTTTTTTTTTTCTGCTAGAAGACGTTCCCCTCTCACCTGGCCTCACCCTCGTCCTCTGGTCTTCGTCTGTCACACCGAAGCTGATCAAACTGCAGTAACGTGGGCAGCCTCTAGTGGTCAAATGTGAGAATACAACAGGGGCGGGTCGGCCAGTGTGAGCAGACATGTTAGCTTTAAAGCGACGCGGCGTAACTTCTAGAAATAGATACGTTTTTTTTTCACTTTGGACGTCTTTATTGCGCTAAAAATGTAGAAAAATGTGCGTCTTTACTCGTCTCCACAAACGCGTCTCTCCTCCTGCTTGTTTCCATGGAAATGTTGTTCCTTTGGCTATAATATTCCACAGTACGGCATTAAACATATCTATATCCACAGAGATTTTTTTTTAATGTATTGTATGGTTTTGGAGTTGAATTTACAGGAGACATATACAGAAGGGCAGACAGTCGGCTACAGAAATTCAGAAAAAAAAAGAAAAAACAGAACAAAATAAACACAACTATACACAGTCACTCACTCACACGTGATTGTTAGACGCTGAATAAGTCAAATTTGAACAAAAACTAAGACCGAGTTCAAATATAGTCACAAAATACAACAAGATAAACAACGAAATTCAACAAAATGATGAAAAGTAATTACACGGGTTCTGTAAATGTGGCACCGGAGCGTTTTTAACTGAAGCGGCAGAAGTTAATGCTCGAGTCGATGAGGGAGCTTTATATTTAAATGAGTCTTTAACAGTTTGCGTTTTGACTCTTGGGTGACCAGATTTTCAAAATTAAAAACCGGGACAGACCCGGGCTGGGATGGTGGGTATAAATAAAATATAATGAATAAAAGTGAATAAAGGAAAAAAGCGTCTGACATTGTCCATTCTCGACTCACGTGGGGCTCAGTGTCTAATTTGAGACAAAATACAGAAGAGCTTCTTCTGGATTTGGGCTAAACTACAGCAATTTATTCTCCTCCAATTTAGTCCTGGTTTAGTTCTAGTATAGACCTGAAATAGACCTGATATAGTCCTAGTACAGACCTGGTTTAGACCTGAAACAGTCCGGGTTTAGTCCTGGTTTCGACCAAATATAGTTCTATTTTAGCCCAAGTTTAGTTCTGCTTTAAACCTGAAATAGACCTGATATAGTCCTGGTTTAGTAGCCCTAGTTTACACCTGGTTTAGACCTGATATAGTTCTGTTTTAGCCCAAGTTTAGTCCTGGTTCAGACCTAATTTAGACCTGAAATAGACCTGATATAGTCCTGGCTTAGTCCTAGTTTAAACATGGTTTAGCCATGAGTAGCCCACGTTTAGTCCTGGTTTAGACCTGAAAAAGACCTGATATAGCCTTTGTTTACACCTGGTTTAGACCTGGTTTAGTCCTGGTTTAGATCTGAAATAGACCTGTTTAGTCCTAGTTTAGACCTTAAATAGACCTGAAATAGACCTTGTTTAGTCCTGGTTTAGACCTGAAATAGACCTGAAATAGACCTGAAATAGACCTGGTTTAGTCTTAGTTTAGACCTAGTTTAGTCCTAGTTTAGACCTGAAATAGACCTGGTTTAGTCCTAGTTTAGACCTTAAATAGACCTGAAATAGACCTGGTTTAGTCCTAGTTTAGACCTGAAATAGACCTGGTTTAGTAGCCCAAGTTTAGTTCTGGTTTAGACTTGACATAGACCTGGTTTAGTCTTAGTTTAGACCTGGTTTAGTACTGGTTTAGTCCTGGTTTAGACCTGAAATAGACCTGAAATAGACCTGGTTTAGTCTTAGTTTAGACCTGGTTTAGTACTGGTTTAGTCCTGGTTTAGACCTGAAATAGACCTGAAATAAACCTGGTTTAGTCTTAGTTTAGACCTGGTTTATATCAAATTGTTCAAAAATAGGGACATCTGGGACATTTCTTGTATAAAACTGGAACAAATCAGTGGTTTTGTATAAATCTGTTGGTTCAGTAAACACATGACTCAAAACTGTGACTGTCTCGGGTCAGGAGGGACGTCTGGTCACTCTGCTCTTGGGACAAAAATATCTGATCTGCGTGACGTGAACTGTAAGAGGATCTGAGTGGAATTAAATATTGTCTGAGATATTAATAACACGGATTAATGGATTTAAAGACAGATAATAACCGGTGAGTTTTCCATGTCCAGGGACAATCCAGCTCAGTGAAGTTACGCAGTGTTGCTCTAAGTACTTAAACATTTCCGAAGGTTTGTTAAAAGTCAGATGCCCCTTTAAGAGCCAAAAGTGCTGCTGCGGTTTTCGCCTGTTCTCCCGACGAGCTGCGAGCATCAGCAGTTTGCAGACGCGCTCAGAACTGGAGCACCTGAGGGAAAAGGTCAGGGCTGTAAACCTGTAAACCTGCGGCAGAAGAGTCCAGCTCCTGCACCCCCCGAGGAGCCGAGCCGCACCGTACATCAGCTTTAACATCAGCTTTAGCTTCACTCCTACGAGACACAATCGCACGACTCCTCTGCGGTTTGGTTAAATTGGCTTTCATGTCGTTTAGTCGTGTTAAAATGTTGTTAAATGTGTTTTGTTTTTGGAACTTTAGACTCATTAGAGCTACTTAAAAGCGCTGCGGCTGGGTTTTCCTGTCTTAAAACGTGAAAAATGGAGCTGGTTCGTTTCAAACAGTCTGCAGTGCTCCAAAGTATTCAGCTCATGCGTTCAGAGCGTCTTAATTACTCCCCACGATGAGCTCATGAGCACGTCACAACTCTTAGAGACTTGGACAGTAAAACGCTTTTAGAATTAGATGTGTTAGATGTGATTTGTTTTAACGTGAAGAGCTGCAATAAATAATACATGATCCAAATCAGGTAAGACATATTTGAACTTCTAAATCATGTTGTTGATCGAATAATAAATGTCGCTCCATGTACGGAGAGTGACATAAACCTGGATGCGTCTCACTCTGCAGGTTAAAGATGCCATAAAGCGCCTTTTTATGTTATAAAATGTTGTTTCTTCATCACAAACAGACCTGGAGTTGTGTTTTATTTCATTCACACATGTTTATGTCCTCTGAAACATTTTTTTTTTTTTAATATCTTGTAGCCAAAACAAAACAGTAACAAAACTGACGGACATGTAAACTTAAATTCAGGCAGATAATCCTAATTAATTCCAAATAATCCTAATTCTTCTGTAATCCTGAGCGTACTCTTTACTGTTTGAAGATCATTCTTAATGTCTGGGATATTCATTTTAAACAGGGGTCTGGAGAATTTGGATTTATGGATGTGAAGTTTTCCCAACGCACTGCACAGGTTTGCTAAATATTCAGTTTTATATGATTTATGATGGAAGTGGGTTATTGATCTTGAGCAGAGCAAATGAATTCTGATGGATGTTTTTCGCAGAATAAGTGTTTCAAGATTAGACCAGAGTTCCTTTGAGTATTTCTTAAGGCCGTAACAATAACGTAAATCTGGTGATATCGTATCGTCAAGGGTCTCACAATAATATCGTGGAGCATCACAATGTATCGAATCCAGAGTCTCTTTGCTTAAATGAACAGTTCTGATGCAGAAAGAGCTAAAAAAAACTAGAGGGAACTACATAGACCATGATCCTTTGCTGCGTTTCAGTGCAGACGACATGAAGAAATAACTGTTCTAAGCACTTTTACATCTTCATTCTTTGGATTAAGTCTTGTGAAGTATTTTTAGAGGAAAAAGTAGCAGATTTACACAAAATATTGCAATAAATCTGGTACAGTGAGATGTTTATGGTGAAAATATCGTACAGAGAGATTTGGATTTCGTTCCATCTCTAATGACAATAAATGTTGTACCAAATTTTATATTTTAAGTCTTATTCTGTAGAATATCATAATATCGTGAGCTTTCCCACGATATCGCAATAAATATCGTACTCTGAGGTTCATACCGTGATAATATCGTATCGTGAGACTTGGATATCGTTACACCTCTAGTATTTACAATAATAAAAGAGACGGGGGACGGTTTCTACGCTCTGTTCTACCTTGTGATGTCATGCGATAATACAGGAAGTGCTCCACACACCTTCACTGGAATCAATCGGATTATTTCAGCCCTGGAATTGCCGATCTTTACTGAACAAAAGGTAAAAGAAGCTGTTCACTTGACATCACAAGGTGGAACAGGGCATTTTGAGCTTTGGAGCTGTGGACAGACTGATAATAACTGATTACACAAACTCAAAAACATGCGCGAATGAACTAAAACACAACTCCAGGTCTGTTTTGTTGAGTAAACAGCATTATAACATAGCTTAAAGGATCCATTTTTGCCTATTAACGCAGTAGCAACCCATATATTTACTTTTTTTGCAGACTCTACACACACTTCCTTTAATTACGTAGGAGTGTAATATTTGGTTTTCGTTTTGAGTCGCTGCCTGGAATGAATCACATGAAATAACCCATTGGAAAAGCCAAAATTCCGCCTGAAATGTGTCTGCGTCGCTCTCACAAACGCGTCTACACTCGAGAGCGTTCCGGCGAGCGCAGCTTTGAATCCGGAAGTGAAAAGAAAATGGTGCGATCCGCTGCTCCGGGAAGATTTATGTCATTTTCCTCTGCAGTCGTTTTGTCATTATCGAGGCCCATTTCACAGACACATAATATTTAAGACGACACTAAACCTGTCACACCCAGTCTGGAGTTTGCGCGATTTACGACAAACTATAATTTAAAAATCTATTCGTTGCTTTTGTGATTTCTGTTTCGCCATTTTCTTAAAAACGGCAGAGCATTCGGACCGAACCCCAGATATTTTCCTCCATTTTGGCTCTAAGTATCACCTGTGAAAGAGGATGTGTCAAAGAAATACAAAGATCTGAGGCTTGTGTCGCTTTCGAAGAGGAAGAAGGAGGTCAAAGGAGGTGGATGAGGAGGAGGAGGAATAAGAGGAGGAGAGAGGAAGAGAGTGTGGGGGGAAAAGGAAGAAGAAGAAGGGGGAAGAGAGTGAGTCAAAAATATAATTGAGGAGGAGTCAGCAACGTACTTAAAGGGACAGTTGGGAATTTTGGACACAGGGCCTCATTTCCTCGTGAGCCAGAGTGTTGGAGACGTGTGGAGACACTTTTTCTTAAATATTCCATCCAGTCCTTGTATTTGGAGAGGTTTCTGGTGCTGGGTGAACGTCTGTGTCGATAGAATAATTAATAATAATAATAATAATACATTTTATTTATAAAGCGCTTTTCAAGACACTCAAAGACGCTGTACAGAAAAAGTAAAATAAGTAATAAAACAATAAACAATCAAACAAACATTAAACATTAAAAGCAGTTTTAAAAAGGTCTTGAGCAGTTTTTTGAAGGTGGGGAGGTCGGAGCAGTCGCGGGTAGGTCGGATAGGTTCGAGAAGTAAATCCAGTCCTGCATTTGAAGGATTTGTGTCTGAGCAGCAGTGAGTTGTTCTTCCTGATAGAAGCTCGGCAGCGGCGGACTGATATATGAGAAAATAGTCCCTCAACATGCGACGATTCATGCGACGCAAGGTTAGTTTTATTTCAGACATTCTTCTCTGGACACAGACGTTCACAGGGACAGTCTGGAATTATAATAGTTTTTCCTCGGGTCTGTGGAGTGGGTCAGACTGTTTTTAGTGGCAGGACGACTGTGGCCATTGACATGCACTAGCCCAGCACCAGCACCTCTGCAAATACAAGGACTGGATGGAGGATTTAAAAAAGTGTCTCCACACGTCTCCAACACTCTGTCTCACGAGGAAATGAGGCCCTATGTCCAAAACTCCGAACTGCCCCTTTTAGAAGCAGAGGAGAGGCTGGACAGAGGCTGTGTGGTGTGTTCAGATGTAACGTAGCTCTGGGTTAGTGTCCTAGAGATAACACGTAGAATTAGGGTTCTGTTGGTGAGGGCAGGGTAGATGGTTCTATAGCGACTACCACAGTAAAGGACGAGATGCAACAACTTTAAAAAGTATTTTGAACAACTTTTTGACACTTTAGCTTTTGTGAAAATGGTCCAAAGCCAAACGTACTGTGTGGAGTTTATGATCATCTGTTACAAGTTGCACAGTGAATGTTATTAACTATGTGTGATCACAGAGAGAACATGCAGTGTGGGGTTGGACGCACTGACAAAGTGCCGTCACATCCTTCACCTTTTGTGCTCCCAGAGGTCAGTACAGTCACCACCAGAGCACAGACTCCCTCTGTAACAGCTTCAGTCACTACCACAGACTCTTTATCAGGAGCGTCCAGACTATGGCCCCGGAGCCAAATGCGACACTCAAAATAATTTGTATTGGCCCTTGAGCTTCCAACTGAACTGGCCCAAATTGGCCCAACTAGGCTACTTTTTACTAGTCTGATTCCTCGGCCAATTTCACTTCATGGAAACCGTCTGACCTCGCAGCATTAGGATTCGTTCGCTCGACGGTCGGCGGGTACTTTTTTTATTTAATCAGTCACTGCTATTTGATTGTGACGTCTGTAATGCGCCGGAACGCTCAGTGGAGTCCAGGTAATCGCAGCACAACAGCAAATCCTGTAGGAGGAAGGGCAATAACGTCTTTCCCCTTGATAAAATTCACCAAACATTCTCTTTGTTCCGGCTTTAAATCCTTAATGTCAGGAATCGTTGCCAACACAAAATGTATTTCTTCGTCTACGTCCATCTCGACGCTTCGTTTCCTGTTGTGCTGCACCACAAAAGGACCCAGAGGCGCTGGAGTCTGACCTCAGGGCTTCACGGCTCTTCTCTGACTGGCCGGTGCGCCGAATACAACTTCCGGGGATCTTGCAAATCACCGAGTGTTTTCTGATGCCTCACCTGGTCGCTGGAGAGAAATGATATTGAGCGGAGGCACGAGGCGGCTCCAGCAAAATTCTACTTTCGTAACTGAAATAAACATTTTGATATACACCCATCACCTGCACCGCGACAAAATGAACAGACCCAAAGGATTCGGATCTCCTAAAAGAGCCGAGGATCCTCTCTCTCTCTCTGTGATGGTGCAGTGACTCAGGCTGTGGTGCTGATCATTGATTACAGCCTGGAGGATCAGACCTGTCTCTTCCCATTACCCTCTGCTCCGGTGTTAATGTGTGAACACACTCACTCTACAGGGACCTGCCTTCCTTATGGGGACAGACATCCGGGCCCATAACGTAAATCATTTTAGGTTTAAACCAACTATATTTCAGCCCTGAACCTGGCAGCCAAATGAAAGAGTCATGTGAGGCTCATTCTGCTTTTTGATTGGATAATCGTCTTGAACCAAAACACCAAATTATAACATAAACAACTTGTCCATCATGTCCAAAGTTTTTATTGTTTTAATATTACGAATAAATCAGCATTACAGTTGTTGAACACCTGATATAATCTTACATAAAGTTCCTTTAAATGGCCCATATTACACTGTTTTCTCATCTATGTTCTAATGCTGTTTCCTCATAATAAACACACCTGGACTTGTGTTTTGTTTCATTCACACATGTTTAACGCACAAACCCTGCAGAATTAGGCTGAGGTCTTTTTTCTCTCAAATGGAAAACATTCTGTTCCACCTCGTGATGTCATGTGGTGATACAGGAAGTGCTCCATTGTGTTAAACTCCGTACACTTTCACTAGAATCATTTGGATAATCGCAGCCCCGGACTTGCCAATCTCAGTAGCTTGAAAACTACCGCTTTATGACATCACAAGGTGGAACAGAGCATATTGAGCTTTAGAGATGTAGCCAGACTAATAATAATAACAGTACTAAGACATGTGTGAGTATTGGACTTAGAGAAACAACGTATTTCCGTTTTCTTTGCGGATCTTGTGGGCTCAGATCAGTGCTGCTCAGGGGCTGGACTCTTACAGGTCATTTTGTCCCTCCGCTGCTTATTTGATTTGACACAGTATTTCTCATTTGACGACGTCGTAATTTTGTCCTCAAGAGTCAGTAACCGTGTCAAGTACAGAGCCTTTCACTGGACTCAAGCACCTCACTGCTCTTTTGTTTACCTCTGAGACGGAGCAGGTGCCAAGGGCCTCTTCACCTTGTGTTTAGTATTAACTTCGGAGAGGGAAAATCACTCATAACACAGAGGCACATCAGTCTTAAAGAACACATATTATGCAAAAATGCCAGTTTAAGGTTTATATTATATGTTTCCTCAGTAAAAAACAAACAAACCTGGAGTTGTGTTTTTGTTTCATTCACGCCTGTTGCATTAATCCGTGAATCCATCTTCTCCGAGTCTCAGAAATGCTCTGTTCGCATTTCGCCAGGATTGTTTCGTCACAGATCGTTTTAATTTTGAAGTCCATAAACCGTCGCCGGACTCGTTCTACTGTCAGTTTGTGTTCGGCGCAAACCCATGGCTCTGTTAGCAAAGCATTCACAGGGTTCTTACGGGTTTCTTCAAGTTAAATTCAAGTCGTTTTAAGACCTTTTATATAAAAAATTAACGCCTATTTCACGGCCTATTTCGTAGACCTACCGGCAAAAGGAATAAGGGGGAGGAGAGAGACTCTTCCCCATAACAATCGCTCAATCAAACTTTATTCATAGAGCGCTTTTCATACAAAAAATGTACCACAAAGCGCCCCCACGAAGCTAAGCTAAACAGGTGTATCTGACTGTCTTTTTTACTACTCACTGAATCTGGAAACTATGTCTTGAGATCATTACCTGCGACATAACTATCTTTTTTTTATCTGATCTGGAAACTGTACTAACAATCTGGGATCTGGGACGCTAAGTATCTAGAACCATTACACAGAGAAAAAAGAAAATAGAGGAAGAAACAATGCAGCACATAAACAAACATAATGACAAACAAAAACACAACGCAACAACAAAGGCGTCCGAGCTTCCCTGAGACGACCCCGACCAGGTCCCAGACAGAGTCAACGAGTTGGGGCAAGCAGGTTCCCCGTCGGGAAAGAAAAAAAAGTCAATTGCGTTGAGAGACCAATTTATCAAATCCAGAGGTGATTAATTTAAGGTTGGGAAGAGCAGGGCGGAAAAAATCTCTCAAAGTATAAGACAGGAGACCAGACGAGACAAGAGACGCGAAGCAGGGAAGAAAAGGGCAGAAGAGGAGAGAAAAATGCCACCGGCTTCGTCCAGAGGCAGAAGAGAAGACCCCAGCACACTACCAAAAAGGATAAAGGATAAAAAAGATCAATTTTAAGATTTTATTACTTAATAAGATGAGATTTTTTTGACTTGTTTCAAGATTTTCCTGATTTATCTTATCTCGATATTACAACTTATTCTAAGCACTTTTTATATTAACTCAGTCCAGGTTAAGCCTCTTTAACTTCCTCCTCAAACCAATAAGGTGAAAATCTTGCCATAAATACTTGAAACTCGTGTTTTCTGCTTAGAACAAGATTCATATTTTGTCTTGTTTTAAAAAAACTTAGTAAGTGAAAATTTCTTACTGCACTGGCAGATAATTTCACTTAAAATAGGGCATTTTTACCTCAAAATTGGTATTTTTTTCTTATTTTTTGATAGGCCTTTATTGCAGTGCATGAAATGTGTTGGTAGCTCACGTAAAACCAACATTAAAAAACAACATCCAAAAGAACAACGGCGTTAATCAAACTTCTGCTGAGATTTTCTTTGATTTTACGCTTCTGCGGAGTTTGTTTCTTGTGGTTCTGTGGCGTGAGATCTTCAGTGACGTGTTCAGAGGATTTTGATCCAGGAAAGGATGTGGTGGAAATCCTTTATTTTGTTTTCTGTCGTGGCCTATTTAAGCTAAAGAATGTATTTTATGGGTTTAGAGACTGTTCACTAACAACTGCTAAAGCGTTTCTGTGTTCCTGCCACATGTGGTGGTGTAAATCTGCTGCTCCTGGGGAATCTCAGGACCCTCTGCTCCGTCTTTATCCAGTATCATTAAAACAACGAGCTGAACCAGACGAGTAATCTGTGTTTGGAGGTTGATATACTGCAGTATGTTTTACCTCCTGTTGATGTTATGACGTTTGTCGACTGTATAAGAGCCTGTTTTTGTTTTGCCGTTCATAGATTAGGGAGAGACGGACCTCGCATGAAGAATGGTTTCGTTTTCATTTTCGCAGTAATTGTGGCACAGTTGCTGTAATAAATCCAGACTCTTTGATTTAAGACAATTTTTCTCCAGTTTTTATTCTTCTCAGATTTAAAAATCCACAACAGCTGCGTTTCAATTATTGATTCCACCGCTCTTTTTTTTTAGACAACATTATTTAACTAAACAACGATGGTTGACAAATGAAACTTTTGAGGAGAAATGTGATACAGAGGAGTTACGTACCGCACAAATTTTAAGACCCAAATATTAAAATTCAAGAGTCAAGGTCTTATTTACAAATAAATCATGAATTCAGTGCTGTTAAGACTTTTTAAGCCCCCGCAGGAACCATGTTTGTTTACTTCCTGATTGTCCGTTCCCGTTGCTGACAGCAGAGGGCGCTCCAACACTTAAACGCCTCACTGGAAACTGAGTTGAAGTTTATAAAGTACATTTTCAGGTCATTATTCTGAGTGAGAAATTGGACACCATTTGTAGAACTATTATTAATTTATTTATCTGGTTCCCCACATTAATTTAGTTTAATTTAATCCTTCAGATTTGTATTCCTGAAGGGTTCCTGGCATCAGAATTGCATTTAAACTCCTTCTTTAAACACTTTTTTACACTATTTTCTATTAGTATTTACAAATTAGATACGACAAACCCCACTCTGTGAACTCATTAGATAAACCCACATTCCACAGCGTCCAAAGCTAGCAAACTTTATGTATTTTGCTGTGTGTTCGCGTCACACTGGTGTCGCTCGTGGTGTTGACTCATGGGGTCTATTCCAGGCTAATGATTAAACAGAGCTGCTAAACCTGGCACCGAATCCGACGCAACACTTCCTCCAGCCCCAATCTGTTTACTGTTCGGATTAAACGCCAATGTTTGTGGGCTGGTTGCCACGCGAACGCCTCGTCGGTCCCTGGGCCGGGTGCGACGGGGGCAGACGGGAGGACGGGGACGAGCCGATAGGAGCAGACGTTGTAACTGTGTTTTTCTTTGTGTTTATTGTGCAGAGTGTGGATGAATGAAATGTGAAATATGGGACCAGACTCTCAAATCTGCAAAACGAATTTACCTACGGGTACGAATAAAGCAACCGAACCTAACCTTTTTATTTTTTTTATTTTATTTAACCTTTATTTGACCAGGTAAAGCCCCATTGAGATCCAGACCTCTTTTACAAGGGTGACGTGGCCGAGTGGTCATCAGCACAGGTCAAGAGCAGAAAACAACCATCAATTAAGATAAACAACAATTAAAATAAAAAATAAAAACAAGAAAGCAACAATCAATTAAGATAAACATCAAATTATGAAGGTAAAGTTGCACTGAGTGTAGAAAATATTTCAAAAGTGCAACAGCTGTAACAATTTAAAAGGATAAAGTGCAGAAGCTGTGACAGTCTAAGAAGATAAAGTGCAACAACAGATGATAAAATGCAATAAAATCTGTTACAAAGAGCACTTTTTGCAATGACACCTTAAAAACACAGACACTGGTGAATAGACGCTTTTTGCCTATGACATAACAAAGAACAAAAAGCTTAAAATGAGACAAGATCAGAGAATTTCAGTTCAGTTTGGAGGGTTTTCCAAGCTGAAGGAGCAGAGAAGCTAAAGGCCTCTTTTTCCCAGCTCAGTCCGAACACGAGGAACCTGCAGGTAGTGACTGCCGCTCGATTGCAGGGCTGATGGTTCTCTGAAGAAAAGGACATAGACAAGGTAGAGCCGAACCAAGGAGTGTCTCATAAACCCATGACATCCAATGAGCGAAGCTTCTTATACTCAGGGAAGGCCACTCAGCTTCGGTTACAGCTCACAACGATGGTGAGGCGACTACAGCCAGTCACAAACCTCAGAGCACAACGGTACAGTGTTCAAAGACTGAAGGCTCTTGGACGATGCCGTCATGTAAACAACATCTCCATAATCCAGCGGTGGTGAAAAGGCCGACACAAGAAGTCTGTGGGCTCTAGGTGAAAAACATTTGTTCCGAAAATAAAAACCAAGCTTCCCCTTCAATTTGCGTACTGAGTTTGAGACATGCGCTTTGAATGAAAGCTCAGAGTCCAGTAAAAACCCAAGATATTTATAACTGCTGACCAGTTCAATTTGTTTCCCATGAAATGTTATCACTGGCGTATACACACACACACCTAACCTAAGACCCTAACCTAAGAATGGGGAACGGTCATTGTCTTACGCGCTCATTCCCCTTTTTTGGCCTGCAGGGGGCGTTGTGCTCTTCGGTGATGGAAACCCAGGCCTCTCCACGCGCAGACGTCGACAGTAATGTGGGAAACGGGGGTGAGGAGCAGGAAGGACATTCAGCAGATTGTCTGAACTGGAGCTGATCTCACAACGCTGTGTATTTGATATGATTTTCGATTTGAGATAGAGCCGGGCGATTTCCCCCCTCCCAAAAAATAAAAAAAACTCGATTCCCGATTCGATTCGACCGTATAGCAGCATCCAGAACTTTCTCCATGTTGTGAAAACCTCTCTTCTCCACCGAATAAACTGGAAACATATCCGGTGCTGTATAGAAGGTAATTGCCTCCATGATTGGTTTCCACCTCACTCTGACTTTTCATATGGTCCACAGTAGGGACGGGCATTTGATTACATTTTCTTAATCGATCGTCAGGAGAATTAATCATCAATTATCCATTAATCATTAACTTTTTATATTAAAATTGTCATCATCATTATTACTATTACTAATCTGCATAAATAAACTCAACTTTACAACATATAAACCATAATCACTATGGAGCCACATCAGTGTGAGATCAGAATGTGTTTAATGCAGCTTTGGCACATTTGTTTACGTCTTACAGAAACAAAAGTTAAAACCACATGACTCATTTGCATAAAGTGTAAACGCTGAATAAAAACCCAACTCTTTTGTTTTGTGCGCTGATGTGTTCAGCTTCTGTCGGACTAAAGGACACGACTCAGTGGAATATGAGTGTTTTTTCTGTGACAGAGATTTGTTTGTGTTTGTGTCGTTCTCGGGGGGAAAGTGAAAGAGACGCACTGCAGGAAGTGACTACGGAAAGACTGGAGGAAGTCTTGGCGAATGCAAAATGTACGCGCTGTATAGAAAAATCTTGAATATCGATTTTACGAAAAAACAAATCTAACTAACTTGCCAACTTGATTTTTTTAATTTGAAAACTGTTCACAGGTTAAGATTTGTACATGCTTTACCCATTTTTTTTCCACTGGTAGAACATTTCTGGATAATTAAACTATTATGGAGGTGGAAGATTCCACTTCCACTTCATTTCATTCATGCTATTGTTCAAACTTTTCCATTTTGCAGAGTTAAGAAAGTTTTATCATGATTTGAGTAAATTTCACTTGACAAGTAAAATGATCTGCCAGTGGAACAAGACTTTTTGTACTTAAAATATGAAATTACATCTTGCTGCACTTAAAATAAGAAAAACGACTTTTTTCACTTAAAATGAACAAAATCGAAAAAACATGTATTCCACTGGTAGATATTTTTCCTTGTCAAGCTGAATTAAAGAAGTAAATTGAGAAGTAAGATATTCTTAATTTAAGTCATTTCAACTTACCTACATATTGTTTTTTTCCCCAGTGTATTACTAAAGAATAACTGGAAAAACATGCATTCTTACTGTGAGCGGGGTCCCTTGTCCACAGATCTGACCCGTAACTTGGCCTGGTTGCAACGCCTGCTTGTGTCTGTAACCAGGGTGAAAATCTTCCATTAAAATTCACTGTTAAATCCGCTATTAAACATATTAAAATCTTCAGCGGAATTTCTCCTTACGTGAGCGTCACCTGAGATACGTAACGCTGCGCCCTCACGCACGTACCTGCGTCACCGCGTTCAGCCAATCATGACGCTCGTAGCGCGTCTTACAAGCTCCGGATCCTAATCAGAATCGTGGGGAAGGAGCGCGGCGCAGCTGCTACAGGTCGGTCCTCGCAAATAAATGTCCTTTTCACTCGTATTATAACGTTTTATCGCGATCTAACGCCCGTCGCTACATTATCTGCCTTTAGAGACCAACCAGCGCAGGGGCTGAGCACATTTGATCGCGTGGTGCGGCAGAAACTAAAGGGAATTGGTGTTTGTTTGTGTTGTTAGCATTAGCCATTGTCAATGCACTTCCTAAGGACTGGCTATGTTACAACTAGCTTTCTTATGCTAATGCTGGCAGCCGAACCCTATTGTTTTTGTATTTAAATGTTAACGCGCCACTGCAACTTAAAGGTGCAATATCTGCAGTATGCACTTTACCTTATGCACTATGAAATGATCATTTAATGAAACTATGATGCTATTTATTCTGTTTAGAATATTTTCTAATGTGTTTAGAGCCATGCACTTTATTAATGAATGTTGAAATGAAATGTATTCTATCATTGCAAATGGAATAATTGGGATTTATTAATAATTTATGTGTACACTGGATGTTTACTAAAACATTGTCCTGTTTATATTGTACAGGAGATTTAATCCGATGGCGAGCTAAGAGTTTTGGCTGGGAGCCGGACATCTTAAGAGCTGGTGGTCTGGTCGGAGGCTCTGGCAGCCTTGTTCCCTCCACCTTCACATTCATTCACACAAACGCATAAACGAAGTCTTTAATTTTTTATTTCATCCAGTCATCTCACTATACAGTAAGTATGAACGGTGTGAACGGTTGCCTCTCTTGGATAAATATTGGATTTTGGAATGTTTTGGATGAATACTGTCAATGATTGATCAAAACCATTGTAAATACGTCAAAACATTTTTTTTATTCTGCAGATCTGTAAATATCAAGGGTTCTAATGGGTGTTTTGTAACATTTTTTCCTCTCTCTGTCAATATATATGGTACCAACCGCACCTTAATTCTC
Source organism: Odontamblyopus rebecca (assembly GCA_030686955.1). Taxonomy (NCBI): domain Eukaryota; kingdom Metazoa; phylum Chordata; class Actinopteri; order Gobiiformes; family Gobiidae; genus Odontamblyopus; species Odontamblyopus rebecca. Next base: position 4,436,008 of record CM060661.1, on the reverse strand, counting down.
CTGTGTCTGTGGTTATTTACTGTCCATTTCCTCCCAGAGTCGGACCAGTCTTCTGATCAGCCTAAATTACAAAAGTTACGCTAACAGCCTATTAATTATCTAATTAGCCTGCGTACCTGTTACATCTCCATGGAGATAAATATGTTTAATGTCATACTTTTGAGCATGGCTTTTGTCTTGAGGGCTCTTACTCCCCTCAAACTACCCTGACACTTGATCTGACTCTACCTGTCGATACTTTTATTTAGAGCTTTTCTATTATTATTGTATTTAACTGATCTAGTATGTGCTTAAACTGCTAAATAAAGTGATTTTCATTTGATTGATAACGGCTGCGGGGAGGCGAGCTCATGAAAAGTTACATAGTGAGCTTTTATATCCTATCTTGTTAAACTGCTTTCTGTACACTGCAAATTTGTAAGTGAAATGCTGTGTTTTCTTCACTTCATAAATTATTCAAACCCATTAAACAATAAACACAAACAAAGCCTAATTATGTCCCATTTCATTTCCCTCAAAGACGAGCGTCGTGGTTTTTGCGGCGCCGTTATCGGTCACACGTCTCCTCCGTCAGAACAGCAGAAGAATACGGCGCGGTGAGAAAAGGCCTAATCGCGCTAACATCACACCAGCATCAGGTCAACATTTACTGCCGTGTATTCATCCCAAATGTCTTCAATTAAACGTGCGCCTGAGCCTTTGTTTCCGCTGAACACTTTTATCTTTCGCTCTGGAGGTCGGGGTCAGACTCACGGCTCCTGTTTGTGGAGGACACAACTGGAGCTTCTTTTGTTTTGAAATATGTGTTAAATTATCACTAAATTCATTATTAATACTAAATTATAATGACTAATCACTAGGGGTGTAATGATATCCAAGTCTCATGATACGATATCGTTGCGCTCACGGTACGATGTTTATCATGATATCGTAGGAAAGCTCACGATATGGTGGAGGCTCACGATATTACCATATTCTACATAATAACAAGACAGACATAAAATGCTTTGACCAGTCATTTGGTACAACATTTATTGTCATTAGAGATGTAACGATATCCAAATCTCTCTGTACGATATTTTCACCATAAACATCTCACTGTACAGTATTTATTGCAATATTTTGTGGAGGCTCATAAAACTGAATCTGCTCCTTTTTCCTCTAAAAATGCTTCACAAGACTTAATCCAAAGAATGAAGATGTAAAAGTGCTTAGAACAGTTATTTCTTCATGTCGTCTGCACTGAATCGGAGAAACAAAATCAAATTTTACTTGAATTAAGAAAAAAAAAAACTTATACCACTAGTAGATAATTTTACTTTTCAAGTCATTTTAACTTCTCTAGATATTGTTTTTTCCAGTGCAGAAAAAAAAAAATCCATCTGTCTATTTTTTTCTTATCTGGGCCTGGGTCGCAGGGGCAGCAGTCTAAGCAGGGACTCCCAGCCTTCCTCCACCCCAGACACTTCCTCCAGCTCCTCCACAGGGAGGCGTTCCCAGGCCCAGAGACAGAGTCCCTCCAGTGAGTCTTGGGTCTTCCCCGGGGCCTCTTCAAGTGGGACATGCCCAGAACCCCTCCTGAGAGAGGGATCCAAAACAGATGCCCGAGACACCTCAGCTGCTTCTCTCGACATGGAGGAGCAGTGGCTCTACTCCCGTGTGACCGAGCTCCTCACCCTCTCTCTAAGGCAGCGCCCAAGAGGAAACTCATTTCAGCCGCTTGTATCGGCGATCTGGTTCTTTCGGTCGTTCCCCAGAGCTCATGACCACAGGTGAGGGGCGGAACGTGACTGAGGTAAATCCAGAGCTTTGCCTTTGGGCTCAGCTCCCTAGATGAAAAAAAGTTTCATCTAAAAACTTTTTGGCACTGTTTGTTTGCATGGAACGTGGAACACCCCAGGGTGATGACACTGCGAATAATAAACAATGCAATGGTTCCTGTTGTTTTATGATATTAAAAGACGATAAAGTGGCTGAAAATGTGTCTTGCCCCAGTTTAAACTCGTCCTCCACTGCAGAACTACAGAACTGACTGTGCAGTTTGAGAATAAACTTTTTCAAAACTTTTATTTGTTAACAGGCCTGAGTGACGCAGTCCAAGTTTATTTGCCGAAGCAGCTGCGTTACATTTGAAAATAAAAACCACACAAGCCCAAAGAAGCTAAGTGGCCAGTAAACCAAATGGGCAGAGTTATAGCCACATGTTTGCTCGCATCGGCGCAGATCCGGTAATGAGGCGGCGGACAGCGGGCATCTGGAGCCACATATGGACCGCTGCTAACACCCCGCGTATCTTAGCAACAGCTGCCACGCGAGCCGCTAAATGTGTCTGAGTGTTGGCTAATGAAGAGCACAGTGGAGAGGTGTCATGGCCGCCGCACAGTTTTACGCTCGGAGCCGTTCTGGGCGCTCCATCTGCAGCCGCTCGGACTGAAATATGAACCAGTCCATTAGCCAAGAACACAGTGAGTCGCATTAAAGCGGAGTGTACGGGAATGTCGTCTGCGCAACGCCGCGTTTGTATATTAGGGATGCAACGATACAGTTTTCGATACATATCTTGATACACGGGTCACGATATCCATTCCATTTTGATCCGTTTTAAGACATGAACAAAAAATCTCATGTCATTTTTACTGCTTAATGAGTATAATATAATAATATGATATTAATGATACAATACATTACACTACAACTACTGCACAGCTGGAGTTTATGTGTGAATTGTTTTAGTTCATTTGGTTCAATGATTCATGGCTCAGTTTTTTAATTCAGGCTCTTTCTGAACACTCACACACTGTTATATTACATAGAAATGTCTAAACTTATGAGATAGAGCAGGGGTGTCAAACTCATTTTGGTCCGGGGGCCGTATGCAGCCTACTTTGATCCCAAAAGGGCTGGATCAGAAAACTCAGTTCTCTCTTCAAGTTATTGTATTTTTCTCCGTGTCTCGTAGTGGTGTTTAAGATTATATTCCTCGAGCAACGCCACTTGTTCCAAACACACTGAGCACAGATTTCCCATTCACCTCTGTCAACAAATAAGAATTAGACTATTTTTCTTGGGAAATCCTGAACTCAGCATCTGGTTTTGTCATTTTTTGACATTTTGCTGATGAGGGTCACGGTCGACAGTCAAAACGATCGTCCTTTAAGAGCGTTTGGAAAGAGGAAAGTCTTCATTTGTGCTGCTCTGGTGGGAGTTGCAACGTACAGAAACGCCGGAGACGCTGCTATGCTAAACGGTGCAGAAAATTAACAGAAAAATCTGAAAATTTTAAGTATTTTAATAGAAAAATCAGCCGAGGGCCAGATTAAAGGTCTTGGAGGGCCGGATCTGGCCCCCGGGCCGCATGTTTGACACATGTGAGATAGAATCTGAGAAACAGATCACGTATATCACGAGTCGCGTTGTGTGTGTAAATGAACACGTGTGATTAAAGCCAAAAGCTCTTCTAAAGTACTTAAAAGTGAATATCTTTGTCATTCCTGGGTCTATCAACGTAAAATAAAAAGAAATTGAAAGATAAAACCCTCGTCTGTTAGAACATTTCAGCTGTAAGTCCCTATGGAGCTGTTTTCCTGCTGCATCTGAGGAGGACGCAGCGATAATTGTTTTCCTTTTGGACCAAAATAAATGACGACAGAGCGCATAGAGGAACACGTGCATATTGACACGTGTATCGACCATAGATGTATCGTATATATGAGTGGACTAAGTGAGTGTGACGTCACCCGTAGCATTCAGCTCCGCTCAAATGAGGATCGCGATGCCACGGTGACAAGAGTGAATTTGCAGCCAGGCTCAATGTTATGAAAAGGTTTTTTTGATGGAAACACTAGCAAAAAAAAAAAAAAATTCAGGATCCTGTGTCGTGGGTTCATATGGACATTTTAAGACCAAAATGACGAAGCCACAGCAGCAGGTCCAGAGAGAGGAGTCACAAGATCCCAGTGTGAGTCAGTGGGGAAAAGGGAGAGAAGGAGGGGGAAGAGCCTCCTGGAGCACTTCCTGTTTGGCACGTGGCGGCTAACGGGTTAGCTTGGTCCACTCATATATACGGTCTATGGCAGGGGCGTCCAAACTTTTTTAATCAAGGGCCACATATTAAAACACAGACCAGCGTGAGGCCGATCGAGGGTCATAGACTGAGGGTCCAAACAGTGAGTAATTCAAATCTGTGCATTTCTAACAGGTTTGACCCTCCAGACCTTTGTTCAGGCTCAGACCCTCAAAAGGACATTTGCTTGATGAAGGTAGATTTCAAAAACATGCAGTAAAAAGTACTAGTTGAGGTAGTGTGGGCCAAAGCAACTGGAAGCCTGAGGGCCGAAACAACTGGTCTGAGGTCCACATTTGGCCCCCGGGCCATAGTTTGGACACGCCTGGGCTATGGTATCGACCAAACACGTGTAATGAATCGTGACACCAGTATCGAACAATTCAATATTATATCGAATACTGTTGCATCCATATTGCATATTTAGTCATTTTTATTTAATTTCTTTTATGTTTAGATTTTATTTGATCATATTTAAACTACTAGTTGTTCCGTCACATCATCGAAGCACATTTCTTTCATTTGTGAATTTTATTATAACACTAAGAAGACGAGTGTGTGTGCGGTGTATCATCATGTTTTCATTTTAAATTGCAGTATTGATCTAAATCCACTTAGTAAAAGAGGTCGGGGAACTGCTGTGTTAAACGGCGGCGCCGACGTCACCACAGTGAAGTGCTGCAGGTCCAAACCGCAGCAGTAAACGTAAAATAATCATTTGATCCAGAATATTTAATTCCACTTTAAAAAGACCATGTAAACACTTCCTCATGAAAGTGATTGGTCTAAATTAAACTGAACTCTGAAGTGGGCGGTTTATTCCAATTTTAAAGCCAAATTAATTTATTCCTCGATCATGTAAACGTTTATTCTTCTTAAAAATAATGCCGGTGGTTCGTGCTCGTTGGTGACCTCCGTGAAGTTGGGCCCATCAAACTCAAACCTGCACAAAAACTGTGTCAATTGTTTGTGCTGCAAAAAGTTTTGTTTGTGTGATTTTGGTTCTTCAGATATTTGCAGTTTTAGGACTGCAGATGGAAATTAGCATGTTGCTAAATCTGGTGCAGCCGTCTTTTTAATGTACCTGCACATTGTCCTTAAATAAATAAATAATAATAAATAAATATTTTCGGCCGATGACGTCATCCAACCCCTCAGAATGTGAAACGGAGCTCAAAACAGGAAGAAAATTATAGAAAACGTTTGTATTTCGTCTGTGCTGTTTTGTGCTGGGACAATTTAAATTTGTGCGAGTTTATTTCTAACATTACGATTATTTCGGCGATAATAAGACGTCATTTCCGCTCAGCAAACGGTGGCGACTTTAGCGAAACTCCGCAAAACTAATGAAGGTAAACGATCTCAGGCTGCAAAAAAGCCTCTAGTAATTTGCTTTTGATTCATATTTTATAAAATAATACAAACATTTCCACAGCCTGAGAACGTTTATTGCCACTAGTTTTGCAGCGTTTGCCGCCGTCAATTTGCTAAAGTCGTCACCGTCAGCGAAGCGGAAATGACGTCCTATAGCTAAGAAATAATAATGAATAATTTTAGAAGTAAACTTTAGAAATAAAAAGTTTGGATCGTGTTCGTGATGTTTGTGATCGCATCAAAATTAGCAAAATGTGAATGAAGAATGTAAAGATTTTTTCCCGTTCACATTATATACATACATATATACATTATACTAGGGCTGAATGATCTGTTTTGGGCCTAAAATCATGATCTCAGACAACACGATTTTGTGATCCTCAAAGCCGTGTTTTTGCAGCGCTCCAAACTGACCCAGGTTCTGTTTAGTCAAATGTTTCTCACACACAGTTTCCTGCAGCGATTTAGACCCATGAGAATCCTCCTCACACTCCCTCCGTTTAGTCCTGGGGTCGTCCTGGTTTAAAGTCCTTTTTTAGTCCTTTTTTAGTCCTGGTTTAGTCCTGGTTTAGACCTGGTTTAGTCAGGGTTTAGTCCTGGTTCAGTTCTGGTTTAGACCTGGTTTAGTCAGGGTTTAGTCCTGGTTTAGTCCTGGTTCAGTTCTGGTTTAGACCTGGTTTAGACCTGGTTTAGACCTGGTTTAGACCTGGTTTAGACCTGGTTTAGTCCTGGTTCAGTCCTGGTTTAGACCTGGTTTAGTCCTGGTTTAGTCCTGGTTCAGTCCTGGATTAGTTCTGGTTTAGACCTGGTTTAGTCCTGGTTCAGTCCTGGATTAGTTCTGGTTTAGACCTGGTTTAGTCCTGGTTCAGTCCTGGATTAGTTCTGGTTTAGACCTGGTTTAGACCTGGTTTAGACCTGGTTTAGACCTGGTTTAGACCTGGTTTAGACCTGGTTTAGACCTGGTTCAGTTCTGGTTCAGTTCTGGTTCAGTCCTGATTTAAACCTGGTTCAGTCAAGATTCAGTCCTGGTTCAGTCCTGATTTAAACCTGGTTCAGTCCTGGTTCAGTCCTGGTTCAGTCCTGGTTCAGTCCTGGTTCAGTCCTGACTTCTGGTGTCTTTGTTTAAAAAAGGCGTTCTCTATTTTTGCTATAATTTTTTATAATTCTGTATTTTTTTACAGAAGTTAATATTTTGGTGCTGCTGAACCATCGATGATCCTGTTTTAATGTCAGACAGATTTTGTAGACGGGAAAAGTTTAAGTTAAGACTTTTAGTTCTTCAGTTATAAGATCTGCTGCAGCTCAGGACTCAGTGTAGACGGTACAGCATGTTTCTTGTTAAAAAGGACGACATTTGAAATTATTTCTTGACTTTCATTCTTGCATCAGAGTTTTGGAATTTAGTGTTTGAATCGTACGATGTAAGTTTCTCTGATGTTTGCAAATGTTCATGTGCGCTGAAAGTTGATTTGAAAAAAACAAAAAAACGTGGATGAAATCAAAATCACAATCCATTTTACATCATAAATAAATAATGTAATTGTAAGTAATTGTATTCACTAGTTTGAATTCCACTCCATGTTCATTTAAAGCCGCAGCGCTCGATGTTTGTGAATCTAACGTTCATGAATGAGAGAGGAGCTGTCCGCGGTGCTGAAGCTGCAGATAATGCATTAGTCTTGTTCTGGCTCTGGTCCCGTTCATTTATGCAGAGACTCACGCAGTGCCGCCCGAGTGCACTTCGGTGTCGCTCACAAACGGCGGCTTATTTTTTTTACCGAGGACCGCGGCCGACCTTTGACCTGCATTAACGGACACCGGGCGCGGGGGCCAGCGGGCGCGGGGGCCAGCGGGCGCTTGTGAGTCAGCTCGTGTCACGGAGTTATTCTAAACGGACTCGGGCACAGGGAAATACCTGATGAGTACAGCCCGAAGCACCGGCCTCTCTGCATTTACAATCCTCACGCTTTAGTTACGGAGCTTTTCAAAACAACCAGGGCTTTGAATAAATCATTTGATCAAGGTTCTTTTATCAGGAAGTGAGAGAAGTTAGTTTTATGCTTTGTGCAAAATGTGACCATGTTTTTTTTTTTATTTAATATTATATTATTACTTTTTTATTTTATTTTGACTTGTGCATTTACATTTATATAATTGCGTCTTATTTCACACTTGCTCTTTTTTGCTACTAATTTTGAATTTATTATCACCATTTATGTATTTTTTCTCTTCCAAGATACCAGAGAGAAACACTTGAGACTTTGCAGCTTCTTCTTCTTCTTCTTCCTCCTCCTCTTCGTCTTCCTCTTCTTCCTCCTCTTCTTCCAGCCCTTCACCGCAGCAGCAGAATCACTCCCTCTCCACTCGCTCCTTTTTCAGCTTTGAATGATTTAAGAACATTTCTCCACAGCTCAGTACATGACACAAACCGAGAGTCATTTAGGAAGAGCTTTTCTTCAGAACGTACACAGTTGATGTAAAGAGGAAGTGAGTATGGGTGCGCTTCCGTCTCCATCGACTTTGGCTCCACTTAAATTTATATTAAAAAACTGTCTGAGTAAAATGTGGGCGACGTCTCACTTCCTCCGTTTTATTCAGTCTGTGGTTCAGAAGCAGTTTGATGATCCTCACTTAAATCAGGACTTTCTAATGTCCTTGTCATTAACTTTTACATATAGCGGTGCATTAGTTTGTTTCCATCATTTTACGGTTGAATAATGGGACAGAAGAGGTTTTGCAGGTGCTGTCAGGTGCAGGGGACTGAGCACAGTTCTCTGGCCGGAGCAGAGCCGGCCGGTGCCAGGTACCAGAGTCTAAATGAGTGAACAGTTGATGTTGGCTGAACTGTGAAACGCAGCGTCCAAAAGGAGGAGCAGCCAAAACCGATGCTTTTATTTGTGACAGAATCAGAGTCTGAACTCGACGGAGAGGAACAACACACCGGGGACAGAGGGCAGGAAGATGATTTGACATTTTGATTTACTGCTGCTGTCTTTGTTATAAAAATGTATTTTCGTGCGTGTTAGAGCCGGTATGGTTCATATTACAGTTATTAAAATATGACTAAAGGCTTCCACACTGTACAGGAGAATCTGCACGATTTTGGCTGCGATTTCTTCTCCCTGAGTTCAGGGAGGCGAGACCCGACTTTTTGTCTCCGTGTGCGATTTTGAAGCCGCTGCTCCTCATGTGTGGAGTCAGTGTCAGATCAGAACCACCAAACATCAACAACGCGACGGAAACAGACAATAAAACAGAGTCAGGGGCAGAGGAGCGACGGACACAGAGACGCAACATAGAAACCCGAGATATAAAGAAAATAAAGACTTTATCACTCCCCTAAAGTAAAGTGGCACATTTAAAGTGCAGCATCTGATCCACATTATCCATAGAAATTGTTCTCCGCAAATAATGACATCCAGTCCACAAAACCGCGCTATTAATCCATTTTGAGGTGTTCTTTAAACGTAAAAAAGCAAACTAGTTCCTCACATGTGTTTGTTTATGTCCACACAGCGCACAGATCGAGGTGAAGCTGCAGATTAGCGATCGATTAGCTCTACTTTCTGTGGACTGTGCGCTGATGCGTTCAGCTTCTGTCAGACTAAAGGACACGACTCAGTGGATTATATGAGTGTTCTTTCTGTGACAGGCCGAGTTTTGGCTCAATTGTGCTTCGTGTAGTAAACATGGGGTAACGAGAACCAATTAATGCCTCCTGACCAGCTCCCGATCGGTTGCAAGAATATCAAACCTGTTTAAAATCCAGTCGTCTCTCATGAGGCATAGGGATTGGCACAAATTGCACAGGCAGATCGCACAAGAGCATCGGTTCGTATAGTTTGAGAACATGATTCGTGAGCTGTGAACTTTTATAAACCCTGAGATTTGGTCGTACAGTTTGAGCTGGGGCCGAGTGAAACCATCGAAAATATCGCACCGTCTACGTCCAGCTGTAGTGTGATCCTGATGGAGTGAAGACTGCAGGGCCGATTCGACTCACCGAGCTCACACAGAGGCACGTTTAAACTGTCCTGAGGTGAGGCGCAGGCTCTGCTCACTCAGAATGTCCGTGTGACTGTGTTTTAGTGAGAGATGAGACGGTTCTTATCAAATGTTCAGAGCCCCACAGGTCAGAGCTGGACACAGAGCGGAGAGGAGAAAAGACTTTTTAAAGACATAATTTGACATAAAGTGGAAGCTCGTACAGTCACTTTAGACACATGGCACAAATCTAACCTTTCTTATGAAGGGTGCCTGATGTCTCCCATGGAGTTTCACAGTGGGGCGTTTTTCTTACAGCACCAGTCCTCGTGACCGTGTCTTTCAGTACCATGTGATACTTTTTCCTTTCTTTTTTCTTGTGAGCAACTGTCTTTGTTTTTGATACAGCGCAGCACGCATGTCCCTGATTGGCTCACCCACCTGTCAATCACGCCCATCTGAACTCAAGGAGAATCACGGTGACCGGACTCGGTTTCGGTTCAATAGAGTGTCGCCGTTGACTGGTGTCAGTGCGGTGAATCATTCAGATGGATGCGTTCAGCAGAGGTTTCCTGAGCCGTTTATTCCTATTCTGCAGAATCGACTTTATAGAGCTTTAAACCATGTTATAGTTATGATTAATCAGATGAATATTGTGATTTAAAATGTCCAAACGGTAACAGAATGATCCACACGCGTCATAGATTATACTGTAACTACAGGGCAGACACACGAGCAAAGACGACACCAACAACACATGTGCGAAGCGAAAAGCGTTTTATTATATGGAGACGAGGCGGGTCGGCTCGGTTGAGACTCAGGGTGGGGGTTCAGTCTCAATCTTCACATGGCCCAGCAGGATGGGTCTCTCCTCGTCGACGTCTTATGTCTGGAAGAGAACAGATAGTTGGGTTGGGAGGGTGAGGTCGAGTTATTCGGGACACACTGGGATGCTGGGATAGGCTGCTACAAATAGGCTTCTGGGAAATTGAGGCGTGGTAGAAGTGAGCTGTGATTTGCTGGAGAGGATGCGAGAATGGTTGAGGCGTGGTCCTGCTCCTGAACCTAAGTTACTCATATTAACTACATATAGAATGTAAAAAAAAACACACACACACACACCCGATAAGCGCGCACATACACATCCGATAGGCGCGCACATACACACCCGATAGGCGCGCACATACACACCCGATAAACGCGCACATACACACCCGATAAACGCGCACATACACACCCGATAAACGCGCACATATACACACGATAAACGCGCACATACACACCCGATAAACGCGCACATACACACCCGATAAACGCGCACATACACACCCGATAAACGCGCACATACACACCCGATAAACGCGCACATACACACCCGATAAACGCGCACATACACACCCGATAAACGCGCACATACACACCCGATAAACGCGCACATACACACCCGATAAGCGCGCACATACACACCCGATAAACGCCCACATACACACCCGATAAGCGCGCACATACACACCCGATAAACGCGCACATACACACCCGATAAACGCACACATACACACCCGATAAATGCGCACATACACACCCGATAAACGCGCACATACACACCCGATAAACGCGCACATACACACCCGATAAACGCGCACATACACACCCGATAAACGCGCACATACACACCCGATAAACGCGCACATACACACCCGATAAACGCGCACATACACACCCGATAAACGCGCACATACACACCCGATAAACGCGCACATACACACCCGATAAACGCGCACATACACACCCGATAAACGCGCACATACACACCCGATAAACGCGCACATACACACCCGATAAACGCGCACATACACACCTGATAAACGCACACATACACACCTGATAAACGCGCACATACACACCCGATAAACGCGCACATACACACCCGATAAACGCGCACATACACACCCGACAAACGCGCACATACACACCCGACAAACGCGCACATACACACCCGATAAACGCGCACATACACACCCGATAAACGCGCACATACACACCCGATAAACGCGCACATACACACCCGATAAACGCGCACATACACACCCGATAAACGCGCACATACACACCCGACAAACACACACACAGGCTGCATAAAGCTCAATGACAGCTGGCTAAAATTGCACCTATAAATCATTTGTCAGGCAGCTGTAAATTCTATCAGTGCAAACATGCAGTCGATCTGTCCCCAGGCTGCACACACACACATACATATATACCCACACACATACACACATACGCACACACACACACGTAGGGTCTACACGCTTCTTGACGACAGTATATTGACTTCTCAACGTCCTCCCCCTAAAGATGAGGCATTAGGATGAACACGTAACATATTTAGACCACCGTGTTGCCTTTTACTGTTTTGTAAATACTGTATTCACCGAAAACAACGCACTGACATGTTTGATAAGGTTCAGTTTAATTTATGATTCTCCTCTCCCTTCCCTTTGCTCTCTGTGCTAAGTCACCCCCCCTTCAGAGCGCCATCACAACACAATCCGCGTTCATCTTGCTAATGAAACGTTGCAGCAGGTTTGTCAGATTGCCGCGTACAGTTTTGTGTCATGTTTTCGTACATTTGTGAACAATTGTCATATGGGAGCATGGGTGACGTTATAACACTGTTCACAGAAACCTTTAAAAAGTCAAGTTTGTGTAATACCCCTCTTTAACCATAGTCACAACACACTTGAAGCTAAAGTCCGTTGCTAGAGGTGGTGGAATTCTGTCAGAAGCCAAAAAACGGCACAGATCAGTGTTTCCTCGGCGGAGATCTCACTGTGGCAGTGAGTCTGTCAAGGCAACGAACTAGTGTAGTGATGGGGGCAAGTTCTGAACTTCCACGTAAAACACCAATTTGCTTCACACTGAAGAAGCTGAACACCACTTTAACCCATCTTACAACAGCCAAATGTGATTAGAAACGACATCAGCGATCGAGTCTGGCTGTTGTAAGATGGGTTAAAGTGCTGTGAAGCAAATTGGTGTTTTACGTGGAAGTTAAGAACTTGCACCCATCACTACACTAGTTTGTTGCCTTGACAGACTCACTGCCACAGTGAGATCTCCACCGAGGAAACACTGATCTGTGCCGTTTTTGGCTTCTGACAGAATTCGACCACCTCTAGCAACGGACTTTAGCTTCAAATGTGCCGGAGTTCAACTTTAAATCATGTTATTGACATAAGAATAAAGAATTTACATCACAGACACCTGATTTTGTCCTCATATGTCAGGCAGGTCCCCGTTGATTGAGTGCGAGTAGAGATTTTAGTCCCCACGATGTGATAACGACCCGCTCGCACCCCAGAGCCTATGGAGGCGGACGTATTGGAACAGATCAGGCAGGTACGGGGCCCAGACACTTCCCTCATAAACACATCAGCTCACAGCTCCGTTTGGGACCCGCTCTATCTGTCTGAGTGATCTGTGGGAGGTGGATTGGAGCGAGAGGCTGGAAAACAACTCAGAGTTTTCCAGAGAGTTTTCAGTGTTTGCGCAGATCGCTTAGGATTGGCTCTTATTGAAATAGTTTGGGGGAAGACGTGGGTCTCTCAGCGGAGTATTAGGCGATCACAACAAAACCGCTATGAAAGCGTCAAATATTCACCTAAATACATGAAGGATCTCACCTTAAGTTTTATTTTCTTCACTGTTGCCATGATGTTTACCATTTTGAATACATTTATTTTTATTTTCTTGGCAAATTAACACTATTTAACTGTTGGTTCGAGGTCTGTCACTGTCCTATTTCTATGGATATGTCATTGTTCTGCTTCAGATGTCCCACAGTATGACATTAAAGCTCTACCTTACATTTATACAATTACAGGTGGTTTTATAGCTCAAAAATACCTAGAAAGACAGGCGTTCTGACTGTGAGCGGGGTCGCCTCTCCACAGATCTGACCTGTAACTTGGTCTGGTTTGGTCTCCATGAAGATAGAAAGGTTTAATGCCGCACTGCGAAACATTCCAGACAAAGCAATAACATCTCCATGAAGAAAAAGCAGGTGGCCAATCCTCTGCCAGAAAGGTTACACAGTGCACCTTTAATGCCTCACTGTGGAACATACGATACCATAACCGCAAAGCAATAACGTCTCCATGGTGACAAGCAGATAATGGACCCCCCCAAAAGTTTATAGTGCAGATTTCATTTCAATTTCAGTTTTTAATCACTGCTCTCAACTCACAGCAAGAAGGTTCTGGGTTCAATTCCCTTTGGGCCTCACAGAGAAGCACCTACAAACTCTCTGTATTCAGAAACACATTTTTGTACAAACTGGACAAAGGTTCATCAGGCTTAAACTTGGTCACGTTCAGCAGTTCTTCAGCGCCGCAGGCTCCGCGTCCCAGAGCTGCTCTGCCTCCAGCCTCAGTTTATTTCAGACCGGCTCCAGACTGAGCAAATAAACATTTACCCAAACAGTTTAGAAAATGTGTAATGCTGTAGTTTCTGTTTAGAATACGAACAACCCCCATCCCAAAAAACACTGGTTTTATACAGCTCCTGACATGACACCCAGTCACTTTTCTTTACAGCATTCATTCATTCCAGACCTGGTGGTGGTGGTAGTGAGCTTCTACTGTAGCCACGAGGGAGGGTGAAAACTTCATGAAAAATCATGACCGACCATGGGCCTCGTTAACTGGTTAAAATCAGTTAACCTTTCAGTTTATAATCTATTCTACATCTTGAAGATAAAGGTGTGAGTCAAGTCTTAGAAGCTCATTTGAAACATCGTCGTGGCTCATTTCAGAAAACGGTCGCTCCGAAGAGACGCAAGTCTGTCAACGCCGCACATGAAGCATTTATACACGGACACGCACGTAAGGCTCAGTTTAACCCAGCAGTCATGACTTTAGTCCACAATACGCACAAAACCGTGAGGATAAAATGCCAGGTTCATTCATACAAATACCTGGGGGTCCACATAGATTCTACCCTGACGAGGGATGTCCATGTGAACTCTGTCTGTAGCAAGATACAACAAAGACTGTATTTCTTGCGAAGACTGAGGGTATTTGGTGTTGAACAAAAAATAATGATTGTTTTCTATCATGCTATTATTGAGAGCATAATAAGATATGGAATGTGTGTGTGGTTTGGTCATCTCACAGTTAAAACAAAATCTGAACTTTATAGACTGGTGCACACAGCGCTCAAAGTGATGGGGGTGAGAGAGTGTCCATCCTTGCAACAGTTGTTTGAGGAGACTGTTGTCAAACAAGCAAGAAAGATCACTTCAGACCCTCTCATGTCCTACACTCCCAATATGAGCTGCTACCATCTGGGCGACGCTATAGAGCACCCATTAAAAACAGAAAAAGACACCTGAACAGGTATAAAAACTCATTCCTGCCCATCTCAGTGACTCTCCTGAACTTAGGCCATAGCGCAGGACTGTGATGTGATGTGGTATGAGGTTGTTAAAGTGAATGTTGAAGTATGTCTTGTTTCATGTTTGTTTAATGTGTAGTGTTTATGTGGCAGCCTGTGTGTCCAAAACAAATTTCCTTTGGGACAAATAAAGTAATCTTGGATCTTGAATCTTGAAAACATCCTACACAACAAAAGCACTTCTGTGGAAACTCAAACTACAGTTTGTAGCAACAAGGACACGACGACGGCATTTATCTGTTGAGAGCAACATTCAAACCACCACAAATTTCTCTGATCTGGCCAAGATCTTAAAACTTCTGTCTGGTTATTCATCACCTTTTCAGTTTTATAATATACTCACCAGTTCTGAGACGCTTCATTCTAGTCTGGAGGTTGTTTATTTTAAGAGAAGTTGCCAAGTAAAATTATCTGTCCATTCAGCAAAGATCATTTCACTACTTTTAAGTTATTTTCTGAGAATCGGTGCAGTGCGACTTCACTGAACATTTCGCATATATCAGCCGGCTTTATATCAGATTTTAGGGCAAAACTTTTCTCAAATTCTCCATTGAAATGAACTGAATTCCCCCTGAACCAGAACTGCCGGCAGAAAGAAAACGTTTAGTTGCATTAAAGGCAAACGTGGGCGGGGCTGAATAAAGTCTACGGTCTCCGGTTAAAATGCTATGGTGGCGTTTGTAGAAATGTCAGATTGCAGATTTGTTGACCTTGTTTATGGTTCATATCTCTGTAATTCATATCTCTGTCGTCATGAAACGAAAACTGGCACGAAGTTCAACGTCTTCTCTGTGGATATCAATACAACAGTGTCTCTGGAGGTACTTTTACCGTCCAAACCTCCGCTGGCACCACCACGGATAAACCCATTTCTATTACGAATTCTGAAGTCAGGCCAGTTTTATAATTTACAAGGAACAAAATGTGTCTTAATGATCTACATCTAAGAACATTAGTCGACGGCTGAGAAAGTAAAATATGTCTTCTGTAATTAAATGCTGTTTCTGAGCCGTGCACTGAAGAGACAGCACATATTTCTGGGCGCGTTCCTTCTTTTTCCTCTGAACGCTGTGATGGATAATAATTATAATCAAAAGAACAAACTGCAATTTCTCCCACGGCGTTCGTCTCCGAGCTGCACAAATCACGCGTCCTCTCCAATGTGACTCACTCCGGTTTTGTTCCGCGCAGAAGGAAAATAATACGGACACTCTGCCAAAAGGTCATTTAAAACAGACCAAATAGGAGGGGTGTGTTTATCCGTCGATTCCTGGAAACGCACCAAGAACATTCTGGAGGCTTCTGGGGGTCGGGGGGTCAGAGGGTCAGAGGGCAGGGTCTGCGGAAACTTGGAGAAAGAAAGTCCAACTGCAAGACGGGTCCGAACGCAAAAGAAAGACAAATTTAGGTCCAAGTTTTCAGAAAAGTTTTGAATCGGATCAAAATACGAGTTGGATTTATGCAGTTATTAAGAAAATACAATACGCCAGGTCAAGTTACACGCCAGATCTAAGGAGAAGCGAGCGCAGGCACAGTAAGAATGCATGTTTCTTATATGAAAAATGCACGAAACTGATAAAGATAAATGTTAAATTTTCAGCCGTTATGACGGTGACACAGTGCGCACACATTTAACGCAATAACTGCTAAAAAAAGTTTAAAGTTTGTCTGAAAACTCAAGAAAAAATACTAAATGATTTTAGACAAACATTTTCAGGAGTCTGTGATTAATAAGAATGTTTATGATGCTGTTTAGGAGTTTGATTTTCAACAAAAAGGTGGAAGTGATGAAAAAAACGGATGAAAAACTGTTGGTTAGCGTGTGGCTGTAATATTTGAAAGGGACTTATTATGTAGTACAAAACCGCCGCACCAGTTCCAACTAAAATCAGGTGTTTATGGTGAGATTGCTTGAAAACCATCGACCGTATCTATGAGTGTCAGCGTCAGCGTCGCTCAAATGAGGCTCCCGATGCCACAGTTACAGGAGCGAATTTGGAGGAAGGCTCCATATTTGGAAATCTGACCGCGAGTATCATAGCAACACAAGAGCCAATCATGAGTGAGGAGGTTAAATGTGCCGCCCTCCTCAGAGCGGTGATACTCTGCACCTGCACAGACCGCTGGATTTCACTGATTCTTGAGAATAATAAGGAAACTTTTAGCTTTTATCATCAAACTTTAAATAGTGAGTTTAAGTCATTGATTTATGT
Organism: Odontamblyopus rebecca; assembly: GCA_030686955.1. Lineage (NCBI taxonomy): Eukaryota > Metazoa > Chordata > Actinopteri > Gobiiformes > Gobiidae > Odontamblyopus > Odontamblyopus rebecca. Next base: position 4,418,920 of record CM060661.1, on the reverse strand, counting down.
TGTATGTTCTGTTGCGTGCGAACAACAATAGAGTTGCAATTTAATGAAATTCACTTTACTTTATGCTAATTAAGATTCTAGTAATGTTAGCTATTGTAATTGCTTGAGATATTTTGTCATTTTATTTCAGAAATAGTCAATCGGGGCAGGAAAGCGGTCAGGGAACTTACTTAGCAATGAAACGCACGAGCTGTCAATCAAACCTGTTGCTAACACTAGGGGGAGGGACCTCAGGAAATGAAGGAGTCTGATTGGTCTGTTATTTATGTTCATATCTTGATTTAGGAACAAAACTGCTAAATGAAAATTCAGAATCCTGTGTCGCGGCTTCATACGAACATTTTAAGAGCAAAATGTCGAGGCCACAGCAGCAGCAGGTCCAGAGAGACGAGCGAGAAGATCCCAGTGTGAGTCAATGAGAAAAAGGGAGAGAAGGAGGAGGCTCTTGGAGCACTTCCTGTTTGGCACGTGGAGGCTAACGGGTTAGCTTAGTCCACTCATATATATCATATATATGTCCACTCAAAGCCTCAGATTAAAGTCTAACCTGAGTAACAGAGCTTCAGACAGAGCAGTGCCTAAAGTTAGCGTCACACCCCCAGGGAATGTGGAAGACATCAGCTGCAAAGTATTATTGGGTCAGTGGGACACGGAGCAAGACCTTAGGAAAGTTAGAGAAATCACAGTTCAACTGCGCTCCCATAAAACATCTCCAAACACGATGACCAGAGGCTTCGATTTGAACTCGAGTTTTCAGAAAAATGTTAAAAATAATCAAAATTTGAGTTGCAGCAGTTTTCAAATCCCAAAGGCTGCAATTATGAGATAAAAGAATGTCCTCTGCACAGAACAAAGCTCACATGAAAACATGAACAGTGTAGGGACCACTGCCTGCTGTCTCCATGGAGACGCTGTGGCTTTACTTAGAATATACAGTACACAGTGCGAATTTCTCTGATCCGGCCAAGATTTTAAAACTTTTATCATGTTATTCATCTTGTTTTCAGATTTATCATTTACGTACTAGTTCTAAGACGCTTTATTCTAGTCTAGAGGTTTATTTTAAAGGGACAATTCGGAATTTTTTACATAGAGCTTCATTTCCTCGTGAGCCAGAGTGTTGGAAACGTGTGGAGACAGTTTTTTAAATCTTCCATCCAGTCCTTGTATTTGCAGAGGTGCTGGTGCTAAGCTAGTGCATGTCAATGGCCATAATTGTCCTGCCACTAAAAACAGTCTTATCCACTCCACAGACCCGAGGCAAAACTATTATAACTCCAGACTGTCCATGTGAACGTCCGTCTGACGTTGCAGTATTAGGATTCGTTCACTTGATGGTTTTGCTGTTTGGTGGTGATGTATGTAATGTGCCGGAACACTCAGTAATCGCCGACACAACAGCAAATCCTGTAGGAAGAAGAGCAATAATGTCTTTCCCCTTGATAAAATTCAAATTTGTTCCGACTTTAAATCCTCAGTGTCGGGAATCGTTGCCAACACAAAATGTTCGGCTTCGTCTACATCCATCTCGACGCTTTGTTTCTGTTGTGTTGCACCACAAAAGGACCCAGAGGCGCTGGAGTTTGACGTCACAGCTTCACAGCTCTTCGCTGATTGGCCGATGCACCAACTACAACTTCAGGGGTTCTTGCAAACCACTGAGTGTATTCCGATTCCTGACTAGTCACTGGAGAGAAATTCTATTGAGCGGAGACACGAGGTGACACCAGCCTGCCTCGAAATGATCCATCCACAGCTGAAGCTGTATCCACACTGACCCCCTCTTGGACAAAATGGCTTCCTTTTTCTCTGGGAGGAAGTAAACAGGCCTGTAGAGAACCTGTGCTAAGACTAATAGTGTTATTGTCTTACTTAAAATGTTCCACAGTAAGGCATTAAACTTATCTATCCATGAACACAAACAAGTGATGCACCGGGCCAAGAAACACGTCAGATCTGTGCAGAGGCAAGTCCGTGCTCAGTGGGGTTGGGCGGTATCCAAATTTTGATACTGTTAAACCTTCTCATTTCCCAGTGTTTACAGTTATTACTGTAACTAATGAAGAATTATTTTGTAGCTGCACCTAAACCCTTCAGAAACAGAGTCGCAGCTTTATATTTGAAGATGAGGCACAAGTTCTGATCAAACTAAACTTTGCAGCTCGTTCGATCGCATCAGCATCAGTGCACGAGCTGTTTTTATCAGCGCTTATACTGTATGCAAATGAGCCATGCAGTTTGAAGTTTCATTTCTGTAAAACGTAAACAAATGTGCCAAAGCTGCATTAAACACATTATTACTCAGAGTCTATAATGAGCAGAGGAAATGTAGAGCGGTGGAGAGGACCAATCACAGCCCTTATCGTCTGCGTCGCTTTGAGGCGTCATTAGAAAGTTCGGGAGGTGCAGGTCGGACGCTGTGCGTAGGAGCCACACGTCCACACAAACATGTTTGGATCAGAACCATAAATTGTTCTTTAGCGTCTCCTCCGTGAAAGTCTGACTTCGCCCTCGAGCGGGAACTTTCTCCTCTTCAGCCTCGTCCCCTCTCGACTCTCGGCTTCAGTAAAACGTCTCCGTCACAAACTTTTGGGCTCAACGTCGCACACGAAGCGTCAGTCAGGTTTTTTTCTTCTTCCTGCTGCGTGTGGATGGAAATCTCCGAGCGGAACCACGTTTGAAGAGGAGAGAGAGCGGAGGGGAGGAAGTCCTGCTGTGGTTTTAGGTCCTTATGGAGATTTCTTTTAATGACGTAATGAAACTGATACGGCTGCTACTTTGTGATACCGCGGGACACTGTATTACCGCCCAACCCCAGCGCTCAGTAAGAATGAATCTTTTTCTTACCAGCAAAAACACCTGTAACTGAATAAACAAAAGTTGGAGTTTAAGTTTAATGCTGTACTGTGGAACATTCCAGACAAAGCAATAACATCATGGAGACAAATAGGTACCAGACCCCCCCCTCCCACCAGGAGTCTATTAAAATACACAAACAGGTTTAATGAAGACGTATGGCCCTCGCAGCCGGCAATACTGCCTCATACTTTCTCCCACAAACTTTTTCAAAATATTTTACATACATTTTGATTAGCTTAACTGAAAAACAACATGTAAACACCGTGCGAATGCGGCGCCAGATTGATTTATGGATTGTGTTCGCGGATGAAAATGGCGGCAGCGGCAGCAGCTGTGTAAATCCTCCCTGACAGTGAAATATATCGTCCGAATCGTATCTCTGTGCTTCTGTCACCAACATGGCGTCATTAAACCCGACGTGGATGTGAGCGGCGTCCCGGGCTCCATCCATCACCACGGCGACGCCTGTAAACGGCTTATGTAATTCAGTCACAGATGAGCGCTCGTGAGGCGGGGAGCGAGCGTTATTGTGATCTATACACTGGGACGGGGAAGAGGAGGCGGAGGAGGAGAGCGACGACGTCTCCATTCAGTCCGATCGGAAAAGCGAAACCTGCTGAAGATTGAGCGCCCGTCTCCACAATCATTCAACATGTTTGCAGAAAATATGGAGTGTTGTGGCATGTCGAACAGTGAAGCCGGTTCAGTTCTTTACTTAAAGGGCCCATATTACGCTGTTTTCTGATCTATGTTCGAATGCTGTCACCACAAACACACCTGGAGTTGAGTTCTTCTCTTAAACACTCTATTGTGACCTTTTGTAGTCATGGGTCAATGAAAAAATATTAGTTTCTATTGAACTTTTTCCAATATTTCCAGTGTCTGTGTTTTAACATTTATATGAAGCGTTTTTAGTGTAAAATGTCATGTGGTGCGACCGAGAATAACCTTAAAATTATTTTATTTTCTAAAACATAGTTGGGATATTAATGTAAGTTCTGAGTAATATGAAGTGTAGAGAAACAAACTGTTGCGTTTTCTTTAGATTTTTAATGCATATTGATATTTTCTTTTGCTCCAATATGACAGTCGCCTGCTTGTGTTTAATGAACAAACTACTGCCCTGGAAAATGAAGAAAAATGAAGAAAAATGAAGAAAAACACCTAAAGAACCATTCACCCAAGTCGACTTTGTCTGTTATTAAACTCCAGCCACAGAATTCCTGCTGTTATTAGTCGCACCACATGATGCACGGTCGCACCACATGACATTTTAACACTTTAAGGACAAAAAACATGCAGAATAACTCAGGATTTCTGAAAAAATGATTTGGTTCCATGGAGGTCAGAGGTGCTACAGAAATGTGCTGAATTATTATGAAATTTGAACCTTTTTAACTGAGGAAATTGCAATTGGACAGCGTCATGTGCTCTGTTGTGTTTTTAAGGGGCCACTAAACACTTTTTTCAACTGATTCGCTGTGTAAATGGGTCTAAAATAGAATAGAAATATACCTATCCCTGGCCTTATTTTGGTATTTTAGTGTATATTTGTTAAAAAAAAGTAGTATTACATTATATTGGAATATATGATACATTGTCCAAAATTCTTTAAAAATCATTAAAACCAGATCCAACACTTGCTCTTTGGAGTGAAGTCAGCAGCTGTTCAATTATCAAACCGTCAAACCAACATGGTACGTTTTGTGATGCTTTTAGCGCTCAGATAAATCTCGTTAAATGGGAAACAGACTTTAATGAAAGACGTTATGAAACATCTACAATTAGAAAAAATAAGGCACTTACTCAAAGGAAATCTGAGGATATTTTTTTTCTACTTGGCAACCATTTCTTTGATTGATTTTCTGCAATTTCACAAAAGTGTAAAAACTGAGCAAAAAAAAAAAAAAAAAATTACAATAATTCCCTTTTGTTCACATTTTTTTGTTTATCTGATTTGGTTTTGTTTTATTTTATAATCTGTGTTATATTGTTTAATCTATATGAACATTTTTGATTTATGGAAAATTCAGTGAAGAGAATTATACAAAAAAAAATATGAGAGATGGACTTTTGGGTTGTGGTTGTTTAAAAGGTAAAAATCCCGGAGGCGAGAAGACGTTTCGTGAAATTTATTTCAGGTGATACAAAACGATCACAAAGTATTAAGTACTGTGCACTGAGTGAATTATAACATAGAAAATACTTAAAGAGAACGGACGGTGGAGAGCAGGAGAGAAGGGCCCTGGGAGTCGAATCTGGAGCCCCAAACTAGGCTGTCAAAGAATAAATCACAAGCAGTGAAATATTCGACTAGTTTATAAATGCCAATCTCCAACCTAATTGTGGATTGAAACACCTGGGTCAGAATCCATAGCCAACTTGCCACAAGTCAAAGTTTTTACGTGCACACGGGGGAAAGACGTGCGCTTGGCTAAGGCTCGTCCACGTCAGAACTCCCAAGCCCCGTCTCCCTGGCACGGGTTTTTATTGAAACAACTGTGTCATCACAATGCATCATGGTCACAATACGTCATGCGTTAGGTTTACATTTTAGAACATAAGCACAGATATGTGGTCTGAGGAGTCACCCTGTCCCTCACCAACAGAGTTCAAAAGTTCAAACATCAGTTCAACCGTCTGGTTTTAGCAGATATAGTGCCTGGATACCCCACAGACTCTGACAGTGATTTACTTTAAGAACTGTGCCTGGTTTATATCATTCCTTGAGACTGCCTGTAGCTTTATGTACATTTTTAATAACTTCATCATTATAAGCATTTTATTCTAACATAGGTGGACCCCAAAACCAAGAAGGCGTAATCCAAAAAAAGAATGTAAAGCCCCTGGTCATATTTTGGCTCTGTGCAGCTTCTTTCGGGAACTGTTTTTACCCTTCAAGGTCAGTGAGTCCCTGTCTCCCGATTCCTCAGCACACCATCCTGCGCTCCTTCGTCACTTGAGAAAAACATTTAGACAAAATACATTTCGGTCAACAATTAATCACACATTGAACGAGAAGTTTCCACCACAGGGTCAAACGTTGTGTCTGTAACGGCCTCTTAGGATCAACTACGGCCGGAACGTTTGGATTTTTCATGAGCCCCTCTCAGCCTCTTAGTTGTGTCTGGTATGTTGGGAAGTCATGTGAACGCAAACAAATTCTGCTATCTTTAACCTTTACTTAATGCAGAAGTACTCAGGGTTGTCTTTTCAGTCTGTACTTTGACGTCGCGTCGGCTGAAATCTCTTCACGGAACTGGGCCTTTACCTTTTCCACGCAGAGAGAAAACGCTGGAGCAGATCCGAGCGAGGTCTGAGGCGCCTCTGCAAACACACAAAACCCGGACCCACAAAAGGGCCGAGATGAAATGAAATGTGTTCTGCAATCTGCGCGTCTCCGTCAAACCCATTTCACAGGCTTTACATCCACGAGTCAATAAGAGCTCGCACCTGCACGCGCCTGTCAGCTGTAATATTAAAGCTGATATGAAAACGCGAATAAGAGTCTGTGCTGTGGACTCGCGAGGAGCAGGTTTGTGTCAGATCCAGATCAGAGAAGCACTCGCTGTCACAGAAGTGCAGCGTCAGACCCACAATGCAAACGCTGAAATTGACTGCCTTTTGTACCAGGAAAGAAACTGTATATTTCACGCGTGACACTTTGGCATTGTGTTTTCGGGGTATAACTAAACAAAATCTCTGTATAATGTGCACTACCCTAATAATAATAGTAATAGTACATATGTCTAAAGGTCGTCACTCGCTACAGGAGAATTTGCCCGATTTCGGCTGCGATTTCTTCTCCCCGAGTTCGAGGAGACGTGACCCGACTTTGTGCGATTTTGAAGCCGCTGCTCCTCATGTGTTTTTGCAGAGTCAGTGTCAGATCAGAACCACCGAACATCAACAACGCGACGGAAACAGACAATAAAACAGAGCGTCAGGGGCAGAGGAGCGACGGACACAGAGACGCAACAAGCAAACTCGGGATAGAGCGAAAATAAAGACTTTATTACTCACCTAACGTAAAGCGGAACATTTAAAGTGCAGCGTCTCATCCACGTTATCCATAGAAATTGTCCTCTGCAAATAATATTATAATTAAAACATAACATTACAATTGTATATGTACCAGAGAATGAATGTATGTCCTACTGCACCTTATTTATTACCTATTTATATTGAAACAGTAGCACTTTAAACATACTAAAAGCACTTTATTACCACCCACTTGCACTTTATAGATAAGTACCAGAGCACCCGTTGTGTGGAACTGTAATATTTGAATGTTATGAGGGATTGTAACGGTTTATGTTGTCTGTCTTGTAAGTGACCTGCCAAGGGACGACGAATGTAAATTAGCTGTATGCCAACTTCAGCACATTTACACTTGTCTTCACGTGTTCATTAATGTGCATTGTCCCTTTTAAATTAATAAATAAATAATTAAAATGAACATCCAGTCCACAAAACCGCGCTGTTAATCCAGTTTGAGGCGTTCTTTGAAAGTAAAAAAGGCGAAAGTTGTTCCTCGCGTGTGTTTGTTTACCTCCACAGAGCCTAAATCTGCAGATCAGCGACAGTGACTCTACTTCCTGTGGACTTTATCGCCTCTTTTATGCTTTAATAATCCTGTATCTGAAGTATTGCTCCACATTTCACGAATAATAATAACACAGTTTTGACTTGTGTCTAAACTGGAAGTGCAGAGTCTGATCTTTGAACACTTCAGAGTCTCAGAGCGACTGGTTTTACTGTAGACAGGAAACCGTTGACGCCGTCGCGCTCACAGCTTTATATCCTGTGGTCCGCAGTCATTTCCCGCTGCAGTGTTTGTGATCACAGATCTTTAGTCTCATATGTTTCTCTGTTGTGTGCACTTTTTGTCACATGTTTAAAAAACGTTTAAGACCAAAAAATCCTGTAGTGAGTAGTTTTTTCAGTTTTATGCATCATTCATTCACTCCACTCTCAGTTGTGGTAAACTGCTACTATAGGCAATGTGGGTGAAGTGCCTAAGGACACAATACGTTTTTGCCACTGGTGCCCCACTATGGGTTTGCCTCATTTACAGTAAATTTAGAGTTAATTTTATCCACTTTGTCCTCATAGTTTAGAACTACAGCATCATGTCATGTGTAATGTGACGTAATCCACTTTTAGACCTGCTTTAGTCCTGGAATAGTCCTGTTATAGACCTGCTTTAGTCCTGGAATAGTCCTGTTATAGACCTGCTGGAATAGTCCTGTTATAGACCTGCTTTAGTCCTGGAATAGTCCTGTTATAGACCTGCTTTAGTCCTGTTATAGACCTGCTGGAATAGTCCTGCTATAGACCTGCTTTAGTCCTGTTATAGACCTGCTGGAATAGTCCTGCTATAGACCTGCTTTAGTCCTGTTATAGACCTGGTTTAGTCCTGGAATAGTCCTGTTATAGACCTGCTTTAGTCCTGTTATAGACCTGCTTTAGTCCTGTTATAGACCTGCTTTAGTCCTGGAATAGTCCTGTTATAGACCTGCTGGAATAGTCCTGTTATAGACCTGCTTTAGTCCTGGAATAGTCCTGTTATAGACCTGCTGGAATAGTCCTGTTATAGACCTGCTTTAGTCCTGGAATAGTCCTGTTATAGACCTGCTTTAGTCCTGGAATAGTCCTGTTATAGACCTGCTGGAATAGTCCTGTTATAGACCTGATTTAGTCCTGGAATAGTCCTGTTATAGACCTGATTTAGTCCTGGAATAGTCCTGTTATAGACCTGATTTAGTCCTGGAATAGTCCTGTTATAGACCTGCTTTAGTCCTGGAATAGTCCTGTTATAGACCTGCTTTAGTCCTGGAATAGTCCTGTTATAGACCTGCTTTAGTCCTGGAATAGTCCTGTTATAGACCTGCTTTAGTCCTGGAATAGTCCTGTTATAGACCTGCTTTAGTCCTGGAATAGTCCTGTTATAGACCTGCTTTAGTCCTGGAATAGTCCTGTTATAGACCTGCTTTAGTCCTGGAATAGTCCTGTTATAGACCTGCTGGAATAGTCCTGTTATAGACCTGATTTAGTCCTGGAATAGTCCTGTTATAGACCTGGTTTAGATCTGGTGAAACTCTGAAATCCAAATCTTTGCTTCGGTTTGAAAAGTCTAACACTTGCTGCATCTGAATTTGTGCTCTTACAAAGAGATTTGGCCACAAACTCTGTCTCAACAAATAAATAACCTAAAATAAACTAAATGCTCCCAGAGAAATGTGTCCGGGTCACATCAGGAGCAGTGGGCGCCGCCATACAGCACATTTCCATCTGGGATATGCTTGAAAATTCTGCCTTTGGGGCTCGAACCCGCAACCTCCTCGCTGTGTGAGTTCTAGCCACTCAGCCGCCGTGCCGCCAATGTGTAATGGAGACACACGCGGACACAAGGAGAACATGCAAACTCTGCACATGGATCTGCACCGAGGAGAGGAGCAGTCGAGCTGTCAGCTGAAACCAGAAGGGTCTGTGTTATAATTTATTTTTAGCCAACTCTGCCAATGGTTTTTAAAATGCTGTCTGAGGACATATGGTGGAAAAATGGGTATCAGATGGTATCTTTATTTATTCGGAGACACAAATTTAAGCTGGTAAAGCAGACGTGTTTTGCTTGTGTCTGCTGTACTGTTAGAATCTACGACACCCATGGATCATTATGTTTAGTGCCTGGTTCAGTCCTGGTTTAGTCCTGGTTTAGTCCTAATTCAGTCCTATTTCAGTCCTGGTTCAGTCCTGGTTTAGTCCCTGGTTCAGTCCTGGTTTAGTCCTAATTCAGTCCTGTTTCAGTCCTGGTTCAGTGCTGGTTTAGTCCCTGGTTTAGTCCTAATTCAGTCCTGGTTCAGTGCTGGTTTAGTCCCTGGTTCAGTCCTGGTTTAGTCCTAATTCAGTCCTGTTTCAGTCCTGGTTCAGTGCTGGTTTAGTCCTGGTTTAGTCCTAATTCAGTCCTGTTTCAGTCCTGGTTCAGTGCTGGTTTAGTCCTGGTTTAGTCCTAATTCAGTCCTGTTTCAGTGGTTTAGTCCCTGGTTCAGTCCTGGTTCAGTGCTGGTTCAGTCCTGGTTTAGTCCTGGTTTAGTCACTAATTCAGTCCTGGTTCAGTGCTGGTTTAGTCCTGGTTTAGTCCTAATTCAGTCCTGTTTCAGCCCTGGTTCAGTGCTAGTTTAGTCCCTGGTTTAGTCCTAATTCAGTCCTGTTTCAGTCCTGGTTCAGTCCTGGTTTAGTCCTAATTCACTCCTGTTTCAGTCCTGGTTCAGTGCTGGTTTAGTCCTGGTTTAGTCCTAATTCAGTCCTGTTTCAGTCCTGGTTCAGTGCTGGTTTAGTCCTGGTTTAGTCACTAATTCAGTCCTGTTTCAGCCCTGGTTCAGTGCTGGTTTAGTCCTGGTTTAGTCCTAATTCAGTCCTGTTTCAGTCCTGGTTCAGTGCTGGTTCAGTCCTGGTTTAGTCCTAATTCAGTCCTGTTTCACTCCTGGTTCAGTGCTGGTTTAGTCCCTGGTTTAGTCACTAATTCAGTCCTGAGGAGGTGCGAAATGTTTTCTTCTTCCTCGGTGGGCGTGACAGAAAATAACTGAGCAGCACTGGCCTAAAGTGATTTTCATTCGCTCACGGACTTTAGTTTAGTTTTGATCTGGTCTCTGTAATATCTCCGGTGGCTTGTGGATGCTCCGAGTTTGAGAATCTTTGTTGTAAAGTGCAGCCAAAATGCTTTTTCTAATACCGCTTCTTTAGTTTGGTACAGATCGCGTTAGGAGGTCTCTGGGGTTTCCATAATCTCATATGCGTCTCTGGCTTCATCTCACCTCCGTTTGTGATAGATTGTTCCACCTTTCCTTCATTTTTAACTGTCATTCCTTATCATATTTTTAGTGGAGATCCGAGATACAGTAACCGACACTGCGCCACATCTGCGGCTCGTCAAAACGTTGCGTGAAAGCAAACGGGCGGAAGTGGATATAAAACACGAAAGCAGCCACTGCGACAGAATCTGGTGCCGTTTTCTACCTCCTGTTACCCGTCAATCACCCGTCTGCTAATCAGAGGCGAGTGAGAAGCTGAAAAACTGCAGCCAAATGAAACTACTCGAATAGAAGTATTGCTAGTTTCTTCAGTTCTGGTCAGATTTCTGCGTTATATTGGACGATAGGGAAGCGAACTACACTGAAACTAACCCATTACAGTTCAGGACCCTAATGTGTGAGCTGTCGTTTCTTTTTATTTAATAGGGACAGTGCATATTAATGAACATCTACGACATTTCAGTGTAAATATGCCGGATTATAGGAAAAACTGCTGATCTCCATCTGTAGCTCTGAAGCAGGTGACACCACAGATTTAAGAGAGTGTCCCAGATTCTAGACAGTTAGTTGTAAAAAATAGTTTTGTCTCAGGTATTAATCTCAAGACCCACCGGATTCCAGATAGTTAGTATAGTTTCCAGTGTCCAGATAGTAGTAAAACATATAAATGATGTCACAGATAATACTCTCAAGACTGTTTAGCTGGAAGGAAATGTGAGATTGTTTTCGATCACTGTAAAGCGCTTTGGGTTGCATTTTTTTGTACGAAAAGTGCTCCATAAATAAAGTTGGACCGATTGATTAACAGCAAAAACAATAACGAGTGACAATATAGCGATAGTTCTACAGTAAACGTGTCCACAGGTCCGGTTTTCCTTGAGCTGCTGTTTCGAATGTGATCTGAAAGTCTCTCTTATGGATAATGGGAGACTGTTCCAGAACTTGGTGCCTCTGTCTGTGTGGGACCTGGCAGTTCCCTTGGGCCGTGGCCCTGGTTCCCACTGACAGTCTGTGTTTTAATAAATCCTGAAAGGGTCGGTCCGCCTCAGTTCACCCAATGACTTAAACCCTACTTTGTTTTTGAAGAAACTTGGTATCGAGGTAAATCATAGCCAGAAAAGCCAAAATATAAACATTTTTTGCACGATGAGATCAACGGTTTCCAATATATTGTTTTACGTTTTTGTGTGGTTGCTGAATTTCAAATTGCATTTACTGAACAACTAGTGATGGGCAGATGACACCTCACTTTCCCCTTACTGTGTCCACACTGTATCACACTGTGTTGGTGTGTGTATGGGCTGCATCTAGTGCAGGGGTGTCAAACTCATTTTGGTCCGGGGCCGTATGCAGCCTACTTTGATCCCAAAAGGGCCGGATCAGAAAACTCAGTTCTCTCTTCAAGTTATTGTATTTTTCTCCGTGTCTCGTAGTGGTGTTTAAGATTATATTCCTCGAGCAACGCCACTTGTTCCAAACACACTGAGCACAGATTTCCCATTCACCTCTGTCAACAAATAAGAATTAGACTATTTTTCTTGGGAAATCCTGAACTCAGCATCTGCTTTTCTCATTTTTTGACATTTTGCTGATGAGGGTCACGGTCGACAGTCAAAACGATCGTCCTTTAAGAGCGTTTGGAAAGAGGAAAGTCTTCATTTGTGCTGCTCTGGTGGGAGTCGCAACATACAGAAACGCCGGAGACGCTGCTGTGCTAAACGGTGCAGAAAATTAACAGAAAAATCTGAAAATTTTAAGTATTTTAATAGAAAAATCAGCCGAGGGCCAGATTAAAGGTCTTGGAGGGCCGGATCTGGCCCCCGGGCCGCATGTTTGACACATGTGATCTAGTGGTTTAAAAATGTACTGCAGCTGCACTACAAAAGAAACACATTGTAATGAGTTTGCAGAACTAAGTGCAAGATTTGACTTTTTCCACATGTGAACAGAACAACTGGCCTCTGTTCAATAATGTCTATGTGAAATTAGAAAGAGTGAATATTCTTCTGATGATTAATGAAACACATTTGTGTCATACGAGTGCTTGTGAACGTTTTTATACATTGTGCTTGTAACATCTGAGTGCTTGTCTTGTGCTTGTTTGATTTAGATACTATTAGCCTCCATAATAATTAGTGACTGATTACAAAATACTAATCCACCAGTGTCCATTCCTGGTTTTCTTCCTCATTTTCTTCTCTTTCATGGCAGCTCTATAACGCCGTAACACTGATGACGTGTTTCGAGTTGCGTAGGAAAACTCCGCTGAGCATAGATGACATTTCACCTGTGGGTCAAAAATATGTATATAAAAGACTTTGCCATGGAAACGGGAACTGAATACAGCTTAAATTATCAGGCGTTATGAGATCAAAATGATCCACACGGAAGAATATTTTCTCTTTCTTGGAGGCTCCATAGTGACGAACGGCGTCGTAGCAACAAGCGGATCGATCTGTGTTACACTTCCTGATTTAGTGGCGCCTCAGTGACACATGACACAGTGTGATACAATACGACACGGCCACTGTGTCGGTCACGTGACGTTTCTTAAAGCGATGCGCTCCGTGACGCAGCTCGACTGAGGCGTCGCTTTCAGCGTATGACGCGTGTTTTGGTGCCTCGTCTCGTTTAGACCAACAACTACTATTGTGTGGCCATACCAGCTCGTCAAAGCCTGATCCCGTCAGATCTCAGAAGCTAAGCAGGGCAGGGCCTGGTTAGTACTTGGATGGGAGACCACTGGGAATTCCAGGTGCCACAGGGGGGCGCCAGTTGCAACAACTGTCATAGTGTCCTTAGGCAAGGCACAGCACCCACATTGCCTAGTATGAAAATGGTGTGTTTGCGTGAATGGTGGTGGTGGTCGTAGGGGCCGATGGCGCAGATTGGCAGCCTAGCTTCCGTCAGTCTGCCCCAGGGCAGCTGTGGCTACAATAGTAGTTTACCACCACCAGGTCTGGAGTGAATGAATAATGCTCTGTAAAGTGTCTTTGAGTGTCCAGAGAAGCGCTATATAAAACTGATGCATTATTATTATTATTATTACTGGTCCGATATAAAAAAAGTGAAAAAATGAAGTTGTGATATCATAGAAACTGATCATGCTAAAATTTGAGATTTTGGCTTTTTTGGCTGTGACTTACCCATACACCAGTTTTCTTGGAATGACCCGTAACAGATGGGGGCAAAACTTTATATACAAATCATCCATATTCAAAATGAACAGAATTATTCAAATTAAGTGAGTTGTACGTGTCTAAAATAGTGCTGTGGTGAACTGAGAGTGGTTTCTTGTCCAGTATTTTTTACATTAAAAAAACTGGTTTGAGTGTTGTTCCAGCAGCGAGTGTCCATGTGGTTCTGCAAAACTCTATATGAGACAGAACCATGGAGCGTAAAAACATTCGGGCCGTATATAGAGTCTTAAAGGGTCTTACCTGTGTAAAATTAGTTTTTGGGATCTCCTATTAGTCTTGTTGGTTCCTTTGTTTAGACTGAATGGACCGTGTTTCGCTATTTTCCATCACAAACAGCTCCGGAGTTGTGTTTTGTTTCAGTCGCACGTGTTGCACACACAAACCCTGCAAATTTAGGCCGAGTTATTTTCTCAAACAGAATCATTTGGATAATTCCAGCCCTGAAATGTCCAATTTCTGCTCGACAAAAGGTAAAAGGAGCTGTTAACGTGCAAAACCACCGCTGCGTGACATTACAGGGTAGAACAGAGCATTTTGAGCTTTGGAGATGTAGACGGACTGATAATGCAGTGTTAAAGGAACAAAAGACAACTGCAGGTATGTTTTAATGATAATAATACATTTTACTTTGAGGTGCCTTTCTAGATACTCAAGGACAACGCACAAAGACAATTAACTACAAGACAAAGCAATTAAACAAAGTAATACAAGTAAAAATGGACGATCAGCAAGGAGATGGATAATTAAGTGGGGTGGGCTTTTCTGAATGGGTTTTTGAAGAGGTAACAACATTAGAACATGACTTAAAGCTCACAAGAGTCCATTTAGTGTAATACAAAACCTTAAAGTCTGTGGATGGAGTTACAAATGGGTCATAAATAACGTCTTAGCTCACGATCTCTGTTCAGCTCTTTTCTTTGTCTAGAATCTGTACCTCACTGTCTTCCAATCGATGCACAAAGAAGTGGTCCAAGAAATCACTCAAGTAAGAGCAAAAAAGCATTTGGGAAAAGCACAACTCGAGTAAGAGTAACTACCCGGACTTAACATCTGATTTGTGATTTCCACGAGAGTTTATTCTTTTAGCTCGTGCTTTCTCCCCAAAACCACCAGTTCCCAGTGTTTTTTTTTTGCCACCTGCCGCCATATTTGTTCTATTTCCCGATGTAAACAAACGTAAACTCTACAGGAAACATGTATTAGCTGCCCAAATATCAGAATTAAACCAGTTTTTTAGGAAAATTTCATCTCTCCAGTGTTAGATTAAGAACCATCTGTTCCCTCTGTCTGTGAAAAGCCGTTTAAAAAGAGTTTGATGGATCCAATATGGCATCTGCCCTCATATCCATGTGTGAGCCGCCCTGGGTGATGTTAGCAGAAGAACGACTGTGGATTACCTGAAAAAGAGAAGCAGTTCATTTTAAACAGATCACGGCGGCCCAAAGTTCTTCTTCTCTTACCTGAAGCATTCAGAGCGTCCAGTTCACTCACCACCGTGAGTTTAGAAGAGCTTTTCACAACTTTCAGAGACCAGAGCGGAGTCACGGTAAAGCGAGCAACTAACATGCTAAGGTGCACTTCCTATTCAGTCAATAAAAGCGCAGTGGGGCAAGACACATTTTACACAAATACTTGGGGGAAAATCAAGTATGGAGCCTTTAAACAGCACAATATTGATTTACTTACTTACTTATTTATTTACTTATTTATTTTACACTGAACACTGCTAACTCTGCTGCCTGTGCAATACTGGGACCCTGTGCAATAATGTAAGATAGAAATTTATTGTATATATAGTTTTAAGATAGCAATTTATATGATACATAGTTTTATAATCCTTATCTTTATAGATCCTTATAGTGTTTGTCTATTTTTAACTTAACTGTACTTCTATTGCTGCTACTGTTTCTTGTTGTTCTCTTTACTGTGCGTTGCAACACTGAAATTTCCCCATTGTGGGACAAATAAAGGATATCTTATCTTATTTATTCATTTATTGGATCCCCATGAGTTTTTAGTCGGTTAAAGACTATTCTTATCTTTAGAGTTGCGGGTCCACTTCCGGTGCAGCTCCCCGAACTTTCCCTTTCCTTTAAGTTTCCCTACTTGACTTCCCCTTCCCTCCGCTGTGGCTGTGGCCTGGGCTCTTCAGCAAACAACGCGATCGAACTTTGGAAATTTGCACCGTTCAAACTGCATATTAAGATCTCCTGTAGAGCCTCCGTGCTTGTTAACTGGTCGGGCCGTACACAGAGTCTTGTGTGTCAGGCCCGGAAAACTCAGGTCAGGTTTTTTTGTATGGGCGGAACCAACTAACCCCATCAACTTCCAGTCTCCACAGACACTGATGGCGAGCTGGACCAAAACAGAGCGGTAGGACAGTGCTCTTTCTTTTCCACCGCTGCTTGACCCATAAACACTCAACTCCTGCAACTTACCCGTTGGATTTATTTATTTAAAAAAAGAAAAACCTGATTCTTGAACTCTAAACAAGAGAAGAGCAATATTTTTTTTTTGGGAAAAGACTCGATTCAAACCGAAAAGTGAGAGCTGACCTTTTGTCAGTTGTTTTTGTGTTATTTTTTTTCCTTGGTTGGTTATTACCCGACTATTACTGTGTATTTATGTGGGGGAAAAGTTCATCTCAATATACACACAATAGCTCAAACTTTTATGGTCTGTACTTCATTTACACCTCGGGCTCCTTCACGAACCATCTTCCTCTGTATCCACTCCAGCCTTTAATTAGCCTAGCCTTTAATTAGCGTTACATGCAGGTGTGAGGCTCAGATATGTTTCTGTACCAGCTACATTCTGATGTGACTATTCACTCGTAAAATTTTTATTTAACTCTAAAACAGAATTTAAAAAAATACACATTAAAATTTTCTGCCACAACCAAATTATCATGTTGTTCTTCTCCTTTAATTTTTGACTTTATGATCTGATTCGGTGATTTTTGTCTTACCTGAAAGTTTATCGATATTTTTTCATAAATCTTTATTATTTTCTTTTGCTTCTTTAATTATATCTAGAAACATTTTTTGCTTTTACTGCCCTAAGTTGTAAAACAGCTGTATTTCTACAGTTTTTATAGATTAATCGATCAGTAGTGAGACCTGATTTCAAGAACATTTTTAGTCTCTTTTTTTCACCAGAAGCCAGATTGATTCATTAAACCCTGGCATTTTGTGTTTTCGTTTTTTTTGCTTTTTACTGGCACTGTTTTGGGGGATTTCTATTTTTTCCATTACATTTTCACAGATATCTTCACATTTATTTTCTGAGATTTTCCCATTTATTTCTGTTAATTCATTTTCAGACTTTGGTCTGTTTCTGCGTGGCACGAGTGAAATCGTTTTTATTTTTTCACACGAGCCATTGGTAATTTTCTAACTATTAATGTTAGGTTATGATCTTTCCTGGGGTCCAAGTTAGCAAATAATTTACAATAAAATGTTCTATAATAACTATAAAAGTTCACACAACACAATTCTGTTCCATGGTTTATAACATCATCAACATTTACAATAAAATATCCAAAAATACAATTAATAAATACCGGCTAAATATAATTATGTACAATCTCACTTGTTTTTACTGGCGGCTCGAGCCTCTCGCCGCCGCTGGAGTCGACAATCGAGTCTTTTGGGCTTTGGTGCAGTGGGAAATCAGCAGAGGGAAGTGTGAGGTGCTTATAAAGTTTTATAACGTCCCCAGACACTAATGAGTGAACCAGGCAGAGCGTTTTGTTTGTTAGACTCGTGGCTGTTGTCAGATGGGTTAAAGTGGTGTTCAGCTTCTTCAGTGTGAAGCAAATTGGTGTTTTACGTGGAAGTTCAGAACTTGCCCCCATCACTACACTAGTTTGTTGCCTTGACAGACTCACTGCCACAGTGAGATCTCCACCGAGGAAACACTGATCTGTGCCGTTTTTTGGCTTCTGACAGAATTCGACCACCTCTAGCGACGGACTTTAGCTTCAAACGTGCCGGAGTTCAACTTTAATATTAGAAAAGGGTAAAAAATATGCACAGTGTCTTAAATTTGAGATGACTAAACCCATTTTAGCAACAGTGTTTTTAATACGAGCAGTCCATGTTAAACTGGAGTCAATTTTAACACCGATAGTTTGGCCTCTTTCACCTGCTCAGTTTCAGCACCTTGCATGGAGAGATTAAAATGATACACAGATTTCAAAGCACTTTTAGACCCCAAAACCATACATTTAGTTTTAAGAACACTGATTTTTTTTAAACTTATTTTCATTAGCACAATTATGAATCAATATGCATGGATCAGTACAGATATAATCATAAGAGTTTTAAACACCAGAATAAACCAGCTCTTCTGCAGTTTTTGTTTTCCTCCCTGACAAATCAAGAGCCCATTGTTCCACTGGATTACACCTCCACATCGTCATAGCAACGGGGCCCGGGGTCTCCTGTTGTTTTGATCTATTGTCTTTTGTCCCATTGTGACCAAAGACATCTTAATTAATCACCTTAATTAGAGCGCAACGGGCACTGCTCCGGCATTGAACATCGTGAAGGTCGCGCTAATTCATTCATCAGATGCGATTCTGAAATGTTCTGGTCTGAATGCGAAATGAATAAAAAAGGAAAGATTGTTTTTTTTTTTTGAGGCAGGTGCTCGAGGACAGGTGCGCTCC
This sequence comes from Odontamblyopus rebecca, assembly GCA_030686955.1. Classification (NCBI taxonomy): domain Eukaryota; kingdom Metazoa; phylum Chordata; class Actinopteri; order Gobiiformes; family Gobiidae; genus Odontamblyopus; species Odontamblyopus rebecca. The sequence continues at coordinate 4,400,375 of CM060661.1, read as the reverse complement.
ACGGTGGAATTAGGCAGTTAACTCTGGCAAGAGGGCGACAAGGACCAGCTCTTCACTGACACCAGGACATCAGAAGCAAAACTGTGAATCTTTCATAGCGCTGAGGACTTAAAGAGAAACTCCGGCACATTTGAAGCTAAAGTCCGTCGCTAGAGGAGGTCGAATTCTGTCAGAAACCAAAAAAGGGCACAGATCAGTGTTTCCTCGGTGCAGATCTCACTGTGGCAGTGAGTCTGTCAAGGCAACAAACTAGTGTAGTGATGGGGGCAAGTTCTGAACTTCCACGTAAAACACCAATTTGCTTCACACTGAAGAAGCTGAACACCACTTTAACCCATCTTACAACAGCCACGAGTCTAACAAACCAAACGCTCTGCCTGGTTCACTCATTAGTGTCTGGAAACGTTAGAAAACAACTTTATAAGCACCTCACACTTCCCTCTGTTGATTTCCCACTGCACAGGCCAAAGCCCAAAAGTCTTGATTGTCGACTCCAGCGGCGGCGAGAGACTCGAGCCGAAAGAAGCAACAAGTGAAGATCGACTACTGACGGTGAAGAAGAAGAGAAACTGAAAGTTACTGAAAGAAAAAGGTTCAGAAATGTATTTTTTAGCGTTTTCAAAAAATATAATTCACTCATAAATAAATGGGATCAGAAATGACATCGGTCTTGTCTTTTGGGCTTTGGCCTGTGCAGTGGGAAATCAAATCGGTAAGGCTAAGGCTGCTTATAAAGTTGTTTTCTAATGTTTCCAGACACTAATGAGTGAACCAGGCAGAGCGTTTTGTTTGTTAGACTCGTGGCTGTTTTCAGATGAGTTAAAGTGGTGTTAAGCTTCTTCAGTGTGAAGCAAATTGGTGTTTTACGTGGAAGTTCAGAACTTGCCCCCATCACTACACTAGTTTGTTGCCTTGACAGACTCACTGCCACAGTGAGATCTCCACGGAGGAAACACTGATCTGTGCCGTTTTTTGGCTTCTGACAGAATTCGACCACCTCTAGCAACGGACTTTAGCTTCAAATGTGCCGGAGTTAAACTTTAAAGCCACAGCACAGACAAAAATAGACTTTTTTAATTTTTGTTGTGTGCATTGCACTGAAAAATGCAGAAAAACACATCCTCACTGGGAGCGGGCTTGCATCTCCACAAACTGGACTCGTATTTAGCCTGGAGGAGGGCTCCTGTGTGTTTCCATGGAAATAGCACTTGGTACATGATAAACTGTTACATTTATATCATGTTTTTCTACCTTCAAGATGCTCAAAGTGCTTCACATGAAGGAACTAATGGAACTACCACTAATTCACACACACACACACACACACACACACACACACACACGCACACACACACACACACACACACACACACACACAAACACACACACACACACACGCACACACGCACACACACACACACACACACACACACACACACACACACACACACACACACGTACACATTCATCACATTCATACACCAGTTTACACAGACACTGGACACTGCCCAGGTTGCTATGGTAACATTTGCCATAAAATTGGCCAGAAACTTTAGTGGATTTGTGTAACTTCATTTGTGTCCCCGGTGGTCGGTTCGTGCCAGTGCTCTTGGCTGTTAGCGTCTGTTAGCGCCTGTTAGCATATGTCGGTTTACAGCCTGTGCATATGGCCGCCGCACTTATTTACCCAAACTTCTCCTCTGTTATAACTCTACAACCTGTGGAGTCAATATTCAGTGCGGTTTAAAGCGCTGGGGGCTTATACGAGCTCATTTAATTACACTTTTTATTTGCAATATGAGAAAACATGTTTACATCATCAACTTCCTCCAAACGCAGAACAGGAGTGACTTATGTGGACGTAAATGCAGAAAAGAAAAGGCGGCTAAGCTAAAGCTGCTTTTGAATGTGATGCTGAGTGTTCACAACCACAAACCATCTGTGAACCATCTCCCCGCAGCAGCAGAACAGTCAGCCTCCTCAGACCTGTGACTCCACTGTGAGAGGTTTTGTTTGTTGTGATGTGACACTCAGAGTCCTGCTGTTGCAGACCATGTTTACCCACCAAACTACTCATGCAGGCTGCAGGGCTGGCGTCTGGCAAAAAGAACTAACTGCAGGTCGGGTCTGATGTGTTACACCAACTCCAGCACCGGCTGTGTTTGACCAAAAGGGGTTCAGATGACATGAAAACTGCTCCAGACTGATAGTGTCCAGGAAAAATTGATTTTTCGCAGATTCTGTCCTCAGTCTCCTCACTCTGCTGAGTGTGGCAGAGGTCAGAGGTCAGTAAGAATTGGCTTCAAACTCTTCCTAAGTCTTGTCCACTGGACTGGAGCTGCAGCATGTGCAGTCTGAGCCCACAGTCATCATTCATTTTAATACTAAGTAGTAGTTTTAGAAGTATTAAAATGCATATTTTTAGCTTAAACTAACAAGTTTAAAGGTTAAAGTACACAGTGAAATAGACATTTCAAAATGTGTGAAAATATGGGCTCCAGTATTAGTGTTCTGTGTATAAAGTTTATGAGAAAACCTCACTGACACGGAGAGAACAAACAGAATGGCCCCATGTGATCTGGGAATCAAACGGGAAATCTTTGAGCTGTGAGGTGAGGTTGCTCACCCCCCTGTGCCAATAACATGTGTATGACCGGTTGTACCCAGTGTGATTGTGATTTGGCCCGTGTCCCCTGCGCGGCTGCGAGATGTTGACGTGTGCAGATCGGAGCGGCCGGAGGGACAGGTGCTTTTAATGGAGGTGTTTACAGCTCATTGACGTCCTGTCTGTGTCTTTATGAGTCAGAGCCGACTTAAACTCAGCTCCAGAGAGATTCAAGGGCACAGGAGCGGTCGATAAGACACAAGCAGAGGCCACAGGCACTCTGCAGCCCGCTCACATGATTGTACTATATATCCTATATGTGCTGTGTGAGCAGTGATATATTTAACCTTTAATCCCTCAACAGAACATTCCTGAAGTTATGAATAAATGAGCGCTTCATGAACCTCCAGCAGTGATGACAAATAGTTAAAGAGGTGCTCTTCGGTAAAAGGGTTGTCAGTGTTAAAAAATACAGAAAATAGCAGGGCACTCTCTTATCCATTTAAAATGACTATGGCTCATGTGTTAATTATAGACTGTAAATAAATGGACACAGCTAACCTGCAATCCACCGCGGAAAAGTGAACATAGTGACGATACTGACTCTATCACTGCACTGAACTCATAATTTTGGTCATAAAATGTCCGTATTAACCCGCTCTACATGATTCAGATGTTTTTATTCTGCTGTTTTGTCCATAAATATTAAATATAATATCTTTTCCTACTGTAAAACCCAGCTATACATTTTCCTCTATAGCTGCTAGCCTCTGTGAGCTTCATTTGACTGGAGCTGGGCGCTATGGGTGACGCCACACTCCCTTAGTTCATTTCGTTATACAGTTTATAGACCTGAGCATCAACGTCTGAACAGCTGAAACGTGTTGGGGCTCAGGTCTATTGAGAGATGCCATAATCAATACATTATTTTAAATACAGAAGAGAGCGCCTTTTTGTTTGTTTGTGTTTTTGTACATTCCTGTTGTGTTTAGATTCATGCAACATTTGAGCAATCCAGACTTCTTCTGGTGCAGAGTTTGTCGCCAGCTTGTTTCCATGGAGACGTTATTGATTTGCCTAGAATATTTCACAATATAAGTTAAAGGGACAGTTCAGAATTTTGGACACAGGGCCTCATTTCCTCGTGAGCCAGAGCGTTGGAGACGTGTGGAGACACTTTTTTATTTAAATATTCCATCCAGTCCTTGTATTTGCAGAGGTGCTGGTGCTGGGCTAGTGCAGGTCAATGGCCACAGTCGTCCTGCCACTAAAAACAGTCTGACCCACTCCACAGACCCGAGGAAAAACTATTATAACTCCAGACTGTCCCTGTGAACGTCTATGTCAATATAATAATGTCTGAAATAAAACTAATCTTGCGTCGCATGAATCGTCTCATGTTGAGGGACTATTTTCTCATATATCAGTCGCCGCTGCTGAGCTTCTATCAGGAAGAACAACTCACTGCTGCTGCTCAGACATAAATCCTTCAAATGCAACGGTTGGTTTTACTTCTAAAATTATTCTATCCACACAGGCGTTCACATGGACAGTCTGGAGTTCTAATAGTTTTTCCTCGGGTCTGTGGAGTGGGTCAGACTGTTTTTAGCGGCAGGACGACTGTGGCCATTGACATGCACTAGCCTAGCACCAGCACCTCTGCAAATACAAGGACTGGAGGGAATATTTAAATAAAAAAGTGTCTCCACACGTCTCCAACACTCTGGCTCACGAGGAAATGAGGCCCTGTGTCCAAAACGTCATACTGTGGAAAAATCTAGAGAAATAATATAACCATAGAGACCTGTGTGTAGCACTCTCTCTGTTACACATTGCCCCTTTAATCCACGTCCTTGTTATAAAACAGCCCACAGATTTCCCAGAGTGACCGATTTCAGGCTGAATAAATTCATGAGTCTGTGTTGTAACTGTGCGCGACCATAATTACCGCAGTGAACAGTCGACCTTCAGAATGACGCGCTCAGTGTTTCCGTGGTTTCAATTACCGCACACGCGAACAACACACCGGCCTCGCTCTCCACGAAGGCACGCCGACGTACACCGGGTCTTTAAACACACAGATAATCAGGTGTACGCAGGTTAGAGCCGAAACACGTCAGACGACAGTGTGGAATATTCGCGCCGTGCTGTGAGATACGAGCCGTGGTCTGTCTGAGGCGTTCACACGTTCTCCTGCTCAGAGATAATTACGGTTTGTGAGCGATAGGATCATTACACAGACTGTTCTCCTTCTGTTCGGTGGCGGTAAGTGCGTGGAGAGATAGGACGCTGCTGGCTGTTGTTCTAATGGAAGATATTTGCTCTACAGATGATTATTATTATTATTACAATATGCCGTTCAAACGCTGCAGGAAGAGCGTCGTTTTCGCTCAGAAGCACCCGCCGCCTCGCGTTTTCTGTTCCTCGAATCTACAAAGAAGTTGGACTCGTCTCAGTACAAGGCCTCTTCAGATCGGAATAGATTACCCACACACTTGAGAACTTTCCATTCATTTAAAGTGTCTTTGTTTTCATATCTCAAAGCTCCTTGTTTATGTTTTTAGTTTGGGTCAATGACATGACGCTGTCCAGTTGCATTTTCCTCAGTTAAAAAGGTTCAGTTTTCATAATAATTCACCACATTTCTGTAGCACCTCTGACCTCAATGGAACCAAATCATTTTTTTCACTTATTCTGCATGTTTTTTGTACTTAAAGTGTTCAAATGTCATGTGGTGCGACCGTGCATCATGTGGTGCGAATAATAATAACAACAGTAATTCTATGGCTGGAATTTGAATAACAAAGAAAGTCGACTTGGGTGAATGGGATTCTTTAGGCATTTTTCTTCATTTGCTGCATTTTACAGGGCAGTAGTTTGTTAATTAAACACAAGCAGTAGGGTTGGGCGGTATTACGGTATCCTGCGGTATCAAAAAGTAGCAATGGTATCAGTTTCATTACCGCCATTAAAAAAAAATCTGGATCCAAAACCACAGCGCAGACTTTCTCCCCTCCGCTCTCTCTCCTCTTCAAATGTCGTTACGCTCGGAGATTTCCATCCACACGAGGAAGAAGGAAAAAACCTGACGCTTCGTGTGTGATGTTGAGCTGAAAAGTTTGTGATGGAGCCGTTTTATTGACGTTTACGCCGAGAGTCGAGAGGGGACGAGGCGCTGGAGAGGAGAAAGTTCCCGCTTGAGGGCGAAGACTTTCACGGAGGAGACGGGAACTACATGTTAAAATGTTGTAAACAGCGAGGGGAAGCGACGCAGACAATAAGGGCTGTGATTGGTCCTCTCGACCACTGCTTGGTTTGGTTGAATCAGAACTTGTACCTCATCTTCAGATATAATGCTGAATGGTTTAGGTGCAGCTACAAAATTCTTAGTCACAGTAATACTGTACACCCCAGGAAAATACTGAGACGGTTTAATGGTATCAAAATTTGGATACAGCCCAACCCTAGCATGCAGGTGACTGTGATATTGGACATCAGAAGAAAATATCAATATGCACTAAAAATCTAAAGAAACTTCATATTACTCAGAACTTAGATTAATATCCCAACCATGTTTTAGAAAAAACAATTTTAAGGTTATTCTCGGTCGCACCACCTGACATTTTACACTAAAAATGCTTAATATAAATGTCAAACATAGATTTATGCACCTGACACTGTAAATATTCATAAAAATTCAATAGAAACTAATATTTTTTAATATTTTAAAATTTGCCTGTTGAAAATCCTTATTGACCCATATACGTTTGTTTTGGAATGTAAATATGTAAATTTTGTTTTCTGTCACACAAAACCGCACAAAACCAAAGAGCCAATCAGGAGCGAGGGTGTTGGAGGTACACGCCCCTTCCCACTCGCTCTGTTGGTCCGGCAAGGGGTGGGCGCCTAGCAACAAGGCTGTCAGTCACCCTGTTGCTCCCGCTTATGGACCTCTGGGAAATAAGGCACCTGATTGCTCTGTTATTAAAGAAGCCATATTGTGTTTGTGTCTGCTCTGTAGTTTGCACATTTTAAATTGTAATATTCATCTGAAACGACTGACGCTGCCGTAAACACCATTTTGTACTTTGGCGGGTTTTTGTTTTTGTCGATGTAAACCCCTCATTAGGCCACATACGAAGTGAACATGGAGGCACTTCCGACTCCATCACTGCAGTAAACTTTGTCATTAAAGGGACAGTTCGGAATTTTGGACACAGGGCCTCATTTCCTCGTGAGACAGAGCGTTGGAGACGTGTGGAGACACTTTAGTAAATATTCCCTCCAGTCCTTGTATTTGCAGAGGTTGCTGGTGCTAGGCTAGTGCATGTCAATGGTCGTTTAGAGGCCTCTAAAAACAGTCTGACCCACTCCACAGACCCGAGGCAAAACTATTAGAACTCCAGACTGTCCATGTGAACGTCTGTGTCTATAGAATAATTTTAGAAGTATGACGAGGAGGCGCAAATACGAACATGTAACTCCCATCCTGCAGTCCCTCCACTGGCTCCCAGTTCAACAGATCATCCAGTATAAAACCTGCCTCCTCACTTTCCAATGCCTCTATGGAACTGCCCCGGACTGTCTTTCAGAACTTTTAAATCCACACACGCCCTCACGACAGCTTCGGTCTGCAGATCGTCACCGCCTCTGTGCTCCAAGGACCAAACTGAGCACAATGGGGGACAGATAATTTCAGGCTGCGGCTCCACGGCTCTGGACTGGTCTCCCAGAGCACCTGAGAGCGCCACACACTGTTGAGTCTTTTAAGAAACATCTTAAGACATTTTTATTCAAACAGGCTTTTGCTGTTTAATGTTTAGCAATGTTTTTTTCTTCTTTTTTTTCTCTTGCATTTCATTGTAGCACTTTGAGATTTTGCTTTTAAATGTAAAGTGCGTTATAAATAAAATCTATTATTATTATTATTATTATTAGAAGTAAAACCAACTTTGCATTTGAAGGATTTCTGTCTGAGCAGCAGTGAGTTGTACTTCCTGATAGAAGCTCGGCAGCGGCGGACTGATATATGAGAAAATAGTCCCTCAACATGCGACGCCCCATGCGGTGTCCCAATTCGTAGGCATTGACATTCAACCTCTACCCCTTGTTGCTCAGTTTCAAGGGGCAAGGGGTAGAAATTAGAAATGCGGTTGCCCTTAGTCTCCTTCCCACAGATCTGACCTGTAACTTGACTGGGTGATGCCACTTGCTTGTCTCCATGGAGATTGGTGAGGTTAATATCATACTGTAAATTATACCGTAACTGTAATCCCTCATTAGTGCAAAAATATCAAACTACCAATTCATCGCCAATAGTATTTTTTTGTATCTTTTAGCAATATTTTTTATGATTACGCTACAATTCTGCTGCTTATTTAGTGGAAGACACTTGACATATTCACTGTTCTGATGATTAAAAAGGAGGTATTTCTTTGATTAACTTTGATCAAGTAGTGCTCTAACAAATACTGTAATATATAAACATAAATTTTATTTGGTTCTTACAAAACAGCACCGAGAATCATGTGAAATACACCGATTACCGCATGTATTGCCATCGTATCTCGTCTCGTGTATCGTATTGAATCATTAAGGACTCATTAGTCGAGGAGTTCTTAGTTGTTCAAGGTGGAAAAGGTTTCAAAGGAACTCATCTGTTTTTGAAATGAAGCAAGTCATTTTCAATCAGAAGGAACTGGTTTGAAGAGTTAGAAGAAGAAGAAGAAGAAGGAGTTTTCTCTGTTTACCTCGTGGCGTGTTATTCTCTGCCTTTGTCTCCATCACGGCTCTTCAGTTCTTGTATCAGTTTCAAGGTTTTCCTCCCGTAATTCTTACAAACTAGTCCGTGCAGTCGTCCAGTGGAGATTTAGAGCGGAACCTTCCGAACTAGACTAGCGATTCTAATTCGATGTCAAAGTCTATGACAAAGAAACAAGTGCAGGGCAAGTTTTGTGATGTATAGTTTCTCACATCACCCTTCTTACTCTAGTAAAAAGAAGTGTCTAAAGTGTAGTGTCTAAAATCACTCTGCTGATTTTACTGTTTCCATTTTCAGTCGACGCTCACGCAAACTCAAATTGCGATGTGACAAGTGTGATGGAGCTTTGATTCCAGTAACAGCCTCCCTCCTCCTCCTCCTCCTCCTCCTCTTCCCTCTCTCCTCGGGGGTGAAAATGGCCCCACGCTTTGCCTTGTCGTACAACAGAAAGCACTTAGGGAAAATGCCTATGAATGAGAATGTCCGGTCAGGAGCGGCGGCGCTGGGACGGGGACTCCGGAGCGGCTGGACTTCTGCCAAACCGATGATCCGAGCCGAGGTCTGGAGCTCTGGAGCAGGAGACAAATGACGGTTCTACACTATCTTTAGCAGCTGCAGGAACGTGACTGTCCCAGAACGATTCTGCTCCCTGAAGACTTATCCGGTATCTGTGCCCCGGAGAGATTTTTGAACTGCAAAAGAACATCTAAATCTATCTGTACTCCTGAGAGATACAGGACTACATTCATACCATACTCCACATAGATGTACAACAACTCACCCTTACGTAACAGATAATACTCCCTACAACTGTACCACAACTCACCCTTATGTAACAGATAATACTCCCTACAACTGTACAACAACTCACCCTTAAGTAACGGATAACCCTGTGTCCTCTCTATCATCATATTGTTGCACTGTCTTCCTCTGAACTCTTGTACTGTCAGGCACGACTTATGGGTCCCACGAAACACTTGTTCAATTTGTTCATGGTTCAAAATGACAAAACCACTGAACATTTTCACCATCACCTCCTTTTTTTAGTGAGGTTACAAACTAGAGCATGGAAACTCGACAAGAACCTGACGTGTTCGGACGGGTTTGGACAAATACTTAGAGCTTCAGGCGCGTCAGCTGTTTCCTGTCTACAGTAAAACCAGTCGCTCTGAGACTCTGAAGTGTTCAAAGATCAGACTCTGCACTTCTACTTTAGACACAAGTCAAAACTGTGTTATTATTATTTGGGTGATGTGGTGCAATTCCTTCAAATACATGATTTTTAAAGCATAAAATATTGGAGATGAAGTCACTATCGCTAATCTGCAGCTTCACTTCAGTCCGTGCGCTGTGTGGATGTAAACAGACACACGTGTGGGACGCCTCAAACTGGATTAATAGCGCAGTTTTGTGGACTGTCATTATTTGCGAAGGACAATTTCTGTGGATAATGTGGATGCGATGCTGCACTTTAAATGTTCCACTTTACCAGAGGTGAGTAGTGTAATAAAGTCTTCTCATTATTTTCGCTATATCCCGAGTTTGTATTTTGCGTCTCTGTGTGGAAGCCGAGCCAGAAATGATAAGTTAACGAGTAATTTCTAAGTTACTACAGTGTTGGGTTTAGATATTTCTCTCTGTTGTGGATATAAATTGTGATGGGAGAATGTTTCATGTGGTGAGTTGGAAGAATCGCTATGACAGATTTCCATCAACTGGAAAACGAAAGAATGACGGTTTCTCCTCGTATTTGTGTTGGTTTCTGATCTGTTCAAACAGCGGGACACAATACTGCAGCATTTTTACGTGTAAATCAGCCGGACTTGGATCCGGAAATTTCATTACTTAGTTTTCTATTTTATTTTGACTTATGTCTTATTTAACACCTCTCTCTTGCTCTTTATGCTACTTATTTAGAATCTATTATTACCATTTCTATTTTCCTTCCTAATTTCCCTTGTCGATCAATACAGTTTGTGTAATTGGAATAGAATAATTTCAGAAGTAAAACCAGCTGTTGCATTTGAAGAATTTATGTCTGAGCAGCAGCAGCGAGTTGTACTTCCTGATAGAAATACTGATATATGAGAAAATACAGTCGTGGCCAAAATTTTGGAGAATGACACAATTATTACATTTGCACAGGGTTTCGCTGCTTCAGGGTTTTTAGGTGTTTTCTCAGATGTTTTTATGGTTTACTGAAATACAATTACGAGCATTTCATAAGTACCAAAAGCTTTTATTGACAATTCCACTGAGTTCATGCAACAAGTCAATATTTGCAGTGTTGACTCTTCTTTTTCAAGACCTCTGCAGTTCCCCCTGCAGCTGTCAGTCAACTTCTGGACCAAATCCTGAATGACGGCTCCATTCTTGCATAATCAATGCTTTGAGTTGGTCAGAATTTGTGGGTTTTTGTTTGTCCACCCGCCTCTTGAGGATTAACCACAAGTTCAATAGGATTGAGAACTGGGGGGTTTTCTGGCCATGGACCTAAAATCTTTGTTTTGTTCCCAGAGCCATTTACCGTATTTTCCGGACTATAGATCGCACCGGTATATAAGCCACATCCACTCGATTTTAAAATGTTTTAAAAAGTATATACAAGCTGCAACCGGGCTATAAGCCACTGATATCTATGTTGAAAAATGATTTTGTACTGTAAATGTACATTTATGTACCTGAACAGATTCTTTCTGAACAGTGCCTTTTAACACAGCAGCAACTGTGCTGATTAAAACGAGGTCAAAAACAGAAAAGAACCAGTATTTGACCTTCATTTCTCAGTGCAGTGAAACCACAAGTCACTTTCATCATCTCCGCTGAAACCATTGACCCGAGCTCACAGCAGCAGCAGGTAGAGGTCTGCGCGAGACAGAATTTTCAGTACCGCTCCTACCTGCTCCCACATAGTGCGGTTGCGCTCCCGCCCACGCCCACAATAAGCTTTCAGAACATGTCCTGCGCTGCACTGTTTTGTGTTGGTCCCGCGGGTCCCGAGGGTGCAGGGCTCTACAGCGGTTTCCTTCCTGGAGCGAGATCGATGCCTTCAACTTAAAACTTGCATCATACAAACTCCTTCGTGCTTTTCACGATGAAGAGGTGAGGATTTGAAAATAATTACCAGTTAGTAATTTGTCGTGCGTGTTATATCTGCTAAATAAAAAGTTGCGTATTCTTCTTTGCATTCATTTTCCATCTATCTTGTTTTTGTAATTCCGATTAGAGCGCCCCTAGCGGTGGAAGAAAAATCCACAGAATAGCCGCTCTTTTGTAAAAGCCGCATGGTTCAAAGCCTGGGAAAAAAGTAGCGGCTTATAGTCCGGAAAATACAGTAGTTATTCCGTTTGCTTTATGGTGAGGTGCTCCATCCTGCTGGAAAAGGCTTTGTTCAGCACCAAACTGCTCTGGGACGGTTGGGAGACATTTCTCTTGAGGACATTCTGGTACCAAAATGAATATTTGTGTCATTCTGAAAACTTTTGGCCACGACTGTAGTCCCTCAACATGGGACGATTCGTGCGATGCAAGGTTAGTTTTATTTCAAACTTTATTCCGTCGACACAGACATTTACATCGACACTCTTGCTCACTGGGAAATGAGGCCCTATGTCCAAAATTCCGAACTGTCCCTTTAATGAACACGAAACGTACACACGGATAATCGATTCTCTAACCCGGAGCCGCTGCCGTCCACAAACTGTTCTCACACAAATGCCCGGAGCTGTGGTGATTTCTTAAACTGCCTTGAGAGTGGAGTAAAAGCTTCATTTTTAATCTCTTAAAACCCCCGCGTGTCTCGGAGTAATCTCCGTATTACCACCACTATTTAAAAAGTTTTGAAATATTAAACCACGTGAATATGAAGCTCATGGGCGGATTTAAAAGGCCCAGTGGAGGTCGAGTCGGCAGCAGGAATCTCACGGCTTTGATGTTGTTATATAATTCTTATGAAACCAGCCTCATGACCAGAACACCTGTCTCACCTGTCTCACCTGTCTCACCTCATTTAATTGTTTCCCCTGTTTTACCTGCCACCCTGTTCACCTCACCTCACCTTTTTCATCTGTCTCAAATGATTCACCTGTCTTACCTGATTGACCTGTTTCACTCGATTCACCTGTCACATTTTCACCTTTTTCACCTGTCTCACCTGATTCGCCTGTCTCACCTTTTTCACCTGTCTCACCTTTTTCACCTGTCTCACCTGATTCACCTGTCTCACCTTTTTCACCTGTCTCACCTTTTTCACCTGTCTCACCTGTCTCCCCTGCCCTAGCTTTTACACGTGCCTCACCTGTCCCAACTTATTCACCTGTCTCACCTGATTCACCTGCCTCAAATGATTCACCTGTCTTACCTGTTTACCCTCTCGCCTTATTCACCTGTCTCACATGTTTCACCTGACTCACCCGCTTCATCTGTCTCACCTTTTTCACCTGTCTCACCTGATTCACCTGCCTCAAATGATTCACCTATTTACCCTCTCACCTTTTTCACCTGTCTCACCTGTCTCCCCTGATTCACCTGTCTCACCTTTTTCACCTGTCTCACCTTTTTCACCTGTCTCACTTGATTCACCTGTCTCACCTGATTCGCCTGTCTCACCTTTTTCACCTGTCTCACTTGATTCACCTGTCTCACCTGATTCGCCTGTCTCACCTTTTTCACCTGTCTCACTTGATTCACCTGTCTCACCTGATTCGCCTGTCTCACCTTTTTCACCTGTCTCACTTGATTCACCTGTCTCACCTGATTCGCCTGTCTCACCTTTTTCACCTGTCTCACTTGATTCACCTGCCTTAAATGATTCACCTGCCTTAAATGATTCACCTGTCTCACCTTTTTCACCTGTCTCACCTGATTCGCCTGTCTCACCTTTTTCACCTGTCTCACCTTTTTCACGTGTCTCACCTGTCTCCCCTGCCCTAGCTTTTACACGTGCCTCACCTGTCCCAACTTATTCACCTGTCTCATGCTTTTCACCTGCCTCATCTTTTACACCTGCCTCACCTTTTACACCTGCCTCCCCTGCCTCACCTTTTACACCTGCCTCACCTTTTACACCTGCGTCCCCTGCCTCACCTGTCTCCCATGTTAAACTGAGCCTGAGGCGGCAGGTGCAGACACAGGGACACATTCCGAACACTTTTTCATTTATTTCACTTTTATTTCAGCCGTCTGCATATTTCTGTTTTCACACATTAGCCAAACTGTACGTCCGACGAAAACGCAGAAATGTCCAGAAGAACCTTTTTCCTCGAATTATTTTAAAGGTAATTTCAGCACTAAGCCGGGGAGGTTAGTTTATAATGGGCACCGCGCTGACACCCCGACTAATAACTATGCAAATCTGTGAAACATTAACATTAAAATCCTCATACGACAGGTTAGACTTCTGTTATATCATTTTTATTTGACTGAAAATCTTGCCAAGTCTTTTCTAGAGTTTAGATTTTGGTGAAGTTGAATTCTAGCCTAAAACGTGAGGACAATTCACGCGCAAAGACGGCATTTTTCTGGCATTTGAAACTTCCAATAAACAAAATAAAAGTGTGGTCATTAATTTTCATTTCTCTAAGCAAAACTATTAAACTCTTCTGTGATTTATGCCACATTTTAGTGAACGTCGGTAGTGGATAAATCTGAGTCCGTTCTCCCGACATCTGTTGTACATTTGTTCCATTGCAACAGTCGGGAAAATCTGGACGCCCGAGAAAGTTTAATGTAACGTCAGGTATTGCCAGCTCCTGCTAATAGTCTGTTAGCGAACGTTAGCTGTCGGCGACTCAGTTATGGCAGTTTGACAATTAAATGCTCTGAAACAAACTTCTGCCTATTCAAAGTCAACAAAAAGAGAAGAAACATATACATATATTCATCCTTTCATATGTATTCATATGTTCAAATCCAGACTTAAAGGGGAACTCGGGCACGTTTGAAGCTAAAGTCCGTTGCTAGAGGAGGTCGAATTCTGTCAGGAGCCAAAAAACGGCACAGATCAGAGTTTCCTCGGTGGAGATCTCACTGTGGCAGTGAGTCTGTCAAGGCAACAAACTAGTGTAGTGATGGGGGCAAGTTCTGAACTTCCACGTAAAACACCAATTTGCTTCACACTGAAGAAGCTTAACACCACTTTAACCCATCTGACAACAGCCACGAGTCTAACAAACAAAACGCTCTGCCTGGTTCACTCATTAGTGTCTGGAAACGTTGGAAAACAACTTTATAATCAGCCTTACACTTCCCTCTGTTGATTTCTCGTTTTTAATCCCATTTATTTACGAGTGAATTATATTTTTTGAAAAACGCTAAATAAATACATTCAGGAGTCGACAATCGAGTCTTTTGGGCTTTGGCCTGTGCAGTGGGAAATCGACAAAGGTAAAGCTAAGGCTGCTTATAAAGTTGTTTTCTAACGTTTCCAGACACTAATGAGTGAACCAGGCAGAGCGTTTTGTTTGTTAGACTCGTGGCTGTTGTAAGATGGGTTAAAGTGGTGTTAAGCTTCTTCAGTCTGAAGCAAATTGGTGTTTTATGTGGAAGTTCAGAACTTGCCCCCATCACTACATTAGTTTGTTGCCTCGACAGACTCACTGCCACAGTGAGATCTCCACCGAGGAAACACTGATCTGTGCCGTTTTTTGGCTTCTGACAGAATTCGACCTCCTCTAGCGACGGACTTTAGCTTCAAACATGCCAGAGTTCAACTTTAAACCCCACTTTTTTTTCTAAATATTACACACCTTATCAATAAACCATTTTGCAGGTCAGGCTTTCAGGCATGTATGTATGTAGGTCTATGTGTAGGTGAGTGAATGCACATGTATACGTTTGTATAAAGGTATAATGTTGAATTTTGCACGCTGTACACTGTTTTCTGTCATTTGTACCACTGTATATTGCTGTCAGTCACTATATATTGTTGTAATCCTGTTGTAAATATTGGTATATTTTAATTTCACTGCTAAGTGCACTGAGACACTTCGGTGTGACTTTGGACTTTAAATATTAATAAACATGTACGAATGTCATATGAAAACTACAGTAAAAACACCAAGATCACCTGACTCGCTCGTGCTAAATGCCAGAGAGAAGAGGTGAGTTTTCACTTGTCGACTCTCAAATGATGTGAAAGTCTAAATGTCACTACCAAGTTTTTAGAAGACACTTTCTCTGCACACACACAACTTAACACATCAAAATGACAAAAAGATAATTCTTCCCGTTGACTTTGTGAGCTGCCATTTTCGCTGTGACGTAAATCTAACCGACTCGGTCTGCACTGAACTAGCCCGAGTGTTGGTTTCAGAACCCCGACCCCATTTATTTTATTTTATTTAACCTTTATTTAACCAGGTAAAGACCCACGGAGATCCAGACCTCATTTACAAGGGTGACGTGGCCAAGTGGTCAGCAGCACAGGTCAAGAGCAGAAAACAATCAATTAAGATAAAAAATAAGAAAACAACAATCAGTTAAGATAAAAAACAAGAAAACAACAATCAGTTAAGATAAAAAACAAGAAAACAACAATCGAAGTGCAATGAATGTAGAAAATATTTCGAAAGTGCAGCAGCTGTAACAGTTACAGATAAAGTGCAGTAGTTGAAGGGGCCACTGCACTTTCTCGAGGTGGAGGCCGGTTTCCCTGAGTCCCGAGCGCAACCGAACGCAGCGTTAGATTTGATTTTGACCCTTGTTTACATTATTGTTGCTAGGTAACCGAAACTTCACCAAAATGTATTAAAACCATGCAGAATTTTCAGTAAAATCTTAAATCTAGGTTAATTATGTTTTAGTGAAAGGGGAAGTCCGACTGGTCCACCATCTGCTGTTTCTATGCATATGTCATTGCTCTGCCTGGAATGTTTCATTTCATTTATTTATCCGTTTCATTCATTAAAACGAAACAAAGCAAACACAACACACTCGCATCTATACAACTGTAACATGAATATGAATGAAAGGTACAGAAAAGAAGCAAAAGCTCATAACATCTGCCCCTTATCAACTCAAAATTATATTACAACTATTGTAAACTATACAAGTATTATAACTTTTCAATAATGCTCCTTTCACACTTTTCTTAAAAACTTGAATAGACTTGGAAGTTTTATTTTCGTTCCACAGACACTGACTCTCTGGATTGAGACACTTCGCTCCTTTGGTCTTGTTCTAAATTCAGGTTTAGAAAAAAATTAGCTCCTCTTAACGACTTTCTCTCTCTCTTTTTGAATCTGTTTTGCGAGCTGTTTGTTCGTGTTATTCCCTGAGCTTTGTACATAGTTTTGAGGAGGTTATATTCTACCTATTCTTTAAATTTTAACGTTTTTAATTGTATAAATAGTGGATTTGCGTGGGCCCTGGATCCACTTCCATTTACTACACGAATGGCACGTTTCTGTAAAAGGAAGATTGGGTTCAGTGTATGTTTTACAGGAATGTTCCACAGCTTTTCTTTCTATTTATTCAATTACAGATGGTTTTATAGCTCAAAAATACCTAGAAAAACAGGCATTCGGACTGTGAGATCTGACCTGTACCTTGATCTGCTTTGGTTCCTTGAAAAATGGAAAGCTTAAAACCAAACTGTGAAACATTCCAGACAAATCGCTTGACGGACATTTTGACAGACGCACCTTTACCGTGCCCTCGCAGAACAGCTGTACAACACGCACTTTCACTTTTTTTATCGACCGCAGAACCCGAACTCTGCGCAACTCGGACGTTTGCAAACATTCCAATTAGCCCCAAACGAACGTCGCCCAAATGTCCCTCTAATGTGTCCATTCTTAAGTGGTTATAATGAAAACTGCTCCGGCAAAAAGTGCGTATCGACCCGGGCGTTTGGAGCAGGGTCCGGGCAGATGAATCATGGGGCTCAATACTAATACTGCGTCTGGTGTTATTACTGCAGAATAAACCTCTCCGCGTGGCAGTTACAGATGAGCTGAACCGTCTCGTGCGCGGCCGAGTCTCCATCGATCCTTTACCAGGCAATTAAGCAGAAAAGGTATTGGCAATGGGCTCCTATGGAAATGAATCAAGATGGTGATTACAGTTAAAAGAGTTCTATCGAGCTCTACGCAGACGACGGGCGCTCGGGAGGTGCATCGATCATCCAATAATGGGAAGGTAATGTTACTGTGTCCTCGGGCAAGACACTTCACACGACCTGCCCCCCTGTGAATGTCGCGTAACGGCGCCGTAAACGGAGCTCGTGTGGACTGGGTTTGAGCTTTAAGACGAAAGAAAAGGCGCGCTGTGTAGCTTTCCGCGCGGGAAGGGGGAGGGGGTTCGCCACCTGCTTGTCTCTGTGACGACGTTATTGCTTTATTATGGCGAAAGTAAAAGTATCCATCTTGTTTTCATTCAGTTTAAGTTGTTTATAGCTTCAAAAATACCTTGAAATACACTGATCTGGTCTGTAACTTGGCTTGGTGGTGTCACATTCATGTAGTTAATATGATTAACTACATAAACTACACTCTCTCCCTCTGTGTCTCTCTCTCTTTCTCCTATCTCCCTCTGTGTCTCTCTCTTTCTCCTCTCTCCCTCTGTGTCTCTCTCTTTCTCCTCTCTCCCTCTGTGTCTCTCTCTTTCTCCTCTCTCCCTCTGTGTCTCTCTCTTTCTCCTCTCTCCCTCTGTGTCTCTCTCTTTCTCCTCTCTCCCTCTGTGTCTCTCTTTCTCCTCTCTCCCTCTGTGTCTCTCTCTTTCTCCTCTCTCCCTCTGTGTCTCTCTCTTTCTCCTCTCTCCCTCTGTGTCTCTCTCTTTCTCCTCTCTCCCTCTGTGTCTCTCTTTCTCCTCTCTCCCTCTCTGTCTCTCTCTTTCTCATCTCTCCCTCTGTGTCTCTCTCTCTTTCTCCTCTCTCCCTCTGTGTCTCTCTCTTTCTCCTCTCTCCCTCTCTGTTTCTCTCTTTCTCCTCTCTCCCTCTTTGTCTCTCTTTCTCCTCTCTCCCTCTGTCTCTCTCTCTTTCTCCTGTCTCCCTCTGTGTCTCTCTCTTTCTCCTCTCTCCCTCTTTGTCTCTCTTTCTCCTCTCTCCCTCTGTCTCTCTCTCTTTCTCCTCTCTCCCTCTTTGTCTCTCTTTCTCCTCTCTCCCTCTGTCTCTCTCTCTTTCTCCTCTCTCCCTCTGTGTCTCTCTCTTTCTCCTCTCTCCCTCTGTGTCTCTCTCTTTCTCCTCTCTCCCTCTGTGTCTCTCTCTTTCTCCTCTCTCCCTCTGTGTCTCTCTCTTTCTCCTCTCTCCCTCTGTGTCTCTCTCTTTCTCCTCTCTCCCTCTGTGTCTCTTTCTCCTCTCTCCTCCTGTGTCTCTCTCTTTCTCCTCTCTCCCTCTGTGTCTCTCTCTTTCTCCTCTCCTTCTCTCTCTCTCTCTCTCTGTTCTGGTCTTTGAGCAGATGTTTTCTCCTCTCCTGTGGTTGTGTTTTCTGTGGTTCCTGTGTTTGTCTGTGGACGACCTCAGGTTCAGTCAGTTCCATCCGCAGACTGTGTAAAGAAGTGAACTGAACGACTGTGACGTCTCCATAGTGTTCAGCTCCAGTCAAATGAAGCTCAGCGATGCTAGCACTTATATTAATTATGAATAGGACTTTTTAAATGGACTTGTAGTGTCTTAAAAATGTCCAAGTTCTTCCTCACTCACCTTATGCCTTCAGAACATCCTGTTTATTCACAAAAATGAGTTTGTGAGCACTTTTCACAACGTTTAGAGTCCAGGACAGAGCAGATCTGCATTAAGGCCTCATGAAAACAAGTGATTACAGATCTCTCGCTTTACATACAACCTCAAGAGGGGAAATGGTGAGTAGAAACAACTATGACAAGCTTTAACAACAATTCAGAGACAATTTTATAGACGATAATAGACAATTCCGCATCATAGGCCCTCTTTAAACCAAGGTATAAACTTGGGCTGCCAGTGTTAACGCGTTAATAGCGACTAGATTAATTCAATCCATAACGCAATATTTATTTAAAAACCACGATTAGAGTTCGCCAGCCTTTTGTCCCTTCTAAAAACACGAAGATTCTTTTTTTTCTTTACTCGCGGTTTGAGTTCGCCGACTTTTCGTCCCTTCTGCACATCCGTAGGCAGCTCCTGTGGCTGTTTCGCTTTCGAACTTCAGATCGTCGTGTTTCAGTAAACTCACCGCCGTGATGGAGAAACAGAGGAGCTTCTGGACTTTTGAACAGTTTATTTGACTTTAAAAAACTTACAGACTCTACAATTTACAAGTCAAGAGTTAAATGCAGCCTGTGTCCAGCAGAGTTTCAGCACCAGCGAAGTTCGTCTAGTCTAAGTTAGCACCTCCGAGCTAAACCCCCGGGTGCAGCGACCTGTGGATAATCGATCGCTAAATGTGTACAAATTGCTTCACATTATGGCTTTAAAACTGTCTTGAAATGCAAAATAACACAATTTTAAACATGCCATTCAATATGCATTTAATCACGATTAAATATGGAATTTCTGAACTTATTTGTCATTTAAAAGATAAATCATTTGACATCCCTCGTATAAACATATTTTTTATGTTTGATATGTTGATGTTTAATCTGAGGCTCCGTTCGGGTTTTGTGTGATACAGACATTTTGCTAATTTCAGCACATTCCTGATTCACTGTTAATGAGATAAAGCAAAACATACTGAGATGTTCGTTTTTGTTACCAACGCCCACGCAAACCGCCGAGCTGACTGAAGAATATATATGAAACTGCAGCGACTTCGGGAATCGCAAGTTGTTTTAAACGACGGGACTTTATTTCATACAGATTATTTTGTCTTTTGGTTCCGATTTCCTTTGAACAGCTCGCCGGCGTGTTTCAGAGGCGTGTTGCGCTCATAAAGGTGCCCTTGCTCACAGCGCAGTGTTGTTCATCATTAGCAGAACATTAGCGTGAAATGACTAAACGCTAAACGCTAGCTCAGGCTCAGGGCTAATGATTTGTGCCTGACCTGAGGTGTAAACAGCAAAGGACATGTACAGCCACATATGCAAACACAAATACATACAGATAAATACGTACACAAATACATCTTTCTTTTTCTTTCTCTCGGTCTTTATCTCTCCCTCGTTCTCCCTCTATCTCTCTATTTCTGTGTCTCTCTTTGTCTCTTTCTCTCCTTCTTTCTCCCTCTCTCTCTCCCTCTCTCTCTCCGTCTATCCCTCCCTCCGCCGTCTTTCTTTTATACTTTTACTTTCCTCAGTTTTGTTCCACATTTTCCCCAAAGATGAGATGATAAAATTCCTGTGGTATTTGTCCTTTGGCTCAGGATCAGGTTTTATTTGGAGGAAAACTGGACGTCATCATTTCTGAAAGAACCTTGGATTATTCTGGCAGAAAATACCGGAGCTTTAAATGTAGAAAATCTTTAAGTAAAATAATTAAAATACCAGTTTGAAAATGTACCTAGAGGGTAAAAAGTAAAAGTATTTCACGCATATTTTGAGGTCTTCAAATGTGATGATTTTAATAAAGACTCTGCAGAATTTTGTACAACAGAAACAACAGAAACAAAACTTTTTCCACTGGCTGTTGTCATTTGTTTATTTGTGTTATACAGAAAAACTGGATAAAAATAAACCCTTTTCAGCAGGTTTCACACAATAGAACAAAAATACTTTCATTTTTCAGTCCTGTTCAGAGATACAGTGGAGTAAAAAGTACAAATACCTGCACTTAAAAAAGGATTTTCTAACATAATTAAACTGACTTGAATTAAGCAGATTCATCTTAAAAGATCAATTTTAAGTTTATTGTACTCAATAAGACGAGATTTTTTTTGACTTGTTTCAAGATATTCCATCCTGATTTATCTTATCTCGATATTACAACTTATTCTAAGCACTTTTTATATTAACTCAGTCCAGGTTAAGCCTCTTTAACTTCCTTCTCAAACCAATAAGGTGAAAAATCTGTCCATAAATACTTGAAACTCGTGTTTTCTGCTTAGAACAAGATTCATATTTCATCTTGTTTTAACCTCCTGAGACTCGAGCTTTTGTCTGGTGCATTTTTCATTTCTTCTTGCTGTTTGGGATAAGTAGGACTAAGTAAGTCTTCTGTATGACACCATTGGTTAAAAAATGTAAAAACATTAAAATGTATAAATAAATTACAAAAAACAAACAAACAGCAATTAGCTGTTTATTTCAAGCCCTAAACCTGCCAAATGTGACGCAGGTCGACCGTGAGCGGGTTGGGGTTCAGTGAGTGAGGTTAAAAACACACAAAAAGGCCTGAAAATGTGGTCCACAGTTTTAATTTTTTCTGGTTTTCAATCGTTAGAAAAAAAGTAGAGGTGCAAAAAGTGGAGACAGGCAGCAGTTTCCCTATAGCAGCAGAAACGTCCAGCAATTTATAACTGTAAACTCATCTAAATATTCCCAAGTTTACCTAACAACATGTGCAATCAATAATATAACATAGTCCCAATGTCTTCAAACGAGGACATGGCATTTCCTGATGCTCGTCTGCTGTGGGCAATAAAATGGGTCAAATTTTAATGCCAAATGAAGATATATTAAGATACATGAAGAGACATTATTGTACATAAATACATTGGTTTTATTCATAAATTTTGCATCTAAACTTTACCATGCAGTTTTTTTTTACTTTCGGAGCTGCTGTAGAGGTTTTTAGTTGATTACAGGTGAAAGTTTAAAATAATTGAAAATCATGGTGCTAAGAGGCAAAATGTAATGTCCTCGTATGAGGCCACAGGGTCTCAAGAGGTTAAGAAAACTTGGTAAGTAAAAATTTCCTACTGCACTGGCAAAAATGTTTTACCTCAAAATTGGTATTTTTTTCTTATTTTTTTGATAAGCCTTTTTGCCGGGTGCTGAATGTACTGAAGTCAAAACACTTTCCTGCTTTTACTTTGTTTTGCTCCGCCTCCGTTTTAATTTGAACTATTACAAAATATTGAACCAGATTATTTTGCGATATTAATCTCGTGTCTTAAAGTTCTTTCATCCGAGGACAAACGACGTCTTTATGAGAGTCTAATGTCACCACAGTTTGTATCAACAGTAATAAAGATGAGATCATTCACGCCGTGTGAGGCCAGTAATTATAGAAATATTGACCATAAACAAGGACTAAAATATCCGCAGCCTCGTGACGCTGAACTCCAGCACATCTTTCTGACCTGCCCCCAGCGCTTTTAAAGCAGAAGATTCGGCAAAATGGACTTTTTCAGAGCTTTAATAGTGTTTCCCGGTTTCTTTTACTGTCTCAGAGTCGCATCTGGAGCGATTCGTGCTTTTCTCCATTGAGACTAAACTCTGAAAGTGGAGAAGAGGAGGAGATGGAGAGGCTGAGGAGGCTGGATGTTCTGCTATACTTCCACAATGAAGTGTTTGGCTTGAAGATACAACAATCGTGTGCATTGATCAGAGATGAGATCAAACCGGCAACCTCCCTGTTTGAGTGAAACTGTTTGTTAGTGTAAGGCTCATAGTGAGGATTTAAATATGTTAAAACTGGTAAAAACAGATAAAACTGAACAATACAATTCTTGTGTAAAGTTAAGGTAATTAAAAGAAAGAAAAAAAAACAGACACCCATTGTTTTTTAAAATATTACATTGTCGGAAAGAAGTAAAGCAACTTAACTACAATGCAATACCTTGAAGTGTCGCTAGGGGGCGCACCAGTAACAGGAGTCAGGATTCCAAGGGGCAGCGCTGCAGAATAAACCCTGCAGTCTTATGATGCGCAGGACGAATCATCTGTCTCTTGTAATCTTTTCTCAGGTTGTTATAGAGTCGATTGTGTCACAAACAAACAGTCCTGGTGTTGAGATAAAACCTTTAATATGTATCTGTGTAAATGTGAACAATGGTTGAGGCGAAGTTGTGTGTAAAAAAATGGTTGGAGGCGATAGCTAGCATAGGCTAGGCTAGCGCGGGCTAGGCTAGCGCGGGCTAAGGCTAGCGCGGGCTAGGCTAGTGCAGTTCTGGCAGCCGTGGGGAAGTAGCGCGGGTGTATTTTGGGTTCAGTGTTGGACAGTAGGAGTTGGTCACATGTTTGTTTGAGTCTGTAAAGCTTTAGCACAGAATGTACAGGTTAACGTGGCCGTTCATGTACAAGTGCAGTGCAAGTGTCATCGCTGCTGCCATTTTGAGTTCGAACAGCTAAGTTGGTTATATAGAAATAACAGAAATAAAGGCACATTTTGTTTTGTTATTATTAAATGTAAAATCTGTAACATGTTAATACGACAGGAGAACTATTGTTAAAGCAGAATAAACCCTCCAGTCTTACGATGCGCAAGACGAATCATCTGTCCCTTGTGATCCCTTGTTGTCCCTGAATGAAGACTGACACTAAAACTGGCGATTTTTAGATTTAATGGCAATAAATCCTCCAATTTGCCGTAAGCGCTAAAAGGAACACAAAATACAGAGCGTAAATACAAACACACAAAAACTCAAATGCAAGTCGAGCTTATTTACATTCATTTTGACGCCACAAATCAACCAAGATAATATTTAATAATATTTTAAGATGTAAAGTTATCTAAAAAAAAACATATTTACATATTTTAAATCAACACCATAACTCATGCCTCTTCAGAGCAGGAGCTGAACAAAGGCATAAAAATGTATGAAAAGAAAAAATATTTGCGTGTAACTTTTGCCGTTCTCGATGTTAAGATAATTAACCGTTTTGCACTAACCGGAAGTAGAGGAAGTGGACCCTTCAAAATAAAAGCGCTACAGGTAAAAGCGGAAGTTAATGTCAACAACAGTAAATAGAAGGCTGTAAAATAATAATAATAATAAATAAATAAATAAAAAAGGTGTTTTAACAAAGACAAATGATACTCTGGGTTATTTACAGTGTCCATTTGTCATTAAACATAAGGTTAAATGTGCACTATAACTTTTCTGGTAGGGGAATCATCACCTGTTTGTCTCCATGGAGATATTATGTCTTTACCAGGAATTTCCCTCAGTATGGCATTAAACTTTCCTCTCTTTAACAGTGGTGGGAGGTAACAAGTTAAAAGTCGTTGCCTGGATTTGTTTGTTAATTTTGCTTTTAAAACTGCCCCTTTTACCCCCTAATGAAGTTATGTCTTTTTTTCAGTCCAACCTGTTATTTCACATCTGCTGCTGTAGTTGTGTCATAAAAGCTGTAGGACCATAAATACAAATGAAAATAAAATTAACACTCGTTCATACACACAGCAAACATGTATAAACAACTTTTTGGACATAAAAAAGTCATATTTTAGGGCCTGAGCTACAAAAATGCTAAATATCAAGTCTGTAAATAAACTAAAAATCTCCTTATTGCCCTAAAAACAAAAAAAAAGTGTAATCGCTCCATCAGTTTCCTGGTCCAGTCCTGGAAACAGCTCCTGTCAGGTCCAGGGCCAGAGCCACAGCACTTCTGCATTTCCATGTGTTTATTACATTTGGATTTGTTCATTTGGACTGAAATAAACCTTTAAATAAAAACAGCAAAGGGATGTGCAGTTACACAGGCCAAGATGCGTAATTTGGCATTTATTCAAGATTCAAGATTCAAGATTCAAGATTGAAGATTGTTTATTTGTCATGTGCAGGTTCAACACAAGGTCTTCAGGGCAATGAAATGTTTAGGTTGAGACTCGCTGAGATATTCAAGCACTAATAGCTGCAGTAAATAGTACTGTTAAAGTGTTTGCAAATACAAGGGAAATAAGTAAACACTACAGTAAAAAATCTAATAAAATATAATAAAAATGTAATAAAATATAATATACAAGGTGCAGGTAGGATTAAATAAGGTGTGGGCAGAGTATCTCACGGATGAGTAACATATTGCACATAATTGCACATTTATCTGAGAAATAACTGCACTTAGAGCGGCTTTTTCAATTGTTACGAACATAAACGCTCAGAGGAGTCGACCATCTTGACTCACTTCACTCTTTGGCAAAGTTTGGGTCGATCAAAATGGACGGATCGCATGAGTTTGGGGGGAAACAAAGTTCCTGTTGGACACTCGTTTTCCCGTGCGTCTCACATAGGATAAATCTGCTCGAAAAGCCTCAAAAAATGTCTCAAAAAAAGTACGTTTCTATTTTTAATGGTTATGGAAAGTTATGCGCAGTTATATAAAACATATTCCCAGGCATCGTGCTCAATACTGTCACTCTGGAAGGGTTAAGTAAAGATTTTAGGTCTCTCTATTTTACTTAAGTCGATTTTAAGGCGGATACTTTTACTTTTACTTCACTACATTTGACAGCAGGTATCTGTACTTTCTACTGCACTATATTTTTGAACAGGACTGAAAAGTAGACGAATTTATGTGTGTGAAACCTGCTGAAATGCCTGAGGGAGGTATTTTTTTAATAGTAGTACCTCCATGTCACGTATTATGTGTTTAAATGTACAGATGGAGTGACAGGCCCCATTTCCATTCCTTTGTGTCTTGTACATGTGAAGAAATTGACAAATAAAAGCTACTACTACTATTTTTTTTTTTACACATTTGTGCTTTGAGCAAATAAAAATACACAAAATAATCCATGCAGTTATTTCTGTTTAACTAAATCCAGAATCTTCACGCAAATTTCTCTCAAATCACGACATTTGACGCCTCATGAGACTTCAAAATATGCGCAAAACACCTTTACTTTTTACTCCTGAAGTACATTTTTAACTTTTATTTGAGTATTTCTTCGCTCTGGTATCTGTACTTTTAATTTTACCGACAAAATCGAGCACTTCTCGCGGCGCCGATGAGCTCCACCAGGCCAAGCGACAGTTTTCTAACGCGCAAGTCGGCGAATCGGAACATAAAGATCCACGGGCGCCACGGAACGTAACGATGGATCAGACACAAGCGCGATACGTCTTCCTTAAACCGAGACGTGAAGCCGCTCTCCTGGCCTGGTGAAGCCGGGTTTATTCGCACGGTTACATAACTCCTCTCCAAAGTTGCCGTCGGAGCGTCTAAACTCATTGTAAGTGCGTTTAAAGCCTCCTGCAGCCGGGGCCCGTCTCCCGGTGTCGGCTAATGGAGCCCAAACCTTATCAGTCTGCGGCGTCTACCCCTCCTAAGCAGAGTGGAGTTATGGAAATATATTGCTAGGGGGCGATGCGCTTTGTCTCCGCAGCGCCGGTCCATTTATCACGCGCCCGTCACACCTGGAGGAAGGTGGGGGGATGGGAAGGGAAGCCAGATTCTCCCCTCGCTTCGCCCAACCCCGTCCGAGCTCGCGTTGGTTGCAATATCAAACCGCCGAGATGTGGAAATCGTGCCCGGCGGGTGCGAGAAGAGGAGCGTTTTTAGACACGCGCCTGGCAACGGGAGCGGGAGACGAGCGTTTTGGAATGCGGCCCGAGTCCCGACGAGGAAAAGAAGCGAAAAGGAAGCGAGCTCCTACCCCGGGCGTCCGCGATGTGAGGAAAAACCGAAGGAAAAAACGCTGGAGAAGTGGGTGTCACGTGTGGAAGCGAGGGAGTCTGTGGTTGGGGGAGGTGCAGAGGAGACGGAAGGGTTGAGATTCAAGGTCGGAGTTTAGAGTTGAGAGGAAAAGAGTTGGTTCAGAATGTTGGTACAATATAAATCCACATATTTTCTTACTAA
The DNA here is from genome assembly GCA_030686955.1 of Odontamblyopus rebecca. Lineage (NCBI taxonomy): Eukaryota > Metazoa > Chordata > Actinopteri > Gobiiformes > Gobiidae > Odontamblyopus > Odontamblyopus rebecca. The sequence continues at coordinate 4,373,418 of CM060661.1, read as the reverse complement.
TCATCACAGATCCCTCCAGATTTTGGCTGGATTTTTATATTTTTTTCTGTGAAGTGAGTAGACTGTTTGGTGAAAATGATAGAATAACTTGGGGATGAAAATATATGATTCATATTTTGTTTGGTGTGTGTTTGTTGTGTTGCCGCTGTATGTGTCAAGCTCTGTGGAAGCGAAAATGAATTTCTCCTCGGGTACAATCAAGTCTAAAGTCTAATCGCAGCCTCGATAAGCTTCATTTGGCTGGTGCTGAAAGAAACACCCCTTTAGTCCAGGTCTTTATCGAGTCTATATTCTGCACACATCGGGAGCCGGGCCAGATTCCCCTGAGTTTGTGAATATCACAGTAAAACCAGGAGAAAATACCAGCTCCAGTAGGATTTATAAAAGTCGAGCTCCGGCGAAGTGGAGTTTGGTGACTTTCCCATAAGCCCCAGTGGACTCTTCCCCTCACAGATCTGATCAATGCTGCGTCTGCGCTCCGGCTCCATCGATCGCGTCGGTTCTCGTCATTACGGGAGATCATCAGACTCGAGTTTACTGGATTTGTGAAATGTCAGCGTCGTCTCAAAAGTGCTCGTCAAACGTGAGCAGCGTTAAAACTTTAGCGCGTTTAAGGTGATCGTTAAAGAGGGAGTTTACGTCTGTGGAGTGGCAGCGCTGAGATCACCGCGTTTCCTTTTATTGTTCTGAAAATGCAATATTCGCCAAAAACTAAGTATTTACCTGCTTTCCCTTTCACATTTATTCATTAAAGGGACAATGCGCATTAAAAGACCAGATAATAAAAAAGAAAAACACGCCCACCTCAAACCGGCTGTTTTTCTCGAATTGTGCAAACCCAAATATTAAAGCTTATTGTTTGGGCACCTTACACTCTAGAGGCTTTGTGGATGCATCATTTGAAAGCTAAGTCCTTCTAGTTTATGTAGATATGTCTTAGATTTGCCTAGAAGACTCACAGCTTGCAGTACACTTGTTCAAACATACCCAAAAAGTATTTTTTTTTAGCCTATGCAGGATTATAGCCAAAGCTTATTTCCTTCCTTAGTCCCCTGCTGGACCAAGGCCAGTTACGATCCGCTCAATTTACTCTCCACGTTTAAGGAGAACAGCCAAAAAACAGCACAGATCAGTGTTTCCTTAGTGGAGATCTCACTGTGGCAGTGAGTCTGTCAAGGCAACAAACTAGTGTAGTGATGGGGGCAAGTTCTGAACTTCCACGTAAAACACCAATTTGCTTCACACTGAATGAGAATCAGAATTACTTTTGTTCATCACCGAGAGGAAATTTTCTTCGTTACAGATGCAACCGACCAAGAACATGAAGTTAGAATCAAATTTTCAAAAATAAGATAAGATAAACACAATAAGATAAAAGATAAAAAATAGTTCTCTCTCAAAAATGATCCACATCAAGCGACATATTTACATCTGTACACATGTGTGAGCCGGAACTGGAGATTACAGTGAGTTCAGAGTTCAACAGTTTGATGGCGACAGACAGGACACGTTTCCTGCGTCTCTCAGCGGAGCAGCGGCAGCAGCGTCTGTGGCTGAAGAAGCTCAACACCACTTTACCCCATTTTACCAACAAACAAAAAAACAAAACGCTCTGCCTGGTTCACTCATTAGTGTCTGGAAACGTCATAAAACAACTTTATAAGCACCTCACACTTCCCTCTGTTGATTTCCCACTGCACAAAAGCCCAAAACACTCGATCGCCGACGTCGTTTCTAATCCCGTTTATTTACCAGTGAATTATATTTTTTGAAACTCTAAAACATACATTCCCGAACCATTTTCTTTCAACAACTTTCAGTTTCTCTTCTAGTTTTTGCTCTTTTAGTTTTGTTGCCTTGACAGACTCACTGCCACAGTGAGATCTCCGCCAAGGAAACACTGATCTGATTTGATCTGTGTGGGATCGTTTTTTAGCTTCTGACAGAATTCCACCTCCTCCAGCAACGGATTTTAGCTTCAAACGTGCCGGAGTTCAAGTTTAATGATGATTATTTCTGTTTTGATTTGTTTGTTTTGGGACTTTTTTATATTTTTTATTCTGTAAAGCACTTTGAATGACTTTGTGTACAAATGTATTTTTTTTTATTCCTTTATTTTACCAGGTAAAAAAACTCATTGAGATTAAAAATCTCTTTTCCAAGAGTGACCCGGCCAAGAGGGCAGCAAAGACATAGTTACAGTGTCTGACAAAACAACATTCAAACACAATAACACATACTACACATTATGTACAGTATCAACAATAAAACTTCACAAATTCTAAGAGCACTCACATTTGCCAATAGTTTTAGTTTCACGGTCGTTTACAATAGATTTAAATTCTCCCAAAGTAATGATTTCAGGCAAATTCAGATCTTTTTGTCACTGATTCCATGAAAAGGGAGCGGCGGGTTTGAATGCTGACTGACCCAGCTCTGTCCTGACCCGAGGAACAGCCATTTGAAGGCTTTTGTGAGAGCGCAGACCATGCAGCTGTTGAGTTTTACATAAGTACGTGCAGAGGTAAGACGGGAGGAGCCCAATGACACATTTGTAGACAGATTGTGCTACGCAAATGAACTTGCCTTGTGTACAGCTTTGTATCCTTTTTTTTTTGCATATTTATATTATTTGGAATTGTTGAGTGACGTAGGCTTGTTGGTGGAGCATTGTACAGAATCTTAACCATAAGGATTGTTCAAATAGGGCCCCGGAAGAGATCACTACATTAGTCAAACATGCATGGACGACATCTAAAACCTCTTCAGGCAGGTTCTGAACGAGGGGACAGCGTATACGACGGTAGAAAGCTAAAAACAAATCTCTCAGACCGGGAGAGGGAACAGAGATGGATGAGAGACGGCGGCGGAGCGCAGGATTTACCGAAAACTGTTTGTTTATTCTGCAGGTGCTGAAGAACTGTACGTCTTCTGGAAACTTTTATTGTCCAAAGATTCTGCTCCACGGCTCCCCGGTGTAAAACTGAAACAACGCAGATTGCGCAGGTATATCAATAACTGCGATATTACACAACAGGAGACGTATTAAATAAACAGGGCCCCGTATTTGTGTCTGACGCACCGTTCTTTCGTTATGTCGCACTTTTCATTTTGTCCAGAGGTTTGGGGAACGCCGGAGTCACTTTGTATTGACTCTTTAGTTCAATTACAAAAAAGACTATTAGTGTGAACCAGCTAACGCGTTTATTCAGAGTAAATCTTTAACTCTAAGGGGTATTGTGGAAAGATTATTGAAGAAAAGTAGAATATAGCTCCATATCGATTTCTTTAAAGGTCTTATATTATACAAAATTGACTCTTGTGAGCTTCATGCCGTGTTATAAGGCCGTTAGCTCATCAAAAGTTGGAGTTGCGCTTTGATTCGTTTGCACATGTTTGAGTAACTCTTTATTATTAGTCTGTGCGCGTCTCCGAAGCTCGAAACGCTCTGTTCCACCTCGTGATGTCATGAAGTTGTCGTTTTCAAGCGAACAGCTGCATTTTATCTTTAGTTCGGTAGAGATCGGCGATTCCAGGGCTGAAATTATCCAGATGATTTTAAGTTATATGGAGTTTAAAAACACAAAAGGAGCACTTTCGGTATGAACATATGACATCACAAGGTGGAACAGAGTGTTTGAGAGAAGAACGCAGCCTAAATATGCAGATCTGTGTTAAACATGTGTGAATGAAACTAAACACAACTACAGGTCTGTTTGTGATAATACCAGTAATAATAATAATAATAATAATAATAATAATAATAATAATAATAATAATAATACGTTTTATGTATTAGGCGCCTTTTGGGTCACTCAGGTTACGTTTACACTGAAATGAATCACCGTATCACTGTATCGGAAACGATTTGCGTCCAGACACGTCATTTCTGTGCCTTAAACACTCGTCGCGTGACCAGGCTGGCGTCACGACGTCACGTGGGCGGTAAAAACAAGGAAGTGGAGCACCGTGTCCGAAAGTGCAGCAGTCGATTTCAAGCCGAGGAAGATGGCAAGCGTGAAAACTACTACTACTAACAAATAGTTTTTATCTAAGCTGTTAAGTTCTGTTTCTGTAAAGCTGTTTCAGAATCCTGCATTAGACCTGATTTAATAATAGAAGAGGCAAGTTGTACATCAGCAAAAGTGGCCACAGTAGCTTTAAATCAACCTAAAACTCAAACCTAAGGCTGGAAAAGAGACGTTCTCACAAATATGTTGGCGCTGCATAATAAATACATTTTTAACATTCACAATCCCTTAAAGCTCGCTGTGCAATTATTTAAAACGTGCAACAACAAACACGAGTCCCTCGATGACAATGAGGGGGTTCAGCACCACGGACAGCGCAGCATAACATCTACTTGGAAAAAAGCAGGAAACGTTCTACCCGAAAATTCTGCTCATCTCTACTGGACTAAAGGTAAAAAGGAGCTGTTAACTTGAAAACTACTGCTTCATGACATCTCAAGTTCGAAAAGAGCATTTTGAGCTTTGGAGATGTAGACAGACTAAAAATAAAGAGTCGTGTGTGAACATGTGTGAATGAAACAAAACACAACTCCAACTTTTGATGAGCCAACAACATGAAACAAAAAGCTCACAAGAGTCAATTTTGTGTAATATCAGACCTTTAGTATGTAATAATGATTGAATTTAATGAAAAAGGACTTGGTTCGGCTCACGTGCAGAGTTGGAAGAAAACTCACCGGTGTTAAATCAATCTAATAAAAAGTTTCTCAAAGACTTGAAGTTTATGTCATGTGTTCAGCTCAGTCCGATCCATAATTCCATCTGGTTTTTCAAATTGCTGTTTTCCAATAAATAATAATAATCCACGGGTGGTTTGTAAAAGTGTGGCGCCGTTTCATGTTTTATCAGTGTGTCCCTCTCGACAGTCCACACACACACACACAGACACGCACACACGCACACACACACACACACACACACACACACACAGTATATACATCCCACAGGAGGCGGCAGATAGAACATACGAGCGCTTTATCACAGAGACTCTCCTCCAAACGATCCGGCTTCAGAATGTCAACAGCAGCTGCTCTGGTTCTGCATCGCGAGTTTGACGGCCTCGTCTCCAGTGTGTGTGTGGCAGGTTAGAACACACGCCTCGCTAAAACGTATGAACATAATTATATTTCAGGGCTCTGTGTCTGATTTTTATTGTCCTAAGGTGCGTTCAGACCAGAGTGTGAAGGCGTCAGAGGCGTCCTGCATTTTTGCGGCGTCCGTGTGAATCTTATATCTCGAACGTTCAGGTGTTGACGAAACCTGGACGCATATCCAGAACGTCAGAAGTTGAAAATGCTGAACTTTTGGCATTGAACGTGCCAATCGGGGACGACTATCCAGTGACGTAGCGAAGTTATTGTCCAGAAGAAAGAGAAAAACCTGGGAACCGAGGTGGGTAGCCACAAACACCAGAACAAGAAACTCTACGTTGTGTCGTTAGTGGAGTATAACACGCCGCAACCACTGAGCCGATCGCCCGGACTAGACCAGGACTGAACCAGGTCTAAACCAGGACTGGACTAGGCCTGAACCAGGTCTAAACCAGGACTAAACCAGGACTGGACTAGGCCTGAACCAGGACTAAACCAGGACTGAACCAGGTCTAAACCAGGACTAAACCAGGACTGAACCAGGTCTAAACCAGGACTAAACCAGGACTGGACTAGGCCTGAACCAGGACTAAACCAAGACTGAACCAGGTCTAAACCAGGACTAAACCAGGACTGGACTAGGTCTAAACCAGTACTAGACCAGGACTGAACCAGGTCTAAACCAGGACTAGACCAGGACTGAACCAGGTCTAAACCAGGACTGGACTAGGCCTGAACCAGGTCTAAACCAGGACTAAACCAGGACTGGACTAGGCCTGAACCAGGACTAAACCAGTGTCATTAGCGGAGTATAAATATAAGTAATAAAAACACTAAAGCCGCTCTCTTGACCTGGTCCACCATCGTTCTGGGAAAAGGCACTTGTTTCCAGGTCAGTATTTTTCTCCTGTTCGTCGATGGTGCCCAAGACGTGTGTCTCGGGCTTCTGTGATAAATATTTACCACAGGAACTATCCCACTGAACCAAGTCAGAATTAGAAAAACACCAAAACCTGAACCAGTTATAGACACTATAATCCTCACGGCTGAACCTTCATTTGACCCCTGCCTCGTGGTTTGTGGTAAAAGCTGTAGTGAATAACAGAGAATAGTGAATAGCTGTGGATGTTTGGATGTTTGGAGCAGACGGAGGAGAGGAGTTTGTCGTACATGTGTGAGCGAGATAGGAAGAGCAGCAGGTCGGCCGTGTGCTGCTTTCATTCGGGATGGAGAGACGCTTTAAGTTCAGGAGGAGAAGGAACGAAAAGTAAAAGTTTATTTTGGATCTTTAACTCCAAGTTTTCCCTGCGTATTTGAGCAAAACATCTTTTATAAGCAGCTCGTGGGGTCAAAATGTGTCCGCTGTGTACTGCCTGCACCTGATTAAAAAGCGTTTTATTGTCCGATAATCAGGAAGTGTGTCATAGAATGCTAGTTGTTGTTACTGTTGTCACCAGCACGGTGGTTCTTAGTGGCTTTTTCGGACTGTAGCTTCCTCGCAGTTAGCACAAAGTTGATCGCAACGGGAGACGAGAATCCACGAGCAGTTCTCTGCAAAAGAAAGTCCGTTTTTGAGAAGGGGAAAAGGAACAAAGATGGTGACTCTTGGAGATTCCTTCCAGCGATGGCACAGCTGAAGCAGGCAAAGGATCTAAAGACACGTTGGTCGCTAAATTACCTCTGGACAGGAAACTTCAACAGCGATTCTGAACGTGCAGCGGCTGTAAACAAGCGGGATTTCTAGAGTAAGGAGGCCGGAGGGGGTCAGTCCTATGGTCCCACGGCCCATTAGTCCCACAGTTCCCTCAGCATATTCCCACAGCTCCAGGTTCCCACATTTCTAAGAAAATATTCAAATTTAGGTCCTATGTTCCACAACTCTATATTCCCACATTTATGAGTCAACTAATAGAGAAAGAGTAGGGGGACCTTTTATTTATTTAAAATATCTCTGAATTCTGAAAATGAAAAGGCTTCTCGATTCTGACCGCTCCGTGCGGTTGGGGTTAGCGCACGGACCCCGGTTAGGGGTTAGCAGTGTGGCCAAAAAAGTGGAAGTGAGTGTGTGTGTGTGTATTTGATGCTGTGTTTGTACCGCGTGCATCCATGTTTATTATAGACATGCACTGGTGTTTGTACATGCTTTCTATAGTGTGTTTACTCAGAAATGTGGGAACGGAGTTGTGGAACACAGGGCCTGAATTAGATTTTTTTCTTAGAAATGTGGGAACATGGAACATTGGGAATATGCTGTGGGACCACTGGGCCTTGGGAATATAAGTACGCTCCCGGCAGGAGGAGGCGTTTCTACTTAGGGAGCTGTGGAGGAGGAGGCGTAGCCACTGGGGTTGGGCAGTAATACGTTATCAAAAAGTAGCAACAGTATCAGTTTCATTACATCATTTAAAAAGAATTTGTAGCACATAAGGATCTAATATAATATTAGGAGCATTTTGGCTTCAGGGGAGAGACGCAAATGTCTCTGGAGCTGCGACCCTGCGTCAGGCCAGAGATCCCACCACAGTCGCTTCAGACACGGGGAACAGCGCCGACTTCCTCCCCTCCGCTCTCTCTCCTCTTCAAACGTCGTTCCGCTCGGAGATTTCCATCCACACGCAGCGAGGAAGAAGAAAAAAACCCGACTGACGCTTCGTGTGCGACGTTGAGCCCAAAAGTTTGCGACGGAGACGTTTTATTGAAGCCGAGAGTCGAGAGGGGACGAGGTGCTGAAGAGGAGAAAGTTCCCGCTCGAGGGCGAAGTCAGACTTTCACGGAGGAGACGGGAACTTCTCCGAGTGGCGAGAGCGCGGGTCTGTCAGATACAACATGCTGCAGTGGGAAATATCACACGCCCTGGACTGTCGCCTTTTACTTTTTTACTCCAGAATCTGCCTCTTCTGCGCTTTTCTTGTCTTGGCGTGTTCAAATATAACGCTGCTATTCTGTTTCTGAATGGTGCAAAAATAATTCTTAATTAGTCACGGTAACACCTTATACCCCGGTAAAATTCTGAGAAGGTTTAATGGTATCAAAATTTGGATACTGCCCAACCCTAGTAGCCACCCAGCGCTCAGTTTTATCTCTCTCCAGCGTCTAGGTCAGGAATCGGAAAACACTCTGCGGTTTGCAAGAACCCCGGAAGTTGTAGTCGGCGCAACGGCCAATCAGAGAAGAGCCGTGAAGCCGTGACGTCAAACTCCTGCACCTCTGGGTCCTTTAGTGGTGCAGCACAACAGTAAACAAAGCGTCGAGATGGACGTAGACGAAGCCGAACATTTTGTACTGGAACGATTCCCGACATCGAGGATTTACTGTTACGGAATTTACTGTTGTGCCGCAATTACTTGGACACGGCTGAGCGTTCCGGCGCATTACGTACGTCACCACCAAACAGCAGCGATTGGTTAAATCACTGAAGTATCTGCCTACCGTCGAGCGAACGGATCCTAAGGGGGTGGTGTCACACATGAGCAGCATTTGAAAAAGGACAAACAGTCGCTGAATATCTCTTTCCTTGGAGAATCCTCTACACAGCGTTTCTATCTTCATGGAGACCAAACCAGACCAAGTTACAGGTCAGATTTTCAGGTATTTTTCAGCTTTAAAACCATCTGGAATTGAATAAATGTAAAGTAGAGCTGTTTAATGTCATACTGTTTAACATTCCAGGCAGAGCAGTGACATATCGGCCAAATTTACATTCCCGTGGGCGCTCTGAGGTCCGAGGGCTCCAGCTCGTGGTGCCAGAGACGAGACTTAGAACCAGGGATGACAGAATTCTTTGTGGTCGGCCCGGAGCTGTGGAGCGCTCTGCCCCCCACGTCCCGACAGCCCCCACAGAGCAGTGTTTTAAGTCTCATCTTAAGGCTGTAATGGAAATCTTTACATGATCGTTCATCTAATTATCAGTATAAGCCGTGCATAAGTTTCCCTCGTGATTTCTCATCGTAATGGAGGTTTATTGACGACCCTTGAGCTGCAACAGACGACTTCCCCACATGTCGTCCCTTTATTAATCAGACTTGTACTTTGTTATTTAAAATTTTGTCTTCCTTGGATCCAACTTGTTTTTCACATGTTATTTTGCTTCCAATGATCCAGTTTACATACATAGACATTTGACAGGTTATCATGACCTAAGGTGCTGTTGAAGGTGCTTTTTATAGAGTGCATTATAAGGTGCCTGCAGTATTTGCTAGTGTCTACATGTGTGTGTTTGTATGTGTGTTGATGAAACGTGCTATTGCTGGTTTCACTCACTTGGCCATGATGACGCGTGATATTCAGATGGGGGCAGGAAGTGTTTTGCGGTGCTTCAAAACAGCAAATGGGCGACAGCGAGTACGTAACATGCTGACACAGACTCACTATCGTGGAAAAATTCATCTAAATATAGGTTTTGACCCGTACAATATGAAGGAGTTGGACTTTTCAGACAATGTGGACGATTTTCCTGGTATTGAGGCGATGGATTTAATAAATGATCTGGAGCTGCAGACCTCGTGTTACACTTCACTACAAAAAAGGATTTTCTAACATAGTTAAACTGACTTGAATTAAGCAGATTCATCTTAAAAGATCAATTTTAAGATTTTTTTACTTAATAAGATGAGATTTTTGGACTTGTTTCAAGATATTCCATCCTGATTTATCTTATCTCGATATTACAACTTATTCTAAGCACTTTATATATGAACTCAGTCCAGGTTAAGCCTCTTTAACTTCCTTCTCAAACCAATAAGGTGAAAAATCTTGCCATAAATACTTGAAACTCGTGTTTTCTGCTCAGAACGAGATTTTTATTTCGTCTTGTTTTAAGAAAACTTGGTAAGTGAAAATTTCTTACTGCACTGGCAGATAATTTCACTTAAAATAGGCATTTTTCCTCAAAATTTGTATTTTTTTTCTTATTTTTTGCAGTGTGAGCCAAATGAACGCCTTTAAAAACCCGGAGGCAACAACTATTCAGAATTAAAATCAGCCGCTGCACTAGAATAACCTAAATAATGATTTAAAAAGGTATAAAACGCCAAATTACAGCAGTGAGCTCATAAAATAAGCACCACTTAAAGCTTTTTGCATGACAAGTTCGGACCTACAATGCAGCGGTTTACTGTCACTTACGGTGATTTTCTTTCTAAATAATTGTCCAAAAAAAACTTTGAAAATACTAATTAATAAATTCCACAATCCTCACCTGTTACAAAGTGTTGTCGATCCACTTTTGTCGTCTTTTTTTCTGTACGTTTTTTGAAACTAACTCTCTTGTTACATGGCACTTTCGGTAAAAAAACTTTCTCTCGATACGAGCGGCTGCAGCAACCACAGACTGCACAGAACTGAGGCATTTAGGTGGAGTCAGTGGAGGTAAACAGGGTTCTCTGCGTCTATCTTTACTTCCTGACCCCATCTGCTTTTGGTGACGTCGCTGTGACTTCATCTGAAACCAGCGATAGAAAAAATTGATTGGATTGAATAAGTTTAAACATGTGAGAATGAAACGAAACACCACTCCAGGTATGTTTGTGACGAGGAAACATTATAGCGTCAGAAAACAGCGTCATATTTCCCCTTTAACTCTCTCCGTCTTTAACTCCCTTCAGCTCCTCCTCCTCCTCCTCCGTCCGTCCTGTGATCTGCGCTCGTTCGGACTCTCCGCTGCCCTTTCCTTCTGCTATTCCACGTTATTTCACCGTAAAGCTGCAGATTTACAGCTTTCCTGAATGCCATCGCCGTAAAATCTCCGTATGCTCCGAATCGCGGTGCCCTTCTCCAAACAGAGGCCGGCCGCGTTAGTGCTGCCTCTGCTGGTCTGAAGGTCAGCGTGCAGCTTAATGGAGGCCCGTGATAGCATGTGTAAAAGAGAGGACGCGGATACAGAGGACAGAGCTGAGGACCAACTTTCTTATCGTCTGTCAGCACTTTGGACAGCACTTCTGCTCTGTGGGCTTCGTTTTAGACTTTATTTTTTAACTTTAAGAAGAATAAAAATTACATACACAACCTAAAAGTAAAATAAACCACATAAAAATGCAATTAAATGAAAAAACAAAACAAAAAGATGACTAGTCCTCTATGTACTACTATGTATTCTGAATCAGTGGTGGGTAGATGAACCAAAAATTGTACTTAAAGGGGAACTTGGGCACGTTTGAAGCTAAAGTCCGTTTCTAGAGGAGGTGAATTCTGTCAGAAGCCAAAAAACGGCACAGATCAGTGTTTCCTCGGTGGAGATCTCACTGTGGCAGTGAGTCTGTCAAGGAAACAAACTAGTGTAGTGATGGGGGCAAGTTCTGAACTTCCACGTAAAATTTGCACTGAAGAAGCTTAACACCACTTTAACCCATCTGACAACAGCCACGAGTCTAACAAACAAAACGCTCTGCCTGGTTCACTCATTAGTGTCTGGAAACGTTAGAAAACAACTTTATAATCAGCCTTACACTTCCCTCTGCTGATTTCCCACTGCACAAAAGCCCAAAAGACTCTGACATCTCCACGGAGAAAAAACATTTGCCGGGCTCTGGGGTCTCTTTCTTTTTAATTTTATGATATGTTTTGATTCGTCTGTATTGTGATTTTAATGTATGTCTTATTCTGTGAAGCACTTTAAATTACTTTGTGGATGAATTGTGCTGTACAAATAAACTTGCCTTGGGTGGTCCATCACAGCGCGGTAAAAAATAAAGTTTCACATAACCTTGATTAGAGCCCTGCATTAGGTTTTAGGGTCCAGAAGATGATTTAGGAAGAAATTTGGAAGAAAACTTAGATGTTTTATGGGTTGCTCAAGTATATGAAGTTTCCTGGAAATTGACTAATTTTATGTTTTCAGCTAAATTTTTGGACGTTCTAAGCAACTTTTATGGACTTTTTGGACTTTCTATGCAACTTTTATGGACTTTTTGGACTTTCTAAGCAACTTTTATGGACTTTATGGAGTTTCTAAGCAACTTTTATGGATTTTTATTGACTTTCTAAGCAACTTTTATGGACTTTATGGAGTTTCTAAGCAACTTTTATGGACTTTATGGAGTTTCTAAGCAACTTTTATGGATTTTTTGGACTTTCTAAGCAACTTTTATGGACTTTTTGGACTTTCTAAGCAACTTTTATGGACTTTTTGGACTTTCTAAGCAACTTTTATGGACTTTTTGGACTTTCTAAGCAACTTTTATGGACTTTATGGAGTTTCTAAGCAACTTTTATGGATTTTTATTGACTTTCTATGCAACTTTTATGGACTTTCTATGCAACTTTTATGGACTTTTTGGACTTTCTAAGCAACTTTTATGGATTTTATGGAGATTCTAAGCAACTTTTATGGACTTTCTGAATATTTTTTATGCAAGTTTCAGTTTGCGTTTGCAGAATAAAATGACAAATGATTAGAAACTGCCTTATTTATTTGGTTCGCTATGTTATGGTATAGGGCAATTTTCATTTTTATTGTCTTGAGCAGCCTCTAAATATGCATAAAATGTGGACCAAAATATTCTGGCCAGATATGGAACCAAATGCGGGGTTCTCATCTAGAGAATCTAAATAAAAACTCTTTTGGACCACCTTCTACCCTCTACAAGAAAAGTGACACAAGGCAAATTTACGTAAGAGTATTGTTATTTGAAAATAATATTACTCAAGTAAAAGTACAAAGTAGAGGCCCAAGAAACGACTCAAGTAAAACATATTTGGGAAAACCATTACTCGAGCCACTAATGCAAACACATTTTTGGAGCTTGTTGTAATGTTCTTCCCTCATCCAGAAGACGTTTTAAAGGACATTCATCAGGGGTGTAACGGTACCGAGCCGTTTCAGGACGGGTCGTTCGGTTCGGCGCAGGGCTGTGCACAAGTGAACTCACGCAATTTATGTCGATAAGATGCGAACGAATTTAAGTTGCTAAGATGCCGCTCTGAATAAAACGGCCGAATCTGTCAAATAGGGCGTCAGATTCCACTCGAGCTCCCTGCACCACGTGGCGGACGTGTAATACTACATCCTCCACTCTTACTGAGTCTGTATGAGTGTAATTGTATTTTTATTCATGTAAATCAGGGACTGCAGATGGAAACTCGCTGTTTAGCTGTGACCTGGTGCGGAACATCTCTGTTTTTATGAGCTTAATGTCTCTGTACGTTGTCCCTTCAAATAAAAACTAAACTAAACCAGAACGTCGTCATGTTTCTGCACAGAACAGTCGAGTTAGAGCGCGTTGAATTAGCACGAGCGAGCGAACCATTCATCAGAGCGATATTGTCTAACTCAGCAGAGAAAGAACGGCTGCTGCTTGTTCAGATCTAAACCAGGACTGAACTAGGTCTAAACCAGATCTAAATAATAACTAGGTCTAAACCAGAACTAGGTCTAAACCAGAACTAGGTCTAAACCAGAACTAGGTCTAAACCAGATCTAGGTCTAAACCAGAACTAGGTCTAAACCCGAACTAGGTCTAAACCAGATCTAGGTCTAAACCAGAACTAGGTCTAAACCAGAACTAGGTCTAAACCAGATCTAAATAATAACCAGATGTAAATAATAACTAGGTCTAAACCAGAACTAGGTCTAAACCAGATCTAGGTCTAAACCAGAACTAGGTCTAAACCAGAACTAGGTCTAAACCAGATCTAAATAATAACCAGATGTAAATAATAACTAGGTCTAAACCAGAACTAGGTCTAAACCAGATCTAGGTCTAAACCAGATCTAGGTCTAAACCAGAACTAGGTCTAAACCAGAACTAGGTCTAAACCAGATCTAGGCCTAAACCAGAACTAGGTCTAAACCAGATCTAGGTCTAAACCAGATCTAGGTCTAAACCAGAACTAGGTCTAAACCAGAACTAGGTCTAAACCAGATCTAGGCCTAAACCAGAACTAGGTCTAAACCAGAACTAGGTCTAAACCAGAACTAGGTCTAAACCAGATCTAGGTCTAAACCAGAACTAGATCTAAACCAGAACTAGGTCTAAACCAGATCTAGGTCTAAACCAGAACTAGATCTAAACCAGATCTAAATAATGATCCTGATAATTATAATAGTCATAATAATTATCATTAGTTCTTGTTATTAGTAATGATTTGCCTTCGGGGGGAAAGAAGTGCTGCATTTTATCATTCAAATATGTGACATTCTTGCACTTTGTTCCCAAACTGTACCGAAAATGAACCGAACCGTGACCTCAAAACCGAGGTCCGTACCGAACCATGATTTTAGTACCATTACACCCCTAACATTCACGCATGTTTGAGTCATTTAGTGATCTCTGCCGCGTCATGTTTAAACCCTTAGACGTAAGAGATGTCACCCAATTCTCCATAAATATACAAAAACATGACACACAACTGTACACAGCGACTAAAAAACGAAAGTGAAACGTGTAAAACGTGTTAATAGCGTGTTTACGGTGAATACTGCGTGTGTACGGTGAATACTGCGTGTTTACGGTGAATACTGCGTGTTTACGGTGAATACTGCGTGTTTACGGTGAATACTGCGTGTTTACGGTGAATACTGCGTGTTTACGGTGAATACTGCGTGTTTACGGTGAATACTGCGTGTTTACGGTGAATACTGCGTGTTTACGGTGAATACTGCGTTTTCAGAACCGTAAACGGGAACGTGGTGATTGGAACATGTTATGTGTTTGCAGTTAATGTCCCGCAGGAGTAAAATCTTTAAAGAGTCACTGTCAGAGCGCCATCTGCTTTATCATTTAAAGCGAATGTCGTCTGAAGGGCAAAACTGCGATATAACGAAGAAAATAATGTAAAGCACGAGCCGGAGTTTTCAAAGGACGGACACAAAAAAAAACTGAGAGAAATGAAACGAAAAGTGAAGGAGCTGCAAGAAACACGGGTGTTCGAATCCTCTCGTCAACGTAAAGCTTTGGTCACTTTAGACTCACTCACGCTGCTCTGGGTCGGTGTTTCCTCCTCTTCTCCTCTTTCCTCCTCCTCTTTCCTCTCTCCTCCTCCCTTCCACTCCTCCTTTCCTCCTCACCTCCTCGCGTCACCTCCTCACGTCTCTCTCTGTCCTCCTCTCTCCTCCTCTCCTCTCTTCCTCACTTCTCTTTGTCTCTCCTCTGTCCTCTTCTCTTCCTCACATCTCCTCATCTCTCTCTCTCCTCCTCTCTTCCTCATGTGTCCTAGTCTCTCTCTCTCTCTCCTCGTCTCTCCTCCTCTTTTCCTCACATCTCCTTGTCTCTCTCTCTCCTCTTTCCTCCTCTCTTCCTCACGTCTCCTCGTCTCTCTCTCCTCGTCTCTCCTCCTCTCTTCCTCACGTCTCCTCGTCTCTCTTTCCTCCTCTCTTCCTCATGTCTCCTCATCTCTCTTTCTTCCTCTTCCTCACGTCTCCTCGTCTCTCTTTCTTCCTCTCTTCCTCATGTGTCCTAGTCTCTCGCTCCTCGTCTCTCCTCCTCTCTTCCTCACGTCTCCTCATCTCTCTTTCCTCCTCTCTTCCTCATGTCTCCTCATCTCTCTTTCTTCCTCTTCCTCACGTCTCCTCGTCTCTCTTTCTTCCTCTCTTCCTCATGTGTCCTAGTCTCTCGCTCCTCGTCTCTCCTCCTCTCTTCCTCACGTCTCCTCATCTCTCTTTCCTCCTCTCTTCCTCATGTCTCCTCATCTCTCTTTCTTCCTCTTCCTCACGTCTCCTCGTCTTTCTTTCTTCCTCTCTTCCTCATGTGTCCTAGTCTCTCTCTCCTTGTCTCTCCTCCTCTCTTCCTCACGTCTCCTCGTCTCTCTTTCCTCCTCTCTTCCTCATGTCTCCTCATCTCTCTTTCTTCCTCTTCCTCACGTCTCCTCGTCTCTCTTTCTTCCTCTCTTCCTCATGTGTCCTAGTCTCTCGCTCCTCGTCTCTCCTCCTCTCTTCCTCACGTCTCCTCATCTCTCTTTCCTCCTCTCTTCCTCATGTCTCCTCATCTCTCTTTCTTCCTCTTCCTCACATCTCCTCGTCTTTCTTTCCTCCTCTCTTCCTCATGTGCCCTAGTCTCTCTCTCCTCATCTCTCCTCCTCTCTTCCTCATGTCTCCTCATCTCTCTTTCCTCCTCTCTTCCTCATGGCTCCTCGTCTTTCTCTCTCCTCGTCTCTCCTCCTCTCTTCCTCACATCTCCTCGTCTCTCTCTCTCTCTCCTCCTCCCTTCTCCTCATCACTTCTTCTCCTCTCTCCTCTTCTCTTGCTACTCCTTTCCCTGCAGCCTGTCCTGTATATGTTTGGGTGAGCACTTTTCCTCCTCTCTCCTCTTTCTCCTCTTTCCTCCTCCTCTCCTGTGTCCTGTGTGTGTTTGGGTGAGCGCTTTTCCTCCTCTCTCCTCTTTTTCCTCCTCTTTCTTCTCCTCCTCTCTTGCTCCTCCTCTCTTCATATCCTCCTCCTCTCTTCCTCTCCCGTGTCCTGTGTGTGTGTTTGGGTGAGTCCTTTTCCTCCTCTCTCCCCTCCTCCTCTCTCCTCCCTCACTTCTCCTCTCCTGGGTCCTGTGTGTGCTTGGGTGAGTCCTTTTCCTCTTCTCCTCCTCCTCTCCTCCTCTCTCCTCCTCTCTCCTCTCCTCCTCTCCCCCTCTCTCCTCCTCTCTTCCTCTCTCCTCCTCCTCCTCTCCTCCTCCTCTCCCGTGTCCTATGTGTGTTTGGATGAGCACTTCTCCTCTCTCCTCCTCTCCATCCAGCATGTCCTGCATGTGCGTTTGGGTGAGTGCTTTTCCTCCTCTCTCCTCTTTTTTCTCCTCTCTCCTCTTTTTTCTCCTCTCCTGTGTCCTGTGTGTTTGGACGAGCACTTTTCCTCCTCTTTCCTCCTCTCCCTCCTCCTCTCCTCTTCCTCCTCCTCTCTCCTCTCCTCTTCCTCCTCCTCTCCTCTTTCTCCTCCTCTCCTCTTCCTCCTCCTCTCCTCTCCTCCTCCTCTCCTGTGTCCTGTGTGTTTGGACGAGCGCTTTTGCCCCACAGTTAAAACTGACCTTCCCCATAAAACATTTACACTTCTGAGGGGGATTTTCATAAAACTTTAAAGCACCAATTGAAATGAATTGACTCTAATGCTGTTGCTGTGCTCCTGTTAAGACACAGGGGGAAGTCCTGTAAGTCCTGTCCTCTGCGGCTTCACAGCTCGTCCCGGACCGAGGAGCCGAGCCACTTCCGATGAGCACAACTGCATTTTACGCCCATGTCGAAAACAGTCATGATTAAGAAAATAACCATAAAAAACTTGAGTTAAACATCGTGCAGAGTGACGGCAGGAGAGTCTAAAGTGACGAAATGATTTGAACATTCGTGTTTAGCGCAGCGCTTCTTCAGATCCCGTTTAGCTCGTCTCATTTTTGCGTCCGTCCTTTGAAAACAGGAGAGTTTGTAGGTTATTTAAAGGCTCCGTTCCGTAAAAAAAAACGTGAAAACTTCTCACTTCTCTGGTGCACTCGGAGCGTCGTCATTACTCACCGCGATGAGCTTATAGAAGAGTTTCTCGCTGAGTTTTGCCGCCGCAGTAAAGTGACCGACAACTAGCATGCTAACTGTGCACTTCCGGATGATCAGGCAGTGAAACGCCTCATAATCTGATGCAGGCACAACACAGAGGAGTTACTGAGACTTTAAGGACTGCAGAGACTGTGGTGAAGGCGAGAATCCGGGAAATGAATGAGAGTCAATGGAAGAAGCCTGGAAACATGTGTGTGTGTGTGTATGTGTGTGTGTGTGTGTGTGTGTTTGTGTGTGTGTGTGTTTGTGTGTTTGTGTATGTGTGTAAGTGTGTGTGTGTCTGTATGTGTGTTTGAGTTTGTCTTTGTGTGTATGTGTACGTGTGTGTTTGTGTGTGTGTGTTTGTGTTTGTGTGTGTATGTATGTGTGTATGTATGTATGTGTGTGCGCTGGGCCATGTGTGTGTAATGACACTGGGCGAGTGTTAATCACAGATTCAGAGTCAATAATCCTGTCGTGTCTCTGCTCTTCTGTGTCGTTCATCAAGGTTATGGAGGATTCTCAACCAGAGGAGCCCGGACGCCGTGTGGAGCTGAACGGTACTGCAGCTGAGGGGGATGAACGGTCTCTCTCTTTCTCTCTCCTCCCTCCCCCTCTTTACTCTCTCTCTCTCTGTCTCTCTACTTTTCCTTTCTTTCAGATCTCCTCCCTCTCTTTACTCTCTCTCTCGCCTCTCTCTTTCCCTCTCTTTACTTTCCCTCTCTCCCTCCTCTCCCTCTTTTTCTCCACGCCGCTCTTCTCTCTCCCTCCCCTCCCTCTCTCCTCCCTCTCACTCCTTTCCTCTTCTTCTGGCTTTTTGAATGTCAGACATGTGCCGGAGCTCCTTCTCTTTACCCTCCCCTCTCTTCTCCCTTCTCTCCCCTCTCCTCCCTCTCTCCTTCCTCTCTTCTCTCTCTTTCCTCCCCCGTCTCTCTCTCCTCTCTCTTTCCCCTCTCTCCTTTCTCTCTTCTCCTCCCTTTCTCTCCTCTCCTCCCTCTCTTCTCTCCTCCCTGTCTCCTTTCTCTCTTCTCCTCCCTTTCTCCTCTCCCTTCTCCTCCCCCTCCCTCTCTCCTCTCTCTTTTCCCTCTCTCCTTTCTCTCTTCTCCTCCCTCTCTCCTCTCTCTTTTCCCTCTCTCCTCTCTCTCTTCTCTCCTCCCACTCTCCTTTCCTCCCCCCCTCCCTCTCTTCTTTTTCTGGCCTCTTGAATGTCAGACATGTGCAGGTTCCTGTCGACATGCGTCTCTCTCTCTCTCTCTCCTCTGTCTCTCTCCCTCCGATGACATTAGTGCATTAGCATTAGCGCATTAGCATATTAGCATCATAAATCCAGTGTGAGGTCGTGCGTACGCGGCGGTTCAGATCAGATGCTGCGGGTCATCAGGATTACACTGTGACACGGATCAGGCGGGCGCTAACCCTGCACTGTAGCATTTCCTGTGACACGGATCAGGCGGGCGCTAACCCTGCTCTGTAGCATTTCCTGTGACACGGATCAGGCGGGCGCTAACCCTGTACTGTAGCATTTCCTGTGACACGGCTCAGGCGGGCGCTAACCCTGTACTGTAGCATTTCCTGTGACACGGATCAGGCGGGCGCTAACCCTGTACTGTAGCATTTCCTGTGACACGGCTCAGGCGGGCGCTAACCCTGTACTGTAGCATTTCCTGTGACACGGATCAGGCGGCGCTAACCCTGCACTGTAGCATTTCCTGTGACACGGATCAGGCGGGCGCTAACCCTGCATTTCCTGTGTGTCCTTTTAATGAACCTGATTGTTTCATTAGCGAACAGGAACACGCTCGTTCACGTTGACTTTTCACAATGTTTTATTTATGCGGAACTTGTGTTTTTTCCGCCGTCGACATATGATGATGATGAACTGACATCGTTCATTCACTCCACACACGCTGATGCTAATGCTAATGCTGAGATACCGACAGAAGCCACGGCCACGTCGACATTTTAGATTCTTGGCACAATTTTTTAGTCACATTTTGTATTTTCAGGTTAAATCTTCAATACACCAGGTTTGGATCTGTCTCCTTTTCTCTCTTTTTATCTCCTTCTGTCTCCCTCGTTTCTCTTAAACTCTCTCTTCTTTCTCTATCTCTGTCTCTAACCCCTCTCTTCTTTCTCTCTTTTCTTCTCCTTCCTCTCTGTCTCTCCATCTTTCATCATATGTCTCCTCTATTATCTCTCTTCTTTCACTCTCTTCTTTCTCTCTAACCCTTCTCTCATTCTCTCCTCTCTTTCTCTCTCTTTCCTCTCTCCCCTCTACCTCCCTTGCATTACGGTTTCCCTCCTTTCTCTCCTCTCTTTACACTCTCTCCTGCCTCTCTTTCTCTCTCCTCTCTTTACTCTCTTCTCTCCCCTCCCTCTCTTTCTCTCTCTTCTCTCCTTCCGGTCTCTTCTCTCTCTCTCTCCTCTCTCTTTAGTCTCTCTTCTCCCTCTCTTTACTCTCTCCTCCCTCTGCCTCCCCTCGCTCTCTTTACGCTTTGTCTTCTCTCTCCTCCTCTTTACGCTTTCTCCCCTCTCTTTTTCTCCCCTCCTTTTCTTTACTCTCTCTTTTCCCTCCCTCTCTTGACGCTCTCTCTTTCTCTCTACTTTTCCTTTCTTTCAGCTCTTTTCTTTCTCTTTACTCCCTCTTCTCTCTCTCTCTTTACTCTCTGTGCTCCGATCTCCTTTTCTCTCCTTCTTTCTCCCTCTTTTCTCTTAAACTGTCTCTTCTTTCTCTCTATCTCTTTTCACTCTCTCTCTAACCCCTCTCTTTCTCTTTCTCTCTATTCTTCAGTTTAAATCTTCAGTACATGATGTTTGGACGTGAACGTTCATAAATAAATAAACGTAAAAATCTCGCTTCACGGAGGCTCCTGAAATTGCAATAATTCAAACAACATGTGTAAAATCGTTTAATCTCTCGTCTTTATCTCACTAATGTTGTTTATTTGTCGAAAATCAAAACGCGTAAATGAAAATCCGCTGTTTGTTTCGGGGAAATGTCAGGATGAGGGGGCGGGGCCACGAACATCAGTTTTGTACAGAGGATTAATTAAACCCGTTTCTTTTATTAAAGCCTTTTTTATTTAGCTCAAAATGGAGGTTTACAACGATCAAAATGCCAAATAACGTCGATAAAACATTAGAGCTGTGGAAGTTTAGTCGATTAATCGGTTGATAATCACTTTATTTCAATATTTCGAAGGTTTTCTATAGGAGAAGTGCGGGAGTGAACTGAAGATTTGCCATTTTTTGGTGTTTATCTCTAAAAAGTCATGATTCACAAGTTTAATCTGTCTTCATAAACAGTAAATACATTGTTTTTAGTACTTTTCGCTGCATAAATCGTAGTTTTCGCAGGAGCTCCCCCTGCAGGTGGAGCCTGGTGACTGCAGTTTGGATCAGATGCACAGAATCGCTTTGAGTCACGTTTGCGGAGATGCAAGCCCGCTCACGCACGGACGCGAGTTTTTATCTGTTTTTTTTCAGTGCAGTAGAAACGTGCACAACGAAAACGCACGATTGTTTGGCAAAAAGTTACACGTTACAGCTTTAAAAAAGACGACCTGGCTCACAGTTAGAACACCTGTTTTATTTAGGTATTTTTGAGCTCGAAAACCACCTGTCATTGAATAAATGTAAAGCAGAGCTGTTTAATGTCACACTGTGCAACATTCCAAGCAGAGCAATGACGTATCCATAGAAACAAGCAGGTGACGGACCTCCAACCGAAAAGTTACACAGTGCAACTTTAAGAAATCAAATCAAAGAACTCCTTTAAATGTGCGTTGTGTAACTCTTCTGTTGTAGGGTCCGTCAAATACTTTTCTCCATTTAGATGTTATTGCTTTGTGTGGAATGTTTCACAGTACGGTATTAAACCTTTCTATCTCCATGGAGACCAAACCAGAAGTTACAGGCCAGATCTGCGGCGAGGCGACGCCGCTCACAGTCAGAACGCCTTCTTTTCTAGATATATTTGAGCAATAAAGCCACCTGTAATTGAATAAATGTAAGGTTTAATGTCATATTATGGAACATTCCAGGCAGCGCAACGACATCTCCATAGAAACAAGCAGGTAATGGAGCCCCCAACCGAAAAGTTACACAGTACAGCTTTAAGGAATCAAATCAAAGCTCAAAATCACCTCAGAACTCCTTAAAATGTGCACTGTGTCATTTTTCTGGAGGGCGCAGAGTCCGTCAAATGCCATGGAGATGTTTTTTGCTTTGACTGGAATGTTTCACAGTACGGCATTAAACCTTTCTATCTCCATGGAGACCAAACCAGACCAAGTTACAGGCCAGATCTGCGGCGAGGCCAGTCAGAACGCCTGTTTTTCTAGGTATGTTTGAGCTGTAAAACCATCTGTAATTGAATAAACGTGAGATTTAATGTCATACTGTGGAATATTCCAGACAGAGCAGAAAAGTTGCGCAGTGCACCTTGGCTCGTGCAGAAAGAGCCAACGTGAGCTGTGTTCTGTGTGGTCAGATTCTGCTTTGACTTTGATAAATACAGAGCAGGAAGAGCGCTTCTCGGGGATTAATCTCCATTTTGTGATTGTGTCTGATTCATTAGCGCCCGTAATGAGTGAGATTTGAGTAAATATGTGTCCTCCTCTGCAGACGTATAGATCACGGGATAATGGATGGAGACAGGAGAAAGCCTTTTAGCTCCGTGATCAATCGGATACATGATCCAATTACACTCGGTATCAATGCGAACGGCTCCGGCCATTCCTCACAGGGCCAAAAACTCATACATTATCTGTGTACTTCCATATCTCGGCTTTAAAACTGCACTGCGTCACTTTTCCGGTGAAGGCTTTTCTGTCTGTTTGTCTCCATGGAGATGTAATTGCTTGCCGAATGTTCCACAGTGAAGTAAGGCTGTTGAATTTTGATCGCAAATTCGATTTATGCGTCAAACGATCTCCAGACTCATGTAATTGAGTTGAGATGATTTCGCTTAACAAACTTTATTCTTGGATGTTTTTATATAAACAAGTAAATATATTTTATTTTTTAAATATAGAGATTGTAGAACAGCTGGATATATAGCTCTTTATTTAACCCCCGAAGACCTAAGGGCAATTTTAGTACATTTCTCCTCGCCTGGAATTTTTTCTTAATGTTGCTTTTAAAACTGCCCCTTTTACCCCTAATGAAGTGTTCTACCTCCTTTTGTTCAGTCCAACCTGTTATTTCACAATCTGCTGCTGTAGTTGTGTCATGAGGCTGTGAGAAAAGCTACAGGACCAGAAATAGAGATGAAAAAAAAACGGAAAATAAAATTCACACTTTTATACAAAACACATGGCAAACATGTATAAACAACTAAACATAAAAACATTTAAAAAATGTTTAATTTAGGGCCTTAGCTACAAAAATGCAAAATATCAAGTCTGTAAGTAAATTAAAAATCTCCTTATTGCCCTAAAAACAACAAAACAAAGTGTAATTGCTTCATGACTTTCCTGGTCCAGTCCTGGAAACAACTCCTGTAAAGTTCAGAGTCAGAGCCACAGCACTTCTGCATTTCCAGGGCGTTTATTACATTTGGATTTGTACATTTGGGCTAAAATAAACTAAAATAAAATAAAAATAGAAAGGGATGCGCAATTACGCACACCAAGATGCGTAATTTGCCATTTATGTGAGAAAAAACTGCACTTAGAGCGACTTTTTCCTCGTTATAAACACACACAGTGAGAGGAGTCGACCGTCTTGACTCACTTCACTCTTTGGCAAAGTTTGGCTCGATCAAAATGGACGGAGCGCATGAGTTTGGGGAAAACAAAGACACTATTGGACACTCGTTTTGCTCACGTCATCACACAGCGTGAGTGTGACGTAGGATAAAGCCGCAGAAATGTACGGAAACCTCTATGTCTGCACTTTCAGAGGGGAAAAGGAAGTTTCTGTCTTTTACCGTTAGAAAGTTCTGCGCGGTTACAGAAAACATATTCCTCGGTATCATGTACGATGTCGTAGGTCTTTGAGTGTTAGTAGCCATGTGGGGTCACTTTATTTACGTTGGTCACTTTATTCAGTTTGGCCACCGTTGATCAAAAGACTGAAAAGTGTTTGTCTTTTGGACCCATGTGCACTGAACTTTACGTTGCAGTATTCAGGACACATGCACCATGACGAAACCAGGATACTCAAAAAACTCCATCATAACCATGACACTGATGTAAACGCACTCGATGATGTGAACGTAGCAGCTCCCGTGTTTGTCATAGAAGAGGAAGGGTTTAGTAATGTTAGTATTCATCAGCAGTTCATTGAATCTGAATGAAATTATGATTAATTAATAAAAAAAAATCTAAAAATCTTCCAGGGCCATTTAATCAACAGGTCTACAGACAATCGACTGTCTCATGGTTTGATTTTCTACTTTGTGTTGGTTAAATATGTTTAAGAATCCCTGCGAGGCGACTGCTGCTCTACAAAATTAATGACTGAATTATTAAAGGTGCACTACGTAACTTTTTTTCTGCTTGAATGTGCCGGTGTGGCATTAAACTTTTAGATAAGTGACGTAATTCCTCCCATACACATGCATGTTGAAGCCAGTCTCCATATTTAAGTGTAAAACATGTTTATTTCATAGTGTTTCTGTCACGTATCTGGATCTTTTTCACAGGCTGATTATGATCTAACACCAAAAGGTCCAGACTCTCAACCCTAAACGAGGCTCTGACATAAATGTGGGCGACACCCCCTGGATTATGAATTAGTATCTCGGGGTCTTGTTCACAGTGAGGGGAGGATGGAGCGTGAGGTCGGCAGGTGGATCGGTGCAGCGTCGGCAGTGATGCGGTCGCTGTATCGGCCGTTGTGGTGAAGAAGGAGCTGAACCCAAAGGCAAAGCTCTGGATTTACCTCAGTCACGTTCCTCCCCTCACCTGTGGTCCTGACTCTGGGGAATGACCGAAAGCACCAGATCGAAATGAGTTTCCTCCACAGAGTGGCCGGGCGCTGCCTTAGAGAGAGGGTGAGGAGCTCGGTCACACGGGAGGAGCTTGGAGTAGAGTGGCTCCTCCACGTCAACAGGAGCATCTGTTCTGATGCCTCCTGGACGCCCGGAGAGGTTTTCCAGGCAAGTCCCACTGTGGAGGAGGCTCCGGGGAAGACCCAGGACACTGGAGGGACTGTGGCTCTGGGCCTGGGAACACCTCAGGATCCCCCCGGAGGAGCTGGAGGAAGTGTCTGTGGAGAGGGAAATTTGGGCCTCCCCGCTCAGACTATTGCCCCTGTGATCTGGCCCCAGATAAAGAGGATTTTGTTGGCTAATGCTAATGCTAACAGCTATGTGAAATATACTGGGACTGACTGTGGTGTTCCAAAATTATCCTGGACTCGCTGAGTTTCATACCTCAGTCCAGACACAACCACCTGATCCGACCGACTATAAATACACACCGACACCAAACCTGTCAGACTTTAGATTAGTCGACGTGTCGGCCACAACTTTACACTCTCCACTTGCTAATTTTCTTTTCAGCTCTTCGGGAGTCGGTGGCAGAGATGTCTGGGAATGCGCGCAGCAAAAACATGTGATTTTACATCTAATCATCTTAAAACAATGGCATGTTTGCGTTCCACCAAAGTACAGCCCTGTTTTTGGTTTTGTAAACCGCAGATCAGACCCGCGGCAGACACAACGCAACATTTTTCACCCATTTCATTAAAATTTGCGGTTCACTCGCGAATACCCGAACCCGTGCACTTCATCTACTTGTTACATGTTTCTGGTGTAGATGCGACGTAAAACACAATCAGCACAATCTCGATTTTTACAGATCCAGTAATTTCGAGGTTGATTTTTCTGGTCTCCACAAACTACATTTCTGACTTTAAAACGGCCATGTTGAAAATAACAGTTTTTTCATCCGTGCATTTTTACCCCTAGCTGGTAATAACTACTCTACACAGACGGGCTCTTACTTTTAATAAAAAGAATATTATTATTATTCCTGCTCTTATTTGACGTTGGTCTTGGAGAAGTGAACCGTTGCCATGGGGACGTAATTGCATCCTCGTATCACTCACACACACACATTACTGCTCTTTTAGCAAACAGGAAATGATTACACGTTTTAATGCGGCGTCGTTATGCTAGCCGCTGATTAGCCTTTTCAGGGCCCCCCCGCTGCTCCACGGTTCATTTGGTCAAGTGACTCACTCCTCTTGTGTTCACGCTCCACTCTGCACCGGCGGAGAGGCCTTAGTTATGTACACGAACGGCTGAACTCACCGCCATATGTTTAAATTACGCAGCGACGACGGCAGCAACGAAGTCCTGGGTTGGATTTTAGCGCTGAAATCGAGAAAAACATGCAATTTTTCTGACAAGCCTGACAATCAGATTTGCAGTTGTTCGTTTTAATAGAATTCTTTTCAGTAGAATTCTTTTCAGGAGCTTTGTGTAGCTTTTCTGGCACGATGTTGAGTCGTGCAATTTCCGGTCAATGCTTTTCTACGGCAAAATCCCTGTGGAAAAGTGTTGCGTATTCTCTGCCCCAACACCAAATCTTCATCCAACAATGTCGGCAAAGAACAGATTCTGTCCATGAAGAATTTATCCACAACGATCGAGGGAAGAAAGACGAAAACTTAAAGGAAACGACGACGAGCATCAGTGAAACGACTGAGCAACACTAACGTTATGGTCATGAAGAAAACAGAAATAACTTGTTCACTCAGACGGATACAATTAAAATTAATAATCGATTTTGTGATGTCGATATTAGCACAGACGGTGAGATTTGTGCAGTTTAAATGCTACAGATGTTCACAGATTAAATGTCGACCATCTCTCATAAAGTGGTAAATTTAAAGTGCAGCGTCTCATCCACATTATCCATCAAATTTGTCCTCTGCAAATGACATTGAGTCCACAAAACCGCACTGTGAATCCAGTTTTAAAGTAAAAACCCGAGATAATTCCTCACATGTGTCTGTTTACATCCACACAGCGCACGAATCGAGTTGAAGCTGCAGATTAGCGATAGTGACTCTACTTCCTGTGGACGCTATCTCCAATATTTTATGCATTAAAAATCCTGTATCTGAAGTATTGCACCGCATTTCACAAATAATAATAACACAGTTTTGACTTGTATCTAAACTAGAAGTGCCGAACCCACTACTCAAGCGATCTGCTGCATTCAGCACCATGGACAGCGAGAGACGTAAAATATTATGTGTCGGAATAGATACCAAAAAGTGTTGGAAAACTGGTATGTCGTAATACCAGGATGTCTAAATATAGGGATGTCATAATGATGGGATATTGGAAAAGGCTCTGGACCCCGCTCGTCTCCATGGAGATGCTTTACCAGGAATTGGGTGACCAGACGCCCTGAAAAATTTGGGATAGTCCCTAAATCTAAACTTCTAAGTACCTGCGTGTTAGTCGCAAATATGCACTGTCGATAAACTCATTTTCATTCATTCGGCATGGATGATGTAGCAGAGCCACAACACACCGCTAAAAAACAAAAGTGTCGGTGCAGGTGCCAGCGGAGGGGGGGCAGAAGTACCTGTGGACTGCCAAAGCCCAAAGCGATGAGATGAAAGATTTCTGTGTGGAAAAGAGTTTGGTGTTTCTCACGGAGGAGAAGCACATGTTCGACCACATGCCATCAGCAAATGACTCTGTCCGAGCACCGCGACAGAACCCACACGTTTATCTCCTATGTATCATCAGTGAGTGACCCCCATCTGCTCCTCCGAGTCAGGAATGTGTCACACTATGGCTTTAGACTATTTTATTTCCATTTTAAAAAAGCATGTGACGCAACCGAGCCAAGTTACAGGCCAGATCTATGGAGAGGTGACCTAGAAGTGACCACGCTCACACTAAGAATGTATTTTCATGTATTTCAGTCGTGAATTTAAATGTATTTTGAGCAATAAAAAACAACTTTAATTCAGCGAATGCAAGATGGACACATTTTATAGCGTACTGTGGAATATTCCAGACAAATGTTACGCAGTGCACCTTTAAGACTCGAGAGAGAAGACTGAAAACTGAACTGATGAACTAATCCAAGAACCCCATGTATTTCTGACCACGTTTGCAGAGCTCTAAAGTGCAGGGTTGGGTCTATAATAAGAACTGATTAAGCCACTCCACCCCCGTCCTGGGGTGAGAGCGACTAGTGGCCGCTTCAGGTACTGCAGGAGCTCCAGCCCCGACAGAATTCTCCCACAGAACACAGTGTATTTATGAAATCAAAGCTTCATGAGATCTAGCGTAGCCTCGTTCTGAGCCTGCGCCAGCTCCTCTCCAGCAGCTCTGAGTGGTCAGAACTGGTCACACGGTGCATTTTTAGCTCCGCACTGCAGTTCTTTGGAGCTCCTGAATTATTTTTGTTTGAACTGTCTGAAGAAGAACCTGAAATATCACAATGTGGTGTCATCAAAATAAAAATTTGGGAGCTCCGAAGAACCCGCTGAGGATCTGTGTTTTCTTTTGTGCAACTTTTGTCTCTGAACCCCAGCAGGCAGTCGCAGTTTTTATCGGATGTCCATGTTTCTACGTCTCTGTCTACCAGGATGTTGACGTCACATGGGTGGAAGTTGCTCACCCATAGTAGAACTCGTCTGGCTGGGTTGGTCAAGCTGGCAGGTAAAATTATCGGCTTACAGCTGCAGGACGTCTATAACTGAAGGGTGATTTGCAAAGCCCATCGAATAATGGAAAGCCCCGCTCACCCGCTCTTTGAGGAGTTTAACCTCCTTCCTTCTGGGCGGCGTCTGAGAATTCCCCGGATCAGAACTCAAAGTGCTCAGATGTTCTGTATTTCTGAAGCCATAACCGGGATGAACGCTCTTATAGCTTGAATCCGTCGTGGTGAAATGCGGATACGGACAGTAACCTGTTCTTTTTTGTTTATTTTGAAGGGAATGTTTGTCTTAAGCTGTGATTATTGTATTACTGACTTATTGAAACTGAAGTATTGAACTGTATTGTATGTCTACTGTATGTTTGACTCTGCTGCACAGTAATTTCCCTCTGGGGCAATAATAAAGTTGAAGTTGAAGTTGAATATCATCATTTTTGGGCCAGAGCGCCAATGGGCACAGGCCATGAAAAATAATACGCAATACAATACTTCCGTGAGCAAGAAACAAGACATAAGGATACATGAAAAAAAATAAAACAAATAAACAAAACAACAACATAGAGGGACAGAGAAACAGCAGAGTTTTGCAGAATCAACAATCGAAGCACCAAACTCTTATTTATCTCTGGCAAAAGAAGTGATAGAGTTTGTTCTGAAGGTTACGAGGATTTTCAAGGGGAGTTGTCTTCCGCATGTAGGAGGAACAAAGAAAAACTGACCCCATAAATACTTTTCCACCAACGCTAAGTGGCTCTAGTGACGATCGTGACGGGTCCGGTGTGAGAAATACATAAAAGTGACAGAGATCTCATTGCGAACTCCTCGATGGGCAGCAGAAACACGTCTCCTCATCAGGCGAAGCTCCGCGGGTAAAAATAGTCCCTCCGTGGCGGCCCCGGTTTGGCGGTTGCCGTGGTAACGTGTTGTTTCTTCGGCGACTTAAATGTCCCGGCGTGTCCCGAGTGAGATCTGACAGCAGCAGACGTGTTAAACGGACCTTCTGGAGAAAAGAGCCGGAATTTTACCTGCTCCATGAATCTGACAGGACGAGGTTTAAGGGCCCAGAAAAGAGCAGGGCAGCGGGTCAGACATCCCTCCTCCCACAGGACGGATGGAGGGAGGGAGGGGAAGGAGGGATGAAGACACAAGAGGAGAGGTGAGGAAAGAGAGGAGACTGGAGAGAGGAGGAGAGAGACAGAGAGCAAAGAGAGAGGAGAGGACGGAGCAAGGAAGGGAAGGGAAGGTGAATGATGAATTAAAACAGAAGAGGAGGAGAGAGAGAGAAAAGGATGAGGTTATGAAGAGGAGAGCTAAGGAGAGAGGGAAGAATGGAGGGAGTCAGAGAGGCACAGAGAGAGAAAAAGGAGGGAAGGAAAGGTGAATGAGGGATGAAAACAGAACAGGAGAGGTAAGGAGAGAGAAAAGAATGGAGGAAGGGAGAGAGGAGTATAAAACGAGAGAAGAGAATGAGGTTATGGAGAGGAAGAAGAGAGGGAGAGAAAGGTAAACGAGGGCTACAGACAGAGGAGGAGAGGTAAGGCGAGAGAGAGGAGAATGGAGGGAGGAGAGACAGAGGCAGAGAGAGAGAAAGAAGAGAATAGAGGCAGGGAGGTAGGGAGGAGAGAAAGAAGAATGGAGGGAGGAGGAGAGAGAGAGCGAAGAGAACAGAGGGAGGAAGGGAAGGCGATCGAGGGCTACAGACAGAAGAGGAGAGGTAAGGCGAGAGAGAGAAGAATGGAGGGAGGAGGAGAGAGAGAAAACAGAGGGAGGGAGGGTGGGTGAATGAGGGATGAAAACAGAAGAGTAGAGGTAAGGAGAGAGAGAAGAATGGAGAGTTTGGATCAATCGCACTGTTCCAGACCTCCAGGCCCCGCCCCTTCTTTAGACTTAGACAAACTTTACTGATCCACAACGAAAAGTATTTGGACCTTTCGCTTCTCGTTTCCCCTCGACTACAGTTCGCCCACATTTCAAAGAACCTCATTCTGTTTCTTCTTTTCTACTTGACTTTGTGCCCACAGAAGTGCACCGGCTGAAGTTAAATCGGTCCAAACTCTTACACTGGGTTTAGTTACAACCAGTGTGGTGACTGGCGCAGTGACTAGGCCAGACCTCGAAGACCTACGTTATCATATACGATAACGAGGAATATGTTTTATATAACCGCACGTAACTTTCGAACCGTAAAAGACAGAAACTTCCTTTTCCCCTCTGAAAGTGCAGACATAGAGGTTTCCGTACATTTCTGCGGCTTTATCCTACGTCACACTCACGCTGTGTGATGACGTGAGCAAAACGAGTGTCCAATAGGAACTTTGTTTTCCCCAAACTCATGCGCTCCGTCCATTTTGATCGAGCCAAACTTTGCCAAAGAGTGAAGTGAGTCAAGATGGTCGACTCCTCTGACTGTGTGTGTTTATAACGAGTGAAAAAGTCGCTCTAAGTGGAGTTAATTCTCACACACATGGAAAATTACACATCTTGGTGTGTGTAATTGTGCATCTCTTTCTATTTTTATTTAAAGGTTTATTTCCCTCAAAATGAACAAATACAAATGTAATAAACGCCCTGGAAATGCAGAAGTGCTGTGGCTCTGGCCCTGGACCTGACAGGAGCTGTTTCCAGGACTGGACCAGGAAAGTCATGGAGTGATTACACTTTTTTTTTTTTTTAGGGCAATAAGGAGATTTTTAATTTAATTACAGACTTGATATTTTGCATTTTTGTAGCTAAGGCCCTAAATTAAGCATTTTTATGTCCAAAAAGTTGTTTGTTGTGTTTGCTGTGTGTTTTGTATAAAGGAGTGGGAATTTTATTTTCAGTTTTTTTTTTCATCTCTATTTCTGGTCCTGTAGCTTTTATCACAGCCTCAAGACACAACTACAGCAGCAGATTGTGAAATAACAGGTTGGGCTGAACAAAAGGATGTATAACATTATCAGGTAAAAGAGGCAGTTTTAAAAGCAAAATTAAGGTAAAAAATCCAGGTGAGGAGAAATTAAAAAATTTTAAAACTAAAATTGCCCTTAAGTCTTCAGGGGCTAGTGCAGGTCAATGGCCATAGTCGTCCTGCCACTAAAGACAGTCTGACCCACAGACCCGAGGCAAAACTATTATTAAACCAGACTGTCCATGTGAACGTCTGTGTTTGAAAGAAAACTAATCTTGCATCACATGAATCGTCTCATGTTGAGGTTCTATTTTCTCATATATCAGTCGCCGCTGCTGAGCTTCTATCAGGAAGAACAACTCACTGCTGCTCAGACATAAATCCTTCAAATGCAACGGTTGGTTTTGCTTCTAAAATTATTCTATGGACACAGACAGTCTGGAGTTATAATAGTTTTTCCTCGGGTCTGTGGAGTGGGTCAGACTGTTTTTAGTATCAGGACGACTGTGGCCATTGACATGCACTAGCCTAGCACCAGCACCTCTGCAAATACAAGGACTGGATGGAATATTTAAAAAAGTGTCTCCACACGTCTCCAACACTCTGGCTCACGAGGAAATGAGGCCCTATGTCCAAAATTACAAACTGTCCCTTTAATAGCTTTCGTAGCTGCGTCTTCATGAAACAGGATGCTGTATGTGTTGCCTGGCAACTGGAAAGTTGGGCGCACAAGTAACATGGAAGTGCAAAGCAGAAGAAAAGAAAACATCAAAGCTGAGGAAATTAGAAAATTACTACAATTATAAGCATAGAACCAGAATGTACTCACAGCAAAATATAAGGATCAAAATACCACAGAAACAGATAATAGCATCAGCAAATAATGCAACTGTGCTTTCCCAACTGAAAGTCTCGGCTGAAAAAGAAAAAAACTGGTGGAGGTGCTGGTTCAAGAGGACAGACTTGAAACTGGAAACATTTGGAAGTAGAAATGTAATGACGGTTACTACACTTGGAACACATGGATCTGTTTATGTACAGAAGTGGAGCAGAAATGACCCTTTAGTCCTCCAGACCCCCTCCACTCTCCCCTTTAAACCTCCAGGTACCACCCAGCTCTATTAGAAACAGGGTTGTGGCTGTTTAGGGGTTCAGTTCCACTTTAAATGCTCCTTCTGGAGAGCACGAGCTCAGCGCAGGGACATATTTTAGAGCCGTCACATTTGTGACGCTTGTGTTGGAGCTGAAACAGGTCAAACTCAGGTTTGTGAGTGTGGACAGCTGTAACAGAGTGCCCAGCACGGGGGCCTGAAAATGACTTATTATACGGCACTTTTCCACTTCCTCTTGCAGGTATTTTGGCTCTCTGTGTAAATAATTAATTCATCCATTTAAAGCGCGTCTTGTTTGATTTATGGATGTTGAGGCGCAGCAGGCGGGTGGAGACCGGGCGCACTGGCCTCACATGAAGGAAACAGCGTATTCTCAATGGTGGGCTGCACTCGATAACATTTTTAGAGTACTTTTCCTTCCATTTTTTGTACTTGACATGTACTATTTCTCATGACATGTTTGTTAGGGATAATACATGTTGTCCTAACGAGTCTTAAAGTCGTACAGAGGCAGAAACTCTTGAATCCGAGGCTGGAGAAGTTAATTTACCATCACTCCTGGACTCAACACTGTACTTTAGTATTGTCTATTCACTACGCTTCCACACAAGGAGGTTTAAATAAAAGCTCAGAAGGACGGCCTGGAGAGGAGCCGGCCGAGGTAAAATAAGAAGAACATAGTGAGGGACGAGTTAAACCAAGGAAACTGTTCATGTTAAAGAAGGACACATTCTGTAACAGCTGGATGAGGCCGGAGGTAACCGCAGAGAAATATCTACAATGAACTGGAGGTGTCCTTGCCAAGACTATGCAGAGAATTCAGAATTCCACAACAAATCTCGAATACTCGCCTTATCTTCCCCTCTTCTCTGCCGCTCTCCTTCATTCTGTTCTAGGCTGAAATGTCCGGCCTTTCTGCTTAGGCAAGACTCTCTGCCCACGCTGCCTATACGCATGTGGTGGTGTTGGTGTTGATGGAGCAGATTGAGCGTCTGATTTGAGGGCAGATGCTGAAACTCGTCGACATGTCGTCTTTTTTTTGTTTTTTGTTTTGTTTTTGGAAGTTAATCTGATGTCAAAGTGAACCTTCTCAGTTTTACTACATATTTCTAGCAGGTTTGATGCTGTTTGCACACTGTGATCACACTTTATACCATAGTTATGTCAAATTTCCACTCATTTATATGAATATGTGTAGTTCATTTGGACAGTCATATTCTGCTCAAATAGAGCTTCTACTAAAGGAGCACATATCGACAGGCCAATTATTTAGTCATTGAATAATGGTCCCTATGTAGAATCACCATTATTCACTCATTTATATGAATATGTGCAGAGGAGCTCATTTTGACAGGCCTGTATCTTCTAGGTTTTCATCTGGTGAGGCGCGCCTCCCCTGGGGGGCGCAAAGGAGCCACTGCGGAGGCGTGATGCACACGTGAAAAAAACAACAAAAACGGTCCACATCTGAACACATCTGCAGCAGTATTGATATTGGTAATTGTGCGTCTGTGTATTTGCTGTAAAATGCAAAAAACATAGGAAATATGATCCTGATATTTAAAGTTCGGTTTCACCTGGTCGGGTTCCGAGACAACATCATGTAACCGGCGGGAGAAGCTCTGGTTCAGGCCAGGCTCAGAGTAGAGCTTTCCCCAGGAAGGACTCGCCGGTAGAGGACGAACCGCTCAGGACACGCTGCAGTCCTCTACAGCCCTCGAGCATGGAGCGACTCACCTGGACCCATACTCCACTGTCGCTCTCCTCACATGGAACCAGCGCACAGCGGCACAGACCCGCTCACACCCAGTCCACTGCGCACGGGTCCTGCTCATTCCCGTCTGGAACCAGCACAGAGGACGGAGCCTCTGGAGTAATCTGACCAACGGTGTAATGAAAATGATAACGATAAAATCAAACATTAAATCCAAATTATTCAATCGTCTAACATAGGTATTCTGAGGTAAATCTATTGTGCAAATGTTGATGCTTACAGACTTAACTGGTCAAAACACTTTTAAAATGTGACTTGTTCCTCCGCTTCTGCCTCGGGAGCTCAAATCGACAGGACGCCGGCTCTTATTTGGTATTTTACGGTAGGCTCTATTCACGCTTACGTTTGGAAACATGCAACGACAACTTCCACTGTGCTTTTTTCACGATACTAAGTCTGACAAAACCGAGTAAAAATGGAAAATGTCCAAGTTTTCTTCATCTCCATGTCGTCGTAGCGTTCCGTTACGTTCGGCTCATCAACAATTCCAACCGTACCTCAGTTTTCATCATTTCCCCACTGACGCACGACTCCGAGCGCTCTGGGTACAAGTGGTCGGTGTCAGGATCTACACCGGAAGTCGTCATCGCAAGTTTCCGAACGTCTTCCTGGTTTGAGACGTGAGCGTGAATAGAGCCCGTTGGCCAAATGAGTAACCCAAACGACTCAGGGAAGTACAATTTTAATGAAAAGTTAGTAAATATATTGAAGTAAATGCACCTAAACCCGCCTGATGACCGCACACATACATACAGAGGACGGCGCCGCAGTTTCCCGCAGGCGCCGAAGTCCCTGAATGCCTCCTGCTTCTGTCACCGAGCCATGTTCCATTTTCATAATTTGGTGATTTCATGAATATGTAACGGTGTTGTGTTGACCTGACAACACAAACGCACACACACAAACACACACACACAGTACTCAGGAGCAGTTTAGCATAAGCACTGTGTAATGGAGTTTATGTACAGACATCTGGATAATGGGACACTGTTCATTTTATGAGTGTAATGCGGAGGAATTACAAAAGAGAAGAAGGAGAAGAGGAGAGAGAAGTGTTCCTTTGCTTCTCAAAATGTAAACTTTAAATCTGAACTCTTCTATTTTGCCCATGTTGTCATTATTTTCCTTCTCACTGACCGTCTGAAGTTGATTTTGGGTGATTCATGCATGTTTGAGTCATCCATTATTCTCCTGTAAGACGTCATCGCTCTGATCAACCCCCCGTTATCGCAGACACAGGTACACGCCCCCTGTGACGTGCGCACTTCATTGTCCAGTTTTATTTTCTGTCATACACGTAGGAGGGTTTCAGGGGCCTATGGTACTTAGGGCTCCCACTGGGCACTGCACTTTTCTAACACAGAAGGCAGTGGATTAGTTTCTTTTATTAAGTCATTTTTGACCAATATTGAGATTTAAAATGTCCAAATGATAATATAAAGATCCACAGATGTCAGAGATTACAGCTGTACACCAGGTACGTGCTCTTTTCTTTGAGTGATCTGAAATGCCCTGCACTGACAGTGACTGCAGCTGTGTCTACAGTCGTACATCACAGCACAGTCACTTCTGATGATCAATCAGCTTCAGGTTTTCTCACGGAGAAGTCTAGAGTCAGTGAAATGTGGTTTAGGGGCCCTTTACACGACAATGGTAACAGATGGAAAACACAAAACATTTTGAAAACACACAAATCTGAAAACGGCCTCCAAGGTGGAAATCTTGAGCGGTTTTGTGCGTCGTCATGGGCTGTGGCGTAGGGATTATGTCACAAACACAAGTCAGTTCAAGAAAAAAAGAAACATGGCAGAACTTCAACTTGGGTTATACGCAGGGGTGTAGTGGGCGTGGTACATGGGGGTACACTGTCCACCCACTTCTCCCAACGTGAGATATAAAAAAATAACAAACAAAAAATAACTTACAGCTTAAATGTCACACCGGAGCTATTGGCAATGCTGAAATCAACCTGCATAGGTCATATAAACCAGAACTAAATCATAAACCAGAACTAAACCAGAACTAACCCAGGAGGTGCCGTAGACTGTGGGTCGGGTGACGGCAGGAGAAAGGACCGGTGCCACTGGTTGTACACAGGCATTTGGTCTCAGTGGTGCTGCCACTGACGCACTGGGCGAGCAAATTACATCGGCAAACTGCAAGTTTTGCGTCTCCATGTGCAGCAGAATTCCTCACCTAAAATGCTTGTGAAACGAGGAAAAAGAGTGAAAACAAATGCGTCCTCACTCCTCTTCCCCCTCACTCTCCCCTTTAGTCCTCCAGGTGCTGACCTCTTTAGCAGCTGCAGTTGAACTGTGTTTGTGGGTGAGATTTAGGTGTTTAGTGCCACTGTAAAGACATTAGTTAAGATTCAAGTATGGAGTATTTGCATATCTTTCAAACGTAACACAGCCTGACGCACTCTTTATTCTATAATTGGGACAGAAGTGAAAGTGGCGGTGACACAGACATAAGGTTAAATGGTCTGGTGTCTGATTGGACGGCAGGAGGTCTCTTCTGGAGTGATTTTAATCAATGATGAATGCTCCCTCCTCTCCCCTGAGCCCTGTGCTCTGAGTCTGCTCTGAGTTTGTTCTGCTCTGATCCGAGTCTGGTTTTTATTGAATCACAGGAGCCAGGAGTTGTAACAAATTTTGTTGACAGCGAAAAAGCCTCACAAACCCAACTCCCACCTGGACTAACGGTGGCTCCATGGAAATGCTGCTGCCCCGGCCATAATATTCCACAGCATCTGTCTGCATGGAGAATCTCCGAAGCTCCAACCATTTCTAAAGACTCATGTACCACCTCCAAAGCCCCATAATTTGTTTTTGTTTCGTTCTATTTCGAGTTTGTGCCAAGAGAGAGAAACAATATTCATACACATACTACATACACATTGTAAACAACAAAAAAGCACATTTCTCGAAAAGGAGCGGGAAGAAGAAAAACTGAACTTAACCCACCCCTGTTCATGACATAGTTTCAAAAATGATATGTTTGCTTATGTACATTGATCACCAAACTTTACAAATATTTACAAATAGCAAAATAAACTACATACTATGCATCCTAAATATAATATATAACCTTTTTTTTTTCTTTTTTACTTACACATATAGATGTACTTAATATGATTAACTCAACAGCCCCTCTCCTCCTCTCCAGCGAATCACAGCTCACTTCTACCACACCTCCATTCCCAGAAGCCTATTTGTAGCAGCCTATCACGGCAACCCAGTTTGTCCCGAATAAGTCAACCCCACCCTCCCAACCCCGATCTGTTCACCTCCAGACATAAGACGCCTACGAGGGGGGGTCCTGTTCCTGCTGGGCCATGTGAAGATTGAGACTGAACCCCCCACCCTGAGTCTCAACCCAGCCGACCCGCCTCGTCTCAATACATTAAACTCTTTTCTCTTCGCACGTGTGTTGTTGGTGCGGTCCTTGCTAGTGAAATACATATATTTTTTTAGATCACCCAGCGCTGTCACTCACCCCGTAACACAAAAGCAAAAACTCTTTAGAATTCCTTTTGAAGCTGTGAATATTTGGGCGGTTTTCTCCCATCCCATTCCAGACTGACACGCACAAAGGCTTTTCCTGGTTCTTCTCACTGTCTTTGTTTTAAATTTACCCCTTCCCCTTAATTCACAGTGTACTTCTTCTGTACTAAATAGTTTCTGGATACTGAATGGTGATATATATGTTTTGTTTACTTTATACAATAGCAAAGCAGTGTAGAATTTCACAAAAAAATGTTCATAATTTGGATTTGAAAAACAAGACGTTTGCATGATCGAGATAAACCTTATGCTTTATTCTAACAGCACGTTTTTTGCGATTTGAAAAGGGGAAGAAGCAAAGTTTGGTAATTGTCGCCCCAAATTTCAATACAGTACGTCAAATATGGAAGCATGAGCGAGCAGTACAATATGTAACGAGGGTAATTAAGCATATTTCTCATTTTTATTTCACTTTTTCCCTTCTTCAGTTTGTGTTCTCTCTCTGGTTTTCTTCCTCTTGTGTGTTTGGACTCGGTGCAGACGGTTCGAGCCTCTGCAGAGGTCCACACGGGTCTGCAGAAGAGCCTCGTCCTCGTGTTCTGACACTGCTCCTGCTGGACGTGGTGACTGAGCACCGAGAGCGACGCTGTTTTTTTTCCCCCCTCTTTTCAGTGTTCTGTGACCTCATTTCGAACGTGGCTTGTGCTGCTTTCATGTGACCTTGGAAACCGAGAGACGCAGCGTTCATGAAAGCGGCGGTGAAATGCACGAGCAGCGATCACAAGAGAAAAAAATGCGCAGCGTGATTCTCTCTGCTGATTCACTTGAAAGTCGTGCAAAACCCCTGGAGCTGTGACAGAGACGTGTGTGACAGGAGGTTATTGCTTCATGGTAAATTGGAGGGTTTTGCCAAGTGGTATTTATGAGTACTTCATTCAGTAAAATATAAAGATGAATTTTGTCTCAAATGCATTTTATTTGTGAACATAATCCAGCACCTACTCTGACTGAAAGTGTCCCCATGTGCAGTAGAGAAGAGCAGGCGAGCTGCTTATAAAAGTCAAAATGATCTACCAACTACAAAACTGTTTATTTATAAATATATTGAGAATCAGTCATGGTGGAACAGAACTTGGACTTAATGATCTTCATGTGGGAAAAGGCCGACTCACATGAATAAGTTTATATAGATCTATCTCCATTTTATCAGGCCTCCATTTCTTTGATTTGTTGTGTGCTTTAATTTCTTTTGTCATTTGGATTCCTGCTGGTTGAGCCCTGGTCCCTGATTGGTGGGAACTTCAACCCTCGGCCACTCCCACCTCACCTCCAGCCTCCTCCCCCTATTTAAGAAGATTCTGCTCACCTGTTCGGGGCTGTGGCCTTTGTGGCCAGTTTGCCATTTTCTGTTTGTGTCTCTGTAGTGTGTGAGTCTAACTTTGTGTGTGAGACACTAGTTTAGTTTAGTTCTGTTTTGTGTCTTTTTAGTTGTCACTCGATTCTGTTTGTAGGTTTATGTGACTTTTGTTTAGGGACTTTTGTGATTTTGTTATGTGTCCCTTAGTCCGTCACTTTTGTTTTTGTATAGACCTACGTGACCTGTTTTGGCACAAAACTCGTATTTCAGTCCCGTCCTTGTGTTTCTTAGTTCAGGTTATTTTATGTACATATTTGAGCTTGTTTTGTTTAATTTACCTCGTACATTCCTTTTAATTAACCTTATTTATTCCATTTTACATCTTGGTTATTTTGTTACTTCCGCGGTCCCTGGCAGAGCTGCGTCGTAACACTTAAAATAACCAAAGCAGACTGTGCTGCCACTTTTTTGGACCCTCACCCACAGTTTGTGAACCCTTCTTTAAGAGAACTTCCACTGGCGCTTTACACAAAACTGTGAAAAAAGTGAATAAGTGGGTAGGATTTTTAAACCTGTTCTTTCAAGTTCCACTGGAGTCACTTTCTCACTGGTTTTGCAGTGGTGTTTAGCCTCTGTGCATTTACCAAACACACGTTGTGACAAATACAGATGCGTTTGTGGCATTTAGTAAAACTTCAGGCACATGTTGCGGTAGTTCTGCTCTGTGCCAACACTAACATAAATTCAGATTCATTTTCCTTCTTGCTCGTCTAATCAGCGCATGGAGGAGGGGGTCTGTGAGCTGTACGTGGGGAGGAGCGAGATCGCGACGAGGCGAAGAGGCAGATGGGCAGGCAGGATGTTTTAAAACGTTTAACCTGCCTCGAGGTACACGCTGTGACGTAAGGGTGTGCGCTGTTGTGGCCAGGCCGCTGGGGGTGCGTGTGGTGACGTGTCAGACGGGCGCACGGACTCCCGGCGCGCACAAGTTTACTGCTGACAGCGTGAGGCGTTGGTCCTGCTTCTGAAGTTCATCTTACCAACTACATTTATCCTTCAAATCACTCGTGAACAGTTTTGTGGGAGTAAAAGCTCAAACAATATGAGACGTTCCGGACCAAAAGCCACCTGTAAATCGCCTTATTACATCCAAATAAAGCCCCAACCACAATATCAACGGTGCATCCCTAAAAAGTAAAATGAAAAAAATTTTTACCTCATTTTCCTCACAGTCTCAGTGTAAAAGTAAATGTATGCTGCTAAAAAAATTACTCTAAAAAGTACAATTTCTTGCTTAACTCAATGTAACTGAGCACCACCCGCCTCTGAAATAGCTAAAGTAGAATATAAAATGTAAACATTTCATATAATGGCGGCTCACCTCAGTCCCCTCACATTCCCGGTGCAGTTTTTTTTGCTCTCAAATGTCTCCGGTCTCTCTCAGAAGTCTGGCTCCGCTCCGCTTCCTCTGACTCTTAATGAGACTTGTCACCCTGCGTTTTCAGTTTTATATTTAACTCTCGCCGGAGTCTTTTTTAATTATCCTTTTTTTCTGTCGCGCTGAAATAATGAAGGCCTTGTGGTTTTGGGAAGTCACTAAAGATACAAAAGATGAAATTAGACTCTCTCTTTAACAACAGTGTCACCGAGATTACACAAGAGCCACCAAACTAATCACATTTTAATTACCATGATCGGCGCAATCACTTAAATGGTCTAATTGCATGAGTTATTAGTCACATTACTTCAGGACTAATAACTCATCCGATTAAGACCTCATATTAACTTATTTTCTCATCGATGTTATAACGTTTCCTTTTGGCTTGTTTCATTCGCACATGTTTAACGCACAAAAATCCTGCATATTTAGGCTTCTCTCAAACAGAAAACACTCTGTTCCACCTTGTGATGTCATGTGGTAATACAGGAAGTGCGCCACAGTATTTTTAAACCCCACACACCTTCACTAGAATCATTTGGACGATTTCAGCCCGGAAATTATGGCGAAAAACAGTTCATCAATAAGAGACCACTGCGAAATGACAGTCAGGCAGTTTCTCTGATTTTACTACTTATAGGTTTGTGTTTGAGTAAAATGAACATTTTTGTTTCATTCTACAAACGACTGACAGCATTTCTCCCAAATGCCAAATAAAAATATCGTCATTTAGAGCGTTTATTTGCAGAAAATGACAAACAAAAAAGATGCAGTGTTTTCAGACCTCAAATAATGTGCAGAAAATAAGATCATCTTCATTTTAAAACAACACAATACTAATGTTTTAACTCAGGAAGAGTTCAGGAACTAATATTTGGTGGATCTATCAGAAAATGACCTAAAAGTAGTTCAGTTATGTCAGTTATCGTGCAGCAAGATCATTTTACTTGACAAGTTCTCTTAAAATAAACTAGAATGAAGCAG
Organism: Odontamblyopus rebecca; assembly: GCA_030686955.1. Lineage (NCBI taxonomy): Eukaryota > Metazoa > Chordata > Actinopteri > Gobiiformes > Gobiidae > Odontamblyopus > Odontamblyopus rebecca. Next base: position 4,332,157 of record CM060661.1, on the reverse strand, counting down.
TCTCAGAACTAGAAAGTAGTAAGTACGTTTTTCTGTTGCATGTGAAGCACTTTGTTCTACATTTCAAATGAATGAAAAGTGCTTTACAAATAAAGTTTGACTGATTGAAGTCCAGGCTGATCTCTCTCTGTTTCTTAAATTAAGAGATCAGTCTGGTCAAAACTCCCTCTGTCGCTTCTGACCCAGTTGAGGCAAAGGAACTCAACAAAACGATTTCTCTCTCCTCAGATTAACAGGTTAGTGCTTTGCTCATTGAGAAAACATCGTAGATCAATGTTTTTGAACCTCCTGTGATATTTTGCCCTTTCTTTCCTCCTCATAAACAGACACATATTCATTTTGAGATGGACGGACGGTGCCTGTCCCTGATTGGCTAATGCACCTGTCAATCATGCTCTGAACTCTGGGAAATTCACCAGTGACCAGACTCACATCTGCAGAAAATACTGGAAAAGTGTGTGTTCTAGATCCCAGGCATAAAAAACTGGAGCTGAGCACTGTTTTTTGTCTTATATTATAGGTTATTGTTTTTATTTTATTTTATTCTATTTTATTTATTGCATGTTTAGTGTTTGTCCATGTTTTGCTCCAGGTACTGCAGCAAATGTCCTAATGTTGTGAACCTGTTCACTCATATGGCAATAAAACCTTTCTGATTCTGGTTTAATCTCCACTCTCTAGTGCAGTTACTTATGATTATTACTTTAGCCTGGTGAAAACGTCTGAATACAATTAAATAAACTGAAATGAGGCTAAACAGATGATTCGAGCAGCCGTATCCTTCACAAATGACTGTAATCTGTAATCTGTAACCCGACTCTGTGCGTCTCTTTGATCACACGAGTAAAAACCTCTCTCGGGTTGAACAGCGAGTGCGCCGTGTCTTCATTAGGCCTCGTGTTTCCAGATGAGTGGAGTTACCGACACAGGCTGCTCTCGTTCGATGCTTTTGTACCAACATGCCTGAAGTGGCAGCTGTGGGCGCCATGGCAACACTTCTAATGAGCAGAACCGCTGTGACGAGAACATGGACCAGTCTGAGAGTCGGTGTGGCGGGATTCTTCAAAAACACTCAGGCTCAGTCAGGAAATGCGTTTTGGTGATTTTATTGTGAGCTCCCACAGTGAAAAAAAAAAGGTGCAATATTTACAGGCAACAAAAAAAACCCCAAAAAAAAACAGAATAGACTTCCCTTTAAGTCTCTCTCTAGTCTTTCTGCACGTTCTCTCGCTCCTGCGCTCTTACTGCATGTTACCGTCACTGTAACCACAACCAGACTGCGAGCTGGGCTGCAGAGCGCACCTATATACCCCCATTTGCCCCTCCCACATTACACCAATTCCCCACCTGAAACATCTTTTACTCCATTCCTACCGCTAAATGGATACTAACTTAGGGGCCCAAAATAGCGCATAGGCAACAGCTCTATTTAACATAAATACAACACATGAAATCACATTGAATAAAGAGTGAGAATATAGATAATTGGCCATATGAATCACTTCTGGCTCACATGACCCGGAACCCGCGCAGGAGGATTTAAACTACAGGCGCGGATGTGTCCGGGTTTGCCAGCGCACCACGGAAGGAGGGAGAAGACGGCAGCGCGAGGGTGAGTAACTGACCGATTCTAGCAAGGGTTTTTAGGACAAAACTGACGCTCTAAGTGTGCACCCTTAGGCGTGACAGAACCCGCTGGTAAGTTATGGAAATGTTTGTGTATGCTCGGTAAAAGAGTTTGGCGCGGGCGCGCGCCGTGGAAAGCAGTGCGCGCGTCTTCACGTGCTCTCCCCGGGCAGCGTTCTTAGGGACGGTTCGGCTCCGTCACATCATCCCTCCCCTCTGGAAGGTTGGCACTGTGGGGCAGCAGCAGAAAGGTAGTCCGCAACAACATTCGCCTTTCCTGCCCGGTGCCGGATGACAAACTTAAATGGCTGGAGAGCGAGATACCATCGGGTAAGGCGGCTGTTATGGTCCTTCATTGATTCAATCCAAGTGAGAGCCCTGTGATCAGTCTCGAGGTCAAACTCTCGGCCAAGGAGATAATAGCGGAGGCTATCCAGTGCCCATTTGATGGCAAGCCCTTCCTTTTCGATGGCTGAATACCTGGTCTCCCTTGGCTGCAGTTTCCGGCTGAGGTACAGTATGGGCGTTCCTCTCCAGGTTCTCCTTGAACCAGCACTGCTCCCAGGCCAACCGCGGATGCATCCACCTGCACCAGGAATCTTTCATTGAAATCTGGGCTCTTCAGGACTGGGAAAGAACACAGAATGGTCTTAAGGGTGCTGAAGGCCTGCTCGCATTCCTCTGTCCAGTTCACCGGATTACGCTGGTTTTTCATGGTGAGGGCTGTGAGAGGGGCAGCAATCGTGGCATACTGGGGCACAAACCGCCGATACCATCCTGTGAGGCCAAGGAAGGAGCGGACCTCTTTCTTGGTCCGGGGTGGTGGACAGTTCCTGGACGGCCTCAACTTTGTCCACCTGGGGCCGAACTTCTCCTCGTCCCATCTGGTACCCAAGGTATCGTGTCTCCTCTCGGGCCCACTCGCATTTGGACGGGTTCAGTGTCAGTCCAGCTTGTGCAATCTTCCCCAGAACCAAGGACAGGTGTTGAAGATGCTCCTCCCAGGTGGAACTGAACACCACGACATCATCGAGGTAGGCTGCACTACACTCCTCACAACCGGCCAGGACCTTGTCCATTAAACGCTGGAATGTAGCTGGAGCCCCATGCAACCCAAATGGCATGACTGTGAACTGGAAAAGCCCTGCTGGGGTCCGGAAGGCGGTGTATGGACGGGACGTCTCTTGCAGTGGGACCTGCCAGTATCCCTTACAAAGATCCAGCGTAGTGATGTACCGAGCTGCTCCAATCCGTTCCAGTAGGTCATCAATTCTCGGCATGGGGTATGCATCAAATTCAGAAATAGAGTTCAGTTTGCGAAAGTCAATGCATATCCGTAGAGCCATCCTTCTTGAAAACAATGACCACTGGACTGCACCATTCCGAATTGGGCCACGGTTCAATCACACCCAACTTCAACATCTCCTGCACCTCCTGGTGCAGCTCCATACAAGCTGCTGAGGTACCCTGTAGGGCCTCTGTCGGATTGGTTTAGAGTCTTTCAGGCGAATAACATACTCCACCAGGAGTGGTCTTTCCAGGTCTGGGTGCAAGAGAGAGGGAACTTCCTGGAAGACACAGAGAACACTTGCAGCTTGCTCAGGTGTCAGGTGATGGAGTGATGGTGGGGCATTGCTGGTCAGAGTCTCTAGAATGGTGTCCACCTCCTCTTCTTCCTCCCTTTCTAAGTCCCCTGTCTGGACAACTGAGAGCAGACTGGGGTGGACCGTTCTTTCCACAGCTTCAGCAAGTTCACATGGTAAGTCTGCTTTTGTCTTTTCTTTTCAGGATGGAGGATTTCATAAGTGACAGGACCCATCTTGCGGACCACAGTGTAGGGTCCCTGCCACTTAGCCAGAAGCTTATTGGAGGAGGATGGGAGTAACAGTAGGACTCTCTCACCAGGTTTGAATTCACGGTGCCGGGGCCTGCTGGTCGTACCAGGCCTTCTGTGCTTTCTGGGCTTCCAGCAAGTTCAGCTCCGCCTGGTCCAGGTAAGTCGCCAGCCGCTCCCGCATCTCTAGAACAAACGGTACAATCCCTTTGTGAGTGTCCGGGTGGATGGAGCCCCCAGGTTTTGCGTAGTAAGTCCAGTGGGCCCTGGACATCCCAGCCATATAACAGTTCAAAGGTGAGAAACCAGTGGATGCTTGTGGCACTTCCCTGTATGCGAATAGGAGGAAAGGCAGCCAGCGGTCCCAATCTTTCCCAGTGTCATCAACGAACCGCTGCAGCATTCGCTTGAGGGTCTGGTTGAAGCGCTCTACGAGACCATCCAGTTTGTGGGTGGTAAGGTGTTGTTTTGAGGCTGGAGATGCCAAGCTGGCGGTAGAACAGCTGTGTCAGTCGAGATGTAAAGTTAGTACCTTGGTCTGTTAGGATCTCATCTGGGATGCCGACTCTCGAAAACAGCTGAACTAGAGCTCGTAAAACAGCAGGTGCCGTGATGTTGCGGAGTGGAAACGCTTCTGGGAACCGGGTGGCATAGTCAGAGAGGACCAGGATATATTGATACCCGCTGCTGCTTTTCACCAGGGGGCCTACAATGTCCATTGCGATTCTGCGGAAAGGGTAGAGATCACAGGCAGTGGTTGAAGGAGAGCACGATCAGACTTGCGCGGAACGCTCAGTTTTTGACAAGTGGGACAACTAGCACAGTACTGTTTGTACATCCTTGTACATTGAGGGGCCAGTAAAATCGCGAGCCAATGCGCAGGTAAGTTTTGTGCCGACCAAGGTGTCCGGCCCACGGAAGTGAGTGTGCTAGATGTAAAACTACCGGTCGACATTGTAAAGGTACAACAAGGCGTTTGCAGTCACCATCAACAGAAAACAAGATACCATCATCAATCACAAACACTTCCTTCCCACACAGCCCCCTTAGTACTGGCTCCCACCTTAGCAAACAACCCCTTCAGTGTTTCATCATCTCTCTGCAACACAGTTATGTTCTCAGGCACCTCCCATTCATTCCAAAGATGACAATGCACCCATATCAGGATTCTCAGACCACAGTTTTTTCTCAAAGCGCTCTCTGACTTCTCGATTTCTGGGCCCTTTGGTGCCCCCCTCAACCAGACTACTGTCCAAGTCAGGTAGAGGTTCAACTTGGCCTTAGCTTGGGCACGAGTAACCACAGGACAGGAGACAACAGCAGCACAAGACACATCTGTTACATGTTTCCCTATCCCCCCAGAGTCACAGTCTGTTACGGGCACATTCCCATTTAACAGTTCCACTAGCACTGGTAAATCACACCCCAGGATTGCCTCCACCGGTAGATTGTCCACTACCCCCACAGTCAAAAGGTATTGTTGCCCATCAATGTTCACAGTCACCTCAATAGTAGGGTAGGGGTGTGTATCTCCATGAACACAGCGAACATCAACAGTTTTGCGGTAATCCAAACTGCCTAGTGGCACTAGTTCACTTTTGATCAGAGAAGTAAAACTCCCCGTATCCAACAGAGCAGTCACATTTTGTCCATTAATCCCCACAGTCTTGTAATGCTGTACCACACCCTCAAGATCCCCGGGAACCCCTGTCTCTGAACGGGATGGGTAACACGCACCAGTAACCTTAGATTTCCGCAGTGGGCACACTGAAGCTTTGTGCCCCACCTGCTGGCAATAGAAACAAACCAGTTCCTTACCCGGTCCTCGTAGGTTTGGGGCAGAGGTACCTGGTTGCTCCCGGAACTCTCTCTGTGCTGGCCGTGGTGGGGGTGGCTGGACGGGCAGGCGAGGTGGAGTTGAAGCCTGGCGAAGGGGTGGTACTCCTCTGTGAGCGTTGACATATTGCAGGGCCAGCCTGGCAGCAGATAGACCATCCCCCGGCTCGTGCTCCTTGACCCACGTCCGAACATCCATTGGTAGGACGCGCAGAAGCTGCTCGAGTACGATGGTCTCTCCGATTTCCTCCTTGGTGTGTTCCTCCGGACGCACCCAGCGACGATAAAGGCCCTTGAGGCGATGGTATGTCTCCGTCGGATTCTCACCAGGGGCACTATGGTGGAACGAAACTGTTGCCGGTAGGTTTCAGGTGAGATATCAAATTTCAACAGTAACGCCTCCTTTAGATCCCCATAGCAATGGGCCCTTTCTCATCCATGGAGGTGTAAGCATCCAGTGCCTTGCCTGTCAGCAGTGGAACAAGGCGGCAGGCCACTCATTTTCTGGCCACCTCCAGGTTTTTGCAATACGTTCAAACCGCAAAAAAGTTTTCAATGTCCTCCCCCACTTGATATTGGGGTATCTTAGGAGTCGCTGTAGTTTCTCACTCTGGCCTTGGTCCAACCTCCGACTCATGGTGGAAGAGAGGCACGTTCTCTGCATCGAACTCCCTGGGCTGCAACCTCGTCCTGGAGCCCCAGGGGTTGTGACCCAGCCTTGGACTATTTCCCTATGTCCGTCGGCGTAGGTGATGCTAGCGGAGGTGCTGAGGACAGGGGGTGCAATGGAGAGGGCACACTAGGAAGAGCTGCTCTCAGTCCTCGAAGCTCCGCCATTAAGCCTTCCTCTCTCCGTAGCTGCCCAGCCAGGAAGTCCTTCATTATGGACATCAGCTCCCCCTCTGGAGCTGCAGATCCACTTCTCCGAGCAGTTGAATCCAGCTCCCCTGCTCCATCTGAGTCGGCCATTTCCTCCTCACATTTACGCTGTGAACGGAGCCCTTACGCTGGCGACTGGCCATCCCACTTCTGACACCAACTGTGGCGGGATTCTTCAAAAACACTCCAGGCTCAGTCAGGAAATGCGTTTTGGTGATTTTATTGTGAGCTCCCCACAGTGAAAAAAAAAAAAGGTGCAATATTTACAGGCAACAAAAAAACCCCAAAAAAAACCAGAATAGACTTCCCTTTAAGTCTCTCTCTAGTCTTTCTGCACGTTCTCTCGCTCCTGCGCTCTTACTGCATGTTACCGTCACTGTAACCACAACCAGACTGCGAGCTGGGCTGCAGAGCGCACCTATATACCCCCCATTTGCCCCTCCCACATTACATAATTCCCCACCTGAAACATCTTTACTCCCATTCCTACCGCTAAATGGATACTAACTTAGGGGCCCAAAATAGCGCATAGGCAACAGCTCCTATTTAACATAAATACAACACATGAAATCACATTGAATAAAGTGAGAATATAGATAATTGGCCATATGAATCACTTCTGGCTCACATGACCCCGGAACCCGCGCAACGGGAGGATTTAAACTACAGGCGCGGATGTGTCCGGGTTTGCCAGGCCCGCACCACGGAAGGAGGGAGAAGACGGCAGCGCGAGGGTGAGTAATTGACCGATTCTAGCAAGGGTTTTTAGGACAAAACTGACGCTCTAAGTGTGCACCCTTAGGCGTGACAGAACCCGCTGGTAAGTTATGGAAATGTTTGTGTATGCTCGGTAAAAAGAGTTTGAGCGCGCGGGCGCGCACCGTGAAACGGGTGCGCGCGTCTTCACGTGCTCTCCCCCCCGGGGCAGCGTTCTTAGGGACGGTTCGGCTCCGTCACAGTCGGACTGCGCGCGAACGTCGCACGCAGACGCACACACGAGCGCGCACTCATTTAATTTAGCGGGTTTTGCTTTGTGGAGACTCTGACATTCATTTCCTGCAGACTGATCCTAATCTTTAAAGGCGACTCATGTAAAATAAAGTATTGTCACTGCCAAACTCTGTATATGGTGTTTTAATAGCGTTTTATGCTGTTCAGAGTCAAAACAATTTGACCAGCGTTAATTTTTTTTATTGGGAGATTCATGCTCTTTGTGACCTGGTGAATGAGTTTTTTTTTTCTGTGGCCAAAACTACCAAAACTACAGGATCCGGCTGTAAACAGGAAGCAAAACAATTTGTATGAAACTGAGAAGCCCTGTCAGGTGTGTTGATGTCATTCATACGAGGAAAACATGAAATAGTCCGCTCCAAAACAAATACGCACTTACCTTCCTTACATAACCTTACCTGCGACATAAAGTTTTGCATCGTCTCTCCTCCGGCTGTTCTCACTGCTCTGATCTGTTGTTATCTCCATAAACTCACAGGATCGTATCGCAGCAGGACTCACATCTGTCTCATTATTTAATAGATATTTCTGTCGCTGGACTTATTTTCTCCGCTGAAGCGTTAGCTCTGCTGCGCCACATGTGAACTGGAGATCACTGGAGTCCCTCAGTAATGAGACCTACCTTAGGTCACAGCAGAGTCCTGCACGGGTCCGTTTTTGGAGACCCACACCCTCCCGTAAACCCGTGATTATATCAGAGTTAAATTCGCACCCGCCCGGACCCGTTAACATTCCACCTATTGCCCGCCCGTGCCTGTGATAAATCACACACAAATTAGAAGCGTTCTCACTGACGCACTTTAGTTTTTTCGACACGCGTCTCAACGAAAAACAACGAACAAACAGCAATAACAGTTCACTGCTAAAGACTTAAACTAGTAATACACGATACACTAGCAGCCTAATCACTGGGAGGTTAAACTTGTGGCCTAAACGTTTTGCTCTACCTGGGGCCTGTTCCAGAAAGCGGGTTATGTGAAAACTCTGAGTAAGTTAACCCTGGGTTGAGGGAAAGTCTGGGTTTCTGTTCCAGAAAGCGCCGTAACTGAAACACTGAGTCAGTCACCGCGGTAACAGACTCTGTGAACATAACCTGCTCGGGGGCAGGTTTACTTGAAATAACCCTGAGTTTTTCCGCTCCTCTCGCATGAAAATCGCTTTGACACAACATGGCTTGTCCATTCCTCCCAAACCCAATAGACATGGAAGCGCAAATTATTCAAACGCTTGCGCCCGCGAGAGAATCTTTGGGCCCAGGCTGGATATTCTGTCATTTCCAGATGAATATCTGTTTGAGCGCTACCGCTTTTCATCAAACGGGATCATTTATCTTGAAAGTCTCCTCCGGCCTCATATTACAAACTTCACCCACCGCGGACGTGCGCTCACTTCCCTACAAATCCTGTGCATCGCGCTACGTTTTTATGCAAACGGGAGTTTTCTGTACAATATTGGCGACGCTCTGCACTATGGCAAGGCCAGTTTGCAGAGCGGTGAGGAAAGTGACCCTGGCACTGAAACGCCTGTTGCCAGTGATGGTGGTGTTCCCCGGGCACAAACCCACCCGCAACATCAAGGAGGAATTCCACAGGATTGCAGGTAATTGATGTAGTAATAAATAATATAGGCCTATTCATTTAATTTATTTTTTTGGTTATTTCTTTACATTCTGCTGCTACCTCAGTCAGTCAGATTAGTTAACTTAATTAAATGTAATTTTGCAGGGCTTCCTAATATAATAGGTGCATAGATGGGACCCACATTCCCATCACTGCACCTACAGAGAATGAGGCGGATTATGTGAACAGAAAATCTTTTCACAGCATCAATGTACAGGTATATGATCTATAATCTTCAAAAATATGTAGGCTGCATGAAAATGTAGGCTACAGTACAATACAACTAACTCATGTCATTCTCTGCACTGTGAAGATCATATCCGATGCAACCTACATTATTACAAATGTAGAAGCCAAGTGGCCTGGCTCTGTCCATGATTCTCGGATCTACAGGGAGTCTAGTCTGAGCAACAGACTTGCACGTGGTGAGGAAGCTGAAGCTTTGTACAAATGTTCTTTGTCTCTTTTTAAATGCACTCAAATGTGTCCTCTATAATTACAGGGGAGTTTAATGGCTACCTATTAGGGGATCGAGGCTACCCATGCCAGCCCACTCTGTTGACCCCTGACCCTGAGCCGGGGCCCCAACAGCGTTTTAATGTGGCCCACTGCAGGACTAGAGCCCGGGTTGAGATGACCATTGGCCTACTCAAATCCCGGTTCCAGTGCCTGCACAAGCTCAGGGTCACTCCAGAGAGGGCATGTGACATCATTGTGGCCTGTGTTGTTCTCCATAATATTGCAGGTATTAGGGGAGAGCAACACCCTGCCGTACAGGTTAATGACCCAGAGGATGACCACCCCATCCACCCTGAAGATGTCCGGGATGGAAGAGCTGTGAGAGACCTCATTTGTCGGAACTACTTTTGAAAATAAAACACATATTCAAATGTGATTTGGTTCATCTTTATTCCCTACAGTACAAAAGCAACAGTTAGGATTTATAATACTTCCAATTATTAACATATTCCTCCATTTCACCAATGCACCACCTCAACTGGCGTTCCAGTAACTGAATTTCCAGATCTGCCTTCCTTATCTGCAGATCTAGATGGGTCATTTCCTTTTCTGTTTTTTAAATTTTCTTTATCAAGTGCACCCTGTACAACTCTTTGGCTGGTAACTGTGAAACATATGCACAACATTTAAGTGCTGCAGTTCTACATACAGATTTCACAGGAAAATCTCACTGTATGAAGTTGTGCGGCTGAACTTGATGGAGCTGCTCATGATGCCCAGCCATGTCCTGTTGAAACATCAAAATGTACTTAGTCTTTTGTCCACTCATCACTTCAGTGTACATGAAACTATATTTCACTCAACAGTGTAAAGAAATGTGAATGGGCCTCATGGCTCTGCAGTAACTTCACATCATATTAACACATTACTCCGACTCCGACTATGGAATAGTTACAGCTGCAGGGTGTTGTATTGGGTGGGGAGGCTGCACCAGGCAGAGGACACCATCCTCAACTGTTGGGTGAATAAAATAGGATATATCTATTGGTCTTATTTGATTTGATTAAATGCAGACAGAAGTGTTTACTTGCATCTGATGTAGGCACTTGTGTCCATGGGGGTGCTGGGCTCAGAAGAGCTTCCCCCAGGGCCCTCAGCCACTGGCCGGGTAGCATTTTGGCTGAGGGCCTCACCTCAGCCTCAGTCAAACTGGGTGGAGGTGGCCCTCCACCCGTCTTTTTGGCCTCTGCCTTCTTTCTGTTGGCTGAGCAGAACTCAGATGGTTTTTTTGTCATGTGCACAGTCACATTTCAAATGCAGCCTATTAAACTATAAATGTATAGGCTAAACAAATAAAGTTTGCATTTACTTTAAGTGGGAGGGCATGTTTAAACAGCATTTTGTTCATAATTAGCATTACTATTTGAAGCAGCCACTGAATTAACATTTACTTTAACAACCTAAAGCATTTAAAAAAACATGCCTTAGGCCTACCGCTTTGTATGATATTTTTATATTTCATTTTTAGCTGCTTCCAAGTTCTTCTCTCCCCTGTTGGATTGCACCTAAACGAAAATCAGATTTTATTCCTATTTAACTCAGCAAATAAGTGATGATCTTACAGTTGAATGTTAACTTAATTAAACAATTTAAACTAACGCATTGACTCGGGCTGCAATTCTTCCCACGCGCCTCTCTCTCCTTTGCCGCTGCAGCGGTGTTTGATTTACGCCGGAAAATCTGTTCTTTCTCCGCGTATGCCTCCATTAGGACTTCGAGCTCAAGCGGGCTGAAGTAGGTGGATCGCTTTTTCGTAGTTGTCATGGTGACGCTCATGGTTTCGGGGATCCATTGACTATGGCTTTTATAGTAAGTCGTGCACGCGTAACTCGAGGTAAACCTACTCAGAGTTGATTAACCTCATTCATATCACCTGTTCTGGAACCGAAAACTCAGGGTTTCCCGTCTCAGGGTAAGTCAACCCAGAGCTAATGGTTAAACTCAGAGTATGTTTGAACCTGCTTTCTGGAACAGGCCCCTGAGCCCTAAATATCACAATAACAACAAAACAAACAATGAAAAAAACAACCGTTGTCAGTTTAACACAAAATAAAAGCCTTAATTTTAACCATGGTGACTGTGCATGAACAGTAGATCGTTCTGTGTTCTTGGATCACAAATCCAGCAGAGGAAAAGTCTCTCAGGCAGCGCTGGATGTGGGATTGAGAGCAACACCAAGTGCACTGATTCACCCGACCCGCCCGTGTGTGATCACTACCCGCCCGTAAAATTCCAGAACGGTAAAATCCGCCCATTTCAGCAACAATCTGTGCAGGACTCTGGGTCACAGTGCAAGACTCTGGGTCACAGTGCAGGACTCTGGGTCACAGTGCAGGACTCTGGGTCACAGTGCAGGACTCTGGGTCACAGTGCAGGACTCTGGGTCACAGTGCACCCCACAGTGGGAGCTTCAGTCGCTTTGACTGTTCTGAAGACAGAAGAGTCACTTCGCTGACGCTGTTGCAGAGCACTTCATGAGAGTGTGAACGTTCAACACAAAGTTTATGATTTGCAATAAATAAAAAAAACATTTGCACAAAGCCCATCCACTTTTCTATGTTGATAAGAGCATTAAACTGATGATGCTGATTCAAGGGACAGAAATATACGACTAATTTGGGATTAATCGCGAGTTAACTATGACGTTTGTGAGATTAATCGTGATTAAATATTTTAATCGCTTGCCAGCACTAGTGGACACCTGTTGGACCAATCACACTGTTCTTATCCCTCCAGATCCCGCCCCTCACTCTCCCCTCACCTGTGCAGCTAAATATTTAAACTTTAATATTGCCGTGCTTTATGGGAACATTAGTACTCACCTTACCGTAACCTAAATCAACCCAAATATTAACGATAAACAGAGACAAGCAGAGCAGGTTATAGGCAGGTTACAGGAAGGGCAATTTACGTTTTTAGTTGGAGGAGCTGAGGGAACGCTGAGGTCTTCAACGAGGTGCATACTTAAGGTGTAAATATAAAAAATAATACTAAAAGTGCGCCCCCCTCCATGTTTTAAACCAGTTTCAGTGCACTTTGCTCCTGCGGTGAGTCATTCTGAGCTCTCTGTGGCCACCGTTTGGACAGTTTTAGTCGAAACTGCATGTCCTCTGAAAATGGGGCAGAAATCTTTGGGGGCACTGGCCATTCTAGGTCGGGGTTTCGCTTCCACGCAACCCCCTCCTGGCACCGCCCCTAGTTACAAGTCCAATCTGTGGAGAAGCAAGCCCGATCTCAGTGAGAAGGCATGTTTTTCAAGGCATTTGCGAAGCGCTAAAAACACCTGTAATGGAATAATTAAAACATAGAATTTTGCAGAACATTACAGCAAAAAACAGTGACATTTCCATAGAGGTGGTTGGTCCCTCCACCAAAAAAGTTACACAGTGCATCTTTAAACATAACATTTTTACATTCCAAAATATGTATTGTATTAAGAGAAAAACTCGCTCTGTTCTGTGCACGGCAGCATTCCTCATACTAATAACAGACCCGGGCAATGTCTGCGGGAGGTGGTCATGGTTGTCGCTGTGATGAATGGTCTCCACGGCAACACAGGAAGTCCATGTGGGGACAAATCTGAAGGAGGAAGTAGATAAAGCGATGCGGAGATGCAGACCAGACCCAACCTAATCCCCTATCCCGATCCATCATCTAAAGCACAGAGACACCGGCCTGTGAAGAAAACACCGCCGTTTGGTCTTTACGGACGATACGAGCGCGAGGAGTTTGTCACATGACCAGAGGGGGTTCGTCACATGACCAGAGGGGGTTCGTCACATGACCAGAGGTAGGAGAACATAAAAAGTGTAGTAGTAGTTTATTTTCTTCTGTCATATACTTAAGAGACTGTTACAGACATTTCACATAAAACTAAGGGGTTTAGGCTAATGTGAAATCACTTATGATCACTTGTCTGTGTTAACAGGCTAGTTGTTGTTACCTTAGCGATGGCAAACTCTCCAGCAGTGGTCAGCAGAGGAAACGACATGTCTCCTGGCATTGTGGTCGTCCACTGAAGTGCAAAATAAGCTGGAAGGGGCTGTTAGGACGAAGCCCATTTTTGATGGTTTATAGCGGGAGATGGCAATTACACACTATGACCGCAATGCTGAACAAATAATCAATAAGATTAATACTGTAACCGAATACTGTCATCATAAACAACTAGACTGAAGTGGTAATGGGTGACCGAGGAAAACAAACCCTCATTTGGAGATACTGGAGTCAGTCGTGGGAAACAGAACTGAATGTCGGATGACGGAGGCTCTGAATTCTGCCACTGCTCTGTTGGAACCACAGAACCACAAAGCTCCTGTGCTTCAGGTAAAACTTTTCAAATGTTCATCTAGTTGTCAGGATTCGTGGATTCAGGATTAATAATTACTGTATTATTAATAATTACCGTATTGTAATTACTGTCCCGTCCCTTGCCAAGCCTTGGCCCTCAGGCTCCAGGTGAATTGGCCACACTACCACAAACAGCACTTTTACTGCATACAGATTAATGCTGCTGTTGTGTCCTTGGGCTCGACACTTAACTCACCTCGCCCCCAGTGTCTGCGTACTCTGATGTGTGAATGTGAGTGGTTCTTTGATGTAAAGCGTTTGGAGTGCAATACAAGACTGTGACCGTTTACCATTTACTTATAATTCAAAAGATTCTAGTTCGAACATATAGAATAAAAAATGCCACAGAGCCATTTTTCAACAAAACAACACAAAAAAATAAAAACTGCGATAAAAAAACCTGCTGTTTGTTACTGTGAAAGCGGTTATTCAATGGACCTGGTTTCATTATTAAGCTAATTTAGAACAACAATGTTGTTTCTAATTAACAAAATGTAAAATTATGATAAACATGTTACAGTTTAATACAAAAACACTCTTCTTTAACCTTCATGGAATCAGTACAACTTGAGGCATGTTGCTGATTAGGAGACATCACATATTTGCACACTGAACATGCAAAACACACCTCATTAATATTCAAACATCTCATTAATATTCACAAACACATGTGGTAAACACTGTTCACCCCTCGTCCTCTGGGCATTTCAAACGTGTACATTTTAAAGTACATTCCCCGACCTCCCTCTACACGCGGTCATTAGGAAACAGCTCCTATCAAAAGGAATGGCTAATGCTACGCTAACACTCACGTCATGGCGTCGGCGGGAGGGCGACACACGGAAATCCTGCAGGACGCGACCGATTCAGAATACATGACGGCAGAACAGTCTTTCTCTGAACACCGCCGGATGAATAATCTAAAGTGTAACACATCAGACCACAAATTTCACCATCACCATTATGCTTTAGATTTTACTCACAAATGTTTTGTCTAGTGAAGTTTATCATTTTATTTCCCGTTTGGACACATAGACAGCATATACACTGCTCAGAAAAATGAAAGGAACACTCTGAAAACACATCAGATCTCAACGTGAATACTGTATATCTATACGAATCCTGAAAGGACCATGTTTTAGGAATAAAAAGATGCTCTGTGAATGGAAATGAACACCAGCTGCACTGTGACAACAATGAGACAGCCCCTAAAACACGTTTTTCATGTGAAGGTCATTTCAAAGTTTTTTTTGGCTGCTTTTCCACTGGTGCTGCTTTGGCTACAGTGAATATCACTACTGGGGATATTAACCCTACAGAAGCTACACAGATTGTCCGACTTCTACCAGGATGGCACATCTGGACGTGCCTTAGCAAGGAGACTTAATGTGTCTCCCAGCACAATCTCCAAAACATGGAGGAGATTTCAGGAGACAGGCAGATAATCTAGGGGAGCTGGACAGTGCGACAGAAGGTCCTCAACCCATCAGCAGGACCCATATCTGTTCCTTTGTGCAGGAGGAACAGGCTGAGCACTGCCAATGCCCTACAGAGTGACCTCCAGCAGGACACTGGTGTAAACGTCTCTGCCCAAACCATCAGAAACAGACTTCATGAGGGCGGCTTGTGGGCGCCACATCCTGGAGTGGACCTTGTGCTCACTACTCAACACCATGGAGCTCCATTGGGATTTGCTAGACGACACCAGACATGACAAGTCCACTGCTGCCCTGTGCTTTTCACAGATGTGAGCACTTCACCCTGAGCATCTGAGACATGAAAGAGTCTGGAGAAGACGAGGAGAACTCTCTGCTCCTGCAACATGGTTCAGCATGAGCGGTTTGGAGGTGGGTCAGTGATGGTCTGGAGAGGCAGATCCATGGAGGGACACACAGACGTCTATGGGCTAGAAAACACCAGTCTGCTGTCATCAAGTATCAGAATGAAACCCTTGACCTTGAGAGCGAGAATAAAACGCACTTTTGTGTTTTTGCTAAGCCACTTTAGCATAATGAGACCATTGAGTGGGAGTGCGTCTCCACAGATCTGCCCTGTAACTTGGCCTGGTTGTGGCATCTCCCGCTTGTCTTCATGGAGATAGAAAAGTTTAATCTTGTCCTCTGGAACTTTCCTCTCAAAGCAATAATGACTCCATGGAGACAAGCACGAGACAAACAATCCACCAAAAAGTGAAGCAGTGCACCATGTAACTTTTTGCCACTGGGCCAAGTTACAGGTCAGATCTGTGGAGAGGCTCCCCTGCTCACAGAATGCACGTTTTTAAGGTGTTATGGAGCCATTAAAAACATTTGCAACTTGATGAACACAAGCAGAGTTTAAACCAGGTCAGCAAATGGTCTTGTTGTGTTGTTGTGGCTCTGTGCGGCTCTCGGCTCCTCGTAATGGGTCACTTAAGTCTGTCAGAGCCCAGGGCACCCAGAGGAGCAGGAGCAGCTCTGCCTCCTCCGGACACTGACGAATGAGTGAGTGACGGGTGAGTGACGGGTGAGTGACGGGTGACCTCCTCATGGCCTGGGTCCCTCTCTGTCGTCAGGGCAAAGTGTCCACTGTGCATCTGCAGGAAATAAGTCGCCAAGTCAAGAAGCAGGTCAGCCACGGCCAAGACAGATCTGACCTCTGACCATTAGCCATTTATAATTTATAAGATCTTCTTCTTCTTCTTCTTCTTCTTCTTCTTCTTCTTCTTCTTCTTCTTCTTCTTCTTCTTCTTCTTCTTCTTCTTCTTCTTCTTCTTCTTCTTCTTCTTCTTCTTCTTCTTCTTCTTCTTCTTCTTCTTCTTCTTCTTCTTCTTCTTCTTCTTCACTAACCCTAAGCCTAAGAACAGCAACAACAATGAGACAAACCCTAAGCCTGGTTTTTCATATGAAGGTCATTTCAAGTTTCTCCGTCTTGGTAACCCTAACCCTGCCGCTCACGCTTTATTACCATAAAATACCAAATAAGAGCCGGGTTCCAATTAACCACTGGGTCCCCTTTAAACGCAGGGTGTACATTTTGATAAACAAGCGCCGGTTCCAAATAAACGCCGAGTCTAATGTACGAGCTGGAAGACAGAAGTCGAGCTGCAACAACAGGACGCAGGACTGATGCTCGCGTCGTCTCTACACAAACTAAACTTAAAACCACACGGGTCATTTGCATAAACACTCTCAAATGTGGGACACTCCCCACTTCGTAGATATTTTGTTGTAACATTTCAAATTAACTCGCCTACGTCTGTACAGAAAGTCGCCTAAATTATAGTCATACTGGTTAGAAGAATTTGACTTTGATACTTTCCCAGTTTTGCTGAGCGAGATTTTTGTGAGGAAGGAATTAATCGCCCCAAAATCGCCGCTTGGTCTCAAATAAACGCCTGGTCTGTTAAGGGACTGAAACAAATAAACGCCCCGGCGACTATTTGGTGTTTTCTGGTATCTGATATACCTGTTTTTCTGTGTGTAAATAGATACAGAATACGGGGGAATTAGGTGCCGATCATTTGGCCTTTACTCCATTCCCACTAATTGCTGTCACTGTAAAGAGAAAGATTAAGGAACACTTCATTGTTTCGTGAGGTCGTTTGTTCCCGTTATTCGACCCATCCTTCAATGCTGCTGCATGTGGCACCTCATCAGGATCTTGAGCTTGAGTCTTGGTCAGGACTGTCTTAGCTGGAAGATTTGACCTGTTGTGCATGTTTTGGGTTGATGGAGAAAAACCCACTCAGACACAAAAAGAACATGCAAACTGCACAAAGAAAGGCCCGGGAGTCGAACCCAAAACCTTTCTGTGCTAACCTCCACACTGATTGCTTAGAATCTCAACCAAAACCTTTTCTATATTATATCGCTCACAATAATGGAACCAAAAGAAGCCGGTGCAGTTGGTCAGTGAGCAGAACAGGAATAGTCCGGTGTGTGTGTTCTTGTCATGTCGAGTTGCACAGTAAACTGCGAGGTTTGTGTGAGAGGGTCTGACAGCCAGGCTCTGACTACAGCTACCAGCATGTCCGTGTGTGTGTGTGTGTGTGTGTGTGTCCGTGTGTGTGTGTGTGTGTGTGTGTGTGTCCGTGTGTGTGTGTGTGTGTGTGTGTGTTTTTACCCCACAGAACAGAGCGACCCAACATGTGTGTGTGTGTGTGTCAGCTCCTGTGTCACTACTGCTCTGTCTACAGCTACAGCTACAGCTACTATCGTGTAACAATATGCAAGTCTCACGATACGATATTGTCACGGTCTGAACCTCACGGTACGATATTTATTGTGATATCGTGGGAAAGTTCCCGATATTTCGATATTCTACATAATAACAAGACTGACATTATAAAACGCTTTGCCCAGTCGTTTGATGCAACATTTATTGTCATTAGGGATGGAACGAAATCCAAATCTCTCTGTACGATATTTTCACCATAAACATCTCACCGTACGATATTTATTGCAATATTTTGTGTGAATCTGCTCCTTTTTCCTCTAAAAATGCTTCACAGACTTAATCCAAAGAATGAAGATGTAAAAGTGCTTAGAACAGTTATTTCTTCATGTCGTCTGCACTGAAACGGAGCAAAGGATCATGGTCTATGTAGTTCCCTCTGTTTTTTTTTTTTTTTAGCTATTTCTGCATCAGAACTGTTCATTTAAGCAAAGAGACTTGGGATTCGATATATTGTGATGGTCCACGATATTATTGTGAGACCTTTGACGATACGATATCACCAGATTTCGGTTATTGTTACATCCCTAGTGTTTACCCCACAGAGCACAGAGACCCGACATGTGTGTGATTATGTGTGTGTGTCAGTTCCTGTGACATTGCTGCTCTGACTAAAGCTGCTACCACTGCCCCAGTGTGTGTGTGTGTGTGTGTGTGTGTGTGTGTGTGTGTGTGTGTGTGTGTGTGTGTGTGTGTGTGTGTGTGTGTGTGTGTGTGTGTGTGTGTGAGAGCTCCTGTGTCACTGCCTCTTTGACAGCTACTACCACTGCCCCAGTGTGTGTGTGTGTGTGTGTGTGTGTGTATGTGTGTGTGTGTGTGAGCTCCTGTGTCACTGCCTCTTTGACAGCTACTACCACTGCCCCAGTGTGTGTGTGTGTGTGTGTGTGTGTGTGTGTGTGTGTGTGTGTGTGTGTGTGTGTGTGTGTGTGTGTGAGCTCCTGTGTCACTGCCTCTTTGACAGCTACTACCACTGCAACTCCTGTGTGTGTGTTTGCCTCACAGAGAGAAGCTTGTGTGTGTGTGACACAAACTCACACACACACACACACACACGCACACACACAGGCTGTGTGTGTGCGTGAGTTTATGTCACTGCTCTAAACCGACAAGACATATAAGGGACTGCTACTCCCCCTGCCCTCTGTGTGTGCGTCTTTAAGTGTGTGTATACTGTATGTGTGTGTGTCTTTACCCCCGAAGCACAGAGATATGTGTGTGTTTCCGTGTGTGCTCCTGTGTCTCCTCAGATACACTGTTGCTCCCCCTGCTGTGTGTGTGAGTGTGTGTTTTATGTGTGTGTTCCTGTGATAGGTCGAGGGTTTTCAGGGACATTAATGACCTCGTGTGAGTGTCCACGCTCACACAGTTACGTGGGGACTGCTCAGACACTCATGGGGACCAACAGCAGGATCCCGACAGGTGCACAGATTCTGCAGGTCCAGTTTGGTCGGGGTATTTTGGTTGCGCTGGGTTTGGAGTAAGGTTTGATTCTAAGTTGAATGTACAGAGACATTGTAATACTGCTCGCTCATTAAAAACACACATGTAGATTTGGTGCTGAGGCGGCTCCTGCCTGAGATCCAGAATAAACACTTCTACTTGACAAAGATGTCGGGTCACCGGTGAGTCTCCCTGTTTTCAGATGGGTGTGATTGACAGGTGGGTTAGCCAATTAGGGACAGACATGTCAGAAAAAACCCAAAACATCACATAGTTGTGCAGAATTAGTGAAGCAACGACTTGTTAATCTGACATGAGAGAAACGTGATTTTATTCAGATGGACGACCAGTGAGCTCCTTCATTTCACATTTGCCATTGAAATAAACAAATCTTATTGGCTGGCCATGTTTGGTTCTGTGACGCGACGGAGGGAGTGGTGAGTAGACTGATATCTCTCTGTATAATAAAAATACAGAGACATCGTTCTGGACTTAAAAGACGAGCAGATCCCTCCTTGAGAGCACAGATGGGTCGAGGTGTGGGTCAGTCTCCGCGAAATGAATGTGCGTAAGGCATGAAAACTCTACACGTGTGTGTGCTGATGTGCTGTCTGTCTGAGCGTTCTAACATCTAACCCTGATTCTGGCTACTAAGGACTCACTGCTCACAATGACAGGGGCTGACGGGTGCTGACTTATGCTCCTGTCGTTTATTAGTGACACTTGTGCACACAGCAGCAGTGTCAGGTTGGTGCTCCTAAACCCTCTGAGGTCATCATTGAGGTTTAAATATAATTAAAAGTATAAGTAAAAAATTGTTTTGAAAAAAGTTCTGGAAAAAAACTCACACATTGACCCTGTACATACACCATGGACTTAGGGGTGGGCAATATGCAAAAAAAAGTATATTATCAAGACAAATTACACTTTCAATTTGATCACGATTCATGTAAACCTTTGTATCTTAGGTAAGTAAAGTCCTCTGCTTCTCCTGAAAGTTCAGACTTCATTGCACTGCAAAAAAGCTTGGCCAAAATTTAAGATATAAACACTTAAATCTACCAGAAAATGACTTAAAAGTAGTGACATTATCGGTCGGTGCAGCAAGATCATTTTACTTGACAAGTTCTCTTAAAATAAACGACCTCTAGACTAGAATGAAGCCGTCTCTGAACTAGTGAGTAGATAATAAACCTGAAAATAAGACGAATATCCTGATAGAAGTTTTAAAATCTTGGCCAGATCACAGAAATTTGAAGGGTGTGATTGTTAATTCCAAGAGGCAAGGGTGGGAAAAGTTGTTTAAGTGTAGAGCTGTATTCAAGGGAAAAAATAACAGAAAAACAGCAAATCATCACAGAAATGAGAGACAATTACATTTTATCACCATATCTTCCAATCCTCTGAAGAACCTGAGCCTTCAGACTGTGAAGCAGGAGACATTACATCTGTGAGCGCAATAGCAGCATTCATGAGGTGCTCTAATCCTCTTTAAACGGTAAATGTTTGTTAGATTGGATTACATGAGCAAACAAAAACAGCTCATGTCTTTAAATGCTTGAAAACAGCTAAAGTAATTAGCTTAAACAATGTCTGCCTCAATAACACATAACACTAAGCTGCTTATTTCATGCACACGCGACACAAGTGCAGAAAGTGAAGAGCAGGAGAGGAGGATTGGATCAGAAATGAGCATCTCTTGTCCTGAGAAACTTTACCTATGAACTGTTTCAGTGACAAACTTCTGAATCAGGACGACTGCAGCTCTCAGCTTCTGTGGCGTCGTCCAGCTTTTGTTTTGAACTTTTTATTTAGAATTTTTCATTGAACACAACAGTGCCCGAGACAAGTGGTTCAAACATAGGAAGAAAAGTAAATACAAAGTTAAATCAATAATAAATATAGTTAACATATTTATATTTGATCAGCGTACACGTCCAGTAACCTTGACAAAGCAAACAATTATAGAGCTAAGTATTCCATGACCATATTCCACCTTTGATTAAAGAGATCCATTTTAATTTGTAACGATGCAGTCATCTTTTCCATCCAGTACACCTTTGTCAGTCTCTCTTTCCACTCGGCTATTGTTGGTGATTTAACCTGCTTCCAATTTGTGGTAACTATTTTCTTGGCAATCAATAACAGGATACGTAAAACATACCTGTGGTCAGCATTGAAGATTTCAACAGGTATAACGCCCAGCAAATAGAACAGGTCGTCCGAAGGAATTTCTTTTTTCATTATTTTTTCTATCTCTTCTTTGATGTTTTTCCAATATCCTACAACTACTGGACAGTCCCAGAGTATGTGTGTATGGTCCCCTATTTTACCGCATTGTCTCCAACACAAAGCTGTTAAAGGATCTTTAACAAATTTTGAAATAACCAATGGAGTATGAAAGTATCTGATTTTTAACTTCCAATCAAACTCTTTCCATTGCTGCCTGTTTATACCTTTATGACTGTTATTACAAAGTTTATCCCAGTGTTCATCTTCTATGATGGTATTAGACTCCAGTTCCCATTTTTCCTTTATATTATAAGTATTATGAGGAATGTGTGATGATAGTCTTTTATATAGATGGGAGATGTGTTTACTTAAAGGTAGATGTCTTTCTAAAATTGTGATGAAATACTGTTCTATACTATTTGGATTTTTAGCAATTCAGACAGAAGTGCTTTTTTACCACATGCTTTATTCACCTCTGTTTCTGTCAGGAGAAAGTTCAGGGGCTGAGTTTGGGTTGTCCTGTGTCCCTTGTCCAACCAACAACTTCACAATTGATTTCTACCTTTGAAAAACAAATATTTAGTCACAAATTGCATCAAATATATAAATAAGGTAGTAAAGAACGAGCAATATAGGATTTCCAGCGTATCTCACTAACTGCTAGCGTAGCCTAGATTCTTACCTCAAATTTCCCTTCGTTCTATTGAGCGTCGGTAGTCGAAAAAATCTGAGTCCGTTCTCCCGACATCTGTTGTAAATTCGTTCCATTGCCACAGCCGGGAAAATATGGCCTGAGAAAGTTTAATGTAACATCAGGTATCGCCAGGTCCTGCTAATAAATACAGTCTGTTAGCGGACGATAGACTTACGATAGGACGATAGAAAAAAACTTCTATCTACTGTCAAATGAGGTGAAAGAAAATCTAAATGTCACTGCAAAGTTTTTAGAAGACGCTTTCTCTACACAGACACGACACGTCAAAATAAGGAAAAGACAATTCTCCCCGTTTACTCTGTGCACTAACATTTCCGCTGTCAGTCTGAGCCCGAGTTTGTGTTTCGGAGCCCTGATTCGATTGGCCGTTCCGTTGCACTTTTTCGAGGTGGAGGTCGGTTTTCCCCAAGTCCGGAGCACAACAGAACGCAGCATTCGTACACCTTATACCACATGTGTCAAACATGCGGCCCGGGGCCAGATCCGGCCCTCCAAGACCTTTAATCTGGCCCTCGGCTGATTTTTCTATTAAAATACTTAAAATTTTCAGATTTTTCTGTTAATTTTCTGCACTGTTTAGCATAGCAGCGTCTCCGGCGTTTCTGTACGTTGCGACTCCCACCAGAGCAGCACAAATGAAGACTTTCCTCTTTCCAAACGCTCTTAAAGGACGATCGTTTTGACTGTCGACCGTGACCCTCATCAGCAAAATGTCAAAAAATGAGAAAAGCAGATGCTGAGTTCAGGATTTCCCAAGAAAAATAGTCTAATTCTTATTTGTTGACAGAGGTGAATGGGAAATCTGTGCTCAGTGTGTTTGGAACAAGTGGCGTTGCTCGAGGAATATAATCTTAAACACCACTACGAGACACGGAGAAAAATACAATAACTTGAAGAGAGAACTGAGTTTTCTGATCCGGCCCTTTTGGGATCAAAGTAGGTTGCATACGGCCCCGGACCAAAATGAGTTTGACACCCCTGCCTTATACCTTGTGCAATCCCTTTTTTTTACGCGAGATGTATCGTCACAAAGAGACGGACGAGTAAATTCATTATAAACTCTATTCACGCTTACGTCACAAAACCGGCAGACGTTTGGAAACATGCGGATGATGATTTCCGATGGCGATAGTAACTCTGACAAAATCTGGGAAAACTAAGAAAATGGCCCGGTTTTCTTCAACTAGATGTAATTGTATTCTTTCTTTCTTCGTTTTATTAATTGCCTTTTAATTTGTGTATTATAATTTGTCTAACTTAAAAAAAAAAAAGATGGCATTATAGAGTTCTGTTATGTTCAGCAGATCAACAGTTAGAAGAAGCTGCCTGACAGTGAAGCTGAGATTAGTCCCGTTCTCCATGAAAAGCTTTGGCAGGTTGTGAAGACGCTGCCGCTGAATCCTCGGTTTTTATCGCATGCCCAGTGTCGGTGATAAACATCTTCGGGTAAGCGTGAATAGACCCTATATTCAATCAGCTGATGCACCTTGAAGTGCCTGGAAGTGACATTTCAAAACTCTGAAGTGTCCCAGCAGGAGCCCACAGATATCAGCCTCACAGAGCGATTTGAATCCTCACGATATTTGAGATCACAAACTCATGAGAATCCATCTGGCTCAGCTTCAAATATTCATCATGACGTTCCTCCTTTTCCCGATCTCTTCCTACTTTTCCAGAGTTTTGCATCTTTCAGTTAGCGAGGTTACACTAAAATATAAATAAGGATTATGTATAATAGAGGTGAGGAGGATTTTTGAGGCTGATCACTGATAAGAATCATATGCATTTTTTTGACACCTCTAATGTGTAGGGTTAGCTCAGGGGTGCCCACACTTTTTCAGCAAGTCAAGATGATCCGCCTACTACAAAAATGCAAATCATTTCTTTATTTCTAAATATATTGAGAATCAGTCATGGTGGAACGGTACTTGAACTTAATGAATGAATCTTCACGTGGGAAAAGGCCGACTCACATGAATACGTTTTATAGATCTAGCTCCATTTTATCTGATAAATGTTAATCTAAGCTGAAAAGAAAACCAAGCAGACTTTACTGCACTGAAACACTCTGTTACTCTTTTTTGGACCCTCACCCACAGTTTGAGAACCCTTCTTTAAGAGAACTTCTACTGGCACTTACAGAAAACTGTGAGTGTGTAGGATTTTTAAACCCATTTTTTCCAAGTTCCTAACTAGAGATACATTATCTTACTGGTTTCGCAGTGGTATTTAGCCTCTGCACATTTACCAAACACACGTCGTGACAAATACAGATGCAGATACAGATTTGTGAACTTTAATTGGGAAAACTTCAACCACATGCGGCTGCAGGCCGGCTGCAGGCCTGCTCTGTGCCTGCTTTGGGTCAACACTGTAACATACATTCAGATTAGTTTATGCATTTCGTCTTCCTCTTCTAATCAGCGCATTGAGGAGTGTGCGCTATACGCAGGGAGGAGCGAAAAGGCTCCAAACGAGCGCACAGGCTGCAGCGGGAAGCCTTGTACACTCCCGCACACTAGTACAAGTTGATTGCCAAGAGCAGCGGCCATAATGAAATATGATCGCACTTGTCGAGTGTCACATCTTGAGTCCGTGATAAGACCAAGTCCAAGCGCCTTCAAAACCGAGAAAAGACCGAGTCCAAAGGCAGGACAGTCCGAGACAGGACCAAGGCCGTAAAAAAACAGTCTCGGGTCGGTCTCGAGACCACGACCGGGCTCAAGTACTACGACACTACGATCTACCCACAGTACTTTGGCGATCGACTGGCAGATCGTGATGAACATATTGAGCACCCCTGTGTGACTGTTTCCACTCTATAATCATAACAAAAGCAAATGCACTGCGGTCATTCTAACCACACTTCATGAAAATACAAATACAGCCATGTAGATCACTGTGTCTGTGGAGCTAACACACACACACACACTTACACACACACAAACACACACATAGTGCAGTCCCATTGGAGCAGATGCTAACTGAGTCATGATCGCACCAGCGCTTAACGTTATTGTCTCATCGTTCTAATCTCAAAACAATATGTCTAATTAAACGTCTTAACAAAGCCCAGCCTTCTCCGGCAGGATGGGCCCAGCTTCAGGGAGACGACAACATTATCTGCTCCATATGGTCCTGCTGACAGTGACAGTGAAGAAGAGGAGGAGGAGGACGGGGTCTTCCTCTGGGGGTGAGTCTGACAGCTCTGTTCGTCTTCAGCCCTTCATTTGGCGCAGTGGAGTTTTCCGACGTGCTTCGCCGGCCCCGGAGCTATGCAGATGAACCATGGCGAGAGTGGAGGACCGAAGGGCACAGGTCACCGGGAGACGAAGAGAGGAAGTGACACGGACGGGTTTGACAAGAAGAGAAACGGAAAAGAAAGATTTATGCGAGGAGAAAGCCGAGTCTGTGTTTCCAAAGTAGACACTGTGTAGATGCTTTTGCAGTGACGTCGTGCTGGGGGTGTTCTGCGTGTGCTTTTATGGCGGAACGTTCATCAGTTACCACGGCGACACAATGCTAACATTAGCAAACCCCGTCAGAGTTTTAAGATACAACACAAAACGACATATTTTCAAGAGTCTGTGACCGATACGAGCGTTTATGGTCCTGTTGTAGTTCCAGCTGAGTCAATTCTTTAAGGTCACGTTGCGTTAAAATAAAGATCAGATTAAAGCTCTTCTTAAAGATCTTTAGACAGAGCAGTGTTTACAGTTATCATCAAGGGAATGTTGATGACTCCAGCAGCAAAGAGTGATGAGTGCATAAAGAGAAAGTGAAGTGCAGGACTGGTTTAAAAATGGTCATCTTTTGTTCTAATTAACTTGATCTTTATCATAGACTATATATATATATATATATATATATATATATATATATATATATACACAGTGATCCCTCATTTATCGCGGGGGTTACGTTCCGAAAAGAACCCGCGATAGGCGAAATCCGTGAAGTATCAGCTTTATTTTTTACAATTATTATACAATACAATACTGAACTATAGAATGAAACCAAAGATCAAATCCTGTTTTCAGGCTCAAGCATTTAAAAATATAAACGTTTTCTTACAAATAACTATGATAGTTTTAAAAAAATGCTGTAAAATAATAATTCATACGAACACGAGGTTGGACATTGTGACTCACGTCTATTTCACAGTGCCTCTGACTGAGCCTCTTCCTCCTGATGCGTCTCTTTCTCCTGAAGGCTGTGGTGCAGGTGTCTTCTCCCGTCGTCCTTATGTTATTTTCCTCCTTCTTTATGGCACCATGTTTTCTTTTCTGTGGGAGACGCTCCAAACAGCTCTTTGAGTGTTAAAGGTTGCCGACCCCTGGTCTAAGTGAAAGACCAGTCAACTTTTATCACTTCTAGACTACAGTCCCTTGGCCAATCAGGATTCAGAACACAATGCACTGTTAAAAAAAATAAAAATAAAAAAGCATAAAAAAATCCGCGAAACAGCGAAGCCGCGAAAGATGAACCGCGTTATAGCGAGGGATCATTGTATATGAGTGGACTAAGCTAACCTGTGTGCCAAACAGGAAGTGCTCCAGGAGGCTCTTCCGGCTCCTTCTCTCCCTTTTTCCCATTGACTTACATTGGGATCTTCTCGCTCCTCTCTCTGTAACTCCTGCAGTGAGCTGCTCTACATCATCCTGAATTTCTTTTTTGCTATTTTGTCCGTCAAAAAAAATCCTATTCATAACAGAGCTGACTCCAGATTCGCCCCTGTAGCCGTTAGCATCGCGAGCCTCATTTGAGCGGCGCTAAACGCTATGGGTGACGTCACACTCAAATCTGCGCTTCAAAGTTTTTCGTAAAAAATAAAATAATGAAAAAAGTGGCCAAAGCACCACTATTAGGGATGAGCATTTGATAAAATTTTCTTAATCGATCGTCAGGAGAATTAACGATTTATTTTCGATTACTCATTATCATTTTTTATTAAAATTAGCACAAAAAAACAGCTCTTTCCTTGTGGGCTGATGTGTTCAGCTTCTGTCGGACTAAAGGACTCGGCTCAGTGGAATATGAGTGTTCTCTCTGTGACAGGATGTTCTGCTGATGGTGAGTCTGTTCTGTGCGTATGTCGCGTTGGAGATGGTTCATGTTTTCAGAGATCAGACGAGTGCAGGTCGTACGTGTGCAGGTTTAGCAGTTCTTTATTTAACCGTCATTTCACTTTATTTATGTTGGTCACTTTATTTACTTTGGCGACTGTTGTGATGAAACGACTGAAAAGTGTTTGTCTTTTGGACCCATGCGCACTCAACTGTTGCAGTAACCGGGATATGGCGTGTACATGCACCATAATGAAACCGGGACACTCAAAAAACCCGATCACACCCGGGACACTGATGTGCAGGTAAACGCACTCTGAGGAATATAGTGATCTCCAAGGAACCAGAGCCGAGACGTGGGACTGTGGGGCCACAACTCCAGTGTTTGTGCTGTGAGACACAGCCTCCACTCCTCAGACTACATTACGCACAGACACCTACATTCAGTTTGTCGATTAAAATGAACGTGATCGATGAAATTCTTAACAATCAATTATCGATTAGTCGACTAATCCTGTCCATCCCGAACCACTACCACAAGATTTATGTTAGGAGAACACCAACTCTTGCTTGTCTCTGAGGATTAACATTAACTGAAATATTGTGAAACTGTATAATCAAAAGTCTCAAATTCAGTGTTTTGGTGCATGAATAGCCAAAAAAAAACAAAGGAAACTACATAGACCATGACCCTTTGCTCCATTTCAGTGGAAAAATAACTGTCATTAAGCACCGTTAAACCTTCATTTTATGGATTATGACAGAACCAAAGGCAGCATATTCACAGTTTTGTTAGCCTCCACAAAATTTCGCAGATATATATCATACCGTGAGATGTATATTGTAGAAATAAACAGTGAGATGAGGATATTATTACATCCCAGCTTGTCACTCGGCGGGAAGGGTCTGGACAACCACGAGACTCCAGCAGGTTAAAGGAGAGAAGATGGAGAAGCTGAGAACGTCGATGATTCTGCCGCTGTGGTTGATGCTCGAAAATTCTGAAGATTTGACCTCTTACCTCAACTCAGACAAACACAATAAGTAGTTTCAACGTGGAAACTCGTGTGGAAGCGTTTACGTCAATGTGACAGGAGTTTGGGATCAGAGGACAACATGGATTCAAACTGAGAGAGATTTTGTTTTAAAATACACTGATGGTTCTTCTACTGCTTCAGACATGTTTAAACCAAACTCCATTATGCTTCTCGGAGTCATCAGTAATACAACTTTGTGAAAACTCCTTAAATAATTTATTCATAAGCAATTTGCCAACAAGAAACAACACCTCCCCTCACCTAATCCTCCTGACACAACAACAGGGGCTTTTATATCGTTCCCATCAGACGTCTGGGATCCGAAACACACACTTCTCCAAAACTTTACTTCACTCGCAAGGACCACGTGTGCAAAGAGAAAAGAGTTTATTATATGGAGACGAGGCGGGTCGGCTGGGTTGAGACTCAGGGTGGGGGGTTCAGTCTCAATCTCCACATGGCCCAGCAGGACGGGACTCCCCTCGTAGGCGTCTTATGTCTGGAAAAGAACAGATCGGGGTTGGGAGGGTGGGGTCCAGTTATTCGGGACAAACTGGGTTTCTGGGATAAGCTGCTATAAATGGGCTTCTGGGAAATTGAGGTGTGGCAGAAGTGAGCTGTGATTCGCTGGAGAGGAGTTGAGGTGTTGTCCTGCTCCTCAACCTAAGTTAATCATATTACAATCAACTACAACTGACTACAACTACAAGATCTGAGTCTGGTCACCGGTCCATTTCCTGAGTTCAGATGGGCGTGAATTAGCCAATCACAGACAAGCATATCCCGTCAGTATCAAAACAATAATCTTTTATTTCATCACTGAACTTTACAAATCTGACTGGATGATCCCGTTTGTCCGGGCTTGAGATGCGATGGAGGGCGTGGGGACCAGACTGATCAATCTGTACAAAAATACTGAGAGCGATCAGTCTGAACGTGCCAGGCAAATGAATCAGTAAAGATAAACCTGCACTGTGTAACTTTTCGGTTGGGGGTCTTGTTTCTTGTTACCATCTTGTTTCTATGGCAGCGATCTCCAACCTTTTGCGTCTGGTGAGCTACGTTTACAAAATGAAAATGCCGATGAGCTACTCATTTTAGCGGTCGCAAGAAATTGAGTTGATATAAGTGTTTAGTGTTGTGGCCATACCGGCTCCTGTCAGATCTCAGGGCCTGGTCAGTTCTTGGATGGGAGACGCTGGGAATTCCAGGTGCCACAGGGGGGCGCCAGTCACAAAAACTGTTGTTGTGTCCTTAGGCAAGGCACATCACCCACATAGCCTAGTATGAAAGTGATGTGCTTGTGAGTGAGTGGTGGTGGTGGTCGGAGGGGCCGATGGTGCAGATCGGAACCTCACTTCTGTCAGTCTGCCCCAGGGCAGCTGTGGCTACAGTAGTAGCACCACCACCTGGTCTGGAGTGAATGAATAATGCTCTGTAAAGCGTCTGTCCTGAAAAGAGCTGAAACTGATGCATTATTATCATTATTATTATTATTATTATTACAGTTAGATGCCTATAAAACCTAAAACCATTGTCCATTTATTAGAGCACAAAGTTTTAAAAAAAATAACACATTTACAAGGGTAATTAATCAAATTTGAGTTATTCAGTACAGTTTGTCATTTCTCTGCTTTGAATGTTCCTTAGTATGACATTAAACAGCTCTACTTTACATTTATTCAATTGCAGGTGGTTTTATAGCTCAAAAATACCTAGAAAAAGTGTTGCCTCTCTACAGATCTGACCTGTAACTTGGTCTAGTTTGGTCTCCATGACGATAGAAAGGTTTAATATCATACTCTGTGAGACATTCCAGACAAAGCAATAACATCTCCATGAAGGAAAGTATTTGACGGACCCTCCACCAGAAAAGTTACACAATGCGCCTTTAAAGTTGTGCACATGTTCGTTGTTGTTGCCGTTGGGCGTGTGCTCTCCTCGGCGCTCATGAACACAGAGAGTCAGAGCGGTGGAGATCTTCAAATCTGGAAGAAACCCACTCTCAGCGCCTGTGTGATCTTGTTCTTTTGTCTGGAGACCACAGCGGGCGAAGAGTTTAAGTAGAGACCGAGAGCTTTTCCGTCCGACTCCTTCACGCTGACCTTAACCACCTGTCACTCTCACTCTCCATCTTTCACACACTCGAGAACCGATCCTGATGCACTCGCTGAGCTGCTGCACATCTCCAAGTTCCAGGTCTGTATGTGTGGAGTTTGCATGTTCTACCTGTGTCCGGGTAGGTTTCCTCTGGTTTCCCCCATCAACCCAAAATCATGCACAACAGGTCAAATCTTCAGACTAACCTGGAATTTACACCAGGAGCATCAGCAACTCGTAATGTCGGCAGAGCTGCGTATTCACACGAACGTTTAAAAGGTTCAGTTTACCCCAGAGCTGCTCCTGTGATGCCTCCTCTGTGCACATTTAAACACTAAACTTTTTACATTGTTTACATATTCACTGATGTTTGGATGAATTAGGTTTCAAATCACAATACAACACTCGACAACGAGAGAGTCGATGCTTTTGCAGGGATAACGAGCCGTATCTGAGGCGCTGCATAAATGAAACTTCTCACCATTTCACTTTGTTTGTCTGCACCAGGCGCCTTTTCCTTCAGAAGTTGTTCTTGTAAAGTTTCTATCTACTGTGGTGAAGTGTTTTATATTCCGTGGCTGTAAACTTTCCGTAGTCCATCACGACTTATTCCTCGAGCTCCTGGTGTGACGCACGGTGCACTGTAAACCTGGATAAGTAAAAAAAAATATGAGGCAAACAATTGTATCAATTATTTTAAATTGATGAACTTAAAAGTCACAATCTTCCAGAACTTAAAATGTTGCTTTGCTACTTTACCTTTTGAAGCTGCCCACACACATCTGAATTAAAACTGTTCATTCAGCTCAACTCAAATATTTGCAGTTTATTTGCAGTTTCTGTTCTTAAATTGGGAGTTTTCATTCAATTAATTCAATTCATTTAATTAATTTTCAGTTTTGTAGTTCATGATTTTGTACAAACAATCCAGTACATCAGCTGCTAAGTATCGACACACATTATAGTATACATATATTATACTATACACACATTATATTATATAGACACAGTATACACATAGTATATTATACACGCATTACATATTATTTTTTATTACTTATTTCTACGCCTTGAAGGTGGAAAAACATTGTCTAAAAATATGAAACCCAGCAATACGTACCAAAAAAGTGACATAAATGTAGTTAATACATACATCCTCCTCTCCAGCGAATCACAGCTCACTTCTGCCATGCCTCAATTTCCCAGAAGCCTCTTTGTAGCAGCCTAACCCGAATAACTCGACCCCACCCTCCCATTCCATATCTGTTCACTTCCCGACATAAGACGCCTACGAGATGGGGGGTCCCGTCCTGCTGGGCCATGTGAAAACTAAGACTGTACCCCCCACCCTGAGTCTCAACCCAGCCGACCCCGACAATCACCCCGATCGCACAGATTTCAGCGGGTTCTGTGTCGACGATCGGCCCAGAAACGGCCCAGTCCCATCGTGTTTACTCTGCAGCTCATCTCAGTGCCGGGGTTACACGAGCGCCGGGACCAGAGCCATTTAAAACAGACGGAAATAAACAGGAGGAGGAGCGGCCCGAGCTCGTCTGCTCGTTTGTTCGTGGGTCTCTTTGGAAAAACAAGTGGCACAGTGACAAAGCGATTAGCCCTCTCAAGAGAAGGTCACGGGTTCAGTACGAGCGCTCACGGTCGGGAACAGCGTTTTGTAAATAATGAGGTCCGTCATTTGAGTGTTTTAGTTCGGTGCTTTGAAGAAGAGAGAGAAAGAGAAAAGAGAGTGAAGGGAGAGATGGCAAAGAGGGAGAGAGGGAAGGGGTGAGAAGACGAGGAGAGAGAACAAACGGGGAGAGGGAGAAGAGAGAAAACAATGGATGGGAAGAGTGAGAGGAGAGAGGGATCTAACAGAGCGAGGTGGGGAGTTTAGCGGAGGAGAAAGGAGGAGAGAGAGTGGGGAAGTGGAGAGAGGTAGAAAAAAGAGAAAGGTCGTAAGAGAGAAGGGGAGAAAACATCACGAGGAGCGAAAGAGTGGAGAGAGAAGAGGAGGAGGAGAGAAAACAAAGAGCTTAGGAAGAGAGAGGAGAGAATGATAGAACAGAGAAAGAGGTGGGAAGGATGAAGGGAGGGAAAGAGAGATGGGGCACAGAGAGTGGGGAAGGAGAGAGAGAAGAGAGACGGGGGATACAGGGGGAGGAAAGAGATAGAGCTGAGAGAAGAGGAGAAAAGGGGGTACAGAGGGAGGAGAGCGAGATAGGGATGAGAGAAAGGAGAAAGAGGGGGTACAGAGAGAGAAAAGAGAGACAAAGAGAGACAGGGATGAGGGAGAAAAGAAAGAGGGGGTACAGAGGGAGGAAAAAGAGATGGGGCGAGAGAAGAGAAGAAAAGGGGGTACAGAAGGAGAAAAGAGAAATAGAGACAAGAGGGAGGAGAAAAGAGGAGAAAGAGGGGGTAGAGAGGGAGAAAAGAGAGATAGAGATGAGAGAAGAGGGGAAAAGAGGAGAAAGAGGGGGTACAGAAGGAGAAAAGAGAGATAGAGACGAGAGAGGAGGGGAAAAGAGGAGAAAGAGGGGGTACAGAGGGAGAAAAGAGAGATAAAGACGAGAGACGAGAGAGGAGAAAGAGGGGTACAGAGGGAGAAAAGAGAAACAGAGACAAGAGGAAGGAGAAAAGAGGAGAAAGAGGAGGTACAGAGGGAGGAAAGAGAGACAGAGATGAGAGAAGAGGAGAAAGAGGGGGTACAGAGAGAGGAAACAGAGATAAGGCTGAGAGAAGAGGAGAAAAGAGAAGAAAAGAGGGGGTACAGAGGGAGAAAAGAGAAACAGAGACAAGAGGAAGGAGAAAAGAGGAGGAAGAGGAGGTACAGAGGGAGGAAAGAGAGATAGAGATGAGAGAAGAGGAGAAAAGAGGGGGTACAGAGGAAGGAAAAAGAGATAGGGACGAGAGAAAAACAGAGAAGAGAGGTAGAAAAGAGAGAGACTCGAGGGCAAACATGGTGATTGTCCATTTGAACAAAATAATAAAGTGCTTGAATGAAGGAGCGATTATCTTGAGTACATTTTGAACCAGAACAAGTCAACAACAAGTGATTTAAGATGTAAAAAGGAAAAAAGCTTATTGCAAACTGAGGAAATCATGTTAAATCATGTTTTTTTAGAAGAGTTTTTGTGCTGTTTTTGTCACATGTGTCATAAAAAATACACTTCATCTGTTCCGGACATGGGCTGGTCTGAGGTACATTAAAATCAGTTCGTTTTGAATAGCAAAAACGGTAAATTGTCACGTTTATCAACCACTCTGCAGTTTATACACCACTGTGAACAAACACTGGGGCTGAAGGGAGGATAAGTGTCTTGCCAAAGGACACAACTACAGCTCGAGTTAGTGGACGAACCCTCTACCAATGGAGAAACTGCTGCGTATATTAGTCAAAAGTAAAAAAAACAAAAACAAAGCAAAAAACAGTTTAAGAACACGTTTCATCGTAGTTTTCATTTTATTATTCTTTTGTTTGTCTTCTAACACTCTCACCTCACGTCAAGAAGGTTCCAGGTTCCACTCCCGAGCCTTTCTGTGCGGAGTCTGCATGTTCTCTCCGTGTCTGGGTTAGAGGAGGGCGATATATACTTTTTAAAACTCGATATATAGATTTTGACATATTGTATATATGGATATGACGCTTATATTTACTTCCAATTTTGCCGCTTCTCTCGTTTGTCCTCCCTGTGCTCGGTTTCCTCGCCCTCCCCTCGTGTCTCATTCCAAACGGCCTGTGAACGCCCGATGTTCAGACCAAAGCTTCAGCACCACCGACTTTTTCCACCATTTACCTCCTCGGCATCAGCAGCGCATCCTGCGTCACAGAGAGAACACTCATATTCACACTCACATCCCTTTAGTCCGACAGAAGCTGAAGCAGGAGAGAGGCGTTTCTTTAGCGTTTATAGTTTATGCAAATTAGCCGTGCTGTTTCAAGTTCTGTCTCCGTAAAACGTAAAACAAATGTGCCGAAGCTGCGTTAAACACGTCACTGTTTCGATGTGGCTCTGTCGTAGTTCTGGTTTATTTGTTGTAAAGTTTATTTGTGCAGGAGATTTGCATGGATAATCTGCTGCAGAGTTGAACTTGTACAGTCGTGTTTGGAAACGTTCAGTTTGATCTGTGCAGTGGATTGTGGGATACCTCAGAGCTCCTGACGCTGGGGAGGAACGTGGGTCTGTGAAAATAAGGAACCTCCAGAGCTTCAGGCGAAAGGAGCTCAGGGTTCTGGTTATCGTTTGGTTAAGAGTGAGCTTGAGCTGTTTTATTTTTGAACGAAAAGAACTTAAAAAATACATGAACTGCCGACCTCTTTGCACTTCAGTAAAAAAAAAAAGACCTTGTGGAACTTTGGCATGTTTGTTTTACAGTAGTTTTTGAGGGGTTATTTTTCGTGTAAAGATATCGAGGTATAGCAAAATATATCAAGATATATTTTTTGCTCCATATCGCCCTGCCCTAATCTGGTTGGGTTTCCCTCATCAACCCCAAACATGCACAACAAGTCAAATCCTCCAGCTGAGGTAGTCCTGACCAAGACCCACTGCTCCTGACAGGTTTACGGGTCAAATGCAGAGGACACGTTTTCTTTTGGGGGCAATAGACACTTTCATCTGAACCTTGTAGCTGGTTCTTGCCCATCCTCACGTTTCACCTTCACCCTCCTCCTCTTCTTCTTCTTCTTCTTCAGCCTCCTGAGCCTCACAGAGTCGGGGAATCCACTGATCCACGTGAGAAGCAGCCGTATCGACGTGTGCTGCCCCCGGTGGCTGTGTCCTTGTACTGTCACTGATTTACACTTCAGTCACACGTGTCGATTCCTCCCACACAAACGGACGCGAGGCTCAGACCAGCTGTTCGGGGCATTGTCTCTGCAGCCTCCCTGAAGGCTGAAAATACACTTAAAGGTGCGCTCGTCCCCATGGTGACGGTATTGATCTGCCTGGAATGTTCCACTGTATGGCATTAAACGTACAAACTTTTGTCTATGAAAAATGTCTGTGAAAATTACAGGGAATAACTGTGAAATGGCAACAGTAATAAATAATAATCAAATAAAATCATTTATTACTGTAGTTCAAACATTAAATTACCTTTAATCAAGAAACTGATCAAAACTTTATTATTTACATATGTAATATGTGGAAATTGTGGTGGAAAACTGTGAAACGCCAGCAGTACTAGACTCATAAAAGACAAAATAGAATGTTACTGTAGTATAAATCACCTTAAATCAAGAAATTGCCTAAAACTATTTTTTTTTTCTGGAATTTGTTGTTGAAAACAGAAATTTCCATAGTAATAGACTTTTACCCTCTTTGCCAACTCATATTAATGCATGGATAACATATTTTTAATAATAATAATAATAATAATAATACATTTTATTTGTTTGGCGCCTTTCTGGACACTTTCTGGTCGCTTTACAACAACGTAAACAGATTAAATACGATTAAAACATACATAAAATAATTAAAACATACATAAAACTTACCATTATGTGTAAATGTCAATGCAAAATAACACAAAATGCCCATTAATTGACCATAAAAGGCTTCCACAGACCGTGTATGGCACAAAACAGAGTACAGAGGCTGGGGCAGGGTCCTGCACGGGTTCAGGTACCGCGGATAATCTGAGGGGTGAACCTCAAATTTAAATGAAACGGGTGAAAAATGTTGTGCTGTGTCGGATGTGGGTTCGGGTCGGATGCAGGAGAGTGCGGGTCTAATCTGCGGTTCTCAAAACATCATGTGCGAACAAAACACAGGGCTGTATTTTAGTGAAATGCAAAAATGTCATTCTTTTTACAAGGTGATTACATGTAAAATCCATGTTTTTGCTGCACACATTCCCAGAAATCTCTGCCACTTTCATTTTCAAACTCCCGAGGAACTGAAAAGAAAATCAGTGAGTGGAGAGTGTAAAGTTGTGGCTCTTTTTCGGCTCTCGGACTGATTTTCATTCGGGTGCAGTTCGGGTGTCAGTGTGTATTTATAGCAGGTCAAACCGGGCGCAGAATTTTATTTCAATTTTGTCGGAAAACGGGTCGGGTGTGGACTGAGGTATGACGGGTTTGGGCAGGTGCAGTTTGTCAGAATCAGACCTGTGCAGGACTCTGGGCTGAGGTCAAAAGCCACTGTGGTTCGTCGTCATCAAGGAGACGTATTAAACAAGACAATCGTTTGGAAGGATTTCGACCAAGGATCAAGGTTCTATTGTAAAAGACTCGTAAAAGGGAACGACAGAATCATCGTGGTGAACATGAACAAGCCTTGGGGGATGATCTCAAAGACACGTGCACTTCAAATTCATGACGAAAAGAGAACAAAGAACCAACTCTTTGTTTGGACGGTAACATTTGATTGCATTTCATCTGTGTATAGGATTCTTCTTCACTGTCGCTTTATCTGTTGAGTCAATTTTTCCGGGTTAATATTAGGCTGCTTGTCGTGTGAAATGATATTAGCTAGAAGGCCGCCCCACCTGTCCACCGTGAGTCTTATTCGTTTGAACGAGTGTTTCCACGATCCCTCGTTAAGTTGCCTGTTCAGTAAATAGAATTCCTCTTCACCCTCCGTTCTGTTGACAGGCATGAAAACGGGTCAGGGTTGAAAAAAGGCGAGAAGGGTGAGCGGGGTACATCCACTCATGCCTGATCGATACAACGGGCCTCGCCTCCCGGGAGAGCCTGATTCTGCTGAAATCCTACAAGACATATAGATTAGATTTATTGTCATTGTACAAAATACAACAACACTTCGACGGAGCAAAACTGCAGCAGTAAAAGTGATAAGATATAGACACATTCTCACATCCATACCAATAAAACATGAAATAAATAAATCGGTTATGGCGCCGTGTCCCTGCAGGACTTTTATCTGTGCCTGTGCTCCTGGTGCACGTCCTCTGCTCGTGGGTAGAAGCTGTTGTGCAGCCTGTTTGTGCATCTAAGGGGAGTTTGAAGCCTTCCCGAGGGCAGAGTGCAGAAGAGGCAGTTCCCAGGATGTTGGAGGCCTGTGTGCAGAGATTTGAGGAGTAGATGGTGGCTCAGCAGGATGTCAGAATGCTTTCAACGGTATACCGACAGAATAGAATTGTCTTAAAGATTAAGACAGAAACTGGTCCACCCAAAGGACAAAACCCGAGTCACAGATAAAGCGATGTGGTCTTCTCTATTCAGTGTAGTGACGACTGCAGTGAGCTACACTGGAGAAACAAAACAGCCACTGGACAAGAGGATGAACCAGCACAGGCGGGAGAGCCAGAGTGGACCTCAGTCTGCTGTACATCTGCACCTAAAAGGACCTCAGTCTGCCGTACATCTGCACCTAAAAGCTACGGGCCACTTGTTTGACCACAGTGAGGTACAGATATTAGCCAGAGAAAAGAATTGGTTTGAGGGGGAGTTAAAGAGGCGATTTTTGTTTAGAAAGAACTCCATCCTCAAACCTAAATCAAAACAAACAAAGAAAACAACAGGTGTGGCCAGGGCAGGTCCAGAGGAGTGAAAACACCTGTTATGGCCCTGTATGATTCTGCTAATATGACCCCCACACTCAGGGCAAGTTCAATAGGCCGAGCTAACAGAAACTGTAAACAAGTAGGTGTGTTAGTTTCAGAGAAGTTTCAGTGTATTTAGCTCCTCCCTGCAGACAGATTTAAGGTCCTCCAATATTCTGACCAGAACTGAAGAAGCAGCTTGGATGAACTGCGAAAAGTTTTCGACCAAAATAAACTTTTGTCCAGGTGACAAATTTAATTTCTCCTTTTGCCCTGGATTCTACCTGAACGACAGGGATTTTACACATCACTGTCACAAGTTTGTGATTGTATGAACATTTTTGATCTCTGTACTGAATGCCACACAGGGCGAATGAGGTCTAGATACTCAAGAACTCAGACTTTCAAAAAAAAAAAAAAAAGTATCATTATGTGGAGCCAAAGAAATTGCTTTTAGGAACACATGAAAATAGGAAAGACCGGTTTGCAGTTTGCCTGATATGTCACTATCAAAGAGACATTGAAATATCTTCTACAGTCAAATCTTGGGCTAAATAGTAGTGCCCCCATGAGAGAGTCAGGGGAAGATGTTCTGAGCGACATTAGTGATGGACACATATTTAAAAAGAAAGAGTTTTTCCAAGCAAAATCTATCCCGTTTAAAACTAATGCTCTATCAGGATGTTTGTGAGGTCGCCAATCCCTTAGATCTGCAAAGGCTAAACATAAAGTGCTGCTGTTCATGTGTCTGTTGCCAGTTTAGCACCACCCGTGAGGTCTGACACTGACCATATGTCACTTGTGCTTTTACGCAGAGAGAACGACCAAAACGTTTAGGCATTCAAAGGTTTTCAGTGAACTGGTGATTGACATGAAGGAACTGGAGGAGACGGGAATCTTGACATCGCATCGAAGGATATGTGGAGCATTATATTTCATTGCTGGAGACAACCTGGGGTCCCATTGTACTGGAGGCTTCTCAGAAAATTTCACTTCTTCACAATACTTTTGTTGGTATTGGTTAGTAGCCAAAATGAATTTGAGAGTGACAGTCCAAATGTTTGTGGACCACTGCGCACGACTGACGAGTAAAATTCTGCTTCTGAGCATCTCTAAAATAAAGATGCACCTGAAGGAGTAAATTTGCCTTCAGTTCTTTACACCGCTTCCACATTTGTCAGCCAGGTCTGACTCCGTGTCTGGGGCATGACATCTCTGAAGGCATTTGGACATATGCCGTAGTGTTTTATCTTAAATATTTCATAAAGCAAACCTCACTTACTCCACTCTCCAGCGGCGCATTTATCAGTTCAAATACTGTTTGTCTGCTGCTTCTACAAAGTCATGTCGAGTCAAACCTCTAGGAAAAAAGCTGTCAGGACAGGCCATACAGAACTGAACGAGCTGAGGCTACTGCCTGCTATAATCGGTGACAGAGTGAAAGAAAATATCTGTTTCAGAGGTTGCATTTCTTGATGTTCTTATTCAAGGATATTTAGAGTTAAGAAAAGCTATTTCCAAGCACAACACTGAAACCCAAGCATCATTATTTACGCCATTACCCAGCGCTTATTCTGAAATTGAGCCCTTGATTAGACTTTGGACTATGAGATCTGAAAGTAAACATAGTTATTTTAAGACATGTGCAAGAAACCTAAAGGATTTCTAAAACCTCTGCTTTACTCTCTCTCAAAGACATCAGATGCTGCAGGCTTATCTTTCAGCATGTGCACTTGGCCAGGCTCTTCTGCAGTGTTGCCAGATTGGACGGGTTCCTGCCCAGTTGGGCTTCATTTAACTATGTCAGGCGGGGAGGGGAAGCTTTAGGCGAGCAGATAATATCTGGGATACTTTCAACAAGTTTGGGTGGGTTTTTTGTTTTCACACCAATCAATGCAATACACAGTAACACAAGGAACCGTTTTGGACTTTCACTCCTGTCCAGTCTTATGGAGCTGCACTCCGGCCTGAGCAGAGGTGAGTGGACGTCCACTACGTTCAGACCTCCTCAGCAGCTGTTACAGAGATTCAGTTCTTCGATGTATGAGTACTCAGGCTCTGCGTTTGCAGCTGTTCTTGCAGTAGCCGAAACTACAGCCACTGATGATACTCGTGTTTATACGTGATGAAAACGCTGTCCTACGTTTTACCAAAGGTTTTACATAACACGTTTTCTCAATCCTGCCAATGTTTTTAAAAAGCCCATAGGTTATGCTACATGTTTATTCAAATATTAGACTAAATTACATTTTTTTCTGTGATAAATGAAAGTAAGTTTTACATTTAACATTTTAAACACACACTATCCATTCTCTGCAAATAATGACTCCAGTCCACAAAACTGCACGATTATAATCCAATTTGTGGTGTTCTTTGAAAGTAAAAAAGCAGTGTTTCCTCATGTGTTTGTTTACGCAGACAGTGTGAGGTGAAGCTGCAGATTAGCGAGACTCTACTTCCTGTGGACTTTATCTCCTCTTTTACGCTTTTAAAGATCCTGTATCTGAAGTATTGCACCGCATTTCACAAATAATAATAACACAGTTTTCTTCTATACTATTCTATTCTATACGATTCTATTTCGATCTAAACTAGAAGTGCAGAGTCTGATCTTTGAACACTTCAGAGTCTCAGAGCGAGTGGTTTTACTGTAGACAGGAAACAGCTGACGCCATCGCGCTCACAGCTTTATATCCTGTGGTCCACACACAGATCCCGCTGCAGTGTTTGCGATCAGAGATTTTTAGTCTCATAAGTTTCTCCTCATGTCTGTGATGAGTGCTTTTTGTCGCACCTTTAAAAATCATTTAAGACTGAAAAATCCTGTAGTGTGTGACGGCCTTAACTCACATATTTCATCATAATCTGAACACTGATCTGGACATCTGGACTTTTTTGTTCCTATTGAATACCAAATGAAAAATAAATGAATAAGTAAGTAAATAATAATAAATAAAAATATATATCTATAATAAATTAATTTAAAAAAGAAGAACCCCAAATGAAAATACAACAATCCATTGACTTTATTGTTTTTGTTTGACAGTTAAGAGTCCTGAAACCCACAGCCAGCGAACTATCACCCCCTCAGCTTCACCATCGCTCCTCCTCACCTCTCCTGCCTCCACTCGCTCCTCACTTTCACCTTGAGAAACCTCGAGGTGCCGACTGGGTTGACCACTTTGAGATTCCTCGGGAAAGATTTCCCGAACCCTTGATGCAGTATTTGGAGAGAGGCAAATGGCCAAGTCCAAGTTTACGGAAAGAAATGATCCGCACTGTTGTAAAACCGAGATGATGAAGGTTTGTGCATCTCCCACCAAACAAGCCAAGTATTGTGAGTTTCTCCGGTTGAGGACCCTTGAAACAATAAATCAGAAGGCATGAAGTGTTCAAACACCGGACTTTTATTTCCAAGAGGTATAGGCCCTTACATTTGATTCTATGACACGTGTCTCTGATCTCTCAACAGCACCAGAGATGCCTCTATTTATTCGTACATTTCAGACAAGAATATTGATTTATATACATTTAGGTAACACAAAGGTAAACACAGAAGTGGAACTGCTAGCGTCATCCTCAGTTTAGCGAGTTCAAAGGAATCAAAGTTCATTTCCTAGGTACAGCATGTATGTAAAAACAAACCACAGGATCATTTCTTAATACAGATTACATGATGTAAAAGAATAATTCATAATAACCACAGTATCCTCAGTGCTTTAAAAACGTGATAGAAGGTGAAGTAGAGGGACCAGGATATCAGTGTCTCGTTAAACAGCTTCAAGCTCGTATAGAAAACAAAAAGCGTCATTCAACCCCAACAATACACAAACATAAACCGAGTCAGATGAAATCCCAGCAGAGAAAAAACGCATCAGTTCAGGACACAGATGGCTGCATTAAGTGGGATGTTAAGTTTATGCCGGTCACTGAAACACTTGAGAGCCAACAAGAAAAAAAAAAAAGAGAAGATGCTTATGTGAACGAGGCACTTTCAGCCCAGATGAGGTGAAAACACTTAAAGAATCCACAAACTGCTCACAATGTAAAGCAATAAACAAAGAAACAGCTCGTCAAATCCTGAGGGAGGAATGGCCTTTTATGTTTCACGAAACTGTAATGTCTGCCCATTACCAGAAACTGACGGGATTACCACTCAGAGAGACATTCCTCAAAAGTGTGGAAAAACGGGGAAGACGGCTGTTGAATTTTATGGCAGCTGTTTGTGCAAACAAGACCAAACGGATCTTTGAGACAGTTGGAGGGCTGCTCAGATCAGGGATGTGGTGCTTCTGCTTCTTTCTTACTTCAACAAAAAAAGAGGAGAGCCTGTTCCACTTAACTGAAGAAACCTTCCTGACAGACGACATTCAGGTGGAATACTTACCTGTGCCACCAGGCTGCATTGTATATAAGTTGTTTTTTTCTTTCAGATTAACAAGGAGCCTCCATTTTCATGTAACCCCACAGACACACAGTCTTCAAAAGGCTGTTTGTGATTCTTAAATCTAGATGCAGCGTGTATTTATACACTTCACCTTAAAAATCATCTCTGTTGTGCATAAATCAAAACATTTACTGCAGCTCAGAGTTGTCTTTGAACTGACAAATAATACTTCATCTTTTAATCGTTACAGGAACCTCCTGCTACAGAGCAGAACTGTTCAAGCTCAGCGCAGATGGCAAATGACAACATCACAAACTTCATCTCTGCCATCGACTTAATGTTTGGGAGCTGCTACTGCCTGAATATCCACTATCAGTAGAGTTGGGATCAACGCTGGAGTTCCTTCAGAGGTGTGTGTGTGTGAAGGGGGGGGGACTAATGACATTTTTTTTTTTGTTTACAAAGGTGTTTCTTCAACATGAACCCTCAGAGGGGCACAAAAGTCAAGACGAAGAAAAGCAAGAAGCATCTGACGGTGAACCCAAGGGTCCTTCCCCTCATCGCTGATCTAGCAGATCATGAATGGAGAGAAACTAATTAACACTGTGGATCAAGCTCATACACACACTGCACTGCACCCGCCTGTACACACACACACACACACACACACACACACACACACACACACACACACAGCACCCGCCTGTACACACACACACACACACACACACACTGCACTGCACTCGCCTGTACACACACACACACACACACACACACACACACACACACACACACTGCACTGCACCCGCCTGTACACACACACAAACAGACACACACACACACTGCACTGCACCCGCCTGTACACACACACACACACACACACACACTGCACCCGCCTGTACACACACACACACACACACACACACACACACACACACACACACACACACACACACTGCACCCGCCTGTACACACACACACACACACACAC
Source organism: Odontamblyopus rebecca (assembly GCA_030686955.1). NCBI lineage: Eukaryota > Metazoa > Chordata > Actinopteri > Gobiiformes > Gobiidae > Odontamblyopus > Odontamblyopus rebecca. The sequence continues at coordinate 4,288,797 of CM060661.1, read as the reverse complement.
ACACAGACACACACACACACACACACACAGACACACACACACACACACACACACTGCACCCGCCTGTACACACACACACACACACACACACACTGCTCCCGCCTGTACACACACACACACACACACACACACACTGCACCCGCCTGTACACACACACACACAGACACACACACTGCACCCGCCTGTACACACACACACACACACACACACACACACACATACACACACACAAACACACACACACTGACACACTCACACACACACACACTGACACTGACACACACACACACACACACACTGCCCTGCCTCCGTCCTGGGACCGCCACTCCTTTAGCCGTACTCAACATCTACGGGTACAAATACACACACACATCCAGTATTGCAGTATCCCAACTTTTTTCCCTAGTATCCTGTCGTCTCTTTCACAAATATCACAAATAAGAGTCCAAAAAATGTTCCTGACATTCCTGGAATTGCGTAACATGCTCTTCAAAGACAACTGTGTACTCCTCATTTAAGTTCCTCTGACATTTCTTGTTTTGTTCTTTTTTACAAAGTGCCAAAAAATTGCAATTTGCTCCAGTTTTGGAAATGTTAAATAAAAAACTATTGAAAGCTGCTTACTGTGTAGTTTTATATAATGGCAGTGAGTGTGTTTTATAATGTGTTCTTGTTAAGCAGTGATATTCTGGTAACTACAGTTGCCGGTACTTCACTGTACACAGTAAAATACTGTCAAATGTGATACAGTTCTACTGTAATGGATTTTACAGAAAGTAGAATACTGTAAATACTTTTACTTTACTAATAATATTAACCATAAAACAGGGTAAGAAATTGTGTGGGATGATACAATTCACGTTAAAAGCAACAGTTTTAAACTGTGAACTGAACAGTTTTACCGTCAAACCATCTACAGCGTCGCAGTTATTTTAACAATAATTCACCTTAAATAGAACTTTTTTAAACTGTTATTTTTACAGTTACAAATATACCTTACGGTTAAGCCATTTACAATGTCACTGTATTTTTTACGGTGAAAAAATGGCAACCACAGCTGCCAGTTTTTCACCGTAAACTTAACACGATTTTTTTATCCTGTAGTGGAGGTGTCACCAGACCAAGTTACAGCTCGTGTCTGTCTGACAAAGCAATATCATCTCCACAGATACAAGCAAACCTCACAAAAGTTGCATAATGCACCTTTAAATTATCTTAAAATGCAGTTGTCCTTAGAGTTCTCTATCTCACTGGTCACACTCCCAGGCCAAGTTACTGGTCAGATCCGTGGAGAGGCGACGCAGATCACAGCAAGTGACCAGCCTGTGTTTAAGTTTACATTTTTAGCATTTAAAACACAGTAGCGACACAGATTAGTTTAATGCCACACACTGGAACAACATGAAAAAAATTTCACTCCAAAAAAAAAATTACATCCTGATCCTTTAAAGTCCCATTGTGTAACTTTTTGGAGGTAACATGTCACCTGCATGATTCTATGGAAAAGGAAAGTTAAAACCATACTTCAGAACATTCCCCATGGAGATAGCGATGTTTTATGCCATACTGTGGAATATTATAGCCAAGGGAACAACATTTCCATGGAAACAAGCAGGGCCTCCTCCTTCAGCCCAGATAAGAGTCAGGTTTGTGGAGATGCGAGCCCGCTGACAGGAAGGACACATGTTTTTCAGAATAAAAACATTTGTAGTCTATTTTGGGGCACCTTTAATGTTTTCTTTTTTTTATATTCCATACATTGTAAAGACTGGCACCTTGTTTCAATCTTCTGTCCCATGTTTTGTCCAGAGACCTTCCCTTGTGGACCGTTATCCGCCCTCCTCTTCTCGATGGGCAGTTTTCCGGCGTTTTTCCAGACTCGATCATTCCCTTAACAGCCTTTCTCTGCGCGCTTGTGTCTCTTCCAAGTTTCATGCATGTTTTATGAGAACAAGGAGCTCTGGGTTTGGGTCTAATTGGGACTATTTACTGCCCTCAAAGTGACGCCGCATTAAAATACTGACTACGGAAATAAAGACCCGTTTGCATAAGCTCCATATGTCCGAGAACAGGAGGATTAGCTGTACAGTGAAAAGAAAACAGACGTTTGCCAGGAGACGATGAGATCTTTGGACGGTTCTCATAGTGCCGTTCGGAGGCAGCAGATATTGATTTTACTGTACTCACTGCGGGGATGTCATGCTGGGCGCGTTCTGCATGTATGTTTACGGCGGGACGTTCAGCAGTTACCGTGGAGACACTTAAGCGAATGCTGCCAGATAAGTTTTAAGATCGTCTGAAAACTTGAGAAACCAAAAATACGAATACAAAACATACTTGCAGAGGAAACAGAGGAGCCACGACATTTAAGGCACTACTTTGTCCCTTTTAGCCATTTAAACAAACTCAGATCGATAACTCAGCATTTTTTGAGCATATGTGAACACTCCAACCCTACCCAGACCCTCTGAAAAGAACCGTACTGAGACCTTTCTCAGGAGGGTCTCAGTACGGTTCTCTAAGTGTGTTGTGTAAGTGTGTCCCCTTTAAGTGAACCGAACTCATTCCTCCGTAAATGGACCAAAAAGTGAACCAACACAAAAAGAACTCTGTTTGTTTTGTGTTCACATTGCGAGTTTATTACAGTGAGGACCGGGTTTTCTTTCTGGTCCACTCGAGCTTTGATGGGGCCCCAGTCCTTCTGTCCACACCTCGTCCAGGTATCGCAAAGTTTTTTGTATTTGTATTTGCGTTGGCATCGGCCAGAACAACGACCACTAAACCAGGCCTAATCCAGGTCTAACCCAAGTCTAAACCAGGACTAAACCAGGAGTAAACCAGGACTAACCCAGGTCTAAACCAGGTCTAAACAAGGTATAAACAAGGCTAAAACAGCATTAAAACAGAACAGCATCTTCTCCGTACGCTGTGGATCGTGCACCTTGCCTCCTCCCATATGCTGTGTGGACCACCCTCTCCTCCAACCCACCGCCGGTCTGTGAAATATTGCCGCACATAAAACCGGTCCATGGTGCAAAAAATGTTGGGGTCCACTGGGTTACAATGCATTGAAAAAGACGAAGAGAACCCGGTGCGCTTTGTGTTCACACTGCGCAGATTAGGCGAAACGTACCGCAGACTTTTTAGCAAACCGTACTGAGACTTTTTAGCAAACCGTACTGAGACCATCCCGAGAAAGGTCTCAGTACGGTTCGTTTTAGAGGGGTCTGGGTACCGTTGGAGCGCACACATATGCACACAAAAAAATGTCACTGGTCTGAGTTTGTTTAAATGGCTGAAAGGACCAAGTGTGCAAACACCCTTAAAAAGTCAACGATACAATTCGCCTAATCTGCGCATTGTGAACACAAAGTGCACCGGTTGCTCTTTGCCTTTTTCAGTGTATTATAACCTCCTTCACTTCTTCGCCGTAGATTTGTCATGTGGCTGTAACCGGGAACACTCAGCTGTAAACATGGCTGGCCCTGGTCGTCGTGCTGAACCGACGCCAACGCAAAAACAAAAAATAAAGATAAAGACTTTGCGATACCTGGACGAGCCCCATCAAAGCTGGAGTGGACCAGAAAAAGAACGAGGTCCTCTGTGTAATAAACTCACAATGTGAACACAAAACGACTGACTTCGGTTCACTTAAAGGGGACTATATGTGAAAATACCCTAAAAATAAACCAGGATTAATCTGGAACTAAACTACTTCTACCGGTCAAAAGCTTGGACACACTTTTTCATTTCGTTTTCTTCTTTATCTGATGACGATTATTTACGCTGTAGATATAGACGTGGAAATAAATTCAAAATAACTTCAAAAATTGTAACTATCCTCACTTTTCTTTGATTACTGCTTTTCACTTTGGGCATGACCCTGACAAGGAGAATTGGCAAAATTTTGCAGCGCAGAAGTACCAACAAAGAAAAGATTCGGCTCTTTTGAGGCCCGTCAGATCTAAGTAAATCTGTAGAAGCAGTGAAATTAAAAGGGCACTGCCATTTGAGAATACACAGGTGCAGACTTTCACCATTTCTTTTTATGCTCCTCATCAATATAATGACTCTGTTGGCCACAAACGTTTTCTCAAATATCTAGAGCTCGACTACTTTCCACACAAAAATATCCAATGGTTCATAAGTCCTCGCTTTCAAAATATCTTCTAAATTTGTAGAAAGTAAAAGCAAAGCCCATTTCTTTCCTGATTTAGGAGCAAACTGCAAGTCTAACCTCTTAACCCTTAAACTATTTCACAATAATGACAATGTACAAGTAGTAAAGTTACTCTCAGGTCTCAGGTATCTGTATTTTCTACTGCACTGCGTTTTTGAACAGGACCGAAAAGTAAAAACTTTTCTTTTCTGATTGTGAGAGATCTGCTGAAAATGGGTTTAGTTTTGACACGTTCATAGTTTGAGCAAACAAAGGTTTAACAAATAAATAAAAACAGCTATAAAAAAAAAGATTTAGTTGTTTTTACTGAACAAAATTCATCACGAATCTGTGTCAGTATCACAACATTTGAAGCCACAATCTGCACTAAATATGTGTACTTTTTTCTCTATAAGTGCATTTTAATACTTTTACTTAAAGAGATATTTTCATGTGACACTTTTACTTGAGTATTTCTTTACTCTAGTATCTGTACTTTTATTTAAGTTACAAAACTGAGGCTGCGTCCCATTGCTCTTATCTTACCCCTTCGTCTTACCCCTGCCCCTTGGTTTTGCGTGCTCATGTGACGGTGTCTCAGTTCTAATTCTGATCAAGGACCAGGGTCACAACCTAGAGCTACATCCCCCTCGAAACGAAGTACGATCTCGACCAGACTTGAGGCGAAGGGGTTCGCCCACGAGCTCAGGCAGGTGGGATCAGGACGGCAGCGTCACCTCGACCAGCCAAGTAACCTCCTAAATCTAAATGTTTTCAGCAGTTGTAATTATCAATTAACAGTTTAACACTCGTGACCTACGACATCGTACACGATACTGAGGAAGATGTTTTCTATAACCGCGCATAATTTTCCAAACGTAAAAGACAGAAACGTCCTTTTCCCCTCTGAAAGTGCAGACATAGAGGTTTCCGTACATTTCTGCGGCTTTATCCTACGTCACACTCACGCTGTGTGATGACGTGAGCAAAACGAGTGTCCAACAGGAACTTTGTTTTCCCCAAACTCATGCGCTCCGTCCATTTTGATCGAGCCAAACTTTGCCAAAGAGTGAAGTGAGTCAAGATGGTCGACTCCTCTCGAGCCTGTACGTTTATAACAATTGAAAAAGTCTCTCTTTCTCAACTAAATGGCAAATTACGCATCTTGGTCTGCGTAATTGCGCATCCCTTGCTATTTTTATCTGAAAGGTTTATTTCACTCAAAATGAACAAATACAAACATAATAAACAGTGGAAATGCAGAAAGTGACACCAGGAAAGTCATGGGGCGATTGCACTTTTTTTAGTTTTTAGGGCAATAAGGAGATTTTTAATTTACTTACAGACTTGATATTTTGCATTTTTGTAACTAAGGTCCTAAACTAAGCATTTTTTATGTCCAAAAAGTTGTTTCTACATGTTTGCTGTGTGTTTTGTATAAAAGAGTGTGAATTTTCAGTTTGTTTGTTTTTCCATCTCTATTTCTGGTCCTGTAGCTTTTATCACAGCCTCATGACACAACTACAGCAGCAGATTGTGAAATAACAGGTTGGACTGAACAAAAGGAGGTAGAACACTTCATTAGGGGTAAAAGGGGCAGTTTTAAAAGTAAAATTAAGAAAAAGGTCTCCAGGGTTTAACATGGTTTACAATTATGACGCTCATGTTCTACGTTACTTTTAGTGAACTGTTGTTGCTGTTTTAAGTAGTAACGTCTGTTTAGCCGACGTTATCATTGTCTTGAGACTTTCATGTTTAAACAAGCGAGTTATTTGTCGAGATGAGGTGCCCGATAATCCGCAAACGGTAATCGAGGGGTGTCCCATTTCTTAGGGGAACATTCGTCCCCTTAACCCTCTCAGCTCAGTATCGAGGAGCAAGACAAAGACGTAGATAAAGGGGCAGGGGAAGAACTAAGACAGAGTAATGGGACGCAGCCTGAGTACGTCTTCCACCGCCGGTACAATCGATATTTTTGTGAAATTCTGTGGAATAAATGTGATGAAAACTAAAAATTATAATCCACATCAGTCTCACTTTGCGGTAACGTTGGCTGTTCACGTGGTTATTTGAATTGCGAAACGTCAAAACTTGTGCCCAGACAATTGTAACGTCCACTTTCAGATCTTGACGCTTCCAAATTGAGATGTTAAAGCTGCACTGTGTAACTTTCTGGCGAAGATGTTATTGCTTTGCCCGGTATGTTACAGGCCAGATCTGTGGAGATGTCATTTTCCTTGAATTTATGTGCAACGGAAATACCTGTACTTGTATGAATGCAACTGTAAGAGAAGTTTAATGTCATATTATGGAACATTCAAGGCAAAGCAACATCATCTCCATGGAGACGAGCGAGCGGCAAACCCAAACCCACCACAAAAATTGCACAGTTTAGCTTTGACGTCTGTTTTTGGAAGGGTGAAGGTCTGAAAGTGGACGTTACGATTGTTTTATCGTCCGCTATAGCAACGGAAAATTCATCAACGCGTAAAAGTGAAGACGTGTTTTCGCAGCTCATCAACACAACTTCCCGGTGTGTAAAAATTATAATTCACGTCAGTCTCACTTTGCAGTAACATTGGCTGTTCACGTGGTTATTTTGGGGGGTTAAGTTTGGTAACGCCTTAATATATCCTGGATTCAGTGATTGACATGTTCATTAGCTCTTGGCAGCTCGCGCCTCATTGTCCCGTCTGTGTGTGTGTGTGTGTGTGTGTGTGTGTGTGTGTGTGTGTGGCATGTGCCCGCCCCTCTCGGCTCTGCCCACGCGCACATGTCGGGGTAATGGACTGAGACGCCGCAGCATCTGTAACACGGCGCGTTCAGACGGCCTCCTTTGTCTTAGCGTTAGCATATGCGTACGGCTACAACGCAAAGGTCCTTTATGTGCGGAGGGAGGGCGGAGAGTCTGCGGTTTAGACTTAAGCCTGTGTCACGGCGGGTTCTGGGGGGGCGCCGGGCTCTGGAGCTGTGCCAATCTCGGCCCGACTTTCACAATATTGTCCCGTTTGATAAAGTGGAAGAGTAACATGTGTCTACTCAATCACAGCCCGTGACTATTTCCTCTCAAACAATCATCACGTTTTCATGTTGTTGTTGTATTAGGTCAATCAGTCAATCAAACTTTATTTATAAAGCGCTTTTCATACAAAAAAATGTAAGACAAAGTGCTTTACAGTGATTAAAAACAATGTCCCCTCACCTCCATGAAGTTGGCCCACATCAAACGCAAACCTACACAAAAATATGTCTATCGTTTGTGCTGTTTTGTGTTGCTTTAGTTTGGGAAATATTAACGATTCTTTTATAGGTCAAATTAGGGTCAGGCACCCCCAAGAAAGCTTAAAAATGCTCTAAAACGGCCCAGAATGGTGTCAATTTTTGGTGCTTTGTTTGTGCCGTTTTGTGTTTCTGCAAAAAGTTTTGTTTGTGCAATTATGATTTTTAAGATATTAGCAGTTTCATTTTCAGCCAATGAAATTGATATAAAACGTTTGTATTTCATTTGCGCTGACAATTTTCATTTATGTGAGTACATTTCTAAAACTGTTATTATGTTTTGCAGAAATTATATGTCATTTCTGTTCTGCTGATGGCAGCGGCTTTAGCAAAACTCTGCAAAACTAGTGAAGAGAAACGATCTCAGGCTGTGGAAAATCTGTATTATTATAGAAAACATGCATCAAAAGCTTTAACTAAAGACTGATACAGACTTTTCCACAGCCTGAGATCGTTTATATCCTAAGAACCATAATAGCACAAACAAATGACACCATTTTTGGTCGTTTTCGAGAATTTTTAAGCTTCCTGTGGGGCTGGATGAACCTAATTTGACCTATTGAAGAAAGAAACCTGCGTCCTATGCAGCTTTTCTTTCGTGCGTGTTCAGTATCGAGGAGAGACGACCAAGATTCAATGGATTCAAATTAAGAAAGTTTAATCCCTGACAAATACAATTCTAAGCAGAGCTCTGGATCTGAAGGGTCCCTAAACAGCACACAATCTACGTGCGTCTTAGGTTAGGCACAACTTCAGAACGCACACACCCTCTCCAGCCCAGTATTATAAATATTCATGAACCTATGACTAAACATTCTCCGCGTCCAGCTGACTCCATCTCCTTCCCATATTTGGTGTTCCTGTCGTCTCCTCACAGCCAGACCTCACGTGACTCCATGACCTCGCAAGACATGAATTTCCCACACCAAGTCTGCACAGAAAGATACATCTGCATCCTGCCTAGTGATAACCTCCGTGGGCCAGCTGGGAGCCAGCACAGTATTTCTTTGTCACATAGATGTTAAAGGCACAATATGAATTTTATAATGACTGGTAGAAATGATTACATTCTTCATTACAAGGCATATATTAAAGACACACTATGAATTTATAATAAGTAGTAAAAAATGATTATATTCTTCAGTAGTAAAAATAATTATATTCTTTACTATAAAGAATAATTAATATCTCCAAAATATCTGCAAAACTAAAACAGCACAAAACTTTTTGCAGCCCAAACGAAGCACAAATAATTGACATAGTTTTTGTGTAGGTTCGCGTTTGATGGGGGACCAACTTCACGCAGGTGAAGAACAACCAAACCACCCACACAGTCACATGCACAGGCTCACCCACATTCACACACTTTGGGACGCACACACACTCACACACTCAACGCATATGCTAAAATACATAAAACTATATGTAGTAAAACGTGAGGCTGAAAAACAGGTGAACCAGTCGAGAAAGCACCATCAGAGGAGCCGTCCGCCACCACCACCAGAGAGCGTCACAGGGCCCAGGAGAGACACGGGGCCAAAGCACCAACCCTCCACCAGGAGCCCACGGGACAGACCCCAGCAGCCTGTAAAACGTGAACAAGGCAGAAGAACTGAGGACGAAATAACTGGATTCACAAGGGGTGTAGCGATATCCAAGTCTCACGATCACGGTATGAACCTCACAATATTTTAGGTTCACGATATGATGGGGCGGCTCATGATATCACGATATTCTACATAACAACAAGACGGACATTATAAAACGCTTTGTCCAGTCGTTTGGTACAACATTTATTGTCATTAGCGATGGAACGAAATCCAAATCTCTCTGTACGATATTTTCACCATAAACATCTCACTGTACCAGATTTCATTTAATTTTGTGGAGGCTGAATCTGCTACTTTTTCCTCTAAAAATGCTTCACAAGACTTAATCCCAAGAATGAAGATGTAAAAGTGCTTAGAACAGTTATTTCTTCATGTCGTCTGCACTGAAACAAGCAAAGGATCATGGTCTATGTAGTTCCCTCTGTTTTTAGCTGTTTCTGCATCAGAACTGTTCATTTAAGCAAAGAGACTTGGGATTCGATATATTGTGATGGTCCATGATATTATTATGAGACCTTTGACGATACGATATCACCAGATTTACTTTATTGTCACATCCCTAGTATTCACAAATATGGGAGTAATGCTTGGTGGCCTCCCTTTGAGCACAGAAATGACTTTTGATGTGATTTTAACTCTTGTTCCTATAAACACTGTGATGGGGCTAGTGGCTAAATTACTGTTCCAACTCTACAGTCACAAACGGGATTGCCTCTCCCTAGATCTGACCTGTAACGTGGCCCGGTGACACCACTTCTTTAGAACGGAAGAAGCCTCTTGGGTGAGTTGCGAAACGTCAAAACTTGTGTCCAGTTTCTTTTGCCGTAGCGCATAAGACGATTGTAACGTCCACTTTCAGATCTTCACATTTCCAAATAGAGATGTTAAAGCTGCACTGTGTAACTTTCTGGTGGACATGTTATTGCTTTGCCTGGTATGTTACAGGTCAGATCTGTGGAGATGTCACCCTCCTTACAGTATGAGTGTTTTTACTTGAATTTAAGTGCAACAAAAATACCTGTACTTGTCTGAATGTAACTGTAAGGGAAGTTTAATGTCATACTGCGGAACATTCAAGACAAAGCAACATCATCTCCATGGAGACGAGTGAGTGGCAAACCTAAACCCACTACAAAAGTTACAAAATGCAGCTTTAACATCTCTATTAGGAAGCGAGAAGATCTGAAAGCGAACATCACGATTACGTTTCATCATCCGCTACAGCGAAAGAAAATTCAGTTTTCAAGTGAAGACGTTCCGCAGCTCATCCGCACAACTTCCCGGTGCGTACGTCTAACCACAAACTGCAGTAAATACGTAAATAATGTCGTAATAAACGAGAAAAACACAGGATTCGTCGTGTGTATATCAGTGCGTTCACTTTCTGTCAGATATAACCACAGATCCATGTTTAGAAAGAACGCAGTCTCTTCTGTGGCGTGTGGCGTGTCGAGGCAAAAAAGAGGAAATTGTTTTGCTGCTCCTTGTTTTCAATCATCTGGTGGACCGAGAACACACACACACATTCACACATTCACACACACACATTCACACACACACACTTTAAGCTGCTGTTCCCAGAAGGTAAACGATCTCAATCAAATTGCTCCAGATTTATGGTTCCTGTCGGTAACATGTGCGCGATTATGTGTACACAACATTAACGCCTCAAACAAACAGTGTAAAGGCTTTAGCATGTTCTCCCCCCTCTGCTGCTCCCCCCTCTGCTGCTCCCCCCTCTGCTGCTCCCCCCCTCTGCTGCTCTCTCTTCACTCTGCTCCTGTTTTCACTGTTACGTCTTTCCCCATGTGCTCCTCCGTCTGCTCCTCCTTCTGCTGTTCCTTCACCCCTCCGCTCCCCCCACTCCCGTTCTCTCCCTCTCTGCTGTTACCCTGTTTCCCCCTGGGCTCCCCCCTCTTCTCCTCATTCCGCTGTTACCCCCTTTCCCCACGTGCTCCCACCTCCGTTCCTCCTTCTGCTGTTCTCTCCGCTCTCTGCTCCTGCTGTTACCCCCTTTCCCCCCTGTGCTCCCCCTTCTGCTGTTCTCTCCTCCCTCTGCTCCTCCTGCTGTTACCTCCTTTCTCCACGCGCTCCCTCCTCTGCTCTTACCCCCTTTCCAGATGTGCTCCCCCCTCTGGTCCTCCTTCTGCTGTGCTCCCCCCTCTGCTGTTCCTTCGCCCCTCTGCTCCCCCGACCTCTGTTCTCTCCCCTCTACCGTTACCCCATTTCCCCCCTGTGCTCCTCCCTCTGCTGTTCCCTCACCCCTCCCCTGCCCCCTCCCCTCCCTCCCTCCCTCCTCCGCCGTCGCAGCTTCTCCGGAGGCGGGTCACGGAGGAAGTGTTTGGTTTCTGCATTGTTTATTTTTACCCTGCTCATTTGCATATCGTTAGCCTCCAGCCAAGTGCCGTTAATGAGGTAAACAGGTAATTCCCAGCAGGATGGAAGTGCCCGGCGCTGCTGCATGTGAGATGAGACCGGGAATGACAGACGCATCCACAACCGACTGCGCTCAGACGTTCCAAGGACTTTCTCTGGACACTTTTGATCCACGCGGTAAAGACGTACGTGAAGGCCGACGGTACAGAACGAGGCAGAACGACGGGAGATAGTAAAGGATGGTTAAAATCTCAGTGTGATTCTTGTTCTGGGGAGATATTTTGGACCCAGACTCATGATTAGGGCCCGACCGATATGTATTTTGTTGCTGCTGATTTGGTACCGATAAAATGGGAATTGGAGCTGTCGATAGCTATATTTATGATGTAACCAGTCACTGTAAATCTTAAATTGTTTATAAAACTTAGATTTGGCTCTACTGGATTTTCAATTGGGTTTATTTAGGCAACATTTATTGTTATTCTGCCTCTTTACATCATATTTAAAGACAGTAGGTCGGCCTAATGGCATTTTTGTATGATATTCTAACCAGTAAAGTAAGTCCTGTAAGTAAACTACCGCTATTAGCTTTTAGCGGTAAATGCATGTGTGCCGCGGTAATAAATGATATGCTAAATGCAGATAATTCACACTTCTATTCACAGCTCATTTACATATCAGTGCTGTCACTTTACAGTCACTTTATGGTCGCTATAGAAGAGAAAACAGCCTGTTTATGTGTGCGAGCTACAGCAGCTAATCACTAACCAATGAGAAAGAACTAAAACGAGCTTCAAAACCGACACATTTCAACACTCAGCCTCACACAGGCTCCTCTCAGATCAGCACTAAGAACTGTCCTTTTAATCCAGACTCAAACTGAGCGTCCGGAAAAAGAAGAGAATCTCAGTCTTGTGCAGGTGGATCTGTGGCTGCAGCTGTAAACAAGTGCACATGGTGATGCGTTCAGGGGCGGGATGGACATAGACAAATGACTCTGCAGATAAACACTGGTGCTGGGCCACATATCAAGACATTTATCTGTCTGTAAATTGGATTAAATGGGCAGAATATAGAGAGTCTGAGCTTTATAACGAGGTAAAACATCCATGTGGAATATCGGCCCATATCGGCAAGATTTAGAACGATAGCCGATATGTTTCCAAGAGCTCACATCGGTCGGGCCCTACTCACGATTGCAAAAAAAAATCCGTAGTTCTAGGCCAGACGTCTCCAACCTTTTTCCTCTCATGAGCTACTTTTACAAAACGAAAATGCCAGAGAGCGACTCATTTTAGTGGTAGCAAGAATCTGTGACGATTATAAGAAAGAGGATAAGCCTTGGGGTACAGTTAGATGCCTATAAACCGTAAAACATTATCCATTTATTAGTGCACAAAATTGGGCTTCAGAATGATAGATTTACAATGGTAATAGGCATGTCATTAACCCCATTTTTGTTATTCAGCACAACGACAGGAAGTGCTGCGATGTTGAGTCGTGCAACTTCGAGTCGATGCTTTTCTACGGCAAAATACCTGTGGAACAGACATCGCAAAATCAATTTTTAATCTTAACAGCAGAATCAGTCTGAGTGAACAAGTTATATGTGTTTTCTAGACCATAATGTTACTTCACTAATGCTTCATCTTTCTAACCTTGATCGTTGTGGATAAATTCTTCATGGACAGAATCTGTTCTTTGTCGACCTTGTTGGATAAAGATTTGGTGTTGGGGCAGATTTATGAAGTTGCTCAAAAATATGCAACACTTTTCCACAGGTGTTTTGCTGTAGAAAAGCACTGACAGGAAGTTGCGCGACTCGACATCGTGGCACTTCCTGCCGTTGTGACAATCGTCTATTCCGAAATCCCTTGGCGAGCTCCTTGGAAGGACGTGGAGAGCTACAGGTAGATCCCGAGCTACAGGTTGGAGACCTCGGTTCTTCAACCCCTAACTTTTCTGGTGGAGGGTCCGTCCAATGTTTTTCCCCAGAAAGTTGTTATTGCTTTGTCTGGAATGTTTCACCGTATGGCATTAAGCCTTTGTATCGTCATAGGGACCAATTAAGTTACCGAAAGTTTGTTTTTCTAGGTGTTTTTGAGCTGTAAACCCACCTGTAAAACCCACCTGTAACTGAATAAATGTGACGTAGAGCTGTTTAACCTCCTAGGACCTGAACTCTTTCTTGGCTTTATTGATTTCTCTTTGTTATTTTGGCTGATTGGGAACTGGTGAGTGCAAAAACAAAGCATTATATTATTACATGATTTAGTTTCTGAGAAAAATGTTTGTAAAATACCAAATAAGAGTCGAGTTCCAAATAACCGCCGGGTCCCCTTTAAACACCGGGTGCAGGGGTAGATTTGGTTAAATAAATGCTGAGTCTAATGTACGAGCTGGAAGACAGAAGTCGACTGTGAGACTGTGACTTTCGAATGTGGGAAACTCTCCGCTCTGTAGATATTTTGTTGTTACATTTCAAATTAATTCGCCTACGTCTGTATAGAAAGTCGCCTAAATCATAGTCATACTGGTTAAGATTTGAGTGCCATTTGCAAATAGTATTTATTAAGTGCCTGAACGACCCAAAAATCAATCCATCCATCTATCTTGTTTTTTTTGTTTTTGTTTTTTTGCTGTGTTTTTGATGCTACTTAAGACCTTGAGTTGTTACTGTGAGCGGGGACGCCTCTCCACTGATCTGACTGATCTGTTTGTCATTTTAAACAGTTTGCAGTGGTTTAAAGTTATTCTTCACTTTATTAACACATTCTGAGCATCCTAATTGTTCAGGGTGATGAGTTTATAGCTGAGATTCACAACTTCCAGAAGCATCATAGCACGGCTAAGATCTCACAAGAGTCCATTTTGTGTGATATACGACATATAACTGTAATATTTGTATGGATTCCTCAATAAATAATCCTTATCTAATCACATCTATAGATAACTGCTGTCCACACTGTCCTGTTCTGCCGCTGCTGCAGAGTGGAGGTTTATCTGAGGCTCCTCGTTAGCGTGCGACGTGACGGCTAACGGCTAACAGCTAACAGACAGGGATGTGGCTAAAATAGGAGACAGGTGCTAGCACGGTTCCACTCAGCATGAGGAGGACGTGCAGCTCCACTGTATTTTCTACATTGGTTGAGAAATCAGACTGAGAAACTTTTGGTTTATTTAAAGTGGATCTATTACGCTAAATAGACTTTTTTTTTTTGGAGCTTTGTACCATGTTATAATACTGTTCCCTCATCAGAAACAACCCTGAGGCAGTTTTATATTTCATCCATTCATGTTTGAGTAATTTTGCTGGACGCACACAAAACAGTTTTTTGATTAAACGTGAAAAACAGAACTTGTTCATTGTGAGCCGTTTGCAGTCGTCCAAAGTTCTTCCTCACTTATACATTCAGAACATCCTAATTATTCAAAGCAGTAAGTTTAAAAGTTCTTTCCACAACTTTCAGAAACCTGAGGGGAGTTTTGCCATGACGGTAAAGCAAACAACAACTAACATGCTAACACGCACTTCCTGACGATCAGACAATAACATGCTTTATAATGGAGACAGCGCACAGTGGACTCAAGAGCTGCTTATACAATAATATCTGTACAGGGGCAAGACCATAAACCGTACATATAAACAGGAAGTGCTCCAGGCGGCTCTTCCGGCTCCTTCTGACTCTGGCTCCCATTGACTTACACTGGAATATAGTGGCTCCTCTCTCTGTAGCTGTTGCTGCGAACTTTGGTCTTAAAATATTGGTATTAACTTAAATTGGTATAACTCTACATGATTCTTTATTTTTTTCTTAAATCAAGATATGAACATAAATAACGGACCAATCAAACGCCTTCATTCCCCGAGGTCACTCCCACTCGCGTTAGCAACAGGATTGATTGACAGCTAGTGCATTTCGTTGCTAAGTAAGTCCCCTTCCTGCTTTCTGGTGAGAAGGCACAGAACTATAATAAAATCTGGTAGGTGAATCCAAGATGGCGCCGTATTGTTTTCAATGGCCTGAGCTCATAGGCGCATGACGACAAAAAACATTTTCACTTTCACACAGTTCTAACCATCAGAGCGCAAGCTGCCAGATTAAAAAATAAAAAAATTAAGTTCACATTGTAAAAATACAGAAGAATCCCTACAAAACCTGAACTTTATGAAAGCTGTGGATGTCCTGTCAGCCCAACATAGACACTTTGATTTTACACAAACGCTCTGAGCTTTTACGGGAGAATTCTGTCTGGGCTGCAGACTGCAGTACCTCGCTTGGCCACAAATCAATCTGCGGTCTTATCCTGCTCTTATTTATTTATTTTATTTATTTAAAAGGGACAGTGCATATTAATGAAGATATATTACATATGTAAATATGCCAGATTTTAGCCACAGGCTCATTTCCATCTGTCGTCCCCCGACAGGTTGATGGTGTCTTTAAAAAACAAAAAACATAGAACACAAGACAATACAGACAAAATACATTAAGAACAAACTAAAACCAGGACAGGAGCGACTCATGATCATAAACTCAGGAGGGTCACACTTAAGATCACAATTCACATTTCATTAGTTCATTGAATTTTTTTTTTAAAGAATTAATAAAGTGCCACAGCAGTTAATATAAGGCGCTACAGAGAAAATATTGCACATAATGCACATGCTCTATCATAAAGTGCTATATGTATTGCACGTACCCTAAAATATTGCACGTGAACCCGTTTTGTGCTACATGTATTGCACATAACCCGAAAAGTATATATATTGCACACAGCCTCTAAAGTGCAGTAAAAATGTTGCACATGTACCTGAATGTGCTATATGTATTGCACACCACCGCTAAAGTGCAGGATAGATATTGTTAGTTAGTTTGTTATTTCTTTAGTCAAAACTTAAACATTACATATTACAGGACATTTAGAATTTCAATGACCAAAGGAGTTTAGGAGGAAGTAACACTTATAGAAGCCAAACCCTGGCAATTTTTAACAAAAGAAACCCCAAAAAACAACACAAAAGACAAAACACAAAGCAATATTCTGCTCACTAGGAGCAGCTCTTCAGTGGATTACAACAAATTCTCAGTTTACAGGTCCCTTATCAATATACTTTACATGAAGGTTTTTAAACATTTGATCAAACATCATTTAGATTAAGCTGCATGGGTGGATTCTAGTTGTTTGTAACTGCCTGTGATTATAGATCCGTGTGAGTGGGGCAGGCACATTTAACGACCTAAATCATCACTGGCTCTTTTGGTTGCTTCCAAATATGGGTCCCAAATTCGTTCCTGTAACCGTAGCAACGGGAGCTTCATCTGGCTGGAGCTGACGCTGTGGGTCATGTCGCACTCGCTCAGTCCACGTTTTCACACGGTCTGTGGGTAAAGGCACGTTTTGATCAGATACAAGGGGGAAAAAAGTTTCATTAATTGCGGATCTTCTTAAAGTTGCATTGCGTAGCTTTTCTGGAGGAGGGTCTGTCACATGCTTGTGTCCGTGGAGATGTTACTGCTTAGTCTAGAATGTTGCTCGGTGTGACATTAAACATCTATTGAGCCTTTATTCATAACGGGTGTTTCTTTTGCTCAAAAACACAATAATCCTCTTTGTGCACGGGGTCGCCTCTCCACAGATCTGACCTGTAATGTAGCCCATAGTTGTCTCCGTTGATATAGATCGGTTTAATCGCCACCGCGGAACATTCTAGGCAAACCAGTGACATTACCACGAAGACAAGCAGGTGATGGACCCCAGAAAAGTTACACAATGCACCTTTAAGTGTGACCAGGAACAAGGCCCAGTGTCCGAACCTGCACCGACACGGACAGGAAAAAAGTAAAAAGGAAAAACAACATATAAATAAATAACAAATAATTAACAAAGCGGTAATGAAGGGAGAGGAAGGAGAAGGAACGGGCAAAGAAAGAACAGAGAATTACCATTAATTACAAGAATTATTTTTTCCGTTTTCTTTTTTGTTTTCCCTTCCGCCCTTAACCTCTTACGTCTCTTCTGTCTTATTATTTACCTTCTCACACACAGATCAGAGCTTTAATTTTGAATAAAAATGTATTCCACTTTTAAAAGACCATGTAAACTCTTAATTGCTAATGAAAATAATCTTCAGAAGTGGGTGGTTTATTCAGATTTTAAAGCCGAATGAATTTATTCCTGGGTCATGTAAACGTTTCTTCTTCTTCAAAATAATCCCGGTGGTTGGTGCTCGTTGGGTCGTCCTTCTGATCCGGCTCCTCCAGTCGTCTCTCGGGACTTTCCTCCACGTCTCTTTGGATTTGTGAGCGGGATGTGGGAGTGGGCTGAGGTGTGGCAGCCTCAGACTCAGTTTGTCTCCTTCCTCCTTCTCCCACACTCTTCCCTTCTCCTCCTCAGCTCACAGACGTAAAGCGTGAGGACAGAATTCTCCAGCTGCCGCTTCATTATCATCGGAACGGCCGCGGGAAAAGTTTCGTGTTTGTGTCGGCGGCGAAACGACAAACCGAGATGACAGAAAAGCCGGGAGCAGCTGAAGTGTGGGTTTTCTTCCCAAAGACGTAAAGACGTTCGTGTCGCTGTCCAATCAGCACCTTCCCCACCTCCAGACGCTGAGAGGAATTAAATAAAAAGATGATTTAACAAGTTTTCCATGTAAACCTCAATTCAGAATTATTATTTCCATGTAACCTTGAAGGAGAATATTTTAATTCCGAACTGTTTGATTCAGAACAATTAAAGTGGAATTAAAAAACATCATGTAAACGTGGCCATTGTCTTGTCGCCCCTTCAAACCTTGATGTTCACACTCCCTGTCCCATTAAGTCCAGATGTCTAATGTTTTTTACTGGTTGTATTGTCTCTAATATCTAGTGAACATACAGCATTTACCTTTGCTAATATTTACAAAGTTTGCCAATACCAGGTAATACATTCTGTCTCACTGTAAAACCGAACATTCAAAGTAATTAAATAGATGACGTTGTGCACACTCAAAGTTTTAGAAATAGTCCTACCAACTTAATTATGTCAAGTTGCTGTAACATGTTCTTGTTTTTGAGTCATTCTAACAGATATTTTTGGATTAAAGTGAAATATTGTGGGTATAATTGAGCATAACTTAAAAACATAGACGAGGTACAACTTAGCAGAATTCAGTTATTAAAAGTCCTGTTATTTCTTTTGTTTCAAATAGGGATGATTTCAAAATAAACTTAATGTAAACAGTACGTGCTGAAATACAAGACAAAATGATGGAGTTGCCTTAAAGTACGAATCATTTTAACTGCAAATATTCGAGTTGGGGTAAATTGAGCACTTTTAATTCTGCTGTTATCCAAAGGTACAAGTAGCGAGACATCCGACCTCTTAAATTCTGGAAGATTGTGACTTTTAAGTAAAATAAAATAATCGAGACAATCGATTGCCTCAATTTTTTTTGAGTTCTGGTAACTGTTACGACCCGGTTCTGCTCGACTAATCACGCCCATCCCTAACGGGAACAGTAACTTATTTGGGTTTACAGTGTACGGGCAGACATCAGTCATTTCTAAACTCAAATGCTCAAAGTTTTAGTAGTTTGGATTCCTGTTGCCAAATACATAACCGAGCACAGACTGTATATCCCGGCATCTAAACAGGTTCCCTCGTTGCGGTTTCCTGCACGCCGAAACACAGCCGTGACAGTGTGTTTCTCCTCACACTTCCCCGTGAATACTCTTATAAGCACAGTTTCGGCGGCTGCTCCAGAGACCGCTGTTGTGAATGTGCGCCGATGTGTGGGGCATGAAAGCGCCGCTGCTGGGGCTGAGCTGTCACTCAACATCCACTGTCAACAACACGGGGTTTTGTTTAACCTTTATTTAACCAGGGAAACCAACGAAAACCACTTATAACCCACTCATTTCACACTGTAACCTGGCAGAGAGGTCCACTCGTACAGAATCACTCAAAGCGCTCATATTACAGCATTTTTTGATCCATGTTATGATGTAGTTTCCTCTCGGGATGTAGCTATGTCAAAATCCCTCAATACGATATTTTGAAGGCAAATCAGCTCGTGAATATGCTACTTTTTCCTTTTAAAAACCTTGAAAACCTTTGCTACGGTTCTAATATGAAGAATTAAGATTTGAAAGTGCGTAAGAACAGTTATTTCTTCGTGTTTTCTGCACTGACAAAAGCAAAGCATCATGGTCCTCGTAGTTCCTCCTATTTTTGAGCGACATCTGCAACACGGCGGCGGCGGCGAGGCATGGCAAGTTTATTTGTAAAGCACAATTCACGTGCAAAGTAATTCAACATGCTTTACAGAATAAGAAAAGCATTAAACTCATAAAGGAAATAAAAAATAAAGCCGTAACAACTCATTTAAGCAAAGAGACTTGAGATTCGATATATTGTGACGGTCCATGATATACTGTAGACCTATTTCACGACGGTCGGAAGTGTCCCACTGTAGGTTAGCGGAACTTCCGGTCGGTGCTTTTCTACGGCAAAATACTTGTGGAAAAGTATTGCGTATTCTCTGCCCCAACACCAAATCTTCATCCAACAAGGTCGACAAAGAACAGATTCTGTCCATGAAGAATTTACCCACGACGATCGAGGGAAGAAAGACGGAAACTTAAAGGAAACGACGACGAGCATCAGTGAAACGACTGAGCAACACTAACGTTATGGACATGAATAAAACATAAACTTGTTCACTCAGACTGATTCTTGAGTTAAAATTAGATTAAATCGATTTCAGGATGTTGATATTAGCACAGACAGATAAATTCGTGCAGTTTAAATGCAAAACGTGAATCTGTGAACATCTGTAGCATTTAAACTGCACAAATCTGTCTGTTTACGCTAAAATCTACATCACAAAATCGATTTTTATTTTAATTCTGGAATCAGTCTGAGTGAACACTTATTACTTACTTATTAATGAAGTACTTATTACTTATATTTTCTTCATGACCATAACGTTAGTGTTGCTCAGTCGTTTCACTGATGCTCGTCGTCGTTTCCTTTAAGTTTCCGTCTTTCTTCCCCTGATCGTCGTGGATAAATTCTTCATGGACAGAATCTGTTCTTTGTCGACCTTGTTGGATGAAGATTTGGTGCTGGGGCAGATTTATGAAGCTGGTGGAAAATATGCGACACTTTTCCACAGGTGTTTTGCCGTAGAAAACCATTATTGGAAGATCGGCAAAACTGCAGCGGGACATTTCCAGCTGTTGTGAAAAAGGTCACGATATTTCGGTTATCGTTACATCCCAAGTTTCCTCATCACAAACAGACCTGGAGTTGTGTTTTGTTTCATTCACACACTCTGTTCCACCTTGTGATGTCACGTAGTAATACAGGAGGTGCTCCATTCTGTTCACTAGAATCATTTGGATAATTTCAGCTCTGGAAAACCACAGAATACAAAACAGTTCCTTTAAGCATGATTGAAATATAAATGATTGTTCTCCAGCGGATATAAGAAACTGTTTGTTGTATGTAGAGCAAAAACACAATTTGATCACAATTATCAAATCACAAACAGAGCAGTTATTTTGATAATAGAATGCCCTCCGCAAAAAAACAAAACAAAAAAACAAATATTCTGTGTTTTAACAGAAAAATCTTGTTGTACCCGTAGGTTAGATTTTTCCAAACGTCCTGAAATGCATGAAATTCTTGTATAAAATACACACATTGAAAAACAAGGACTTTAACTGTGAGGGACATTGCCTCTACATAGATCTGACCTGTAACATGGCAGCTGGGTATACACACATAGGTATAGGAAAGTATGGTCACATTTTTATACATTTTTCCACCTTCGAGACATTCAAAACACTTTACAACAAAGAACCCCTCACCCGTTCACACACCAGAGTACGCAGACACCAGGGGGAGGTGGGTAAAGTGTCTTGCCCAAGGACACAACAGCAGGATTCATCTGTGGGAGCTGGAATCACACCGCCAACTGTAAAACTGCACTATTCATCTAAAACGGCTTAACCATGGACTTTCTGTTCAGTCCAACCGCCTTCAGTTTCGGTTGGGGATCCGTCACCCGCTTGTTACTATGGAGACGTCATTGTGCTGTCTGGAATGTCCCACAGTGCGACATTGAACAGCTCTACCTCACATTTATTCAGTTGCAGGCGGTTTTACAGCTCAAAAATACCTCGACAAACATACATTCTGACTCGGCGCTTTCAGTCCGACAGGGAACTGTGCCGGTGCTGGTTCCCGCACCTAATCTCAGACCGACTGACGTGTTCGGGAACCAAATAAGCAAACCATGACGTCACAGATGATGTCAGCAGGTTCATCCGGGTCACATTTGGTAAAATAAACAAAGAAAACGTGTATGGAATATGCATCCATGGGAATATGGCAGAGAAAACTGACAAGACTGTGCAGTGCTCTGCAGAGGAGACCAAATATTTGTTGGCCATATGGACTTCAACAGAATTTCAACAGAATCTCGACAGCAGCACAAGAAAAAGCAAGTTATATCGATGCATATGCGATATGTGATCCATGATAGTTATTTTCCGTGATCTGACATCCACTTTTGTATGGCCTTGTTTTTATTTTGTGTTAAATGGTTTGAACACGGGTCATTTGCCAGTGAGAACTTTGGTTCCCAGTGGAAGTGGTATAGAGACCAGCACCGTTCCGGCCTGAGAAGCTACAGCTACTGTTAGCGGGGTCGCCTCTCCACAGATCTGACCTGTAACTTTTTCTGGTTTGGTTTCCATGAAGATAGAAAGGTTTACTGCCATACTGCAAAACATTACAGACAAACCAACAACATCATGGAGGAAAAAAAAGCATTTGACGGACCCTCCACCAGAAAAGTTACAGAATGCATGTTTAATTTACGCATTTCTGTGTCAAAATCAATAACTGAAAGTCAACAGAGAGCTGGGTGGAGATAGGGGGTAGGTGAAAACAGAAATTTCTTCAGGGCTCAAGCCTCAAACATGCACGATCAAAATACAATGACGTAAGGTAAAGACGCGGGAGCACGGTTACAGCGTGTTTAAAAGCTCATAAAAGTTGATTTGACTTTAATATCACACCGCGGAACATAAGGAAAGCAATAACGTCATGGTAACGAGTGTATTAAAAGGACATAGTAAGGTAATTCCATTTGCTTCCTCTCAGGTTGATTGCCGTCTTTGAGCTCTTCTCCACATCGACGACGAAAAAAGCCTCGGCGTTTCATGTTCACCGGCCCCGTCTCCGCTCAGTTCTTGCCCGACCGCGCGCACTCCTGTCTGGGTACGGCGCTTTCATTGTCCCCCTCAAAGTGTCGGTAAACGCAGCTCCGCGCTCCCCCCTCGCCACTTTAATCAACACTACAAGGCCCGCCACTTCAAGCACGAGGAAACAGAGCGAGAGAGCGGAGGCGCCAAGGTCACACTCGTAAAAAGCAGAGGCAAAGCTGCGAGGGAGAAGAACGCCGAAACAGGACGACGGCGCCGTTATCGGGTCAGGCACGCGCCCTGTTAGCCCGGGTAATGGGGAGGTTTAAAAGAACTTCACACCACTTCAGTCTTTAGAAATTATCAGAAGTTTTATTGAGGTTCGCACAGTTTTTTTGATTAAAAAGTAACGAGGAAGGTATGAGAAACTGTGTGATTGGTGGAACAGGTGTCCACACTTCAAACTCTGCCCCTGCAGTCAGGTGTTTGTATCAGAAACACCTGAAACTGGGGCAGTTCTGCGTCAGTGTTTCCCACAGCGCTTTATAGCTAGGAAGGCCGCCTCGACAACAATTGCCCCGCGCCTTGACCACATCCCTCCGAACTACGGGAATCCTCACAAAACTACGGTCGTTGTGCCCCTGTCCTCACTTTCGCCAGAACGGTGGTCCCCTGGTCCCCGCTTTCCACTTTCACCAGCACGGCATCTCCCCCAGGTCTTCAAGGTCTTCACTTTTGCCGACACAGTATCTCCCCCCGGTCCTCGTTTTTCCACTTTCGCAAGAACAGTATCTACCGCTGGTCCTTTCTTTCACCGGCACGGTATGTACCCCCATCCTCTCTTTCGCCGGCACAGTATCGTCCTCTCTTTCGCCGGCACAGTATCGTCCTCTCTTTCCCCGGCACAGTATCTTCCTCACTTTCGCCGGCATGGTATCTCCCCCCGGTCCTCATTTTCCGCTTTCGCCAGCACAGTATCAACTGCCGGTCCTGGTGTGGTATCTACCCCCACCCCCGTTTTGGCCAGCAGGGCATCACTTTCTGCCGGCACAGTATCGTCCTCACTTTCGCTAGCACGGTACCCCCGGTCCTCGCTTTCGGCGACATGGTATCTCCCCCTCATCCTCACTTTTGCCGGCATGGTATCTCCCCCCGGTCCTCATTTTCCGCTTTCGCCAACACAGTATCTACTGCCGGTCCTGGTCTGCTATCCGGTATCTACCCACGGTATCTACCCCCACCCCTGTTTTGGCCAGCAGGGCATCAATTTCCGCCGGCACAGTATCGTCCTCACTTTCACTGGCATGGCATGTCTCCTCGGTCACTTTTGTCATGGTATCCGGTACCTCCGCTTGGTTCTCGCTTTCGCCGGCATGGTATCTGTATCTCCGCCCACTCCTCATTTTTTCGGCGGCACAGTATCAACCATCTACCCCCGGTCCTCACTTTCGCCCTTTAGCCGGGTCACAGTATCTACTCCCAGTCCTCGCTTTTGCTGGAGGTTACTGGACGCAGCGCACACTTAGCTTTTGTTTTGAACACAAATCTACAACTACCTATTTGAACTAAACTTGGAGGAGCAGCTCAGACCGAAGCTCTGCTGTTGTGTCCTTGAGCAAGACACTTCACCAAGCTTAACTAATATGAATGTGAAGTGTGGTCGATGGTGCAGATCTCAGTCTCAAGTCCCCGTAAAGCACATTACAATCGCGTGAAATTATAATTATTATGAGACTTTTCCGACTGGGGGTCTGCCACGTCTCTACGGTGATGGTCTTGCTTTGCCTTGAATGTTTCACAGTGTGGCATTAAACATATCTATCTCCATGGAGACGACCAAGTGACGCCACCGGGCGAGTTATCTCCTCTCGTGGTAATAATACACGTTCTTCAACGTATTTTTGAGCACCAGTATTTAAAAAAGGCAAGACGTTTAAGTTTAATGCCATACTGCGGAACTTTTTAGGCAATGCAGTAATATCTCAATGGGGAAAGTCAGGCAGTGGTTCCATAGTGCACCTTTAAATCGTGCATAAAGTATAAAATATTAGGGCTATCATTTCATCTGCAGAATTTTCAAAAGTTAGTTCACCGGAGCTGTGCCATCCATCAGCGGCGTTCATCTTTTCCTCCTCTTTAAGTGGCTCCCAAAATGTTAGACCGTGACTGACGTGCGAATCGGAGGTAATTTGATTCTCCGTCGGGAGCCAAATGTCAATGATGTCCCGCGGGTTTCACTCTCTCAGGAAATTATAGAGCTGCTCCTATAAATCCTGACACATAATGAGACAAAGATACAGCCAAGCACTATAAAACACACGCCGCTGTGGGCACTTCCTGTCCACACACACACACTTCCTGTCAGCGGAGACACACTTCCTGAGAGAGTGACAGCGGAGGTCAAAGATCATCACCGGGGTTGAACTTTGTGGATCCTGTTACTGGAACATTAGACATATTTTTGTGTAAATACAGTTAAAGGTCCTATTTTACACAAAACGGACTCTTGTGAGCGTTGAGTCACGTTAGAAAGTTATTATGTCCTCAAAAACAGACCTGGAGTTGTGTTTTGTTTCATGAGTGTTTGAATTTGAACCTTTTATTATTCGTCTGTCTGCATCTCCAAAGCTCAAAATACTCTGTTCCACCTTGTGATGTCACGAAGCATCCAGTCATCCATGTTTCTTCCTCTTTATCCGAGGCCGGGTCACGGAAGTAGCGGTCTGAGCAGAGAGGCCCAGACTTCCCTCTCCACAGACACTTCCTCCAGCTCCTGTGGCGGGACCCCGAGTCGTTCCCAGGCCCAGAGACACACAGAGTCCCTCCAGTGTGTCCTTAGTCTTCCCAACTGAGCTCCTCATCTTATCTGTAGTTCAGGGGTCGGCGACTTTAAATACTCAAAGAGCCATTTGGAGCAACTCCTATAGAAAAGAAAACACCGCCGCAAAACCCTAAAATGAGAACACTGCATATGCTTTTTTGCTTTTTTAACCTGTCTGCTCTGTATATAATCTGTATTTATGCAAATGAGCCATGCTTTTTTAAGGTTCGTTTCTCTGAAATGGAAACAAATGTGCAAAGCTGCATTAAAAACATTATTACTAAATGTCTATTTGAGTTCTGCTTGTAGGAAATAAAAATCCAGGATCAAATATCCACCTGCAGCGAACCAAAAATGCGTCAGCTTCTGTTCTGTCATCATTTTATCTCCTGTACTGGAGCGTGAATCTGCCCGCGGAGCATTAAACGTTCTGTTTTCTTCAGAAACTTTTTTCTTAGATTTGTCCATCATTTACCTACAGGGGTCAAAACTGTCAATAAATCTGCTGCTGGTGCAGGTGCAGTGAGTCCAGGCTGCAGATCTGTGTCGGTGTCGCACACACAAAAATATTAAAGACGTTTTATTTGAATGTTACAAGATCACCATTATCTACAAATTTAGAATTATATTTAAAAACAAACTAAACTAAAAACACATTGTATTTAAATACTCATTATTTATTTTCCAAAGTCACAGGAGCCACAACAGAAAGATGAAAGAGCCACGTGCGACTCCGGAACGCCGGGTTGCCGACCTCTGCTCTAAGGAAATGCCTTTTGACACAGCTCCAAAGGCAAAGCTTAGAAATTCTGTCCATAAATACACTGGACAGAAGCGGTGACAAACGGCAGCAGCCCTGGAGGAGTCCAACCCGCGCTGGTGTTGCGTTTAGAGGGCATCTGCCTCGGGGAAGTAAGCCTGTTAATAATAGAATAGTTAGAGCCGGTTTCCAGCTGCTTTACTTCACAAATGGATGGTTTCTTCTTCTGCAGCGCTCAGTCTACTCTCTGCCAACGTTGCGACATCCGCCACCTAATGGTCAGTGAAGGAATTGCACTTGAACTCAAAAGAGATTGCAGAACCACATGAATCGTTAGCAATTAAATAAAAATAAAAACACTCAAATAAAATAAAATTTGAGGCGTGTCTGTTTTCTACTTGGCATTTTTCCAGCCTCTACACCGGGAGCCGGTCTAACTTAGTACTGGCCATGAGAACACAGCTCCTGCTCTGGTAATAAAAGGACTGGACAGTTCTGAGCAAAGGGACCAGGGCCCAAAGGACACCGCGATCATGAAGCAGGAGTTTTTAAATTAACAGCTCCTTTAACCTTTCTGGAGAGACGGGCAATTCCAGGGCTGAAATTATCCAAATGATTCTAGAGAAGCTGTGCGGAGATTAAAAACACAATGGAGCAGCAGAAACCTGAGTGTTTTCTGTTTGAGAGAAGAACTCGCCTAAATATACAGAGTTTGTGTGTTGTGTGTGTGTGTGTATTTATTTTGGGCAATTAAGAAATGTATATTCTTTTACAATGGAACATATAATATTAGAGAAATCATGAAATAACAAAAACAACAAAATATTTTGCCCAAAATGGAGTGGGAAGAAGAATTTATTTAATCCTACCTCTTCTAATCTAACGCAATGATCTTTCTTTTTTATTTTTCAGACATTTTACATTAACTATAGGAACTATTTACAAGTGTGGTCCTGTCTGCTCCTCTGCACCCGTCTGCTCCTCTGCACCTGTCTGCTCCGCTGCACCTGTCTGCTCCTCTGCACCCGTCTGCCCCTCTGCACCCGTCTGCCCCTCTGCACCCGTCTGCTCCTCTGCACCTGTCTGCTCCTCTGCACCCGTCTGCTCCGCTGCACCTGTCTGCTCCTCTGCACCCGTCTGCCCCTCTGCACCCGTCTGCCCCTCTGCACCCGTCTGCCCCTCTGCACCCGTCTGCTCCTCTGCACCCGTCTGCTCCTCTGCACCCGTCTGCTCCTCTGCACCTGTCTGCTCCTCTGCACCTGTCTGCTCCTCTGCACCCGTCTGCTCCGCTGCACCTGTCTGCTCCTCTGCACCCGTCTGCCCCTCTGCACCCGTCTGCCCCTCTGCACCCGTCTGCTCCTCTGCACCCGTCTGCCCCTCTGCACCTGTCTGAACAACATGATCATCGTGGTTCTGAAGGAAAGATTAAATAGAACAAATGAATGATTAAATATTTGATGTGTTTGTGATATCGACATAAATCGTGAATTTCTTAACACGGAGTCTGTTTTATGATCGAACGGTCAGGTTAAAAGAGAAAGTAGGAACTAAACTGGAGAGATGGATGTAATGTCCATCCATCCATCTTCTCCCGCTTAATCCGGCTGGGTCGCGGGGGCAGCTTACTGCCCAATACTCATAGCACCTGACCCCCCCTATGAACCCCTCTGCAGGTGGTGAGCCCACAGGAGGGTGGACAACATGGTCCTTGATGTTAGTTCATAGGGGTGGATGTCATGTAATCACCCCAAATCACTAAATGTGAGGGGGAATCCGCTGCATTTCACTGACCCTTATGTTTGGAATCGTACGCTAAATCGTGAACCATTTCTTGAACCAGTCACGTGGTGCGGCCGGTTCACGAGGCTTCAGACGTCACCGCATACGTCACCGACACGAGCTTCAACCCGCGCTTCACCGAAGGCTTCGTGGACTCGACACGGAGGACACACCACTATTATTTACAGACTCTCGATAACTTACGACTCAATGGTGAGTTTTGCCTGATCCTTATTGTGTTTTATGTTGAGTCTAAAAGCAACACGAGGCTGAATTTGTAACGAGTTTCCCGCATATTAAGTTGCGCGTCTCCGCGAGTTGAACTCTGCAACGAATGCGAGTATTTTTGTGTTTGTTGATTAAATTGACCAATAATGCGTCAACATAATGAATTAACCTCTGAATCTGACCACACCTTAAGGTGTTACCTTGAATTCGGCAGTAGTGTTAAGTTGCTCCGATGTTTTTGTTGTATGTGCAGGACATTGTTTGTCGGTAATGGCCCATTGTTATGTTAATCGCGTAATGCTGCCGATAGTGACGCGTGTGAATTTGTAGCTTTTCTTCTGTAAATGTTTTGAAATAATGTTGCGCAAAACTAAGTGAATGAACTGTTACTAATAACCCCCTTTAGTGAAAGAAAATGGGGCTCTTTCCTATTTGCTTAATTTATTCTTGTTTAATTAAATAATTGTTTTCTCTTTACTCGCTTTACTGCATACAGTTTTTAATTTATTACAAATATATCGATGCCTAAATATAAACCTTTGCTCCATAAACAACCTTCTGTACAGTCCTAATATGTTGATTGCCATAAACTACAGCCCCACCAACTTAGCCTAGAGTAGTGGTGACAAGTAACTGTTCTGTTGATAACATGATTATCGTCATATTGCAATAATACATGAGGAAACCAGCGATGGTAAGAAATTAAAGATGCCGACAATGGGAACAGACAAGTAACATTAACAGGCAGCACATCCAGCACTGGTGAGGAAACAACAGCATAAACCAGCACAAAAGGCAGTTTTGTTCTGATATTAAGACCCACTCTGTAGCAATAAACTGTGACCAGACCATATGTTTATAGAGCAGCTTGAATTTATGGATATTTTGGCCTTGTTTGAGACGTGTATCCAGACTGTTCCAGAGTTTTACACCACATATAGACACAGAAACTTTTACAGGCAGTTCACACATTGGGTACTTTCAAATGTCCATATCCTCCTAAACTATGAGTTTTTCTCTCTCATTTGGAACGAGCTTTGGAGATTAGTTGGTAGTAAATTGTTAAATGCTCGAAATAAGTTCACAAGCGTATAATATTTTAATATTTTACAAGGTCGGGAATCTTTAGGAGCTTGGACTGAATAAAAAGATTACGGGTGTGCTCCAGAAAACCAATTTATGGATAATTCCCAAAGCTCATTTCTGTAAGAGAATCATGTGTGAACAAAACAAAACACAACTCCAGGTCGGTTTGTGATGAGGAACATAGATCAGAAAATAGCGTAACACGGGCCCTTTATCCAAACAAACCCGCCCCCTCCTCCTCCTCTTCCTCCTCCTCCTCTTCCTCCTCCTCTCTTTTCTTCCTCCGTCTCCTTCTCTAATCTAATCAGGGTGGACAAAACAGGGCCATAAAAGCAAACAGCGTGTTATACGAGGTACACACTCCTGTGCTCTCAGCACTTTGTTACTGTTACTTAGACACATTTGCTGCTTAACAGACTGTGTGAACACCGCTGTGGAGCTCGCCATTCATCATCGGGGATACTGTAAAAAAGATTTCAGACTAAAAATAGGAATAGGTAAATCGTCGTGTAAAACCTCCCGGGAGAATCAGAGCGAAGCGCGAACCTGCTGTGGCTGGAGACGCTTCAGAGTTAAAGCGAAAATGAGCAGGATTTGAATAAAAAATGTTTTTGTCGAACATTTTCAATCCTTAAGAATGTGCGTATTGGAAGTTTGAGTCCATGTCATTAAACCGAGCAAGTCATTGTACTACAGTAATATCCAGTTCCCTGCTCACACATGTATGGAGTTGTAAATATGTCGCTTGATGTCAATAATTCTTGAGACAGAACTATTTTTATCTTTTATCTTCTTGTATTTATCTGATCTTATTTTTGAAAACTTGATTCTAATAACATGCTCTTGGTCGGTTGCGTCTGTCACGAAGAAATTTTCCCCCCGGGGATGAATAAAAGTGATTCTGAGTCTGATGAACTGATGTGGCTGATCAACATAAACATTCCTCAGAGGTGTGACGCTAACTGAAGCACTGCTCTGTCTGAAGATCTGTACCTCAACTTTTATAGACTTTTCCGTGAGCTTTATTTTAACACAATCTGACCAGAAAGAGACGACTTGGACTTCAAACTCCTAAACAGGACCACGAATGTCTGTGAGCGGACTGAGACGTTAACTAAAACCACAAAGAAAAGTACTTTTTACTTTTTAGTCCAGGTCTAAAATGTAGCGCAATAGAAAGTAAAGATAGCGGCTCGTGAAAGTAAAAAGTATCCACTGTAAAATGTACTGCAGTAAAGTACAGATACCTGAACATTTTACTCAAGTCTAGACACTTTTAGGGCAGAAGTGAATAAAGAAAAAGCCGTGCTCGCATTTTGGCAACGGAAGTGGAATTGTTCCTCATTCATTCTGAACAGGGACAGAAGAAGATGGAGATAAAAACATTTCCAGAATCAAAATATCTGGTTGTTCTGTGTGTGTTTGTCAGAATCGATATTCTACCGTTGGACTAAAGTTTTAAAGTTTTACTCGCTGATCGTACAGGGATCTGGCAGCCGGAAACACTATTTGACAAACGCCTTGTCCACACGTAGCCGGGTATCTGATAAACTGAAGATGTTTTGCTGCCTTTTGACCTGTCATCCACACGAACACGCATCAAAAACGAGTATTCAGGGAAAACTCCGGCCAAAGTGAAGATTTTTGAAAACTCCGTTTATGCCTGTTTGTGTGGACAGAGATAACTGGGGTTTTGCGTTTTAAAACGTCACTGTCTGCGCCAAAAATATGAATCTGCCCTGATGTCAAACGTGCGACATTTGTTTAGGCGACTGCCAAAGCCAAAGCCAAAGCAGACTATGGATCGGAGTCGTTTCTTGAGAGCTGTGGGAGCATTAACTTGTTTAGGAGCAATTCTGACTCCGAGTCTGTCCAGACAGAGGAGCTCGGCGCCATGTTTTCTGTTGTTTAAGTTTAGGCGGAAGTGACGGCGAAGTGATGGAAATAGCGCCATCTACAGGTCTGGAATGTGTATGAATGTGGTTGAAAACGCAGATGTTCAGTTATGTGTGGAAGGTATTTTTTTCGAAGACGAGGTGGTGTGGATAAAACTATTTTTATAAACGGAAGGGGGGAAATGTTCGGTTTTAAAAATACCCGGCTACATGTGGACATGGCCAAAGTTGGCGTGTTGAGGAAGTATTTGCGATATTTTGGCGATAATCCTTTCGCAGAGCTCGACAAACTGCTGAGTTCTGCCGTACTTCTGTTGCCAAAATGCGCAACCGTGTCTGGGTGAAATTACTCTGAATCATCCCTTTTAAATGTGGTTGGCCGCCACACACTACAGGAGAATTTGCCCGATTTTGGCTGCGATTTCTTCTCCCCGAGTTCAGGAGGTGTGACCCGACTTTTTGTCTTCGATTTTGAAGCCGCTGCTCCTCGTGTGTGGAGTCAGTGTCAGATCAGAACCACCAAACATCAGCAACGCGACGGAAACAGACGATAAAACAGAGTCAGGGGCAGAGGAGCGACGGACACAGAGACGCAACAAACAAACTCGGGATAGAGCGAAAATAAAGACTATTACTCAGCTCCCGTAAAATTGGAAATTTAAAGTGCAGCGTCTGATCCACATTATCCATAGAAATTGTCCTCCGCAAATAATGACTCCAGTCCACAAAACTGCGCTGTTAATCCAGTTTGAAGAGTTCTTTGAAAGTAAAAAGGCGAAAGTTGTTCCTCATGTGTTTGTTTACGTCCACAGAGTAAAGCTGCAGATCAGCGACAGTGACTCTACTTCCTGTGGACTTTATCTCCTCTTTTATGCTTTAAAAATCCTGTATCTGAAGTATTGCTCCACATTTCACAAATAATAACACAGTTTTGACTTGTGTATAAAGTGGAAGTGCAGAGTCTGATCTTTGAACACTTCAGAGTCTCAGAGCGACTAGTTTTACTGTAGACAGGAAACAGCTGACGCCATCGCGCTCACGGCATTATATCCTGTGGTGCGCAGACAGATCCCACTGAAGTTTCTGTGATCGGAGATTTTAAGTCTCATAAGTTTCTCCTCGTGTCTGTGATGTGCGCTTTTTGTCACACATTTAAAAGTCGTTTAAGGCCAAAAAATCCTGTCGCGTGTAGGGGCCTTGAGATTAAATTTTGAGAAAAATCTTAGAAATGAGGGAGAATAGGAATGTGGGGAACGTCATCACTGTTTTCTAACACTAAAAGCATCGTTTGCACTTTTATACTTCTGTACTTTGCTCCATTCCACCACCGGGTGTTTTTCTTACACCCAGAGACCCCAGGACACTCCAAAAACCTGATCAAACCCGGGATACTCGCGCTCATTATCAGTCACGAGGCAATCGGAGACGTGCTCCTCCTGTGCCGCCCCGTCCAAAACAAACCCGCCGTCAGGTAATTACAACAGGAGCGCAAAACTACCTGAAGTTTTCCGTGCACTCCAGAGCCACTGACTCGCTGCTCTTCCTTCAGCTGGAGACACAACAGCGCCATTATTCCTGCGCTTATGCCTGCTCCTCCTCGCTCTCGCTGCAGCTGTTTCTCTCTGCCCCCGGGTAATCTAACACTATAGACACCCACAAAGCCCCTCAGCCCCGTCGTACCGTGGACCCCGGCTCTCCTCCGGGTCCCGGGACTGCTGAGTATATTTCAGTCTTTGCTCAGTACCGAAGCGCTCGCTCTCTGCTGAATAATGCATGGATCATTTACTTCTGTTCTGTCGGCGGGTCTCTGAGGAACACCGACGCTACGTGAAGGTGAAGTTGCTTTTGCTGGATTTGAGAATAGATTTGTGGAGTGTAACTTATCACATCTTCTGCATCGAATTGTGCTTTCGGTACGTTTTTTTTTTAGGCTCTTTTTTTTTAGTTTTGTCAAGGTAGCAGGTAGAATGTGGAGGGTGAAGATAACTGAGCAGTGATATGTGTGCTCGTGTGGACAGTAAGTGCAGAAACATCACTTCGGTTAGAAACGCCTGGATTAGACGGGGTTGGGAAGTGAGTACGTGCACCGAAATACGATTTACAACCATAGTCCGTATATCTGAGTGGACTAAGTGAGTGTGACGTCTCCACAGCATCAGCGTTGCTCAAATGACGCTCTCGAAATCTGGAGTCAGTCTCCATATTTGGAAATCCGTCCGCGAGTATCATAGCAACACAAGAGCCAATCAGGATTGAGGTGGTTAAATGTGCTGCCCTCCTCAGAGCGGAGATACTCTGCACCTGCACAGACCGCTGGATTTCACTGATTCTTGAGAATAATAAGGAAACTTTTAGCTTTTATCATCAAACTTTAAATAGTAAGTTTAACTCATTGATTTATGTTATATGTTCTGTTACGTGCGAACAACAATAGAGTCGCAATTTAACGAAATTCACTTTACTTTATGCTAGTTAAAGTACGCTAGTTAAGATTCTAGTAACGTTAGCTATTGTAATTGAGATATTTTGTCATTTTACTTCAAAAATCGTCAGTCGGGGCAGGAAAGCGGGAAGGGAACTTACTTAGCAGCGAAACACACGAGCTGTCAATCAAACCTGTTGCTAACGCTAGGGGGAGGGACCTTGGGGAATGAAGGCGTCTGATTGGTCCGTTATTTATGTTCATATCTTGATTTAGGAACAAGGTAGAGAAATGTAAAATTCAGGATCCTGTGTCGCAGGTTCATACGAACATTTTAAGACCAAAATGACGAGGCCACAGCAGCAGCAGGTCCAGAGAGACGAGCGCGAAGATCCTAATGCGAGTCAATGGGGAAAAAGGGAGAGAAGGAGCCGGAAGAGCCTCCTGGAGCACTTCCTGTTTGGCACATGGCGGCTAACGGGTTAGCTTAGTCCACTCATATATACAGTCTATGTTTTAGAATGCTAATTTAGAGTCATGATGTTTCTTTACAGCTATTGTTTCATTTGCCTGTATTCTGAAAACATTTACTTTCTAAAAATCCAATTCAATCAAGGCATACGTTGTGATTTTGCCTTCAAGCTGCGCATAATTGGCAAGAAAACAGAACATAGAGCTCTTGTGGTGAGTCCAGGCGGGATTTGTCCTTCTCTAATCAGTGATAAACAACAGCATAACACACACAGTAAATGGTCACTTTTATATAACGCTTTTTTACCTTCAGGGATCTTTACAAGCAACTACCGCTACGATCCACACACACACACTCACACACCAGCGTACGCAGATACTGGGGCCGAGGTGGGTTAAGTGTCTTGCCCAAGGGCGACCAGACGTCCCTATTTTCCCTGGACAGTTCCAGTTTTGAGCCCTGTGTCCCCTGTTCCAGCAGATTTATCCAAAACCAGTGATTTGTCCCAGTTTTATACAAGAAATGTCCCAGGTGTCCCTATTTTTGACCAGTTTGATCTAAACCAGGACTAAACTAAGACTAAACCAGGACTAAACTAAGACTAAACCAGGACTAAACTAAGATTAAACCAGGACTAAACTAAGATTAAACCAGGACTAAACCAGGACTAAACTAAGATTAAACCAGGACTAAACTAAGATTAAACCAGGACTAAACTAAGATTAAACCAGGACTAAACTAAGAATAAACCAGGACTAAACTAAGATTAAACCAGGACTAAACTAAGATTAAACCAGGTTCTCACATGTTTTTATGGTTTACTAAAATACAATTACGAGCATTTCATGAGTACCAAAATCTTTTATTGACAATTACACTGAGTTCATGCAACAATTCAATATTTGCAGTGTTGTCTCTTCTTTTTCAACACCTCTGCACTTCTCCCTGAAGCTTCAATCAACTTTTGGACCAAATCCTGACTGAGGCCGTCCATTCTTCCATAATCAATGCTTTGAGTTGGTCAGAATTTGTGAGTTTTTGTTTGTCCACCCGCCTCTTGAGGATTGACCACAAGTTCAGTGGGATTGAGAACTGAGGGGTTTCCTGGACCTAAAATCTTTATGTTTTGTTCCCCGAGCCATTTAGTTATTCCGTTTGCTTTATGGTGAGGTCCATCCTGCTGGAAAAGGCTTTGTTCAGCACCAAACTGCTCTTGGATGGTTGGGAGACGTTGCTCTCGGAGGACGTCCTGGTACCAAAATTAATATTTGTGTCATTCTCAAAACTTTTGGCCACGACTGTATATTCTGCCAGACCTGGGCATTGTGCAGCCCCCAGGCCACATACGGCCCTTTGGTTGACTCTGGCCTGTTTAAGCTAATTTGGAATTAGAAAACAAACATATTTATCATTTTACCTCATGCATGGACTAAAGCTGCATTGCTTTTATTTTAGAGGTGTTTTTTAATTACATTTTTTGTAAGGCAGCCTCACTTTTTCATTGCTTAGTCATAACGAACTCTTACCTGTCTGACCAGCACATAAAAACAACCCTATTTACTGCTTTTTATAAAGAAATGTAATTAACATTTTGTAGAACTGAGTTGAGCATTTTGGCCCAGACCTCCACAATATTTTCTGTTTCTCATGTGGCCCCATGGAAAAAAATAATTGCCCACCCCTGATCTAAGTATTCGGAATACAGTATCGAGGTTTACAGAATACATTTTACAGTCTACAGCTGCGCTCCAGTGGTGTTGGGGCACTGGAACTTTTTCTTCTTTGTCTTCAAAGCTTCTTGTATGTTACGCTTATGGAGCCGTGCGTTTGTACCAGGGACTGTACAAAGAAGTTTGGACTAAGAGTTCAGCTCCACTTAAATTCAGCTCGTGATGCAAACGGTTACAGGAGCGAATCTGGAGCCAGACTTTATGTTATGAATATGATTTTCTGATGAACAGAAAAGTGAGATAAAAACACCAGGATCATGTAGATCGTGTTAATATGAACATTTTAAAAAACCCAAATGACTCACTGCAGCAAATACAGAGAGAAGGGCTAAAATATTCCAGTGTAAATCTATGGGAGGCAGGGTCAGAAGGACCCGGAAAAGAGCGACACGCGAACTTCCCATTCAGAACAGTCCATTCATATATACAGTGTGTGATTCGTACACAAATGTCGAACAAAATTTGACCAGTGAAGGTTGATGGACTTAAAAACTGTAGAAGAGAAGTCCCAGTTTTACCTGTGATGCAACAATCCGGGGAAATTTGAACTCGACCATTTGTTGAGAGATGATCGTGTAAAAAGAAATCACGAACTCTTAATCTTGAAAGTGTGAATGAAGTAAAATAAAACTCAAAGTATGTTTTGGATAAAGGGAACAACAAGATAACATGATGAAAAGTTGGGCTGTAAAAATATCATAATCATAATGTAATGAAAAGAAAATGATGCATTTGTCAATAAGATTTTGATCACAAAAAGTAAAAAAAAAAAACAAAAAAAAAAAACTGACAATTGTGCGTTCTGTTTCCTGTTCAGTCCATGGTTTGGCGCCTCACTGTAAAAGTGTGTACTCAGCACTGGTGCAGTGTGAGGCACCCGCTGCAGAGATGTGGGCCGTGCTGTGAGCGCGGCACCGGAGGCTGAATAAATAAAAGACTCGGTGCCCCGTTAACTTCGCCTGTTTACTCCAATCTGTCTTTTCTGTTTGGTTTCCCCGGAAACATCTGCGTCAAATTGCCTAAAAAATCCCGTGAGTTGCATCAGAGGCGTCGCTGCGAGGCACGACAGCCTGGGGGCGCCGGCGGACGGCTCGTTATAAACACACTGGGTCCATGTTGATCTGCGCTTTGCTCCACGGATAAGAGTGTGAAAGGCTGTGTTATCTGGAGGAGGGTCTGAATGTCCCACAGTATGGCATTATGCTTATGCATTATCTATATACACGGGCCAAGTTACGTGTCCGATCTGTGGAGAGGCGAGTCCAGTCAACATAAGAATGCAGGTTTTTAGGTCAATAAAACCACATTATGCGAGATGGAGATGTTTAAATCCATACCGGGACATTTCAAACTAAACAATAACATCTCCATGGAGACCAGCAGGTGTCGGACCCTCGTCCAGAACAGTTCAAACCACGACTCAGGAAAAAGTTTGAACTTTTAGCCCATGACACGGAAACTACTGTCTGGGAGAGTGTCGTATGGTTGTTTCCTTAAAGGGACAGTTTGGAATTTTGGACACAGGGCCTCATTTCCTCGTGAGCCAGAGTGTTGGAGACGTGTGGAGACACTTTTGTAAATGTTCCATCCAGTCCTTGTATTTGGAGAGGTTGCTGGTGCTAGGCTAGTGCATGTCAATGGCCAGAGTGTCGATGTGAATGTCTGTGTCCATAGAATAATTTTAGAAGGAAAACCAACATTTAGAGCTGCAACTATCGAATATTTTTGGAATCGAGTATTCTGTCGATTATATCATCGATTAATCGAGTAATCGGATAAATCACACTTTTTGTTTTTATACAACTATATCAATAGTGTGTAACGCAACATGAAAGGCCTCTTAAAATGAGCAAGCAATTGCTGTTATTCCTCACAAAAAAGGTTTTTATTTAAAGTCAACATTTTTTTTTAAACAAGTGTAAAACCTTTGGCTTATTGGCTTATAAGACAGGAGTTTTCTAAGTGACAACGTTAATCCTTTAACTAGCCTAATTAATAAGCTAAATATAGAACTAGCGAACACATAAGTGTTCGTAAACGTCGGTAAAATATTTCCTTTCTCTGATATTGGAATTATTGATGCCAGCGGTTCTAGATTAAATCAGATTTTTGGTAAAAGTAGAACAACGAACTAGACGTTTCTGATATGAGAAACACCGAGTGTGTGTGTGTGTGTGTGTATACGTGAGGAAGGGAGCGATTTGAGTGAGATCATTTGCTCTCTTGCTGCTCATTATGCCTCGTTACTATCGACTCATAACACAGGTTACAAATAATTACAAATACTGTACATTCTAATAGGCGTTACTTTTCATTTCAGTTAGCAATCGTAAAAGTATATTACCTCGTAGATTCTCCGACTCCGACTCCGCTTAGAAAGCGGCGCTTAGAGAAGTACAGTTCACATGAGGATGCTTTCGCTTTAAGTGCTGCAGCATTGAAGACGTACTGTTGTGGTACATCAGGTTGGCTTTGCCAGTGCACACTGGCAGCGGCCACATCATTATCTGCCATTTCCACACCGTGGAATAAATCGCGCCGCTTCAAATCTTTGAAATGTACGTCATTGATAACTGTCCGTGTGAAACAGTGATCCCAGACTGGCGCAGCAGTCTACAAAGGAGGAGTGATACGATAGCAGAGACATTTTAAATAAATTGACTTTGGTGACATGAATTAAACGAAGCCTCGAGGCAAAGAATTTGCCCCGAATATTTTTTGTAATCGAATTATCCGAGTTACTCGAGTAATCGTTTCAGCCCTACCAACATTGCATTTGAAGGATTTATGTCTGAGCAGCAGCAGTGAGTTAAAACTGCCTTTAAATAACTGTATCTCCTGTTTATCTGTTTCTTTCATATGTGTATTTCTGTTCTGATATATGTGAAGTAGGGCTGCAACTAACGATTATTTTCATAATCGATTAATCTGGCGATTATTTTTCAACTAATCGATTATTAATCGGATAAAAATAAGGAAAGTGCTCCAAAACTGTGCTAAAAGTAAGTTAGCCGTGCGTCCTGGGTTTACGCACAGAAGCTGTGCTCGCTCTGCCAACCCCTCTCTCTATTACGCACGCGGTCAGATCAACAAAGCTTTGACCAATCACGGTGTTCGTGGGCTTGTACCGCACACTCTGTGATGGACAGGAGCACCAGCGAATCACAGAGAGGGTTTAAGAGGTTAACTGGACTAGTTAAACTAGTTAGAAACACATTGTTCCAATGCAATCGCGGCTAATATGTGCGAACTAGCTAACATCAAGCAACTTCGGTTGCAATGACAATGTCATGGTCTTACTCAGAAAGATGAAGCCGTCCTCATGTCTGTTGGATATATTACCAACTTCTTTGTTTTTTAAAGTTGTTGATCTTGTTGTCAAAATTATTACAGTGTCACTTTCCACTGGGACTGTTCCAAACTGTTATAAACAGGCAGTGATAAGCCCCATTCTAAAAAAGCCCAATCTGGACCCAGCAGAACCTTGCAACTATAGGCCAATATCAAAACTGCCCTTCCTCTCAAAAATCATGGAGAAATTAGTGGCTGAGAAACTGACAGCTTTTTAAAATAACAATGAACTTCTTGATAAGTATCAGTCTGGTTTTAGAAAGATGCTCTGCTCAGAGTGTCTAATGATGTACAGATGCTGCCGACTCTGGAAGGTCCTCAGTTCTGGTTCTTTTGGATTTATCATCAGCTTTTGATACAGTGGATCACAAAATACTGTTGGACAGATTAGAAAAAGAGCCTAGAGGTCTGTTCTAAAGTGGTTAACTCTTACTTAAGTGACAGAACTTTTTCTTTATATGCTAATGGTGTTCTGTTTGAAGCCACTCCATTCTTGAATGGTGTTCCCCAGGGATCTGTCTTAGGTCCACTGTTGTTTTTATTGCACATAAGTCCACTTGGAAAGATTTTGAACCATTTTAACAATGTGTCTTACCATTTTTATGCTGATGACATACAGTTGTATTGCTTGTTCAGTTGCTGGATTGTCTTTCTTCTCTGAAGTCGTGGTTTGCTAGTAACTGTCTCCAGTTAAACTCAAATAAGACTGAAACCCTAATTATTTCCCCAGAAAATAAAATCCCATCAGTCTTTAAACACCTTGGTTCCCTGAGGTCCTTTGTCCAGCTGAACATCAGAAATCTTGGGGTCTGGTTTGACCAATGTCCTTGGACCATTGGTCAGAAATTGTTTTTATCAGCTAAGAAATATTGCAAAATTGAGGGCGATTTTATCAGACTCGGATCTTGAGATGGTTATACATGCTTTTATTTCTTCTTGTTTAGATTACTGTAACTCTCTTTTTAATTGTTTTAACAAATCTGCTCTGCTCGTCTTCAGTTGGTTCAAAACGCTGCGGCTTTTAACAGGATCTGGCAGAAGGACACATCACAACTATTTTATCCTCCCTTCACTGGCTTCCCATCAAATGTCGTATTGATTTTAAAATTTTAGTTGTAACTTTTAGAGCTTTAAATGGACAGACCCCGCAGTAAATAGCGGATTTGTTGTGCTCCTTCTCCCCGGGCCGTGCCTCCAATCTTCTGGCCAGGGTCTTTTAAAGGTCCCAAACACTGGCTCTAAAACCCGGGAAGACGTGTCCTTTCAGGCAGGAGCTCCCAGACTCTGAACGCCCCTGTCCCTCCGTGTGGCTTAAGACACTGTTATTTAAACAAGCTTTTAGTAAACTGGGCTTTATTTTGACTGTTTCTTTTATTGTATGTGTTTTGATTGCACTTTCTAAAGCATTTTGTGATTTTTATCTGTGAAAAGCGCTCTATAAATAAACTTTACTTACTTACTTACAGCCGATTTCCCTTAGCTCTTAGCAACAGTGCGCCTGATTGGGTGGAAAAAGGTGACCCTGTCTGTAGTTTCTGCATTAGTTATTACCAGAGAAAATGCTTTGTGAAATAATAGATGATATCAAGCCGTCGACCTTATGGCTGGTGGTCAGATAAAGGCCAACACAGAAAGTGCAGCGCTGCATAAATGTGACTATTTGCCAGTTGTGTTCTTTTAAATGTATTTTGTATTTTTGAAATGGTTTATTTTTATTATTATTTTATTAAAAATATATATAAAAAAAATGACAGAGAAGCCCAAGGCTAGGATTTCATGCCAAATGCCCAAACAAAATGAAATAAAAAGACTCTTTTCACTGAGGTGATGAGGTCTGCCTAGCCAATTCAGACTAATATATTTCTGTATTTTTTGTACATGAATCTCAGTCTGATCACCACATCTTCTATCGCCTAAAGTCAAAACTGAAACACAGTCGTCCAATCAGATTTGTTTATTTCAGCGACACGTGTGAAACGAAGGAGCTCATCATTTTGAATAACAATAATAAACGGTTTAGTGCTTTGTTTATTGATTCTGCAGAAATCGGTCATGTTTTTCCCCTTTCTTTTTCCTCATAAGAAACCATATTCCTTTTGTTTGTATGGACGGACCAGTCACGTCCATCTAAACTCTGGGAGATTCACCAGCGACGGGACTCGCATCTTCGTTACGTATTGGAGAAGTGTTTATTCTGGATCCCAGGCAGCGGATGACATCTATTTCCACATCTAAGAAGGTCAACTGGTCCTTTAGTCTCTCCGTGTGTTATTGATGTCATTTTCTCACCAGTCTGTGTCCATCATGAGTCATTCTCTGAGCTCCTGATGCGACTGTAGCGGTTTTAGAGTTAACGTACAGCTCTGAAAATAAGAGACCACTGCATTTTTGTTCGTGAAATCAGCGTCTCTACATGTGTGACGGCCGTCTCATTCCAGCGTCTGTTGAATTCCAACACAAACACACCTCATTCTGCTTCATGAGGCACTGACGAGGAGATCACCTGAACCAAACCTGATTTAAGGAGGAAAAGGAGAAAAACACTGCATGAAAACTGTGATTAAATCAGGGTTAATCCCCCAAATATTGATCTCTGAACTCTTCCCAAGTTAAAACGAATGAATTGTTTTCTTTGCATTGTTTGAGGTCCGAAAACATTGCATCTTTTTTTATTATTTGTCATTTTCTGCAAATAAATGCTCTAAATGTGTTAAGAGTGAAAAAAACCCTCATTTTTAGATAGTGATAAAAAGTCGCCCACACATTCAGTGAGTAACAATCCAAAAAATTTGACATTTTGAATCATCAGTCTCCACAACGGACACAGAGGAGGCTGCAGAGTGTGGATCCCGGTTACTGCAGGCCGGATAATGAAGCTTCCTCACCCCCTTCCCGATGTGCGGCAGAACGTGTGAAGCTCGAGTTCCGCTGTACGTAAAAGCGAAGCTGCAACTCTCTGAACTCTTCACGTCTTCCCGAAAAAGATACGCTAAAACCCGACGCGTTTGCGGCTTGACAGGGAGCGAGAGACGAGGGAATGAAGAGAGAGAAACAGACGTGATGAAGGAGCGAACAAACAGAACCCAATGAGTCTAATCAACCAAAGTTTTTGCAGCCCCCTCCGTTGAAGATGATACCAATACCTCCTCTTTAACCCCTCTTTAGTGACACAGACTCGCATGTTTTATGTTGTAGCTTTACCTCAAACGCTTCGGAACAGTATTTTTGCTTTGTTCATGCACAAGTAGCTCACTCTTTCCACGCAGGATGTTTTCTGGTTGAGAGAAAATCGTTTCCCTGGATCCTCGGAGCGCGAGTGTATAGACGGGTGTTTCTTTATTCGGCTTTGTTTTACGCCGTTATAAATATTTCCCGGGCGCAGATCTGGTCGTGTTTTCACATTAGAAGGATGTGTTTTTCAAAGTGTCATTAATTATACATGCGCTCGGATACAGTAAACATCAAATACAGACTGTGGGAAGAGGCTGATGCAACGTGTGAGCGAGGGATCAGCACAAACACCGGGTTAATGAGAGTTTGTGTTTTCTGCATTGAAAACATCACATTTAGAAGCTGCTGCAAAGACCTCCTGGTGGCAAATGAAAATAATATCGCAAAAACTCCTGCTCCGGTGTCCCGTCGAAGCGCTGTCGCACTTTAAATGCCGTCGATTTGAGCTCCCGAGGCAGAAGTGGAGTAATAAGTCACATTTTAAAAGTGTTTTTTTTTTTATTTATTGTACGTTTTGACCAGTTAAGCCTCGAAGAAACCACATGTGTATATGTTAGATTCACAGCAGAATACCTACTTTAGATGATTGAATAGTTTGGATTTAATATTTGATTTTATCGTTATCATTTTCATTCCATCGTATTTAATTTTATTATGTGACGCTGTAACTTTGTTTAAAAAAGGCGCTGCAAGAAATAAAATATCACTGGATTATAACTTGAAATTCACCCTGTGGACTGTGATATTAACGTTAAATATGACCTGCGTGAAGTCGCCCCATCAAACGCAAACCTGCACAAAAACTGTGTCAATCGTTTGTGCTGGAAAAAGTTTCGTTTGTGCGATTCTGGTTCTTAAGATATTTGCAGTTTTATTTTTCGGCCGATGACGTCGTCCAGACCCTTAAAATGTGAAACAGTCTCAAAACAGGAAGAAAATTATAGAAAACGTTTGTATTTGGTTTGCGCTGTTTTGTGCTGTGACAATTTTCATTTGTGCGAGTTTATTTCTAAAATTATTCATTATTATTTCTGCGGTAATTATAGGACGTCATTTCCACTTAGCCGACGGCGACCAAAACTCCGCAAAAAAACAAACAAAAAAACACAAAACTAGTGGCGAAAACAATCTCAGGCTGTGGAAAAGTCCAATCAAGGAATCAGTCTTTAGTAATTTGCTTTTGATTAATATTTTATCTAATAATACAGACTTTTCCACAGCCTCAGGTCGTTTATCAACACTAATAAACTCGCACAAATGAAAATTGTCACAGCACAAACGAAATACAAATGTTTTCTATAATTTTCTTCCTGTTTTGAGCTCTATTTAACATTTTGAGGGGCTGGTCGACGTCATCGGCCCGAAAATAAAACTGCAAATATCTGAAGAACCAGAATCGCACAAACAAAACTTTTTGCAGCACAAACGACTGACAGTTTTTGTGTAGGTTTGCGTTTGATGGGGACCAACTTCTCGCAGGTTTAAATATGATCTATTTAGCAGTATTTAATATGAATATTTGAGTGTTTCCGGTCATTTTTTTCCTCTAAAACAGTGGGAGCCTTATTTGATAGAAGATATAGGCCTGTCAAAATGAGCTCCTCTGCACATATTCATATAAATGAGTGAATAATGGTGATTCTACAGTGGGTCATTATTCGATGACTAAATAATTGGCTTGTCGATATGTTGCTCCTTTAGTCAGAGTCCTATTGGAGCAGAATACGTCCAAATGAGCTACGCATATTCATATAAGAGTGTAAACTTGACATAACTAAGGTGTAAAGTGTGATCATTGTCTCTAATCCAAAGAAATACGTTGTAAAACTGTGGAGGTTCATTTTATTGGATCTATACACCTGTAAATGGAAAAACGTTAAGGAGCTTATTTTGACGGGGGAGCGTGAATCGATAGACGTCGCTGTCGATTTAGGCGGCTTTAGGCTTTAGGGTGCATTGTGTAACTTTTCTGGTGGAGGATCAGTGCTTTTCTCCATCGAGATGTTGTGTTATTTATCTGGAATGTTTCACAGTTTGGCATTAAATCTTCATGGAGATCAAACCAGACCAAGTTACTCTGCAAAAAAAAACAAATCTAGTCAAGCTAAAATGACTTAGATTAAGAAAGTTTTACCATCATTTGGGTAAATTTCACTTGACAAGTAAAATTATCCACCAGTGCAGTAAGATTTTTGTACATAAAATATGAAAATACATCTTGATACACTTAAAATAA
The DNA here is from genome assembly GCA_030686955.1 of Odontamblyopus rebecca. Lineage (NCBI taxonomy): Eukaryota > Metazoa > Chordata > Actinopteri > Gobiiformes > Gobiidae > Odontamblyopus > Odontamblyopus rebecca. The sequence continues at coordinate 4,244,161 of CM060661.1, read as the reverse complement.
GAAAAACGACAACATTCCACTGTCAGATCATTTCACTTGTCAAGTTGAATCGACTCAAATAAAGTAAAATGTTCTTAATTTAAGTCAACTTGCCTAGATATTGTTTTTTTTCCCCAGTGTACAGGTCAGATCTACGGAGAGGCAAACCTGTTCCCAGTCAGAATACTTGTTTTTATCTGTGTTTTCGAGCTGTAAAACCACCTGTAATTGAATAAATGTAAAGTAGAGCTGTTTAAAGTCATACTGTGGAACATTCTAGACTTCTCCAACTTCTCCATTTCTTGTCAAGAATTGTTTTATTTTACTTTACTCTTCATAACACTGTATTTTGGTTGCATATTTTTCCTCTAAGCTCCCCTGTTCTTGTAAATAGTCTTTTTTTTTTACCCTTTTCTTGCTTCTTAACATACAAAAATGAGAACGATACCACATTTGAACTAGAAATATGTCTGTATAACATTTGCTTTCCCCAAATAAAAATAAAAAGACAAAAAAAGAGAGAGAGAACATAACATTTGTGCGTATCCGAGCCTCAAATGTAAGACGACACAGGGTCACTTAAACGTCCACGAATCGTCGCTCAAAACACAACTCGGAAGTTACTGATCAGAGGAAATCGTTCTCGTGTTGTGTAAAAGCTGAGAAATCCACACAAATCCATTGAAATAGCCTTCGTTGTCTTCCATTGTTACGCAAAACTCGGCTGCTCACAGGGAAAAGAAGGACAAAAAGAGTCCAGGGGGTCTGAGTTGGCCTCCAGGGGGCGCTGAGATTTATCTAGTTTGATCCATTTTGCACTGACGAGACGAAACGGGAGATGGAGGAGATGTAATGGAGACACTGCCCGTCTGAAATCCACATCCAGATTCAAAACCCACTTATTTAAACGAGCCCCTAACCCCTTTAATGCACCGACCTGTCCTGTGTTTTTAATTGTTTTTAATGTTTTTTTAGTGCTGCCGCGATTATTCGACGTTGTCGACGTAATCGATTGTGAAAATGAGTCGAATACAATTTTTTGGTCGAATATTCGCCTTTATTTATTTTTGGTCTCAAACGGCTCGTCCAGAGACCTTTTGCTTGCCTGAGATCAGGTATTTCCCCTCCACACCACTAGTCGTACTACACTCGAGGCCGACACCGGTGCGGCAGGCAGCGGCTACACCCGAGGCGGACACCGGCGCAGCTAACAGCGGCTACACCCGAGGCGGACACCGGCGCGGCTAACAGCGGCTACACCCGAGGCGGACACCGGCGCAGCTAACAGCGGCTACACCCGAGGCGGACACCGGCGCGGCTAACAGCGGCTACACCCGAAGCGGACACCGGCGCGGCTAACAGCGGCTACACCCGAGGCGGACACCGGCGCAGCTAACAGCGGCTACACCCGAGGCGGACACCGGCGCAGCTAACAGCGGCTACACCCGAAGCGGACACCGGTGCCGCGGGCAGCGACTGCGCCCGAGGCGGACACCGGTGCTGCTGACAGCGGCTACATCCGGGGTTGACGCCGAGGTGGCTAACCTCGGCTTCACCAAAGGCTAACAGCAGTGGTAAATAATGGCACCGCCAAAGAAAACAAACTTGAGGAAGTATTTGCCGTGCGCACTCTGCTGGCTGGTCTCTCTCTTTCTCGACCACGACCACGATGCATGAGGTATTGAGAATACCGTTGCATATGCTGCTCGTGCAAACTCGTTAAATTGTGTGTGCATATCGTTGTTCAACATTGTCGAATGAGCACACACAACAGACATAACAGCAATAACCTTTGCAACTCGCACACACAGCACACACAAGGTAAAATCTAACACACACACTTGTGTGTGTTAGAACCGCTTTTTTTTTTTATTAGTCGTTTAGATTAGTCGACTAATCGAAAAATTAGTCGAGAGATTAATCGTTAGAAAATTAGTCGTTAGTGGCAGCACTAGTTTTTTAATAGACGATTATCATAACAGCGGGAAGTGCCGCCATGTCGAGTCGCGCAACTTCCGGTCACTGCTTTTCTACGGCAAAACACCTGTGGGAAAAGTGTCGCATATTTTCCACCAGCTTCATAAATCTGCCCCAACACCAAACCATACTTTCCTATACCTATGTATGTATACCCAGCTGCCATGTTACAGGTCAGATCTATGTAGAGGCAATGTCCCTCACAGTTAAAGTCCTTGTTTTTCAATGTGTGTATTTTACACAAGAATTTCGTGCATTTCAGGACGTTTGGAAAAATCTAACCTACAGGTACAACAAGATTTTTCTGTTAAAACACAGAATATTTGTTTTTTTGTTTTGTTTTTTTGCGGAGGGCATTCTATTATCAAAATAACTGCTCTGTTTGTGATTTGATAATTGCGATCAAATTGTGTTTTTGCTCTACATACAACAAACAGTTTCTTATATCCGCTGGAGAACAATCATTTATATTTCAATCATGCTTAAAGGAACTGTTTTGTATTCTGTGGTTTTCCAGAGCGGAAATTATCCAAGTGATTCTAGTGAACAGAACGGAGCACCTCCTGTATTACTACGTGACATCACAAGGTGGAACAGAGTGTGTGAATGAAACAAAACACAACTCCAGGTCTGTTTGCGATGAGGAAACTCGGGATGTAACGATAACCGAAATACCGTGACCTTTTTCACAACAGCTGGAAATGTCCCGCTGCAGTTTTGCGGATCTTCCAGTAATGGTTTTCTACGGCAAAACACCTGTGGAAAAGTGTCGCATATTTTCCACCAGCTTCATAAATCTGCCCCAACACCAAATCTTCATCCAACAAGGTCGACAAAGAACAGATTCTGTCCATGAAGAATTTATCCACAACGATCGAGGGAAGAAAGACGAAAACTTAAAGGAAACGACGACGAAGCATCAGTGAAACGACTGAGCAACACTAACGTTATGGTCCTGAAGAAAATATAAGTAATAAGTACTTCATTAATAAGTAAGTAATAAGTGTTCACTCAGACTGATTCTACAATTAAAATTAAGACTGAGAGATTTGTGCAGTTTAAATGCTACAGCTGCTTAATCTGTGAACATCTGTAGTATTTAAACTGCACAAATCTCTCAGTCTGTGCGAATATATCGACATCACCAAATTGATTTTAAATTTTAATGGTAGAATCAGTCTGAGTGAACAACTTATTTATGTTTTCAAGACCAGAACGTTAGTGTTGCTCAGTAGTTTCACTAATGCTATCTTGTTTCCTTTAAGTTTCCATCTTTCTTCCCTTGATCGTTGTGGATAAATTCTTCATGGACAGAATTTGTTCTTTGTCGACTTTGTTGGATGAAGATTTGGTGTTGGGGCAGATTTATGAAGCTGCTCAAAAACATGCGACGCTTTTCCACAGGGATTTTGTCGTGGGAAAAACACTGACAGGAAGTTGCGCCACTCGACATGGCGGCACTTCCTGCTGTTGTGATAATACCCTATTGTGTGTCTTAAAAGTGCATTGCGTAACTTTTCGGTTAGGGGTCCTTGTTTGCTTCCATGGATACGTCATTGCTCTGCCTGTAATGTCCCACAGTATGACGTTAAACAGCTCTACTTTACATTTATTACATTGCAGGTGGTTTTAGAGCTCAAAAAACCTAGAAAAACAGGCGTTCTGACTGTGAGCGGGGTCACCTCTCCACAGATCTGACCTGTAACTTGGTCTAGTTTGGTCTCCATGACGATAGAGAGGTTTAATGCTATAGAAAAGCATTTGAAGTTACACTGCATATCTTTTAATTGCAGTTTGTACTTGTTTGTTTGTCCTTGAGTGCCCAGAAAGTTGCCTTTTAAATAAAAAAAAGTGTTTAATTTTAATATTATTAAATACCAAAAACAACTTTTCAGTCATAAATATATTTGCAGACCGACTTTTACATAATAAAACTCCAAAAACATGAATCGAGTTGACGTTTCTGCTGTTCGTCTGATGTAAAATCCTGTTACTGACCACTGTGGTTTTTCCGACTCTCCCAGTGCATTGTGGTCTATATTTACTGACCGTTTTAGTGCCCATTACCACACACCACTTCTCAGGATGCACTGTGGGAAATTTTGAATGCACTATTTTTTCCCCCTCACCAAATATCCAGACAGTTCTACAGAATGTCACTGCCCCAAATAATACACTAAGAGGTGCGTTGTGTAACTTTTCTGGTGGAGGACCTGTCAAATCTTTGTTTCCATGGAGATGATATTGCTTTCTCTGGAATGTTTCACGGTATTATACAATATTAAATCTTTCGGTCTTCACGTAGAACAAACTAAACCAAGTTACAGGCAAGATCTGTGGAGAGGCGGCCCCGCTCACAGTCCAAATTTCTGGTTTTCTAGGGATTTTTGAGCTATAAAACCACCTGGAATTGAATAAAAGCAACGCAGAGCTGTTTAATGTCATACTGTGGGACATTCCAGTCAGAGCAATGATGTATATGGGTCAATGATATGAAGCCTAAATGTTCTGTCCAGCTGCAATTTCCTCAGTTAAAAAGGTTCAAATTTCATAATAATTTACCACATTTCTGTAGCACCTCTGAGCTCCAGGGAACCAAATAATTTTTTCAGAAATCCTGAGTTATTCTGCATGTTTTTTGTCCTTAAAGTGTTAAAATGTCATGTGGTGCGACCGTGCATCATGTGGTGCGACTAATAACAGCAGGAATTCTATGGCTGGAGTTTAATAACAGACAAAGTCGACTTGGGTGAACGGTTCTTTAGGCATTTTTCTTCATTTTCCAGGGCAGTAGTTTGTTCATTAAACACAAACAGGCGACTGTCATATTGGAGCAAAAGAAAATATCAATATGCATTAAAAATCTAAAGAAATGTCAACAGTTTGTTTCTGTACACTTCATATTACTCAGAACTTAGATTAATATCCCAATTATGTTTTAGAAAATAAAGCAATTTTAAGGTTATTCTCGGTCTCACCACATGACATTTTACACTCAAAATACTTCATATAAATGTTAAAGTTAGATTTATGCACCTGACACTGCAAATATTGGAAAAAGTTCAATAGAAACTAATATTTTTTATATTTTAAAATTTGCCTGTTGAAAATCCTTATACGTCATTGACCCATGTATAGAAACAAGCAGGCGACGGACCCCCAAACCAAAAGTCACACGGTGCACTTTTAACGTTTCGCTCATAAATCCCTCAAAGTTCTGATCTGTTGACTAAAAACAGTCGACCCAGGTCCTAGATGTGCCTGGTCGCTGGGCGTGTATCCCTCCGCGGCTCTACTTTTCCTCTCGTTAAACTCTTCCGCTCGTCTTTCCTCATCACCCGCTCGGCTCCAGGAGACGCACAAACATCTGAACATCCTCTGCCTCCGTAATGAACCCGACTGTGGCTTTGATCAGGACCAGGACGTGTGTGTGTTTCTCTGTGTGTGTGTGTTTCTCTGTGTGTGTGTGTGTGTGTGTGTGTGTGTCTGTCTGTGTGTGTGTGTGTGTGTGTGTCTCTGTGTGTGTGTCTGTGTGTGTGTGTGTCTCTGTGTGTGTCTCTGTGTGTGTGTGTCTCTGTGTGTGTGTCTCTGTGTGTGTGTCTGTGTGTCTCTGTGTGTCTGTGTGTGTGTCTCTGTGTGTGTGTGTGTGTGTGTGTGTCTCTGTCTCTGTCTCTGTGTGTCTATGTGTGTGTGTCTGTGTGTGTGTGTGTCTCTCTCTGTGTGTGTGTCTCTGTGTGTGTGTTTCTCTGTGTGTGTGTGTCTCTCTGTCTCTGTGTGTGTGTGTCTCTGTGTGTGTGTGTTTCTCTCTCTGTGTGTGTGTGTCTCTGTCTCTGTCTCTGTGTGTCTATGTGTGTGTGTGTCTCTGTGTGTGTGTCTCTGTGTGTGTGTGTCTCTGTGTGTGTGTGTGTCGCTGTGTGTGTGTGTGTCTCTCTGTGTGTGAGTGTGTGTGTGTCTGTGTGTGTGTATCTCTGTGTGTGTGTGTGTGTCTCTGTGTGTGTGAGTGTGTGTGTGTCTCTCTGTGTGTGTGTGTGTGTGTCTGTGTCTGTGTGTGTGTGTGTGTCTGTGTGAGAATGAAGACACGTTCCACAGCTCCCACACGGACGGCATCAGCGAGGAGATTATAGAAATATTTTATAGAAATATGCAGCGGTGGACGGAGGACTCAATTTTGTTACTTAAATAAAAGTACAGATACAAGGGCACGAAGTTTGTCAATTAAAAGTAAAGGTCACACATCCATCTTCTTCCGCTTTACCCGGCTGTGTCGCGGGGGCAGCTGTTCGCCTCTGCGGGTGGAGCCCACAGGAGGGTGGACGTCATGGTCCTTGATGCTAGTTCATAGCTGGTGCTGCGTGTTTTGAGTTGATGGGGGGGAAACCAGAGCCCGGAGGAGACCCATCCAGACACGGGGAGAACATGCAAACTCCACATAGAAAGGCTGGGGATCGAACCCGTAAAGTTCTTGATGTGCCGCAGTAAAATTAAAAGTGAAAGTATCAAATGAAAAAGTAAAAGTATTACCTGTACCTGTTTAAAATGTGCTTAAATAGTACAAAATTAAAGTAGTTTATTGTTTTTATTTTTTTGCTGATTTTAAGTGACTGAATTGACATTTTTTTCTAGCCATTTTTGTGGAGGTTCTTAAGCAGGGTTCGAGAAACCGTGTCTGCTGTGGGAAGGCCACTGGGCGAGATGGTATGTCTCGTCGAACCGGCTGTGCACGGGTTCTTTGGATATATACGCCAATCGGAAAAGTTTTGGTCGGTTTGCAGGTTTGAAACGACCGCACTGGAGTCTGTCTGCTACACAAGAACTATTTTATTGCCTGGTGCGGACCAAATAATCAGACTAGCAGCGTGAAAGTGCCCTGAGGGAGTGTGATAGGAGTCGCCTGTAGCGTTCGGCTCCAGTCAAACGAAGCTGATCGACGCTGGCGGTTATAGAAGTGAATTTGGAGCTAGGCCCATATTAGCAATTTACTTAGAAAATAATGAAATACAAACGCCAGGATCATGTCGAGCAGGTAGACCAAAATGACAACGCCCAGTGCTGCAGGTGCAGGGAGAGGGGAGACACGTTTTTCAATCTGAAGTGAATTGGAAACGGAGTCAGTGGAGCTGGAATCGCGCCCATGAATGATTAGCGGGCTAGAGTTGTCCTTTTCTATACCGTCTATGAGAACTACCTACTGGTCGAAGCCTGATCTGGTCTGATTTCTGAAGATAAGCTGGACCTGGTTAGTTCTAGGACTGCTGGGAATACACGAGCCACAGTAGAGCAGCAGTGACTCTGGTTGTGTCCTTAGGCAAGACACTTCACCTAGAATAAACGTGTTGATGGGGGAGATTGGTTTTATCTCTGTCATAATCCCGGATGAGCGAGCCAGTTTTTCTTAATTGGTCATAAAATGGTAAATACACAAACGTTAAATATAATTATAATGTTTTACTTGACCCAGGAACTTTCCATTACAACAAAAATCAGCGTTTGAGCAATATTCTTTTTAGCCGTTTTGCCCATAATGCACATGGACCGTTTTGCTTTGGTGTTTTTCTGAAGTTTAAAGAGTTGTTTGTGGAACTAAAGTGGACTGGGACTGAATGTGAAACGGACTAGTTCAGACATCGTTTTTGCTGTCAGAAGGACTTGGAGAGAATGCGCTGGAGACTTCCTGTTTTGATTTGTTCTCATTGATCACTCGAGTTTGGTTCCAAATCTCTGGTCCAACAGCAGGAGGCGGGTAAGTGCCGGATATGTTTACAGGCTCGGAGAAAGTGGGACATTCTACTCAAATGGGGCTGAACACTGTGAAAAATGCCTCTCAACTGTTGCGAAGAGTCTGCATTATAATATTTATGCATTTATCCGAGTTTTGAACAACTTTTGTGGATGTGTTGTCTGCTTATAAAATGTATTTTGACAGTAACGTTCAGTCTCTCATCTGCAGGAAAAGTTGTCGGGCACTATTTGATTTGCATGCAATAAAACTGTCGGAGAAGTGTAGACAGTATGACCCCTAACTGCAACATTAAGGCTGAGGTAAACTTTTTAATCCCCGTAAAGATACAGGGCGCTCTGCATTTAACCCGTTCTTCAAAGCCACCGGGGCAAACTGTCATGAGGAGTGAGTGACTGAGGTTTGGAAAGGACCATCTCAGCTGGAAGAAGAACAACTTTACATTTTTAGGGGGATGAGGGAAACGGTGGCTAAAGAAAACCTGCCCAGACACAGGGAGAACATGCAAACTCTACCCGCAAACCCGCTCGCTGTGAGGTGACTGCGATGGTGCTTAAGCTCCATCGTTGCTACAGTGATTCATCCATTTTCTTCTGTGTTATCTGGGGCACTTTGCAGAGCCAGGCTGAGCAGAGACTCCCAGGCCCCAGAGAAATAGTCGTTCCAGCGTGTCCTGGAACCTCCTCCCCGTGGGACATGAACACACCTCCAGAGACGCGTCCGGGAGGCATAAAAAATGTGGAGTAGCAGCAGCAGCAGCTCTACGCTGAGCTCCTCCCATGTGACTGAGCTCCTCACCCAGTCTCTAAGGAAGCGCTCAACCACCCCCATGGAGGAAACTCATTTAACCGTTGTATCCACAGTCTTGTCCTTTCAGGCAATACTAGGGATGTAACAATAACCGAAATATGGTGATATCGTATCGTCAAAGGTCTAAAAAGTTGCTAATTACCCGCTGCCTTTACGTTGTTTCACTTTTTTAGCTTTCATAAATATAAAACTCTGCACACGACGTATACACACGGCACAGTGGCTGAGTGGCTAACGGCTAATGCCTCGCAGCAATAAGGTTCCGGGTTCGATGCCCGGGTCGCCGGGGCTTTTCTGTGTGGAGTTTGCATGTTCTCCCCGTGTCTGGATGGGTTTCCTCTGGGCACTCTGGTTTCCCCATCAACCCGGGGGTGTGTGCATGAGTGATGGTGGTGGTCAGAGGGACCGTTGGCGCCGGTTGGATTGGAGCTTCGCTTCTGTCAGTCTGTCCCAGGGCGGCTGTGGCTACAACAGTAGTTTACACCACCGGGTCTGGAGTGAATGAATAATGCTCTAGAAATAAGGCTCTGTAAAGTGTCTTTGGGGACATGTGTCTGTCATAAGCGCTGTATAAATAAAGTTACCTTACCATATATATCTGCATCACTTTATTGAAAGTCATTTAAATTGACCGTGACGGGACCTCAGTGTCACAGAGAGCTTTACCTTTTGATTTCACACTAAACACAGGAGCAGAATCCAAACACTGTCGTTAATTTGCTTCTGTCTTTAACATTGATTTGCTCGTGTCTTTGAAAAGTTCTTGCTGATCGTTTCTGTCCTCTGAACAGTTCTCGGCTCTTGTCGTTTCTGTGTCTTTCTCTGAAGTTGTTTTAATTGCCTGCACAGCACAATGAAGTCGCAGCCTCCACATTCGTTCTAATGGGCCAGTTCAAAGCTGCACTTTTGATTGTCTCTGTCCCTTCATCCTCTGATGTTTCCCTCTGGACAGATGAGGTGTCCCACCCCTCAGGAACTTTCCACGCCAGAAGAGCAACAAACTTTGTTGTTTAGTGGTACAATGACTGAAACTTTTGTTTTTTCAACCAAATTGCACTAAAGATTGTGTCAGTATTTTATGTTATTTTATACACTGCACCTGATTTGTACTTTTTAAAAATGTGAAAACCAGAACAAACTCATTTTAAACTGTTTGCTAATGTTTTCTAATGTTGCTTTTCACTTATCTTATGCATTCAAAGCATCCAAATTATTCACGGCAATGAGTTTATAAGAACTTTTCACAACTTTGCAGGCACAGTAATAGTAACAACTAGCATGCCAACAGTGCACTTTCTGATTCTTGAACAATCAAATGCTTACTAATTAGATGCAGACAACACAACACACGACCGCTCTACAAATATGAAAATTTGTTACGACGTCAGTTGTACTCGCTGAGTATTGACCACAGATCTCACAGGACAAACTAACACTTCCTAACCTCCACAGACTTTTCATTCAGCATGGGAAACTGGATGCCCTGACGCTCTGGTCTGAACGGGCTTTTAGAGAACTTAACTTATGCATTTAAGCAGCGGCAATCTTCTGCCATTTTATTCTGAGGCGCTGAAATAATCTGCCTGAATCTTTCCAACATTTGCTTGTTCTGCTCCTTATGTTCCCTGTGCACTCGCCTAATGCAAGACTGGATAAGCACGGTTGAAGTCCAGACTCGATTGTCGACTCCAGCAGCAGTGAACGGCCAGAAGCAATAAGTGAGGATCGACTACTGACTGTGAAGAAGATGAGAACTGAAAGGTTTGTTTGTTAGACTCGTGGCTGTTGTAAGATGGGTTAAAGTGGTGTTAAGCTTCTTCAGTGTGAAGCAAATTGGTGTTTTACGTGGAAGTTCAGAACTTGCCCCCATCACTACACTAGTTTGTTGCCTTGACAGACTCACTGCCACAGTGAGATCTCCACTGAGGAAACACTGATCTGTGCCGTTTTTTGGCTTCTGACAGAATTCCACCACATCTAGCAACGGACTTTAGCTTCAAATGTGCCGGAGTTCAACTTTAACGCTGATGTTTCGCGACATTGATGGAAAACCCCCTGGAGAGTGTTTTGTTTCATTCACGCATGTGTCAGTAACCCTTTATTAACAGGCTGTCTACATTTCTAAAGCTCAAAATGCTTTAGATCATCCAGATGATTTTACTGAAGCTGTACGGAGTTTAAAAACACAGTAGAACACTTCCTGTACAGCCGCATGACATCACAAGGTGGAGTGTTTTCCGTTTCACAGAAGAACTCGGCCCAACTATGCAGCGTTTGTGCGTTAAACATGTGTGAATGAAACAAAACCCAACTCCAGGTCTGTTTGCGATGAGAAAACGTAACGTAGATCAGAAAATAACATACGAGACCTTTAACTGTTTGTGAAAGATTAGACTCGTCACGTCGGGGGAAAAATGACTTTTGGTGTGGTGTGTGTTTTGGAGCTGTGTGGCTGTTGTCCTTTCAGTGTGAAATCTGCGGAACTTGTACGTTTGTTGAAGTAATTACAGAAGTTGTTTAGCGTCGTAGAAGCATTTATCTAAAACTGCACCGAACAAATGAGCCTCATGGGGGCGTGACACTGGAGCGAAACACAACGGCGCGTCTCCGTCTAACACTAATTGGAAATCGCGCGCCGCAAAAACAATAAATATTTGTTCAGACTCCAGTGAAAACCTGATAGGGTGATTTATCTCCCAGTATAATGAAGAGATGCCTGATAAGCTGCTGTAGAAATGGAAATAATTGGTGTTATTTGGCGCCGTTTGAGTTCTTGACGTCTTTCCTGTTAAAATATTGATTATGGGGAAAGCGTTTAACATCAGAATAATCAGATTGAATCTACTGACTGTGTTCGTGTGTCTGTAGATTTTGTTTCTGAAGAGTTTTAACAATAACTTTTATCTGCGTTTGCTACTCTGACGGTTTTCAGCTTCGGTTACGCATGTTCTTTCTTTATCTTCCTGTCCATTTTGTGACATCATTAAGTGGTACCGCAAAAAAGTGCACCCCATAATTTCAACCGCATTTGCCGAACTCGTACTGACCATTTCAGAGATCGAAGTCCTCAAGAAAGTTCACTCAGTCGTGGGCAAACTGTTTATTGAAGAAAGAGCTTTTCACTTTTTCTATTCATGTCTCGCACATTCACACAGACCAAGGCCACACACACACACACACTCGCTCACACACTCAAATGCATTAAAACACTTTTGCTTTGGAGAGACATTTTTCAACTTCACTTACAGCGCAAGTTTCAAATCATGTTAAAAAATATCTCGACTATATTTCCTATTTTTCATTTTTTGCCGTTTTTGCTGATCATCCGTCTATTTCCTCCTGTTATCCGGGGCTAGGTCATGGGGGCAGGAGTCTAAGCCGACTTCCCTTTCTCCAGCTTTTCCGAAAGGACCCAGAGGCCATCCGAGAGACAGTCCCTCCTTATTTCTACTGTAATTGACTGATTTATTAAAGGGATGGTGTGGGTTTTTTCACATGAATCTGTACGTCCCCGTCAGCAGCGTCGCGCATCAACACCGACTTACCTCCCGACAGCGTCTGAGCCGAGTTCTTCCCCGGTTTCGGTGCTGAGGAAAGTGTCCGACAAGTTGGCTGGAGTCACGAAAATAAAGCGGTTTTCTTCTCAAAACAATTTGTGTTCAAAAGAGTGAGACATTTGCATCACAAAACCGTTGTCCACGAAAAAGTCAGACCTCATAAATCGCTTGGTACTATTTTCTCTCCGCTCGTATCACTGCGCGCTGCCGCCAACACTTTTTTCAGTAGTTCGGCTGTGCTCTCTCACATCGCGACAGTCCACTGGTCTGAGCACGTAAACACACTAAGGTAAGTCAGTGTTGATGCACGACACTGCTGACAGGGATTTCACACAGATTCATGTCAAAAGCCCCGAACTATCCCTTTAAGTCTTTTATTTATCATTGGACTTTTATACAATGGGCGACATGAGCATGTGCGCTTGATGAAAGCTAAGCTGACAGTTTGGCGAACCTTAAAGAGAAAGTTTCAACATTATTATTTTTAAAAACAGACTTTGTAAGTTTTCTCATGTTTTCTCATGTCAACTGCTATAAAACACATTCATCCTTTATCTTTTTATTGCGTATTATTAGTGGTGTAACGATATCCAAGTCTCATGATACGATCTCATCATGGTCTGAACGGTACAATATTTATTGCGATATGGTGGGGAGGCTCACGATATGGTGGGGAGGCTCACGATATTATGATATTCTACATAAAAACAAGACTGACATTATAAAACGCTTTGACCAGTCATTTGGTGCAACATTTATTGTCATTAGGGATGGAACGAAATCCAAATCTCTCTGTACGATATTTTCACCATAAACATCTCACCGTACCAGATTTATTGCAATATTTTGTGTGAATTTGCTACTTTTTCCTTTAAAAATACTTCACAAGACTTTATCCAAAGAATGAAGATGTAAAAGTGCTTAGGACAGTTACTTCTTCAGTTCGTCGTCTGCACTGAAACGGAGCAAAGGATCATGGTCTATGTAGTTCCCTCTGTTTTTTTTAGTTATTTCTGCGTCAGAACTGTTCATTTAAGCAAAGAGACTTGTGATTTGATATATTTTGATGGTCCGCGATATTATTGTGAGACCTTTGACGATGCGATATCACCATATTTACGTTATTGTTACAGCCATATTATTATACCTCTCCACAGATCTGACCTGTAACTGTAACTGATGGACCTTGCACCAGAAAAGTTACATAGATTATTCATACATACATAGATACATACATTAGTAATAGTGTTGAAGAGTTTATTTATAAGAATGTCTGACTTCATTTTGTCCCTCTCTTTTTCACAAAGCGCACTGAGCATGTGCAGACGCAGCCTTGAGCTCTGGTTGTGTAGAAGACTTTCTTGGAGCAGCTTATGGAGGGAACAGGGCCACAGCTGAGCAGACGGAGGCGACCTTTGGCCCCACGGCTCTTTAAAATGTTAATGCGTCCTCATGCATGCACTCCGATACTGCACATTCATACATATCGATACACAATACGACTTCTGCCTGTGTCCACCTGCTGCCACAAACTTCATCTCCATGTAGCCAGCGTTCATTTTGTATTTGAAATTATTTATTATTAATTATAAATATGAAATTGAGTTAAAGGTACTATATTATTCAAAATTGACTTGAGCTTTAAAGGGATAGTTTGACTTTTTTGCACGATTCTGTATATCCCCATCAGCAGTGTCGCATCAACACCGACTTACCTCCCGACAGCGTCCGGTGAGACGAGTTCTTCCCTGGTTTCGGTGCTGACGAAAGTGTCCGACAAGTTGGCTGGAGTCATGAAAATAAAATGTTTAAAATTTTTCTCAAAACGATACGTGTTCAAAAGAGTGAGACATTTGCATCACAAAACATCAGACCTCATAATCACTTGGTGCTATTTTCTCTCCGTTCATATCACTGCCTCCAGGTGAAGCCGCGTACAAATCCAACACCTTTTTCAGCAGCTCGGCAGTGTTTACGTGCTCAGACTGATGCCCACCGCGACACAAGAGAGCTAATGTGAGAGCTACAGCCATAAGTATATAAGCTTTAATAAGCTACATAAGAATAAATATAAAAATGGTGCGGACTTGTGATTATCCAGGAAAAATCCAGCTTCAGCTTGTCCCACTCTGTCCCTCCTGTTTCTCTCTGCTGTTCTGACTCCATCTGGTGAATTTGGGCTTCAGTATATTCGGGTCCATAAAGATCTCCCCTTGGCTCTGTGCTAAAGGCAAAGTCTTCATCGTCGGTGTCGTAGTCACACATGTTGTTGTGAACTTTCTAAGCAGGAAACACAGTGAAACACCTGGAGGCAGCGCAGTGATACGACCGGAGAGAAAATAGTACCAAGTGATTATGAGGTCTGACTTTTTTTGTGGTTCACATTTTGTGATGCAAATGTCTCACTCTTTTGAACACACATTGTTTTGAGAAGAAAAACTCTTTAGTTTTGTGACCTCAGCCAACTTGCTGAACACTTTCACCAGCACCGAAACCGGGGAAGAACTCGTCTCACCGGACGCTGTCGGGAGGTAAGTCAGTGTTGATGCACGACACTGCTGACGGGGATGTACAGATTCATGTCACAAAACCCGAACTATCCCTTTAAGCCATATTATAATGTTGTTACCGCCTCAAAAACCATACTGTACATGTTTGAGTGACCCTTTATTATTAGTCTGTCCACATCTCCAAAGCTCAAAATGCTCTGTTCCACCATTTGATGTCATGAAGTGGTAGGTTTTTTTTTTTTTTTTTTTTTTTACCTTTAGTTCAGTAGAGTTGGCAATTCCAGGGTTAAAATCATCCAAATGATTCTAGTAAAAGCATATGGAGTTTAAAAGCACAATGGAGCACTTCCTGTATTACCATAAACTGAGCCTAAATATGCAAAATGTGAAGATGCGAATGAATCAAAACACATCTCCAGATATGTTTTTGATGAGGAACCATTACAACATAGATCAGAAAATATGAGCTCTTTAAATGGTAAAGGGGAGTGTAAATCTCCCCTTTATTTCCTCTCATGCAGAGTAAATGCATTTAACACTGTGTAAATGAGACACGGGGATATCAGTGAACGCACCTATAATATTAAACAGGCCAATACCAAAAAGATTCTTGCAAAACCAGAGAAAACCGCAGTGTTCTGTCTCATATACCAGCAGTAAATCTTTATATTTCTAAGTGTGATTCTGGATGCTGGCTCCCTGTTTGCAGAGGCTTGTTATTGGCTCCTGAAGCACTCTGGGGCCCCTCAGTCGCTCTGAATTGGTCCCTTTGAAGGTGAGGGACAGATGGAGCGATACCAGGACATGGCTGCGGCGGCTAACGGCAGCTAACAGCGCTAACAGAGCTAGCCTTATCTACAGAAGAGCACATTTCAGAGAGCGCTTATCTCTAACACGCCGCTAACTTTGACGCTCTTTAAGTCTGATTTTGTGATGTCCGTGAAGAGGGTATTGACTCAAATCATGTCCTCTCTTGTAAACAGCAGACCATAGTAACGGGCTTGTGCTGTGTGGAGGAGCGAGCGGAGTTATTTAGGTTTAAGAAAATATACTGGTGATAACAATTGCAATTCTCAAACTGGGAAAAAAAAGAACAAACTAACCACGCTCATTACATGTAATATATATATACTCACTTTCTTTGAGCCATTAATCCTTATTAATAGACTATTTTATAGACCAGTTTAGTGTAAGTAAACAGTAATGACGTAGGCTCGGATGCGCATTTTGGCAGCAGAAATGCAGCAGAACTCAGCAGCTTGTCGAGCTCTGTGAAAGGATTATCGTCAAAAGATCGAGAATATTTCCTCAACAACCTGACTTTGACAAATGGTGTTTCCGACTGCCAGATACTCGTGCGATCAGTGAGTAAAACTTTAAAACTTTAGTCCGTCGGTAGAATATCGATTCTGAGAACCACACAGAACAACCAGACATTTCGGCGCTGAAATGGTTTTTTATCTCCATCTACTTCTGTCCGTGTTCAGTCTGATTGAATCAGAATGAATGGGGAACAATGACACTTCTGTTGCCCAAATGCACCCTCAGCTTTTTTTTTAAGTCACTTCCGCCCTTAAAGGGTCTATTAATTGAAAGGAACCCAAAAAGGTTCAGTGAAATGTATTGCTCTATTATGAAATATTGGTGGCGTTTTACTGCGAAAGGAGCTCAGTGGGATGCAAATGTAACGTAACCGCCATGTTGCCTATTCTAAAAAAAAAGAAGAAAATTCATGTTGTTGCTGTTTTCAATTCAATTTGTATTTAACATCTGCTCCTTCATGACACGTGTCATTGTGTTTTAATTAGTGCTGTCAAAACGATTAATTTAAAAAATCAGATTAATCTCCAAAATAAAAAAACAAAATATTTTGACAAAAATGCAATTTATTACTGCGCAGCTTGTTGTTGGTACAAGTGGCGTCATTGCTGCTGCTGAATCAAACCCGTGTTTTGCTTTAAGATGGTATTTTATACTTGTTGTGTTTGTGTGGAAAGAGAGTTCATCACTGCAATATCTGCAAACTCCCTTAGTTTATCTAAAGTCCCATCGGGCAGTTTTTTTTAAGAGAAATTTGCCGCTGAGCTCCAGTCACCGTCTCATCTGTCGTCTTCACATCAACGTATGGACCTGATCACTGACCTAATAACCTGCGCCGCCTTTCAGGACCATCCGCGCTTTCTATAGAGGAGCGTTCAGAATAAATTGTGTGGTTAATCTGTGTTTAAAAAAAAAAAAAAAATCATTAGTGCAATATTTTTGTGATTAATCGCATGCGTTAACGTTTACGGCCCTAGTTTTAATCCATGACTCTCTAAAGTCCATAGGTCTACACTACACAAGCTCACGTCTGCATCCAACTCAGCAGGACTGTGGTGTGGGTCAGACTCACGTCACAGCAAGAAGGTCCTGAATTCTACTCCCCGGGTGTTTTTCCTCCAGACACTCTTGTTTCCTATCATCCCAAAATCTGCACAATAAAATCCTCCAGGTAAACCAGATCTGACCAAAACTACCTCAAGATGGTTCTAGGTTCTTTAGGCAAAGTCTACCTTCATTTACATTTACAGTTCTTGCAGTTCCAGCATGTCCCGTGTCTGCTGGTGATGGTTTTAGGAGAAAGTTTTAGGTCAGTGATACATGCAGTGGTTTGGGTGACCAGATTTTCAAAATTAAAAAGTGGGACACCCCAGTTTGGGGCGGTTGGTATTAATAAAATTGTGGAACGAATGCGTAATTAATCAAAATTGTTCTGCAGAAAGCATTCGTGACTAACATGTGAATCAGTATAGTCACATTTTCTTTGTGTTTTGGTAATTTTTAAGCAGCTTTTCTGTTTTTTTACCTAAATAGATGACAATTTATTCCTCTCTTTACTGTTGGCAGGGATCAGACTGGTCTAAAATAGGGACACCAGGGACATTTCTTGTATAAAACTGGGACAAATCACTGGTTTTGGATAAATCTGCTGGGACAGGGGACACGGGGCTCAAATCTGGGACTGTCCCGGGTAAATAGGGACGTCTGGTCACCGTAGCAGTGGTACATTTTCTGTTCTAGTGTTGTGTTATTCTGAGTCTATTTTGGTTTCGCGTTCCTTTGAGTGATTGTGTGGTTAAAACTACTGTGACTGTGGTGTAACCCTAATTTAGACCTGGTATTGATATTTTGCAGTGGCAACACACTGGGAGTGTTCTACATGTATCTCTATGGTTTTAAGATAGTCTGAAAAGTCAAAAAATACTAAATGGATTTTCAGGAGCCTGTGATCAATACGAGTGTTCATGGTTCTGTTTAGGAGCTGGATTTTCAACAAAAAGGTGAGTGACTAACTCAAAAGCTGTTAATGCTAGCTGACTTGTGACTTTAATGTATTTTGAGACTTGTTTAACAGCACAGATCAGCTCACCGTCGTAGTTCCAGCTAAATCAATCCTTCCTGGTCAGATTGTGTTGAAATGGAGCTCAGATTAAAGTCGAACAAAGCTTCAGCCTCAGCCTCAGAACCCCAGACATCGATATCACCTGCAAAGTATCGATAAAAAAATCGATAGTCCTGTTTGAGACCTGCTTTAAATCCAGTAGTTCAGTTCAATTTTCAGGCGAATAATTTTGGCAATTCTTGTTGAAATGACCTCAAATTTTCACAGAATGTATAGAAACGGATCAAGATTTTATATTTAATGTTTATTTTTGTTCTGCTTTCAGTTTGAGCCGTTCACTCTCAAACAGAAGTCATTTTGAGTCTTGGAATCTGCTCGCACAGTTGGTTTGGCCTATTCTGAGGAAATGATTGGAAATGAAACCGTCTGCAGCTCCTTCAGGCTTTAAAAGTAGATGATAAGCGAAAATGTCAAGAGTTCTGTGTTGACGCAACAGAAACTTGAAACGCCAAATTGTCATTCGAGAAATTGGGGCTTCCAAACTTCTTCTCCGTAGGAGCTTCTTGGTTCTTCGCAAGAGTTTTTCACGAACTTGCTCGAGCTTCCCTTCTGATGTTGATGTTGGCTAGATCCTTTAGTCCTTTACATTTTTGGTACCAAGTCCAAATTTGTTTGCCAGTTGGTGAAGTTTTTCCAAATTTTGCATTGAAGTCTGCACAGTCTCAGGTGACTGTGTGCGAGCAGATTCCAAAACGCAAAACGACTTCTCTTTGGGAGTGAACGGCTCAAGTGCTTCTGCAGGGCTAAAGGGTCTGGACCAAAATCAACATCAGAAGAGAAGGTCCAGTAAGTTCATGAAAACCCCTTGTGAAGTCCCAAGAAAACCGTACGGAGAACAAGTTTGGAAACCCAGATTCCTCAAATGATGGTTTGGCCGTTTTTTCAAGTTTCTGTAGCATCAACACAGAATTCTTGAAGTTTTCGCTTGTCCTCTGCTTTTAAGGAGCTGCAGACGGTTTCATTTCCAATTGTTTCCTCAGGATTCACCAAACCGTCATTCGCTGCACAGTCTTGGGTGACTGTGTGCGAGCAGATTCCAAGACGCAAAATGACTTCTGTTTGGGAGCGAAAGGCTCAACCTGAAAACAGAACAAAAAAAAAAAAAATAAAATCTTGATCTGTTTCTGTACATTCTGTGAAAATTTGAGGTTATTTCAACAAGAATAGTCAAAATTATTGTCCTGCGAAATGATATCAGTGATGTTTTTTGGGACGCCCTTGTACCCGGAAGCCCAAATTTTGTACTTGTTAGAAAAAGTTTGTATTGAACAGTGAAATTCCTGCGCTCTCACCTGGTCTGGCTCACATCTCGTCTCTTCTCTGCTTCTCTTCTCCTTCCTTTCCCCTCCCGAACCCAGCGCCCCTGTACCCTGCAGTCAGAGCAGTCGGCGCAGCACCGCACTTAATGATTTAATTGCATCGATATTCGGCACGGCTGGAATCACTGTTGTAATTAAGTGTGATTTGAGTTTTCCAGGAGAGCGCATGAATTAATAATGACTTCATCAAAAAGCACTTGGGCTGATTGCCAGAGCATTAGCACCAGACGAGCGGGAGGGGTGGGGACCGCTGTGAGGTCTGTGCTAACCTCATACGGCATCTGCACCTGCAAACCGCCAATAAGCTCACCACGAGACCTGATCCGGAGCACATTTTAATTACGGCTGATTTCAGACGGAGAATATGGAGAGAGAAAAGAGCCGAGCTGTTCATTAGTGCAGCATCACTCATTGTGTTATAGACACAGCAGTGGGGCTCAAGATCTGGATGGACAAATGTTGACATCGTATTAATGTTAAGGCAAGGTTCACTTTATTGGGAAAACTTCTTGCCCTCTGCATTTGACCCATTATTCAGTGTCTCTGGGGCATCTCCTCAGTCAAGACTTGAACTGGACTATCTTACCTGGAGGATTTTAACTGTGGGTTGGGTTGATGGGGAAACCAGAGAGGCCTTCAAATGCTGTCTAATACATTACTTAATACTAATAAAATACAACACTAAATGCAATCAATCAATTAAATACTGCCCCACTTTAACTGTAGCTTTTAACTGTATGTTTTAATTGGATTTAATTTGTTTATGTTGTTGTAAGGCGACCGTGGGTGTCCAGAAAGGCGCCTGATAAATAAAATGTATTATTATTATTTGCAACCCAGGAATCAAACTTTCTAGTTGGAACTGTGCTGATGTAGAAAAATTCCCTGATATTCAGCTGTTCACTCTTTTTTTCCAATGCAGTTACATCGAACAACAGCCACTTTGCATTAGAGACTTTTTTTTTTTTTTACAATCAAGTTAGGATTAAGATTAAGGGAGCAAACAAATACATTTACAAATATGTGGGCAGCGGGAAAACTGGGATTTTGGAGCAACGTCGTCCTCAGTGCATTAGAATAAAGATGACTTCACTAGCAAGGACCACGCCAACAATATATGTGCGAAAAGAAACAAGATTATTATAGGTAACGAGGCAGGGCAGATGGCTGGGTTGAGACTCAGGGTGGGGGTTCAGTCTCAAACTTCAGATGGCCCAGCAGGACGGGACCTTCCCCCTCGTAGGCGTCTTATGTCTGGAAGTGAACAGATATGGGATGGGAGGGTGGGGTCGAGTTATTTGGGATCAACTGGGTCGCCAAGATAGGCTGCTACAAATAGTCTTCTTGGAAATTGAGGTGTGGTAGACGTGAGCCGTGATTCGCTGGAGAGGAGGTGAGGGCGGGTGAGGCGCGGTCCTGTTTCTGAACCGAAGTGAACCATATCAACTACATTTAAACAAATGACTTTAAATACAACTTTTAGTGAGTTAATAATGAGGGGAAATCATTTGAACAGTTTGAAAACGCTTAAAACCTGATTTCACGTCTCCTTTAATAAGTACAGAACAGTTAAAATTATGACATTATGGTCAATAGTTTGAATCAGTAGTTACAGATGTCCCTCTTTGTGCATTGAGCTCATCTAACAGCCCCATGACTAAGTGTCCGCAGACAGAGCAGTGCCTCGTCAGAGCCTCAGAGGGACATATTGTGCTGGACACAGGAGCAGATGGTGCCGAGCTCAGAGCGAGACTGGGCCAGAACCTATGTTCCCTCTAAGCTGTGTGGCCGTGCAGGTCTCACGGACCTGCCACGCACAGGATTATTCAGACCATGCATTAAACAATTGCTTAAATTAGAGCGATTTCTCCAACACGATATGCGCACAGAACAGACTCACCATCACCCTCTGTCACAGAAGGAACACATATGTCCCGTCCTTTAGTCCGACAGACGGCTCAGTGCATCAGCGGGAACGAGCTGTTTTTTTCAGCAGTTTATGCAAATGAGCCATGTGGTTTTAGGTTTAGTTTCTGTAAGGCGTAAACTGAATGGTAATATGAAACGTGCTGATGTGGTTCTATAGTGGTTATGGTTTATATGTTATAAAGTTTATTTATTTGCAGGAGATTTTAATGAAGAATCTGCTGCAGTGTAGAACTTGTACAGTCGTGTTTGGAAACGTTCGGTTTGATCTGTGCAGAGGATTGTGGTTCAAAGTTGTTTAAATCAGCCCACACAGTATTTAACCCTGTGTATAAGATTCTATTTCCTTTGGGCTTAATATAAAGACACTGATATAACTGTAATGGAAGATTAAAGCTGCCAACATTTGAGTATATTTAATGCATGTCGTAGTTTCAGAGGTGTCATGTGCCTCTGTCTTTGCCTGGGTTTACTGATATCACATTTATGTTTCTGTTCAGCTGTGTTCTTTTCTAGCACAGATCGTTAAAATTTCAATGCAGTGAACACAATCCCAGTTCTAAACCTGTTATTAAACACACACCAAACTCAAGTTAATAAATATAAAATAAAAACATATTGCCGACGTGATTATGAGCATGATGATCATTTACTCTCCATTATACTGATCACTGTTCAGTTCTGAAGCTGCTCATAGACCTGAGGCTCAGACACATTTCAGTTTGCTCAGCGCTGTAAAATATTCGAGGGAACATTGGCCAGAGCCCACAGACTTTATGCCGGTTGCCCGACAAATCCAGACTGATGTCTGTCTATATTTTTATACAGATTGATTTCAGTCTGGTCCTACACCCTCTGCAGCGCCTCAAGCCTGGACAAATTGCATCCTTCAATTCAGATTTGTTTATTTTATTTGATTTGATGCAAGGAGCTCATTGGTCACTCATGATTTACAAGGAAAACCAGATTTCTCTCCCCTCAGATGAACAGAGTTTAGTGGTTTGCTCATTCATTCTGCAGAAATACACCATGTTTTTCAGTCCATTTTTTTTTTTTAATGTTTTCCTTTATTTTCATGTTCCTGATTGGCTAATCCACCTGTCAGTCACGCCCATCTGAACTCAGGGAGATCGGCCGGTGAAAATCGTACTGGACAATAACGCAAAAATATAATTTGTCACAAAAGTTTGACAATCGTACTTTTATTTCATCAAGTGAGAGAGTTTAGAGGATGGAGCTGGAGGTTGGACTGTTATTTCTCGTTGCCAAATGTAAATATAAACACCCATTGTCAGTGCTGTGTCTACAAACGTCAGAATTTACGTTTTTATTTTTCCGTTCAGTTAAAATGAATGGGATAGTGTGTGCGTATCGGTACCAGGCGACGTGTGCATCAATCCTAAAAAACGTGGGTCCTGGAAGAGTGTTTAACCTGGGACCAGAGTCGGTCCTTTCTTTCGGTCTTGGTGCAGATAAAATCTCACTACAGAGGGCACAAACCGGGCTGAAGCACAGAGAGAAACAGTGAGTCTAAAGAGTGCGATCATCATGAGTGTGTCTCCCATGTGCTCCCAGTTAATCACGTCTCCAAACTCCACCGCTTTTCATTTCAGAGCCGCACTTTGCTCGAGGGTCACGTACTTAACTAAACTAATTTCTTTACCCCTGAGGAATCCTGTCGGCTGCTCGGAGACGCTGGAGCGGCAAAAGGTCACTAAGCTCAAGAGTTACTTCAAAATACTATTACCCATGTACAGGTGCAAAGAAGAGGGACTAGAACTTAAGTAAGAGTAAACCTGGAGCTGCATTCTGCATCACTGACACTTGTGCAGAAAGACCACGACCCCTGAGCCGTTACGAAACTCAAATTTCCCAGTATTGTTACATCAGAGGTAGAGTTTTAAAGTCCATAAATCATCACCAGACTTGTTTAAAGCTGTTATGCCGTAAAATCGTATTAGTTAACAAGCTAAGATTTGTTTTTTCCCTTTAGTAATTCCCTCTGTGGCCAGTCGATGGAGGTTGACACCAGATTTGCAGAATGGTTGTGCTTACGCTTCTTTACAAAACCAATATTTTAGGTTTAAAACATGCCAAAGCAAAAGTACTCAAGAGAAACTGTCTG
Source organism: Odontamblyopus rebecca (assembly GCA_030686955.1). Classification (NCBI taxonomy): domain Eukaryota; kingdom Metazoa; phylum Chordata; class Actinopteri; order Gobiiformes; family Gobiidae; genus Odontamblyopus; species Odontamblyopus rebecca. The sequence goes on along the minus strand of CM060661.1, from coordinate 4,220,779 downwards.
GAGACTGTCTGAATTAAATATTGAAGTTAACGTCATGTGAAAGAAACCAGATTTTGTGGATAGATAACAAAAGCAGCCAAAACTAAAACTTACTTAAACTAGTATTCTGGTGTGTACTTTTTATTTTTACTTGAGTGCAATTTTGGAAGCAGTACTTAAGAACAAAAAACACTAGGGATGAGCATGATTAGTCGACTAATCGATAATTGATTATTAAGAATTTTAATCGACAATTTTAATGGACATTTTAATCCACAAACTGAGTGTAGGTGTCTGTGCGTAACATAGTGTGAGGAGACGAGGCTGCGTCTCACAGCACAAACACTGGAGTTGTGGCCCCACATCTCAGCTCTTGCTCCTTGGAGATCCCTATATTCCTCAGAGTGCGTTTACCTGCACTTCAGTGTCCCGGGCATGTACACGCAGTATCCCGGTTACTGCAACACTTTTCAGTCTTTTCATCACAACAGTCACCAAAATAAATAAAGTGACCAAAATAAATAAAGTGAAATGATGTTGAATAAAGATCTGCCCTAAACCTGCACATGTACAATCTGCACACGTATCTCAAATCTCAAACCTGAACCATCTCCAACGTGATATCCGCACAAAACAGACTCACCCTCAGCAGAGCATCCCTCTGTCACAGAGAGAACACTCATATTCCACTGAGTCGTGTCCTTGAGAAGCTGAACCACAGCAGCACAAGGAAAGAGCGGCTTTTTTCAGCGTTTACAGTTTATGCAAATGAGCCATGTGGTTTAAAGTTTTGTTTCTGTAAAACGTAAACAAATGTGCCAAAGCTGCACTAAGCACATTCTGATCTCACACCGATGTGGCTCTGTCGTGGTTAAGGTTTATATGTTGTAAAGTGGAGTTTATTTATGCAGATTAGTAACAACAACAATAATAATAAAACTTTTACTCAAATTCCTACTGTTACTCGAGTAAGAGTACTGTTGCATTGTACAATATATTACTCGACTATGATTACTATTACTATTACATGTTTCTTGCTGTAAAATATGCCTGGTCCCTCCTTCCTGTGGGCCGGTGTGTCCTTGCCTTGTTTACTCTCCTTCATATCTCTTTACAAAAGCTTTCTATCTATTAAGACTTGTCTTTTTGCAGCTGTTCCTGGCTGACCCGTGGCCTTGGTCTTTGCTTACGACTCGAACACAAGAGCCTATGTCACCGCAAACCCACCAATCAGGAGGGGCGCCGCATTGATTTGTGTCGTGCCTGCATTCTGGGGCCATTACACAGATTGTTGGTGCAAATAAATGGACAAAGTGGAGATGAGAGCTGCACAAAGCGCCTCTTACGGGGTCGGTGCGGCGGCGGCGGCTTTTTCAATCTCGTTTATTGCGTCCGAGCGGCGTGTGTGTGCGATAAACCCGGGCATGTGTGTTTGTAGGACACACACACACAGCGTTTAATCTGATGAGATGAGTCCTGTTGTCTCGGTGTAACTGCTGCAGCTCAAATGAAAAGGACCAGTGAGGAGGAAGCTTCCCAAACATGACTCAATAGGATTTACATTTCTAAATTGTGGCGGCTTAGGCTCAGATTGTGTTCGATCACAGAGTGCGCGGATTACACTGCTACACTGAACATCTTAATGATAATAACTGGACGATGACGGGCCGTATTATTACTCAGCACAGTGTGAAGAGGAGGCACAACGAGACACCGCGTCTTAAATAGAGCACATCGGTATAGATATAAGGTCAGTCCCCTGTTAGTGTAATGGTTCAGACGGAACAGGGCGTCTGGCACCAGCGATTACCAGGTTAACCGACCGTAAAGGGGCGACGATGTGCGACTAAGGCAGAGTGAACAAGGAGAGCGGGCGAGTGAGAACAACAGGCGTGAAGGGCGAGTGTGAAGTGAGCGGCGTGAAGAGTGAGTGTGAAGAGTGAGTGTGAAGAGTGAGCGACGTGAAGAGTGAGTGTGAAGAGTGAGTGTGAAGAGTGAGTGTGAAGAGTGAGTGTGAAGAGTGAGCGACGTGAAGAGTGAGTGTGAAGAGTGAACGTGAAGAGTGAGTGTGAAGAGTGAGCGGTGTGAAGAGTGAGTGTGAAAAGTGAGTGGGCTGAAGAGTGAGCGGCGCAACATGAGCGGTGTGAAGTGAGCAGCGTGAAGGGTGAATGGCGTGAAGAGTGAGTGTGAAGAGTGAACGTGAAAACTGGGGTGAAGAGTGGGGCGAATAGTGAGCGTGAACAGTGAGTGTGAAAAGTGAGTGGGGTGAAGTGAGGTGATTTCGATACATTTTAAGATGCAAAAAAGAGAGAGAAAATGACATGAGAGATATAATAACACTCCAATACTAATGTAACAATACACACATTACATATAATACACTACAGTACAGCTACTGTGCAGTTCTAGTTTATATGTGTTAAGTGTTGTTTGGTTCGATGATTTACAGCTCAGAATTTGTATTCAGAGGAAGATCTATAAAAACTTATTCATGTGAGTCGGCCTTTTCCCACATGAAGATCATTAGGTCCAAGCACTGCTCCACCATCACTGATTCTCAATATATTTATAAATCTATAAATGATTTGCATTTTTGTAGTAGGCAGATGATTTTGACCTGGTCATTTTATAAGTAGCTCGCAGGCTGAAAAAGTGTGGGGCCCCCCTCAATGGACCGTTTTCAGAGTAAAACTTATGAGACAGAGTCTGAGAAATAGATCGCGTATATCACGAGTCGCAATAAAGTAAAATAAAGAGTGAACAATAAAACCCTCTGTTAGAATATTTCAGCTGTAAGTCCCTATGCAGCTGTTTTCTGCTGCATCTGAACAGAACGCTGCCATAACCGATTCCCTTTTGGACCAAAATAAATAACATATCGACACGTGTATCGAACGAACATGTGGATCGAACCGTGAGACGAGTATTGAACAATTCCATATTATATCAAATATCGTTGCGTCCCTAATAGCCACTGGCCTAATAGTTCATCTTTGCAGTTCCATGAATAGGACAAACATCGACATTACGTCACAGCTTTGTGAACATCACTTCCACAGACCGACGTTTATCCAGAATCCATTTAATCTGATGAGTCACTGTGTCTGCGGCTCTTTCCGCTGATCCTCTGGTCTCTGGGTCATGGATATCACTTTATCCAATGAGATTGTTCGTCTGTACCTGCTCCTGTCTTGCTCCTGTCCTTACCTGTCCTGCACCTGTCCTACACTTGTCCTAACAACCACAAAAGCAGCTAAATGTATCACAATCAAATGGAAATCACATTTTAAATGGTCACAATCAGCAAATGACAGGCTGCAGTTCTGTAGGTAACGGTTTCCTCCTCAAACAGCCACATATCCTGAATAATCACGCCTAAGAGCTGAGCTAACGCTGCTGTTCACACCTCTGATTCTCTGATTCTCTGTTCTGAAACGCAGGAGATTCTTGTATTTGTCAGTTCTGATTTCGGTTCATCAAAAGTGAACGCTCCGGGATGAGTTTAAAATGTGCATTTGAACAAAATCACCCTCTTAAAGGTGCATTATTTAACCCCTCTGGTCTGCCAAAGTCTTGTCTCCGTGGAGATGTTATTGCATTGCCTGGAATGTTCCACAGTACAGCATTAAGCTCTCCCACTCCACGGAGACAAAAGGGTGACACAATCAGGCCAAGTTACAGGTCAGATCTGTGGAGAGGCGAGTGGGCACACAGTGAGAACGCATATGTTTTACAAAGTATTTCCTAAGCAGTAATTCAAGAAATGTAGATAAATATGTTTAATATTGTTGAATATTCTAAAGCAAGTCTGAGTCAAGTCCAAGTCAGTGACCTTCAAATTTGAGTGTGGAGATGATCGGGCCCCGGTGCAAACATCATTCACCGATTAAAACATGAACCCGGGGCCGTTATGTAAGTGCTTAAACAGATTGGGGCCCAGACTGACAAAAACGTTCCAAAAATGACTCAAAATCATACTTTGCTTCACTCTGGGGGTGTTTTGTCTTCTGCCTGGGGCGGAATGGTCAGCAGTTACCGTGGTGATGCAATGCACACATTCGTAATACCTGCCAAAAACAGTACAAGACAAAATGCAAAATAGATTAAAGCGACACATTTTCAGGAACCTGTGATCACCGCGAGCGTTCACGGTTTAGGAGTTTGATTTTCAACAAATGGTGAGAGTGACGAACTGGAGAAGCGTCTTTGTCTCGTCTTGTGACTGTGATGTTATTCGAGAGGGAGTTGATTAACAGCACAGATCAGCTCCAACAAAGTCAAACTTTCTGCCTTCAAGTCTGTGTGGTGAAAATGTTAAAACTAGGGATGCAACAATAACGTAAATCTGGTGATATCGTATCGTCAAAGGTCTCACAATAATATCGTGGAGCATCACAATATATCGAATCCCAAGTCTCTTTGCTTAAATGAACAGTTCTGATGCAGAAACAGCTAAAAAAAACAGAGGGAACTACATAGACCATGATCCTTTGCTCCGTTTCAGTGCAGACGACATGAAGAAATAACTGTTCTAAGCACTTTTACATCTTCATTCTTTGGATTAAGTCTTGTGAAGGGATTTTTTGAGGAAAAAGGAGCAGATTCACACAAAATATTGCAGTAAATCTGGTACAGTGAGATGTTTATGGTGAAAATATCGTACAGAGAGATTTGGATATCGTTCCAGGTCGTTATTGTAAATAAGAACATGTTCTTAATAGCTTACCTGGTTAAATAAAATAAATAAATATCGTATCGTGAGATATCGCTACACCCTTAGTTAAAACAACACTCAGATTAAAGTCTAATTTCAGTAACAAAACTTCTAATTATACAAGTTCCGTATTTGGAATTCCGACTGCGATTAATGGTTTTCTACGGCAAAATATCTGTGGAAATTTCTTGCGTATTTTCCACCAGCTTCATAAATCTGCCCCAATGCCAAATTTTCAACCATCAAGGTCGACCAAGAACAGATTCTGTCCGTGAAGAATTTATCCACAACGATCGAGGGAAGAAAGACGAAAACTTAAAGGTGAAAAACAACTGAGCGAAACTAATATCAGGGTCAGGTGAATAGAACACGATATAACATTACACAGTATATGAATTTAATCAAATAAAAGCCACTTTACCGTTACGAGCATTGAGCTGTTACACTGAGAGCGCCCCCTGCAGGTCTGGAGCACTTCCGTTGACTCTTTATGCTCTTTTTTTTCTCCTGTGTTTTCTTGGTTTTCATCGTTTTGTGCTTTGCGTCGTTTCTGTATCGTTGATGATGGCGCATTCGTTTCTTGCAGCTTGTTTTTTTTTTTATTCATTTGCTCCACGTTTTTTGTTTGTGCCTCGTTTGAACTTGCGAATTTGCATCGTTCCCGCACTTGAAGCCGTTTTCCCTGCGACGCTTTGGGACGTTGCGGTGCGTTCGGCTGCCGTCAGTCACCGCACTGAGACCTCGAACCTCCTAAAACTCAGTCTGAGGAAAATGAAATCTAAAACCTTCGCTCTATATTAAACCACCCACAGCAAACGGGTACATCCAATAAGTATCGATCGTGTTTCTGTGCAAAGTGACTGTCTCCACTTTGGGTGCAGCGTTTCGACGGTGCACGAGCTCCGCGGGTCTCGTCGCGCCTTTTTTTTCTGGATAATTCCGCAGCGTTTTCGGGGTAAAAGTGGAGCAGATGTTTTTAATGAGTTCTGAGGCTCTGACCGGCCTCATTAGACCAGAGGCTTCAGATCCAGAGTCTCGCACTTCTGTTGTGTGGAACGTCAACGGCTCGAAAGAGGGAGAGCGAGGGGGAGGGAAGGAGGAGGGAGGAAGAGAGAGAGAGGAAGAGGGAGAAGGGAGGGAAACTTAAATAGACAGGGAGAGCTAGAGAGGGTTGGGGGAGAGAGAAAGCAAGACAGGGAGGGATAGAGAGAGAGAGAGGAGGAAGGGAAGGGAGAGGGGAGGAAGAGAGGAGGATGAGGAAGGGAGAGAGAGAGAAAGAGGGAGGAGGAAGGAGGGAGAGGGATGGAAGAGGGAGGAGAGAGACAGGGAGAGAGAGGAAGAAAAGGGAGGGGAAACTTAAAGAGACAGGGAAAGCTAGAGAGGGATGGAGGGAGGAGTGAGAGGGGAGGAAAGACGAGAGGGAAAGAGGGGGAAGAGAGAGAAAGCAAGACAGGGAGGGATAGAGAGAGGAGGAAGGGAGGGAGGGAAGGGAGAGGGGAGAGAGTACGGAGGGAGAGGAGAAAGGGAGGGAGGAGAGAGAGGGAAGGAAGAGAGAGGGAAGGGAGGGACAGCGAGAGGGAGAAAGAAAGAGACACAGGGAGAGAGAGAAGAGGGGAGGAAGAGAGAAGGATGAGGACGGGATGGAGGGAGAGAGAGGGGAGGAAGGGATAGAGAAAGAGGTAGGAGGGAGGGAGAGGGATGGAAGAGACAGGAGAGAGAGGGGAGGAAGAGAGAAAGGGAGGGGGAAGGGAAGGAGGTAGAGAGGGAGAAAGAGAGGGAGGAGGAAGGAAGAGAGTGATAGGGGAGCAAAGGAGAGGGAAGAGAGGGAGAGAGAGATAGTGAGAAAGAAGAAGAGACAAAAAAGAGGAAATAGAGAAGAGATGAAGAGTTTTTTCCCCACATGTATTTGAGTAAAGTGTGTCTTTCCCCGGTGTAAGCAGCTCCTGTGCACCGTCTGAATTTCATTTTTATGGCCCGATAATCAGGAAGTCTGCGTTAACATACTAGTTGTTAACGGCAAAACTCCGCCCTGGTCTCTGGAAGTTTGAAACGCTTATAAACTCATCATGGTGAATAATGAGGACGCTCTGAGTGCAGAAGGTGAGTGAGGAAGAACTTTGGACCAGCTCTGCTTTTTTACCTTTTTAACCCCTGAAGACCTGAGGGCAATTTTAGTACATTTCTTCTCGCCTGGATTTTGTTCTTAATGTTGCTTTTAAAACTGCCCCTTTTACCCCTAATGAAGTGTTCTACCTCCTTTTGTTCAGTCCAACCTGTTATTTCACAATCTGCTGCTGTAGTTGTGTCATGAGGCTGTGATAAAAGCTACAGGACCAGAAATAGAGATAAAAAAACAAAACAAAACTGACACTCTTTTATACAAAACACACAGCAAACATGTAGAAACAACTTTTTGGACATAAAAATGCTTAATTTAGGGCCTTAGCTACAAAAATGCAAAATCTCAAGTCTGTAAGTAAATTAAAAATCTCCTTATTGCCCTAAAAACAAAAAAAGTGTAATCGCTCCATGACTTTCCTGGTCCAGTCCTGGAAACAGCTCCTGTCAGGTCCAGGGCCAGAGCCACAGCACTTCTGCATTTCCAGGTGTTTATTACATTTGGATTTGTTCATTTTGAGTGAAATAAACCTTTAAATAAAAATAGAAAGAGATGCACAATTACACACACCAAGATGTGTCATTTTCCATGTGTGTGAGAATTAACTCCACTTAGAGCGACTTTTTCCCTCGTTATAAACACACACAGTCAGAGGAGTCGACCATCTTGACTCACTTCACTCTTTGGCAAAGTTTGGCTCGATCAAAATGGACGGAGCGCATGAGTTTGGGGAAAACAAAGTTCCTGTTGGACACTCGTTTTGCTCACGTCATCACACAGCGTGAGTGTGACGTAGGATAAAGCCGCAGAAATGTACGGAAACCTCTATGTCTGCACTTTCAGAGGGGAAAAGGACGTTTCTGTCTTTTACCGTTAGAAAGTTCTGCGCGGTTACAGAAAACATATTCCTCTGAATCATGTACGATAAGGTGGGTCTTCGAGGGTTAAGACGGTAAAAATCAGGTGCAGCGTCTTTATGCTTCTGCCCAACAACTGGACGATTTACAGTTCTGGCCCTGAAGCTCTACACAGTGTAACACATCTTTATAAACTGTTATTCCATTTAGAGCAGAGCTAAGAGCTGCTGTGCACAAAGTTAAAATGAACAGCACATGATCTGAATAGGCTGCATTCACGCTCTAAAATGGGCAGATTTCTTAATTTCAGTTAGAGTGCAGGGGTCTTTATGACTCTACGGGAAAGATTTATTTAGTTTTTGAAAGAAATCTCCAAATTTAAGACCCACAAATGTCGAATCTCATTATTTGTTTGACATCGTCTCCACAGAATCGTCACATTAATCTTATGTCTTAAAGTTGCATTGTGTAGCTTTTTCGGTAAAGGGTCCGTCACCCGCTCGTTTCTACGGATATGTCGCCACTCTGCCTGGAATGTTCCGCAGTGCGACATTAAACAGCTGTACTTTACATTTATTCAATTACGGGCGGTTTTATGGCTCAAAAACACCTAGAAAAACAGGCGTTCTGACTGTGAGCGGCGTCGCCTCTCCGCAGATCTGACCTGTAGCTTGGTCTGGTTTGGTCTCCATGGAGATAGAAAGGTTTAATGCCGCACTGTGAAACATTCCAAACCCCATAACATGACATAAAGTTACCCAGTGCACCACTTTCTGAAGCTGTTGTCACTATTTTTACTTTATTTACCGACAGGGAAGAGTTTGAACTTCGTGCCCGTTTTTGTTTCACGTGAATAGGCCCGGTAATTACGGAGATATTCACCGTGAACCAGGTCAAAGCGTCTGTCCTTGTTGCACTGTTTTCCCGGCCATAGTAAAAATGGTGTTCTGTGCGGAGAAAATAGCTGATGTAACTTCCTTGTAATATATAAAACTTAACAGCTCAAAATAATGGGGCCGTATTAAAAAGGCAGATTTTGCAGAGTATTGTGCGGTGAAGAGCTCTCCGCCGTATCCACCGCTCCATATGCTCCTCTGCGACTGATAGCTTTCCCGCTCCCTGCAAAGAGGCAGAATAAAAAGGCTTTAACAGGTCCCCGCGGGCACCACACTTCACAGCGACGGCAGCGGGGACGGGGACGGGCACGGGGACGGGCACGGGGACGGGCACGGGGACGGGCACGGGGACAGGGACGGGGACGGGCACGGGGATGGGGACGGGCACGGGGACAGGCACGGGGACAGGGACGGGGACGGGCACAGGGACGGGGACGGGCACAGGGACGGGGACATAACGTGTACGAGCGGCTCAAGTTGCATTGTGAAAATTTCCCGCGGAGGCTCCGACAAACGCTTTTCTCCATGCACATGTTAATGCTTTGTCTGGAATGTTTCACAGTATGATATTGTAAACCTTTCTGTCTCCATGGAAACCAAACCCCAGACCAAGTTACAGGTCAGATCTGCGGAGAGGCGACCCCGCTCACAGTCAGAATGCCCGTTTTTCTAGGTGTTTTTGAGCTATAAAACCACTTGTAATTGAATAAATGTGAAGTAGAGCTGTTTAACCCTCGAAGACCTACGTTATCGTATACGATAAGGAGGAATATGTTTTCTGTAACCGCGCAGAACTTTCTAACGGTAAAAGACAGAAACGTCCTTTTCCCCTCTGAAAGTGCAGACATAGAGGTTTCCGTACATTTCTGCGGCTTTATCCTACGTCACACTCACGCTGTGTGATGACGTGAGCAAAACGAGTGTCCAACAGGAACTTTGTTTTCCCCAAACTCATGCGCTCCGTCCATTTTGATCGAGCCAAACTTTGCCAAAGAGTGAAGTGAGTCAAGATGGTCGACTCCTCTGACTGTGTGTGTTTAGAACGAGTGAAAAAGTCGCTCTAAGTGGAGTTAATTCTCACATATATGGAAAATGACACATCTTGGTGTGTGTAATTGTGCATCTCTTTCTATTTTTATTTAAAGGTTTATTTCAGTCCAAATGAACAAATCCAAATGTAATTTCCACCCTGGAAATGCAGAAGTGCTGTGGCTCTGGCCCTGGACCTGACAGGAGCTGTTTCCAGGACTGGACCAGGAAAGTCATGGAGCAATTACACTTTTTTTGTTTTGTTTTTAGGGCCATAAGGAGATTTTTAATTTACTTACAGAAATCCGCAAAGTAGTCAGTTTTTTCACCACACACTTTATACACTTTTCTCTGGCTCCACGATCTAAACTGAGCAAGAAGATTCTTATAAACAGACACAGACGCCACCTTCAAATATGCAGAACAGCCAATCAGGGCGTAGAACACACTGCACGTTCGTACGATGTAAAAAAAAAAAAAAGAAGAAAAAAGCATGCAAAATTGCACCAAAAATAAATAAATCTGTGAAACTGTGAAACCGCAAAAGGTGAACAGTGATATCGTGAGGGACGACTGTTATAATAATAATAATAGATTTTATTTATGAGGCGCCTTTCTGGACACTGAACGTCGCCTCACAACAACATAAACAAATTAAATACAATTAAAACATACAGTTAAAGTGGGACAGTATTTAATTGATTGACTGTGTTTAGTGTTGTATTTTACTAGTATTTAGTATTTATCGTTTTAGTATTTAACAATGAACTAGTTGTGTTTTTCGGAGCGACGGGTGGCGCTGCCACAGGATCAGTATGTTACAGTGTTGGTTTCACATTGGTCCAGCGTCGGTGTGTGAGTCAGGGGAGTGTGCGCAGCCTCGGCTCTTCCATTTATTCATCGTCCCTCATTTGTTTACTGTACGTCGGAACATGTGGCAGAACACGTTTGCTCTGCAGGTAACAGGGACCAAGATCCTGGCTCTGATCTGGAGCTGGAGCTGGGGGCTGCACTGCAAACACTCCAAACACAGACTGTGTAAAGAAGAGGACCAAAGGAGTCACCCACTCCAGTCAAATGAAGGTCATCGAAGACAGCACAGTACAGCACAGTACAGCACAAGACGACTCCAGTGAATTTGGAGCCACGTTCCACAGTAGAGATTCTGTCATAGCAGCCAAACCAGAAAGAGGCAGGGTAAGGCCTTAGATAAAGTAAAGTAAAAAACTGGGACATCCCTGTGTTTTTTGGTGGTTGGTAATAATAAAATTGTGAAACGAGTGCGTAATTAAAGAAAATGTTTAAACGGAGAGTCACTATAGTCACATTGTCTTTGTGTTTTGGTCCTTTTTAAGCAGATTTTTTTGTATTTAACCCACATTTTGCCTCTTTTTACTGTTGGCAGGGATCAGATTGGTCAAAATAGGGAGACCAGTGACATTTCCAGTGTCGGGAAGGTTACTTTTAAAATGTTTTATTTCTCTACAGATTATATCCCCCAAAATGTAGTTTATAACATGATATATTAAGTTACTTAAAGTGAGTAACGTAATCTGAATATTTTGGATTACTTGATATTGTCATGATTTTTAAAACTACATGAAGGTAGCAACCAACTCCTGCAAATGCTTGTTTCGTTTTAGACCTGTTGTAGACCTGGTTTAGACCTGTTGTAGACCTGGTTTAGACCTGTTGTAGACCTGGTTTAGACCTGGTTTAGACCTGGTTTAGACCTGGTGTAGACCTGGTTTAGACCTGGTTTAGACCTGCGGGTTCGATCCCCGGGTCGCCCGGGCCTTTCTGTGTGGAGTTTGCATGTTCTCCCCGTGTCTGGATGGGTTTCCTCCGGGCACTCCGGTTTCCCCCATCAACCCAAAACATGCACTGTAGGTGTAAAAGTTCTGTGAGTGAGTGTTGGTGGTGGTCGGAGGGACCGTTGGCGCCGCTTGGCTTGGCAGCCGCGCCTCCGTCAGTCTGCCCCAGGGCAACTGTGGCTATAACAGGTATGGAGTGAATGAAGAATGCTCTGTAAAATGCTGTGTAAAGCACTTTGGGGACATGTGTCTGTGTAAAGCGCTATATAAATAAACATTACCTACCTTACCTGGTTTAGACCTGGTGGTGACTGACGCGGCGCCACCAACGTTAACAGGATGTTTTCAAAGCTCTTATTCCGAAATTTAAAAAAGGGATATAGCCCAGAATGTGAAAACGGGAAAATACCGCCGTGTAATCCATTCATTTCAACAAAGTAACTGTAATCTAATTACCACTCATTGAAACAGTAACTGTAACCGAACAGTTACTCATAATTTGTATTCTAATTACGTTTCGCCAGTGCATGTGATCCATTACTCCCCAACACTGGACATTTCTTGTATAAAACTGGGACAAATCAGTGGTTTTGGATAAATCTGCTGGGACAGGGCTCCACACTGGGTCTGTCCCGGGTCAACAGGGACGTCGGGTCACCGTAGTAAGGTCCCTTTCCGCTCACGCAGCTGCTTTCGTAGGGAGTATGTGCTTAGTAACACTGTCAGTCAAACCTGCTGCTGACACTAGCATCGCTAATACGAACCAAAATGAGGAGCCTGTCAGCAGCAGTTCTGCAGAGACGGGCGATGTTTTTTCAATACAAAGTGAATTGGAGTCAAACATCCTCAGCCTCTGTCTAAGGACGAGGGTTTCACATGCGAGTTCTCTCTGGACCGTCCCCAGCATCACGAGCTTTAATTGTGTTTACCTCACTGTTGGTGGGTTCCCGTTCACACTCATCGTGCATCATTCACCAGGGTTCAGCTGTGCCCACACCTCAAAAAATTATAATCTAATCAAGTTAAGATGACTTGAATTAAGAAAGTTTTACCATGATTTGGGTAAATTTCACTTGACACGTAAAATGATCAGCCAGTGGAATAAGATTTTTGTACTTAAAATATGAAAATAAATCTTGCTGCACTTAAAATACGGAAACCAACCATTTTTTGCACTTAAAATAAGAAACAAAATCAAATGTTGCTTGAATTAAGAAAAATACACTTATTCCACTGGCAGATCATTTGACTTGTCAAGTTAAATCGACTCAAAGTAAAATGTTCTTAATTTAAGCCATTTTAACTTACCTAGATATTTACCTACATTTTTTTCCAGTGCAGGCGCTGGTCGTGGATCACTTTTAAAATGAGTTTAGTCACAGTTTGGACACGACCTGAATCAAATGTTTTCAGTCCCGTCATCGTCACGACACGAGTGAATTTATGGTTCAATATCTAAGATATGTTTTTGGGGCGACAGAAGCTCAGTTGGTCGAGCGTTTGTCCACTGATCCACAGGTTGTGCTGGTGCGATTCCAGCTCCCACATATATGAATGATGTTGTTGTGTCCTTGGGCAAGACACTTAACCCACCTCGCCCCCAGTGTCTGCGTACGCTGGTGTGTGAATGTGTGTGTGAATGTGTGTGTGAATGGGTGTGTGAATGGGTGAGTGGTTCCTTGTTGTAAAGCGCGTTGAGTGACCATTTACCATTTTATACACGTTCACAGTTTGCGGTTGGCATCAGCAAAGAGAATTTGATCTGTAATCTTCTGAATGAATCGTGTGCATGTGGACTTTAAAAACACAGAGAAGCACTTCAAAACGGCTGGGGCCTGCACCATCAAAACTAGGACTAAACCGGAACCAAACCTGGACTAGAAGGCTACGTTCAGACTGCAAAGTGAAGCCATTTTTTCGCCTCTATTGTGACCTGTATCGGATCTTTTAATGACAACACAGATCCGATTTTTTCCAAATGTGACGCTGCCCACTTGGAAATGTGCTCCTAAAACCGATACATATCTGATCTTTTGACGTGCGACTTGAGTCTGAACGGCCAGGTCGCTTTCATCTGATCTACAGTTCCTTTCTGCGGACGTTGCTGCCACTGCTCCACAAAAAGCCACGGCCAAAAGCCTCGTCCTCGTCCTTCTCGATCTCTACCTTAAAACAAATAAGCTGCACAGGTTCTGACTCCAGTACGACGGCAACTTTAAAATCGCCGGGTGCTGAATGCGGCGTCGTCGTCTTCTCCAGTGCTCATGCGAGACACTTTTGGGGTGTTTGAAGTTCACACTGGAGATCACAGACGTGTCACAGTTAACTGGAAATGTGAACGACTTTGCAAAAACATCGGATTCACAAAGAAATCGGAATTGCGCGTTAAGCCCTGCAGTCTGAATGGAGCCGAAGAAACAACCAAAGTCTACATAAGGACTAAACCAGGACTTAACCAGGACCAGCATGACTGAAGAGAGCACTTTTAATGTATTTTCTCACAATAGCACCAAGTGTTATTATAAACGAAGCTGCGTTTCAAAGAGTAAACCTGATTTCTTCTGTGTATTCTCCCGATTATGAAAGCAACGCGTTTGCTCCACATAAAAGTCCCTTCCTCCCTCTCCTCCCTAAACCAGGTCAGAGGAAGCAGGTTTTAGGTAAAACTTTGGAACAATGTGGGTTTGCGATGATCATTTAAATGCGAGAGGAGATTTCTGTGTGCGTCCTGCTGGGAAACGGCCCCGTTCTGCTGCAGCCTCAGCTCGGCTCCGAGGGGGGCCGGGAGAGAGGGGATCATGGTCAAATTCTGTTCATATCGTAAAACTTATCCGGCAATAACATCTGTAAAAAAAACACAGAGAAGCACTGCTGGACGGGCTGAAAGCTGCAGTACCACAACATGTCAAAACTGGGACTAAACCAAGACTAAGCCACGACGGGTAGGACCAAACTAAGGGGCAAAACATTTGCCAGATGTCCATATCGTTTAGACAGCAACAGCGTTTTAGGGGTTGGAAACGCAAAAATAAAAAAACACTCCAGTGTGTAAATCTTATAAAATGCTCCACCCTGTTGTCGCCATGTAAACAGTTGAAATCGGAAAACTGTGTTTTCGTGGGCTGTGGCAGAGATTACATCACACAGTCCTGGTTTAGTCCTAGTTCAGTTCTGGTTTAGATCTGTTTTAGTCCTGGTTCAGTCCTGGTTTAGACCTGTTTTTTTCCTGGTTCTGTCCGTCATCTCGATCAATGTTTCTTCTGGGACAAACTGAAGTTCTCACAGCTTCAGCAGTGCAGAGGTGGAGGAGGTGATGAAGCTCCGAGAGCTTCAGCGTTCATGATACAGACGGAAGAAAAAAGGAGCCTCTGATTTATGTTCTGTAGGTGATTATGAACAGCGTTAATGTTAAAAAGATGACTATGCATCTCTTCCTGTATGCCTATGGGGGTTCTTCCTGTATGCCTATGGGGGTTCTTCCTGTATGCCTATGGGGGTTCTTCCTGTATGCCTATGGGGGTTCTTCCTGTATGCCTATGGGGGTTCTTCCTGTATGCCTATGGGGGTTCTTCCTGTATACCTATGGGGGAATCTTCAGCAGTTACCATGGTGACACAGTGCGCACATTAGCCATAACTACCAAAAATGTGTTACGATTGTCTGAGTGAAACAACAGATTTTCAGTTTTTAAGTTTAAAGCTGTTCCCTCCTCAAAAACACCCCCAGAGTTGTGTTTTGTTTCTTTCACATGTCTGAGTAAGAACTTGGTGGCTAAAAACTCAAAATATGATAAAAAAAAAAATAACTTGGTCCACACAGATGGTCCAAAAAGTGGTTTATTCTCCTCTCCTCTTCTCCTCTGACTTTGTTCTTGGTGGGTAAAAAAAAAAAAAAGTTATTACAAAACTGGCACAAAAGTTACAATCAGGAAAGGACATTTAATTATTGACGCGGCGTTGATTAAAATTAGAGCATTGTTTTGTGTTCTGTCTGCGCCGCTTTAACCTTCTGCTGTCACAATAAGAGTCTAATCACAATCTGAACTGGGAAAGGTGATGCAGAAATCACACCGACTTTTTATTCTGGTTTAAGAAAAGATTTAAACAAACAAATGTGGTTTAAAACTTTGATTTTTAACGCATATTGAGGAACCAGTGGAAGATTTCTTTAAAGGTCATAAATCATCGCCAGGACTGAACCAGGACTAAACCAGGACTAGAAGGGCCAAAGAAAGTCTACATCAGGACTAAAAGGACCAAACAAAGTCAACATCAGGACTAAACCAGGACTAGAAGGACCAAACAAAGTCTACATCAGGACTAAACCCGGGCTAAACCAGGACTAAAAGGACCAAACAAAGTCAACATCAGGACTAAACCAGGACTAGAAGGACCAAACAAAGTCTACATCAGGACTAAACCCGGGCTAAACCCGGGCTAAACTGGCGCAGGCCTCAGGATTGTGAGTGTAGGTGTTCCCCAGGGCTGTGTGAACTTCCCTGTTTTATTTACTTTAAATACAGACGAGTGCAGAAGCTTTTATCAGCAAAATCACATTTGAAAGTTTTCTGGTGATTCAGCGATTTTATCTCTTACACAAAGGGACCATTTCTTTTGAATATTTTATGGAAACTGACAGATTTGTGCAGTGGTGTGCTCTTAAATACCTTGTTTTAAACGCTGTAAAACTAAAGAAATAATGTTTCGGGGGGTGTAGGTGACCACAGCTCAGTTATGATCCACAACCAAACTATTGCCCAGGTTGAGTCGTGGAAGTATCTCTGAGACTTTGACAGTAGGTTCCCCTGGAGCACATGTGGACCTGTGCAGTCGACCGCAACAACATTTGTCCTGCAATTCTTTAAGAGCC
The DNA here is from genome assembly GCA_030686955.1 of Odontamblyopus rebecca. Taxonomy (NCBI): domain Eukaryota; kingdom Metazoa; phylum Chordata; class Actinopteri; order Gobiiformes; family Gobiidae; genus Odontamblyopus; species Odontamblyopus rebecca. Next base: position 4,204,502 of record CM060661.1, on the reverse strand, counting down.
CATGGTGCTGACCAGAGGATCATGTTCATCTTTTGTCAGGCTGTGCTGAAGAGTCTTCTGAGGTTACACTGAAACAAATCACTGTATCGCCGCATTGGAAACTATTTGCTTTGATTTCCTGAAACGCTAGTCACATGACTAGGCTAGCATCATTAAGTCAAATGGGCAGTAAAAACAAGGAAGTTGCTGTAGTTCTATGGAAGTTGCAGCAGCCGATTTTGCGCCGGGGAAGATGCCAAGCGTGAAAACCGTCTTTTCATGGGCCAACGCCGTTTCCCGTTTGGCTACGGTTTGTTTAAACTGTTTTCTGCAATAACGTTGCATGCCCGATGTCACAAACCCAGCGAATCAGGAAGGTGCAAGCCACAGTGATGCGGTCCAATAAGAACGGAAACTAGAGCTCCTACATCAGCGTATTACTGTTTTCAGGCGTCGACGCAGTGCCGGATCAGATCCGTGCTCAGATGAGTATGTGGGAGCTGGCAGCACTGGGTCATTCTGTCTCTGGAGCCGTTTCCCTCGGTTTAGTGTGGACGAACAACGCATCCACACCAAAAGCGACTCGAATACGGACTAGTGTGGATGGGGCCTCAGGTACAGCATTACAGTGTGGTTCGGTCTCTGCAGATTAAAAACAAACGGCTGCACCTCATCCACAGAATGTTTAAACTTGTGAGTGAACAGGAGCCTCTGTCTGTGCAGAACATCTACCAACAGGCCCGTCTGCATCAGGCCAAGATCCTGACCTGCAGGGAGAAGGTTTAGGGCCCCACACTGCCGCATGAACAGATTTAAGAACTCCTTTGTGCAGTGTCTATTAGGATACAGTGATCCCTCGCTATATCACGCTTCACCTATCGCTGCTTCGCGGAATTTTTTACAGTGCTTTTTTTTTACAGTGAATCTGTATCTTGTTGATAAAGAAGAGGAGGAAGGACTAACACTCGGTCGCGCAGCCTTCAGTAGAAAAAGACGCTACAGCGCAGCGGAGTCAGGACGAAGAGGCGCAGCTGGAGGGACTGTGAAATACGTGAGTGACAATGTTTCCTGCCTTGTATTCATTACTATATAAAAATATTGTTTTACAACACCGTTCTATTATAGTTATTTGTAAGAAAACGTTAATATTTCTGTTTCTTAAACACATTTTGGGCCTGAAAAGAGGTTTTATTTTTTGTTTCATTCTGCAGTAAAGTATTGCATTGTAAAATAACAGTAAAAAATAAAGCTGATACTTCGCGGATTTCACCTGTCGCGGGTTATTTTTGGAACGTATCCCCCGCGATAAACGAGGGATCACTGTACTGAAAATGTAGTGAATAATTGTTAATCTGCAAACTGCACTTTGTTATTATGGACTGATGAACTGTAATTAACTTGCGTTTCATGTGTTCTGCTATTTTTATGCACTTTGTTTTTATATTACACATTATATATTACACAGCACTGACGGCAGCGCATGCTGATGGCCTTAAACAAATGTACCACCAGTGTGACAACAAAGTTAATCTTTTCAATTCTCAATCAATTCTTGCATTTTTTTTTTTTACAAATGCTTTATACAGTCCATCCTCACATTCAATATCACAGCCTGGTTTGGTTCACTCAGTCTCACTCATCGCAACACACTCAACAGAATCGTTAAAATCAGCAGTAAACTCATAGGACAGCAGCAAGAGTCACTCACCACCATCTACAATGACAGAGTCTTGAGAAAGGGCACACAGATCTCCACAGACAGCTCACACACTCTTCACTCACTCTACAGTCTGTTGCCATCAGGACGGAGGTTCAGGTCCCTCTCACTTAAAACCAAGAGGGCCACGTCCAGTTTTATTCCCTCCTCCATTCGCCTGTTAAATGGCTGATGAAGCCACATGGTGAAGCTAATCTGCATTGGGGAAGTGAGAGGTGCTGTTATGGATGCCTTCTTTTATTGATCTATTTATTATTATGCATTTGATGAATGTGCTTTTTATTAATGTTTGTGTGGAGTCTTCACTTGTGCTGGTGCTCTGTCTGCAAACGAAGTTCCTAACGGATAAATAAAGTTATTTGAATTGAATTTGAATTGAATTGAATCTTAACCTTAATGTGATGTGAGAGTTTAGTAATTAGTGAAGGACTATGGAAGCCACAGGAGCAAACTTGTCTTAATGATTCTGATCCAGGGCAGCGGCAGCTCCAGAAAGACCATAAATCAGGATACGAAGAATTTAAAGAGTCCATATTACACTATTTTCTGATCTATGTTTTAATGTTGTTTCCTCATCACAAACAGACCTGGAGTTATCAGGTGAAGAGAGGAGGCAGAGCGCTTCACTGGGGCATAAAACAGTCTAAAAGTTGCAGTGCAGATGCTCTACGAGGGTTAACTTGAAATCTAAACAAGAAATAGCCCTTACTGGAAAGTGTAAAAATGTGCAAAGTACAAACCTGAGGCAGACGAACTGAATACATTAAAAGTCTTTTATTACACTGAGGGATGCCGATGAGTTTCGAGCAGTGAGATGGTCTTCGTCAGGGCATAAGGCTGAGACGGGCAGACGTTTTGCTGGTCGAAATGCGTTGGCTTCCGTCAGTGTAATAAAGGACTTTTAATATATTCAGTCACTGTGCCTCGGGTTTGTACTTTGCCCATTTTTACACTTTCCAGTAAACGCCATTTCTTTGTTTAGACCTGGAGTTGTGTTTTGTTTCATTCACACATGTTTAACACAAACCTGCATATTTAGACCGAGTTCTTCTCTCAAACTGAAAACTCTCTGTTCCACCTTGTGATGTCATGGAATTGCCCGTCTCTACTGAGCTAAATATTAAAAGGAGCTGTATGACATCACAAGGTGGAACAGAGCATTTTGAGCTTTAGAAATGTAGACTTCACAATGCAGGTTTAGTTCAACACGTGGGAATGAAACAAAACCCAACTCCAGGTCTGTTTTTGAGGAGGTAGCAACATTCTAACATGTCTTAAAGCTCACAAGAGTCCATTTTGTTGAATATCGGACCTTTAATCTGCGTCACACTTTGTCCCTTTCAAATCAGTGTTTAATAAAAGAAAATAATGAACAGTTCATTCTCACTCTCTTCCAGAGGTACTTAACTGGCAAACTCCGGTCCAGATCCGGACCCAAACACAATGACATCCGGGCCGAGACAAAAATCTCTCTCTCCAGCCTTTTTTTCGTAGCGTTCTGGATCCAGGCAATATTTCATTGCTTTTCCCTGAAGCTGCTCCTTTCTCCAGTCCCTCACAAGTTTCTAGCTCATTCCAAATGTTCTTTCTGCTGCTCGATTATCGTTTTTTTTCCAGTGGTACAGAAGAATCGGTGCGATCGACTGATACCAGACAGAACAGCGGCTCATTCAGGAGTGGTACGGGAGGAATGGGAGCAGCAGATACTGATACAAGCCTAGACCGCCCCCTCTCTGTAAAACCTAAACAAACACATTATTACTCGATGTATATGTTGAGCGGAATACCAGGAATGTAGAATATAGAGCGGTGGTTGAGTGGACCAATCACAGCTCTTCCCTTCTCCGTCTACGTTGTTTTGATGCGTAGTTAGAAAACTTCGGAGGTGCATGACGGTCGATGCAGACATTTTGACACAGGACCATAAATCAGCCTGTAACAAACAGGCCAGTTTGTTACATAGAAGTACACGCAGCACCTTCACCTTTCACTGAGACACTTTAAATCACTGCACATTTGAAAGCACTCGGCACTAGTGATGCGACGTTCCGTATTGAGGCTTCGGAGCGTGTGCCGAGTAGGGGAGGGGGCATTTCCGGGAAGCGCGTCTCAGGGCTTCATTTAGAGGAGGAGCTGAAAACGATGACGTCCGAAGCTTCGCTGCCCGGCTGCACCACACAACTAATTCAGGAAGTGGTTTGGATTTTTCCCCACCCCGAGTTTTGACAGCGATATAAACCCCTCAGGCTCCATTCAGAATGTGGGTGTTTGATGGAGTTGCCTTCAGTGAGAGTTTGGAGACAGTTTGGAGACAGTTTGGGTAGAGTTAGAGACATTTTGGAGAGTGGTAGAGTTTTGCGCTTTGTGTTGCATTTTTCGTATGAAAAGCGCTCTATAATGTTTGATTGAATGATTGATAGAGATAATTTGGAGATTTAGGAGAGAGAGTCATGAGAGAATGGAGCCAGCCTCATCTGTGCCCTGTGAGCGGGTGTTTTCCAAAGCAGGAGAAATATTGTCAAAAAAAAAATAAATCACCTAAGACCTGCCACAGTGGAGAAACTGTTGTTTTTAAATAAAAACAATATTTCCCCTAAACCATAATCACCTCACTGTAAATGATCATTTCCATTTTTTATAATTTCCAATTAATCATTTTCCATAGTGTCAGTATATATATATACAGTAGCTGCCATCACTACAATACACATGTTCTGCAGACTTCTTTATTTTGCTGACAGTTTTATTCACAGGCTTTCTGCAGAATGCCACGCACTTTAAATTGATGCCACCTGATATGTTTGCGCCCAGTAGACGTCCTACTAGAACATATGAAGCTTCAAGAAGCTTTGTTCACCACAATATATCTGTTTTAGAATGTTTTTGTTGGTGTGTGTTGGTGTATTTAATTGTGTTTTAGTGAATAGTGTGTTGTGTACTTACCTCCATGTTCTTCTGTCCAGGTCCCAAAAGAGTCCCCCAGAAACAAGCTCCCTCTTTTAAGGTTCTGGGCTGGACCACATTTATATATTGCACAGGGGCACTAGCACAGGTGTTTTATTGGTTTATGGGTTTTAAAGTTAATTGGTGTATGGTTTTAGGGGTTTTATGTGTTTAGTTGAGGATTTTAATAGTTATTTGGTTTTGGGCTTGGTTTTGAGTGCTAGGTAAAGGTTTTGAAGCTAATGCAAATTTTTACATCCCTGTTTTTAGCTAGTGGTTTTACCCAATTAGGCAGACAGGATAAAAGACCTCAGAAAGCCAGTCTTGGTTCTGCTGTTGGAGAAGAAACTGCTGCCTCCATTTTGCACCTTTGCACCTTGTACTTTTTGTAAATACTGAAACGAAAAGTAAAATGGTGGACCACTTCTTCATTGCCTCCGTCTGTGTTTTTAAACCTTTTACACTGAACCCCAACCCATCCCGGGAGCCAAAGCTTTTCCCCTGGCTCCTGATGATGATATTGAACATTTCTTGACCACGTTTGAAAGGATGGCTCAGGTATGCAGTTGGCCAGAAGGAGAGTGGGCTTTTCTCTTGGTACCCCCGCTGACAGTGCCTCTGTGGTCATGGACATGGGAGACACGGAGGACTATGACAAGGTGAAGGAGGCCATCTTGGCAAAATTTCGAAATCACATCAGAGACCAACCGTCGCCGCTTCAGATCCTTGAAGATCGAGCCCAGCGAGACGCCGCGGGAGCCGTTCGTCCGCCTGAAGGAGCTGTTCACGAGATGGACCCAGCCTGAAAAAACGACGATCCAGCAAATGTGAAAAGCTGATTCTGGAGTAGTTCTTGCAGATGGTCAATCCTGAGCTGGAAATCTGGATCACGTCGCCACCTGCTGCCTGAGGTCCTCACGTCTGCTCGCAAAGGGACCAGAACCAGCTACTTCGGGCGAGAACCTCACCAGCGCGTGCCAAGTAAGTCCTTTGGGGGTGATGGGTGTGGTCCAGCTAGGGTTGCAAAGGGTTGGAAAATTCCCGTAAAATTCCCCAAAAGTTTCCCAAAAAATTTCCATGGAAACTTTGGTATGGGAATTATCAAAATGGTAAATTTACACAGGAATTTAGGGGAATTATTGTAACAAAAATATAAACATTTTGTCATCAGCAGGCATTATTCGCAAAAGGGAAATAATTAACACAACTTATTTCTTATTTTGCTTATTTCTTTTATGGAACAACAAAACGGGAACATTTGCTAAAATGTTGCTTACAGCTCCCACTTCAAAATTAAAAATGAAAAAAACAAAACAAAAAACTCCAGTCTCAAAAACTCAAAGCCGTAGTTCTAGTCATTTCTAATTTCTCAAGCCTTATTTTTGCTTGTTCTTCATTTTGCCAAATTCTTTCAAGCTTCTTCCTGAACCTCACTGTTCACTTCCTCAACGTCCGACTCTTCTTCTTCAGTATCTGTGAACTAGCACTAAATTAATCTTTCTTTAATGAAATGCCCATAGAAAGTTTACATGTAGCATATCTGGTTTCCCATTAAGCTAGCACTAGCACATTTTTCCAGTAACTAGCACCATGAGCTAATTTGCAAGTAAACTAGCACTAGATTAGTTTTATTCTGCTTTACTTTTTCATTTCTACTGTAATATCACAGATCAAATATCCTCCACCTCGTATATCCTCAAACTGACTTGACTGCGGTCGTCCTTTGGCTGTAATGTCGCTCTCAGTCGTCTTTATTTGTTGTTGTTGCTCGGAAAAGCAGTTCTACCTCTTCACAATTATAGAAGTTATTGTGCAGTGACAGAGGGACACAAAATGCATGTCGGGAGTGTGGCTTCAGTGGCTCTTGAGCGAGGAACAGCAGCGAGACACAACTTTATTCACATAAATCTACCTGTTGCAGCCAAGATTGTGCTACGACATTGTGCTACATTTTTTTCCTACCAACTTTACTGATGCCCCCGACCTTCAACTTGGATAATTCCCAATTTATTCCCGTTAATTCCCCTAGACCACCACAGGAAGTCCGGTGCTGCAACCTTAACGAACTAGGTCATACTCAGCACTTTTGCCCAGATTTTAAAACCAAGCATTCACTACTATGTTCTGTACTTAGGCCGGCGACGGTGCAGACAGAGCAGAGGACAGAGGCAGAGGCAATGTTAGACTCAGGGTGTTTTATTTATTTCATTCATTATAAAAGAAACGTCTTTTTTGTTTTGTTTTACATGACCGTACAATATCAGAATGAAAAGAGCAGAGAGAATCAGAGACATCTTATATTTTCTGCCCCTTTTTACAAAAAATATACTTACTTTTCACAATTGATTTCTATTTTAGCATCTTAATTTAACTAAAATTACTCCTAAATGTTTTCATCAAATTTTTAACTTTGCCACAGACACTGTCTCAGTTTACAGTTTCATAATTATTTAATACACTTGATTTAACAAGTTTTTTTTAAATATATTAAGCGATTTTGATTCTTTTATCTTATCATTTAGGTTGTTCCATAAATTTACACCTTTTACCTGTTCGGTCCTTGGTTCCACCTGAGTCGGTTGAGCAAACTTCACTTGTGTTTATTCATGTGGACGAGCACAGTTACCCTACAGCAGAGATTTACCCGACAGTTGGGGGGCAAACTTACCTGATTACCTCCGTGAAGTCGCCCCCATCAAACTAAAACCTACACAAAAACTGTCAATCGTTTGTGCTGCGAAAAGTTGTTTGTGCTGCTTTAGTTTTGGAGAAATTAACAATTCTTTTATAGGTCAAATTGGGGTCAGCGAGTCCCACAGGAAGCTTCAAAATGCTCTAAAACGCCCAAAATGGAGTCAGGCGTTTGTGCTTCGTTTGTGCTGCAAAAAGTTTCGTTTGTGCAGTTCTGGTTCTTAAGATATTTGGAGTTTTATTTTCGGCCGATGACGTCGTCCAGAACCTCAGAATGTTAAATAGAGCTCAAAACAGGCAGAAAATTATAGAAAATGTTTGTGTTCCGTTTGTGCTGTGACAGTTTTCATTTGTGCGAGTTTATTTCTAAAATGATTAGATATTATTTCTGCGGTAATTATAGGACGTCATTTTGGCGACTTTAGCAAAACTCTGCTGCTGTAAAGTCTGTAATGGTCTTTAGTAATTTGCTTTTGATTCATATTTTATATCATAATACAGACTTTCCACAGCCTCAGATCGTCACATGGCCTTAATTCAGCCTTAAGTTTTTCACACGGATTCAGACAGAACATATTTTGTACATAGTTCAAATGTTCCATGTGGAACTACTAAATCTTTTGTTAGAAGTTTAAAGTTTGGAAATACACCGTCACTTTTTCGGACCCTGGACGCACTGTAAATTTAAGCTGACCTTTTGGGTTTGAAATTGAGTATCCCTGGTCTATTCTGTGATCATCTATTCAAAATTTCCTCCGCATTGTCTGAATCTCGCCTTTGACAATTAACCTCATCCATCTCTGTCCCCCGCCCGGCGCTCTGCCTCCGCCCGGGCTGCACAGCTGGGTCCCGGGGCCGGATCGGAGGCTGTTGTGGCCGTCAGGGGGCAGAGCTCAGCCGGGAACACACTCCCCCCATTACCGCTCCCTCCACCTGAACCCCCAGCTCCACACCGGGGCAGATGGAGCGGCCGTCAGGGGCAGAGCTCAGCCGCTCTCTTTTCCCTCCATCACCGCTCCCTCTGCCCGGTCTGTGCAGCTGGGTCCCGGGGCCAGAGCTAAGGCCCCATTTACACGTACACGGACATTTTTAAAAACTGGGAAATTTCCCTTCGTTTGTGCCCGTCTTTTACAAGTGAACGGAGAATTCGCCTCTGAAAACGAATCTTTCTAAAAACTCCGGCTAAAGTGGAGATTTTGGAAAACTCTGGTTTGGCGTTTGTAAAGTGACAAACGCAGTTTTAGGCATTTGACGCCAAAGTGTGACCAGTGTTAATGTTTTTCTGTGGTGATGATCAGAAGCGTCAGAGCAGCAGTCGCGTCACTTCTGCTCAAACACTCGTCCTGTGTTTGCATTTGCACAGCTGACGTTTCATATCCATAATGAGGTGAAGGAGCTCAGTGATTTTCCCTCTTCTCCTCACGACTCAGTCACCGTCACCGCCAACGTCGCCGTTTTTGGGTCCGACCTGGCGAACCGCTGTCTGGTGGGATAATTCTGAAAATGAAGTGGTTTCCCGGAGGAGTGGGGTGAAAATATTAGGATGCCGCGGTCGTCACTGCTGTTACTCTCCGAATGGCTGCGTCCTCACATCGAGGGTGAGACGACCGTCAGGCGTCTCCTGTCAATTCAACTTCACTTCTGTCCAGACAAACGAACCTGGAGCCATGTTTGTTGTTCAGAAAGGAACAGGAAGCACCTCTTCTTATCGAAATCGAAATGATCGTTCTTATCGAAATGAGGATTCTGATTGGCTGCGGAGCGTTTTCCTTCTTCCTACACTGGCCCCTAGAGGCTCGGCGTAGTTATGACGCCGCTCGACAGCGTATTTATGCGGGTTCATGTAAACGGAAACTCTTTTGAAAACGATGCTGTGCGCACGATGTTATTTCGGAAAACGGAGCGAGGGAAATATTTGTTTTTTTTAAATATCCCTGTACGTGTGAACGGGGCCTCAGACTGTGGCCGTCGGAGAGCAGCCGGCGCTCACCCGGGTCCCCTCCGTCCACCCACCCGCTCCTCCCTCTGCTCCACACCTGAACCTCTCCAGACCGACAGACGTTTGGCACCGGCGCTCATGCGTAACGACCCTCCACACACTCAATCAAACCAATTACTGGAGCCGTATTGCCTGAGACCGGCTCTTTGTTTCTTAATTAAAGGCTCTGGCTGCTTCAACACTCATTCTCACATTTATTTTAATATTAGCATCTGATTAACATATTTTTGGTTTAATTGTGTCCGTTTTTCAATCAACATGAGCTCTTTATCCACTAAAATAACTGCTCTTTAGACACGCTGAGGCATATGGGTTTGAGAATGTCAGTGTTTTAAATTGTTAGTCACTACAGCAACGATCCAATCTTTTGAAGGGGAAAAAAATCATTAAAGCAGAGCTATTCTGCAAAATCGACCTGAACTGAGCTTGAATAGAACCATGTTATGCTTGTTTCCCTGCGCCGTTTAAGCCGGGCGAACACTGCACTGCAAAGAACTGAATCTAGTCAAGGTAAAATGACGTGAAATAAGAACGTTTTATTGTGATTTGAGTAAATTTCACTTGACAAGTAAAATAATCATTATAATTCCATTAGAATGAGACTTTTTGTACGTAAAATCTTGCTGCACTTAAAATACAAAAACGACTTTTTGCACTTAAAATAAGAAATGAACAATCAAATGTTGCTTGAAATAAGAAAAAAACAGATCATTTTAGTTGAATCTACTCAAATAAAGTAAAACGTTCTTAATTTAAGTCATTTTAACTTAACTAGATATTGTTTTTTCCCAGTGCGTGTGATTTTTAGCCCTTTTTGAGCTGATTTTTTTCACTTGTGCGACTGTTTTTGGGATCTGAGTTTTGGCTTAATTGTGTTTCGTGCTTCTTGTAGTGAACATGGGGAAACAAGAACCGATTAATACCTCACGACCAGCTCCTGATCGACAATCGTAGGTCGCAAGAATATCAAACCTGTTCGTATACAGTCGTCCCTCACTATAATGCGGTCCACTTTTGCGGTTTTTTTGTGTAATTTTGCATGCTTTTAAAAATGTTACAGCATATGAACGTGCATTGTGTTCTACGTCCTGATTGGCTGTTCTGCGTAATCGAAGGTGGGACACTTCTCAGTTTAAAGTGTATATAAAGTGTGTGCTGAGGGGTTTTACAGCCTTAAAACATGTATGAGAATTGCAAAAAATAAAACTGACCATTGCGGGTTATTTTTAGAACTTGTGCATGTTTCAGGAATCTTTCTTAATCACTTATTTTTCCATTTTGCTGATTTACCCCCTTTTTCTCTGCCTCCACTGACGTATTTACTTCGTTCTCCAGTTTAATTTGCTTAATCGGTGATGGATTCAAAAGCGTCACGCGGTCATTTTGGTACAAATGAAAGGAATGATAAAAATCTGTTAGTCGCGGTGTGACCTGCGGTTCTCCATCGGAGGTACTGACGGCTACACGGCGCTTTGTTGTGATGTTTACGGCGACGTCGACTCCAGATGAACAGCAGCAGTTGATCAAAATGCCCTTCGTACATTATACTGCGCTACAAAAAAGGATTTTCCAGGGTAGTTAAACTGACTTGAATTAAGCAGATTCATCTTAAAAGATCAATTTAAAGATTTTTTTTACTTAATAAGATGAGATATTTTTGACTTGTTTCAAGATATTCCATCCTGATTTATCTTATCTCGATATTACAACTTATTCTAAGCACTTTTTATATTAACTCAGTCCAGGTTAAGCCTCTTTAACTTCCTTCTCAAACCAATAAGGTGAAAAATCTTAACTTAAATACTTGAAAGTCGTGTTTTCTGCTTAGAACAAGATTCGTATTTCGTCTTGTTTTAAGAAAACTTGGTAAGTGGAAATTTCTTACTGCACTGGCAGAAAATTTCACTTTCACAATAGGGAATTTTTACCTCAAAATTGGTATTTTTTGGTAGGCCTTTTTTGCAGTGTGTTCATTGGTTCTCCTTATTTCACTTATTTCACTTATTTCACTTATTTCACTTATTTCACAGACTGTTGAAGTGTGGAACTCTGGGAGCACCAATGTTCAGTGAATCCATCGATTCTCTCACAGAAACGAGCTTTGGGAATTATCCATAAATTGGTTTTCTAGAGCACACCCGTAATCTTTTTATTCAGTCCAAGCTCCTAAAGATTCCCGACCTTGTAAAATATTATGCGCTTGTGAACTTATTTCGAGCATTTAACAATTTACTACCAACTAATCTCCAAAGCTCGTTCCAAATGAGAGAGAAAAACTCATAGTTTAGGAGGATATGGACATTTGAAACTACCCAATGTTCGAATTACCCGTAAAAGTTTCTGTGTCTATATGTGGTGTAAAACTCTGGAACAGTCTGGATACACGTCTCAAACAAGACCAAAATATCCATAAATTCAAGCTGTTCTATAAACATATGGTCTGGTCACAGTTTATACAGAGTGGGTCAGAACAAAACTGCCTTTAGCGCTGGTTTATCTGGTTTATGCCGTTTCCTGACCTTTGCTGTATTTGTCTGTTCCCATTGTCGGCATCTTTAATTTCTTACCATCGCTGGTTTCCTCATGTGTTATTGCAATATGATAATTATTTGATCAAGTTATTCATTGTCTGCACTTGTAAAGAGTTCATGTAGTTAATGTAAAATGGTTCAAGATTCAAGAGTGTTTATTCGTCATGTGCAGGTTCAGCATAAGGTCGACAGTGCAGTGAAACGCTCAGGATGAGAAGAACCGTTTGACTCACTAATATTCACGAAGTAATAATAGCTGCAGTAAATAGTGCTGTTAAAAAGTGTTTGCAAATACAAGAGAAATGGTAAACAAATGTCTGAAAAATGAAAAAGAAGCTCATTGCGTTAGATTAGAAGAGGAGAGTGGGATTTAATAAATTCTCTTCTTCCCACTCCTTTTTGGGCAAAATATATTGTTTTTGTTATTTTGATCATGATTTCGCAAAAAAAAAAAAAAAAAGATAAATCGGGAACAAGTAAAAAAAAATAATTAAAACTGTATCTTTTAAGAAGAATCTGCTTAATTCAAGTCACTAACGGGGCTAGAAAATCATTTTTGCGATGTGGGATTGTAGTCTGTGTTTTGTTTTGTACTGCTGCAAAACGACAGAATAAACTGCTACGACTACTACTACTACTACTACTACTACTACTACTACTACTACTACTACTACTACTATAATAAATACTTATATCTCTGAAGCCATTTGAGGTGTAGTTCGTGTCCAGATCTTGACCCCAGTTGAATATGTCTCCTTTAATGCGCCGTTACGTGACTTGTTTTTGACCCACTCGGTGCCATCTTCAGCGCTTCTTCCTCTCGTAGACGAGGGGAGATCGAGGGAGCACCAGCCCCGCTAAAAGGAAGGACCTCTCTCTCTTTCTCTCTCTCTCTGTTTCTCGCTTTCTCTCGTATCCAGAGGGCGGTGGCGTCTCTTCCTCTCCTCTGCGTAACGGACACGGTGCGCGGAGGGAGAGCGCTGCGCACAGTCCATTCACTCACAGAAGCCCGTAGCGGCGCACGCAGGAGCACCAGCGCTCTCCACACACACGCACCCAGAGCCGGGGGAAACCTACCAGCGACCCGGGCACCCTCTCCGCACTCCGCCGCTCGTCTCGCTCCGCTCTCGGATCACTCCCGGACGCAGCGGAGACGCGGGTTGTCCGCGCATTTTTCCCTCTCGCACGGGGGGACTGTCGTGTTTCTTCTCCCCCCGCGTTTTGGACTTACAAACCCGCGGATTCTTGGAGCGCTTCGTCCGTCATGTGCAGAAGTGTCCGTGGAATAGGAGGCTGCAGGGACGCCGGGATGTGGGCGACGGTGAGGATGGTACCGGTGGTTTTGTGGCTGCTCGCTGGCGCCGTACCTGCTCAAAGTAAGTGCGCGTTCATTCACATTTAGCGACTTTTTTTGGGGGGGATATTTTTTTTTCTTTTGCGTAACGTCTGGAGAAGTTTAGGGTGACGTTTTGAGGGTGAACTTGACAGGAGACAAGTCGTACGTGGAGTCGGAGGCGCGCAGTTGTGGGTAAATGCAGAGATTTGTTTTTGCGCACGGTTTTTTGGGGTCTGTGGCGAGCTGTTGGTTGAGGAGGTAGTATTTCCAAGAAAGGCAAAAAACGCAAAGGCTACGCGCGTCTCGCTGCGAAATGAACGCGGGGGAACTGCCACGATCTGACGAGTCACGAGTGGGATCGGAAGATTGATCACAAAGTCGTTAATTGGCCATTTTAATTTAACATTTTTATGTTTTTGTTGTTTGGAGAGGCTACAGCAGTAGAGCAGTTTCCAGTCTTTTTCCCCTTGAGAACCCCTAACGTAAGTACTCACATTACTGCTGTTTCTTTAGTAAATTAAAACCGGTTTACGAGTACATCACCGATTTATATAATCATTTTGCTACAGAAATATTCTTAAATGCACTCCGAATAATATTTTACACTCAAACACCATTCAGTTTCATTCTTTTAAATCTGAAATCATGACAATTATCCCTTCGGCTACTGTCCGTGTACCCCTGATTGTAAAACACTGGGTTACAATACAATATTTAGTCTTTATTGCAAAACTGTAGCTGTGTTTGTAATAAAATAGTGACAAATTGAAGAAACACAAATGCTTTAGGCATTTTCTCAGCGGTGTCTCCCGGTTCCTGGATGTTCGTTTGTGTAATTAAGAACATAATGAAATTAAATCATGTTTTTTTTATGGGTTTTCTGTCTTAAAGTGACTGCATAGAGCATAATCTTACATTATAGAGATGATAACATTTAATTTAAAGTCTCAGAAATAATGTCTTGGAATAGAAAACACGCAGCCTACTGTATATTTGTGTGACCGGGATGTACTGCGAGGATAAGGAGCTGAGAAACAGGGAGTGAATACAGTAGTTTGTGTTTTATAGAGAGAAAAGAGACAGAATCGTGAAGTTGTACAGTAGAATATTGTGGTTTACAGGTCTTAAACAGCAGATCTACACAAAAAACGCAAAAACGACTGTCGAGGTACCGGCAAAAGATGAAAAATTAAGAACTTTTTACTTGATTCGAGGAGATTTGATGAGTCAAATGTCTTTCTTTTTGCTTAAACGAGTCACTTTTTGGTTGGGGTCCGTCACTTGTTTGTTTCTGTGGATAATAGAAATGGGACGAGACACAATTTTCAGAAAACAAGACGAGACACGAGATTGGGGATTCTCGAGAATGAGAAAAGATTTTAACATAATTCCTAAAATTTCATGATTCAGTTTCTACTTTTGGCTTCACCATTTTTTATCTCTTCGATTTTATATTGTTCCGTTTTAATACTTTTTTTGGGACTGTTAAAGATGTAACTTACCAATACTTAACCGTCTTTTCGTCCAAACCAAATGTAAAACAAAATTTTAAAAAATGTCGATCATTTGTTTCGATCATTTGTTTCGATCATTTGTTTCGATCATTTGTTTCGATCATTTGTCGCACGGGATCTTGTACCAACCCAGATAAAGCGATAACTCCATGGAAAAAAGCGTTTGACGGACACTCCACCAGAAAAGTTACACAATGCATCTTTAATACAATCAGCGTAACGTTTTTTTGTCTTAATTTAAGTGCAATAACTCGTTTTTCTTATGGTAAACAGACAAAGTCAGTTACACATGTTTGCAGCTCATTTCAGACGCATATGATAATGACACTTAAAGGTGCATGATGTAACTTTTACACCTGCTTGTTTCTATGGATACGTCATTGGTCTGCCTGGAATGTTCCGCAGTGTGACATTAAACAGCTCTACTTTACATTTATTCCATTACAGGTGGTTTTAGAGCTCAAAAATACCTAGAAAAGCATTAATTCTGAGTGTAAGTGGGGTCGCCTCTCCACAGATTTGACTCGTAGCTCGGTCTGGTCTCTACAACTCGTATAAATACACCAGGACTTTTTTTTAAGTACAGTTTAGTTTAAAAATCATGCAAACTGCAAAAAATAAAGCTATATTTGGCACTTTTGGTTTAAAGACTTGAAATGGCTTGAAGCTCAAAGCAGACGACTTGGACTTGACTTGGACTCATGAACCAGTGACTCGAGACTCGACTTGGACTTATGGACCAGTGACTCGAGACTCGATTTGGACTTGACTTGGACTTATAGACCAGTGACTCGAGACTCAACTTGGACTTGACTTGGACTCATGAACCAGTGACTCAAGACTCAACTTGGACTTGACTTGGATTTACGGACCAGTGTCTCGAGACTCGACTTGGACTTATGGACCAGTGACTCGACTTGGACTTGACTTGGACTTATCGACCAGTGACTCAAGACTCGACCTGAACTTGACTTGGACTTATGGACCAGAGACTCGACTTGGACTTGATTTGGACTTATGGGCCAGTGACTCGAGACTCGACTTGGACTTATGGACCAGTGACTCGAGATTCGATTTGGACTTGACTTGGACTCATGGGCCAGTGACTCGAGACTCAACTTGGACTTGACTTGGACTTATCGACCAGTGACTCGAGACTCAACTTGGACTTGACTTGGACTCATGGGCCAGTGACTCGAGACTCAACTTGGACTTGACTTGGACTTATCGACCAGTGACTCGAGACTCGACTTGGACTTGACTTGGACTTATCGACCAGTGACTCGAGACTCGACTTGGACTTGACTTGGACTTATCGACCAGTGACTCGAGACTCGACTTGGACTTGACTTGGACTTATCGACCAGTGACTCGAGACTCGACTTGGACTTGACTTGGACTCATGGACCAGTGACTTGAGACTCCAGGTCTGTTGAGGCGGTAACTTCATTCTGACACGACTTGAAGCTCACTAGAGTCAGTGTTGTGTAATATACTGTAGAACTTTTAAAAAAACACTGTATTAATAAATGTATTTTTTTGGCTGTGGACAAAACTACACATCATAAAGCACATTGTGGAACATTGTGGAACATTGTGGAACATTGTGGAACATTGTGGAACATTGGTGCAACAGCGCAGTAAATAATGAATAATGGTGCGATGCCAAAGTTGGTGATGCAACCCCCACGCAAGCACATGGTATAGAAATAACACGGCATAACTCGAGATACACAAGAATTCAGAGCCTCGAGCTCCTACTGCAAGATTAATCACAAACAGATCAGAGTAAATCACAACGTGAACGGACGTTAGTAGCAAAAAAATAAATAAACGAGGCTGCACTTTTTCAACTTCTATCATATTTTTCTCCACAAAACGACAAAATCCCCTAGTTTAGATCTTTACAAACGAGCTCTGAAATGTGATTCTAGTTGTAGTTCTTAGTTTGTTATTTAGATGCATATAAATGAAACAGGAAACCTGCTTCCGGCTCCATCGATTTTTGGCTCCGCTTGACTTATCGTTGCAGAATCGAAGCCCGTCTCTCCGCAACTGGTCATTTTGGTCTTAAAATGTTCACATTAACCCGCTCGACGTGATCCTGGTGGTTTTATTTCACTATTTTGTCCATAAATCAGTTCCTCTGCGCTACATTTACTCATATAACATAACTCTCAGCATCGATGAGCTTCATTTGACTGGATCTGAACACCACGGCCTGTCGATTGTCCGTTCATAGTTCGGTCGTTGAGTTGATTCTTCTGGTCGTGTTTTAAACGTGAACTTTGGACAGGATCCCGTTATTAAAGCGTAAATCACAAATCTGATCACGGCGCTCCTTGTTTTTGCGGCGTGTGTGTGTGTGTGTGTGTGTGTGTGTGTGGTCCGCTCGTGTTGTGTTCAGGCGCAGTGGGAAATGCCTGGTGTTGTGTTCAGGAGTAAAGAGACACACACAGGGGCCGTGTTAAACTGTGAATCCTCAGAGCGACTCGAGAGTCTTTAAATCATCCAAATATCACGTGACGTAGTATAAAAAGTCTAAAGCTGCACTATGTAACTTCCTGGAGGAGGGTCCGCCACCTGCTCGACTCCCCGGAGAGGTCATTGCTTTGTTTGAAATGTTCCACAGCAGGGCATTAAACTAACCAATCCTGCATTTCAGGACCTAAACCCCCATTTTAGGCACAATGGCAACTGAAGAACTTCGCTAACGCACATTTTATTTCTTAAAACCGTTCATTTTTACTGTGAGCAGGTTCGCCCTCTCCACAGATCTGACCTGGAACTGTCCCAGTGGAGTCACCTGCACGTCTCCATGGAGACAGGAAAGCTCAGGCGAAGCAATGTCGTCTCCGTTGACTGAAATTGGGTCTGTGTACCCCGTGTTCTTTTGAATTTCAATTAAGAACGAAAAACAATAAACTGGGAAAACGGTTAATTTAATTTTTCCCTTTTCCATTTCCAATATTTAATTAAAAATTTACTTCAGCTGCATCTTGTGCCTATTTCAGTTTTGATATTTTATTCACTCTGGTTTCTTTGCCCCGGAAGGAAAAATCACTTAATTTTCATGTAATTTTGTGCACAAACATGTCGTCGTCTTTTATAGCGGAAAGAAAATGTTGAACTCCACGATGAGAAACAGGAAGCGGCGATAAACTCTCCTCTGTTCAGTCGACTCTGAATTCACACGCAGCTTTAAGCAGCAGAACTTCCGGGGCAAATAAACCGGAGAGAATAAAATATCAAATTAAAATAGGCACAAAGACTGTTTTTTATTGGTGCGATTTGAAATAAACGTTAAATTAAATAAGTTAAATCAAAAGTAGCCGAAACAACAGCTGTACTGCACAAAGTCAGAGATCGTCTTAACAAAAGTGCCTCGTTTCTATCGTACAAAACAAACACTGAACCAAACGTCCTTTTACAGAAACATGGGAGTGGATACAGGCCCCACACAAATCTAATATTTATACAACGTATAACGTTAAATAGGTAGAATATAACCTCCAAAACTATGTACAAAGCTCAGCGAATAACATGAACAAAGAGCTCGCAAAACCGATTCAAAAAGAGAGAAAGTCGTTAAATTAAAAGGAACTGTTTTTTCTTTTTCTAAACCTGAATTTAGAACAAAACCAAAGGAGCGAAGTGTCTCAATCCAAAGAGTCGGTGTCTGTGGAACAGTTTTGTGAAACTAAAACTTCTAAGTCTATTCAA
Organism: Odontamblyopus rebecca; assembly: GCA_030686955.1. Lineage (NCBI taxonomy): Eukaryota > Metazoa > Chordata > Actinopteri > Gobiiformes > Gobiidae > Odontamblyopus > Odontamblyopus rebecca. The sequence goes on along the minus strand of CM060661.1, from coordinate 4,186,069 downwards.
GTTTTTAAGAAACGTGTGAAAGTAGCTCTACTGAAAAGATATAATACGTCTGTGTTTGCCGAATGTTTGCAGCACAATCCACTGGAGTTGTGATATAATTTTGAGTTGATAAGAGGCAGATGTGATAAACTTTTGCTTCTTTCTGTACCTTTCATTCATATTTATGTTAAAGTCGTATAGATGCGAGTATGTTGTGTTTGCTTTTGTTTTGGTTTGACACTAAAACGGAACTGTTTTCCCATTTTATTGTTTTCCGTTCTTAACCCTTGAAGACCTATGGTATGGTACACGATTCAGAGGAATATGTTTCTATAACCGCGCAGAACTTTCTAACGGTAAAAGACAGAAACGTCCTTTTCCCCTCTGAAAGTGCAGACATAGAGGTTTCCGTACATTTCTGCGGCTTTATCCTACGTCACACTCACGCTGTGTGATGACGTGAGCAAAACGAGTGTCCAACAGGAACTTTGTTTTCCCCAAACTCATGCGCTCCGTCCATTTTGATCGAGCCAAACTTTGCCAAAGAGTGAAGTGAGTCAAGATGGTCGACTCCTCTGACTGTGTGTGTTTATAACGAGGAAAAAGTTGCTCTAAGTGGAGTTAATTCTCACACACATGGAAAATGACACATCTTGGTGTGTGTAATTGTGCATCTCTTTCTATTTTTATTTAAAGGTTTATTTCAGTCCAAATGAACAAATCCAAATGTAATTTCCACCCTGGAAATGCAGAAGTGCTGTGGCTCTGGCCCTGGACCTGACAGGAGCTGTTTCCAGGACTGGACCAGGAAAGTCATGGAGCCACTGCACTTTTTTGTTTTTAGGGCAATAAGGAGATTTTTAATTTACTTACAGACTTGATATTTTGCATTTTTGTAGCTAAGGCCCTAAATTAAGCATTTTTTATGTCCAAAAAGTTGTTTCTACATGTTTGCTGTGTGTTTTGTATAAAAGAGTGTGAATTTTATTTTCTGTTTTTTTTCATCTCTATTTCTGGTCCTGTAGCTTTTATCACAGCCTCATGACACAACTACAGCAGCAGATTGTGAAATAACAGGTTGGACTGAACAAAAGGAGGTAGAACACTTCATTAGGGGTAAAAGGGGCAGTTTGAAAAGCAAAATTAAGAAAAAAATCCAGGCGAGGAGAAATGCACTAAAATTGCCCTTAGGTCTTCAGGGGTTAATTGAAATTCAAAAGAACAAATGGTGCACGGACTAAGATTTAAGCGTTGTGTGTGTGTCTGTGTTGGTTGGTTGATTGTTCTGCCGCAGTCCGGTAGTTGTTCTGCTGTTGGAAAGTGTTCTGCTGGTGTGTGCAGATCTGATCCTCCGGACACTGAGAGCTCCACCAGTGTCCGTGAGGAACCATGAACATGTCAACACGGCACAAACACACACACACACACACACACGGACCAAACACACTCTGAACACGACGCTCTGTGTGAGGTAAATGTTGTCAAGTCAAACAAGCTCCAAACACGAGAGACAGTTGCTGCTTTTTGTCTTCGCCGCGTATTTTTCCTCGACAGAAGCGCACAGGCCTGAACAAACCGCCATCGTCAGTCGAATGCCTCACATCATTTCATTAATCTGATGACTCCACACATCAGATAATGATCAGATTTGTGTCGTGCGTGTTTTGTTTGTCTGTAGATTATCTCAGACTTCCACAGTGGCTCCTGAGGTTTGGGGTCTTTTCTGGAGCTGAAGGAGCAGCTTTGTCCCTCCAGCGATCCTTCACAAATCAATGTACTCTGCATCTGCCTTTTAATCCTGTAATTATCAACTCTTTGCCGGCTCTTAGTCATTTAATCTGCCCCTCTCTCCCGCTGCGGAGGGGAGATCTGTGTTTGAATATTCACTCTTCAGTTTAAAGGCGACATTTTAAGGACTTTTCACCGTTCAGAGAGATAATATTTGGTCCTGGAGCTCACGGATGTGGAACATGGAGCGTTTACATGAGTGGACTAAGTGAGTGTGACGTCTCCACAGCGTCACTCAAATGAGGCTCCTGAGGCTCCATATTTGGAAATCCGACCGTGATTATCATAACGACCACAAGAACCAATCATGAGTGAGGTGGTTAAATGTGCCGCTCTCCTCAGAGCGGAGATACTCTGCACCTGCACAGACCGCTGGATTTCACTTGATTCTTGAGAATAATAAGGAAACTTTTAGCTTTTATCAACAAACTTTAAATAGTAAGTTTAAGTCACTGATTATGTTGTATGTTCTGTTATGTACGAACAACAATAGAGTCTCAATTTAACGAAATTCACTTTACTTTATGCTAGTTAAATTATGCTAGTAACATTAGCTATTGTAATTGAGATATGTTGTCATTTTGTTTAAAAAATAGTCAGTCGGAGCAGAAAAGCGGGAAGGAAACTTACTGAGCAGTGAAATGCGCTAGCTGCCAATCAAACCTGTTGCTAACGCTCGGCGGCAGCGACCTCGGGGAATGAAGGTGTCTGATTGGTCCGTTATTTATGTTCATATCTTGATTTAGGAACAAGGTAGAGAAATTTAAAATTCAGGATCCTGTGTCACTGGTTCATACGAACATTTTAAGACTAAAATGACGAGGCCACAGCAGCAGCAGGTCCAGAGAGACGAGCGAGAAGATCCCAATGTGAGTCAATGGGACAAAGGGAGAGAAGGAGGCGGAAGAGCCTCCTGGAGCACTTCCTGTATGGCACACGGCAGCTAACGCTTTAGCTCTGTCCACTCGTATACGGTCTATGGTGTGGAATGAGAGTGTGGGTTGACTTCATGTGTCAGTCTTTAGGCCAAGTCCCGCCTCCTTTGGTCTCTGGGCCAATGAAAAAGCCACAGACTGAGGCCACGGCCGCGACTCGGGGGAGACCGGCTGTCAGCAAGTTCCTTTGTTTGTGAACTCTGGAAATCTAATCAGTCATGCAAACTTTTAACTACATTTAAATGTTTGATGAATCTTATGAAGTGTTGGACACCTCGAGGTGTTTACAGCTTAACATATTCTGGAAGCAAACACCAACGCGCCTCATGCCAGATGGATGTGTGCAGCGCTCCGACAGCAGTCGATACGCACCAGGCCTTTTGCCAGTCTGTTTTTTAAAGCACGCCCTTATTTTTTATTTCATTTTATCGTCATTTATGTTTATTTAATGTTGCATCAGAATGACGCGAGTTTCTAGTTTGTAATTTTGTTCACTGACAATGACAAGATAATATATAAAAAATAAGTCTTGACTTCCCTATGTTCATAGAGACATATGAATACAGCAGCCTGCACCCGACCACTGTGGACACTCGGGATCCAGGGTTTACTGTTACGATACCAACTTTACATTTGTGCCGATACCAAATATCAACTGACACTAGACTGAAAATCACATTTATTTCCTTTAAACACAAACGGCATAAGGTAAAAACTGATCCAAATGTGATTTATAACAACAGAACAGATGTGTAAATACCAGAATCACATCCATGCGTCCATATTGACAACAGAGTCTAGATCAGGGATCACCAGCACGGTCCCCGCGGGCCCCCCCAAGGACGACATGAGGGGCCCGCAGGCCGGTTCTAAAAACAGCACAACTCACTGTGAGCTGCATCTAGAATTTTATGTTGTTCTGTTCTTTTTTAATCAGCCTTGCATTTATATTAGTGCTGTCAAATGATTAATCACACTTCAGAATTTTGATTAGTCACAGTTTATTCAAAAAAAGGCCAAAATATTTAGACAAAAATTCAATTTATTATCAAAAAGTGATATTATTGATATTTTCTATCGCTGGCAGCATTGCGCCCGGTTTGTTGTTGGTGCAGTAGCGTCGTTGCTGCCGCTGAATCAAACCCGTGTTTTGCTTTAAGACGATATTTTAAACTTGTGCTTCTGTGGAAAGAGTTCATCACTGCAACATCTGCAAACTACCTTAGTTTATCTAAAGTCCCATCGGACAGTTTCTTTTTTAAGAGAAATTTTCTGCTGAGCACCAGTCACAGTCTCATGTGTCGTCTTCACATCTGCGTATGGACCTGATCACTGACCTAATCACCTGCGCCGCCTTTCAGGACCATCCGCACTTTCCATAGAGGAGCGTTCAGAATAAACTGTGATTAATCTGTGTTAAAAAAACATAAGTGGAATATTTTTTTCCTGATTAATTGCATGCGTTAACGTTGACAGCCCTAATTTATATGGGTTTAAAAATGACAATATCTTAAAAATATGTTCATTATACATGAAGTTTAACTGAGCAACAACTGTTATTTCAGAAGAGCGTCTGAAACTGGTGCCTTCCTATGGCTCAGTGCTCATGAAGTCGCTCTCAGTCTCAGAAAGTTTGGTCTACATGAAGCTCTGAAACCTTCTCTACTTTGGACCCCTCCTGGAGCAGTGAGGGAATACACCACCTTCATTTGGAAAATCAGGTCCCCCACTTTAAGTATCACAATATGTCAACATTTTGAGCTCTCCAAAAGTTTATAACAGTCGTCTCTGGGTCAGACCTTACACATGTTTTTGTCCTTTGCTTCGTTTTTCCTTCTTCACCTTGTCTCCACCTCAGCGTCTGTCCTCAGAGCTGTTCAACATGCGCTAAACCTGCTGAACTGCACTTTCTGAACAAACTGTCATCCTGTGTGGAATCTCGTATGTGTGTGTGGACCCAAACGGCTCATTCTCATGTATTAGCATGTAGCTGTTAGCATGTAGCTGTTAGCATGTAGCATAGATGTTCCCACTATGTCCGTGTCCATCCTGCATCTTCACATGTCGGCTGTGATTTTGACACGTGCGTGTGAACCTGGCGGCGCCCTCTGCTGGTCCTGCTCATTTATAAAGGGCAATGATCCTCTTTGTTGGACCTTTTAAAAGCCACAGTGTGTAACTTTTTAGCCAAAAAATAGACTGAAAAAAGTATGTTGGGTTGTGTTTCACTGAAAAAACATGTGCAGTGGAGACAGTACACAGCCCTGTGGAGCTCCTGTGCTGATGATTCAAGTGTTTCCCACTGCTCTGTACTTAATGCAAAAATAAATTAAATAAATAACACAAAATAAAAAGAATCTAAAGGCTCATGTAGGTTCAGAGTGAAGAGATCTGTGAACTCTGAACCAGAAGTCAATGAATCTGTTTCTATTATTAAAGAGGAGGTATTATGTGCACTTTTGGAGATTTCTACCATGTTGGTATATTGTTCCATGCCTGAAGAGTTGCCTGAACATGCCATGCCGGTATGTGGCCATACCGGCTCGTCAAAGCCTGATCCCGTCAGATCTCAGAAGCTAAGCAGGACTGGGCCTGGTTAGTACTTGGATGGGAGACACTGAGAATTCCAGGTGCCACAGTGGGGCCAGTGGCAAAAACTGTTGTTGTGTCCTTAGGCAAGACACATCATCCACATTGCCTAGTATGAAAGTGGTGTGTGCGTGAATGGTGGTGGTGGTCAGAGGGGCCGATGGTGCAGATTGGAGCCTCGCTTCCGTCAGTCTGCCCCAGGGCAGCTGTGGCTACAATAGTAGTTTACCACCACCGGGTCTGGAGTGAGTGAATAATGCTCTGTAAAGTGTCTTTGAGTGTCCTGAAAAGCGCTATATAAAACTGATGCATTATTATTATTATCATCTGTCATCATCCATCATCATCTATGCATGTTTGAGTAATTTAGCAATCTCTCCTGGGCCCTATTCAAACCCTCCTGTAAGATTCTGTGCATTGCTCTGCCCAGAAGCCTACATCACTCATGCTCCATCCATTTTCTTCCGCTTATCCGGGTTCGGGTCATGGGGGCAGCAGTCTAAGCAGGGACTCCCAGACTTTCTTCACCCCAGACACTTCCTCCAGCCCCTCTGGGGAATCCCAAGGCGTTCCTAGGCCGAGAGACATCGTCCCTCAAGCGTGTCCTGGGTCTTCCCCGGGGACATACCCAGAACACCTCCTGAAGGAGGCGTCCAGGAGGCATCAGAACAGATGCCCGAGCCTCAGCTGCTCCTCTCAACGTGGAGGAGCAGCGGCTCTACTCCGAGCTCCTCCCGTGTGACCGAGCTCCTCAATCTAGCTCTAAAGGAGCACCCGACCACTCTGCGGAGGAAACTCATTTCGACCGCTTGTATCGGCGATCTCGTCCTTTCGGCCCTTCCCCAGAGCTCATGACCCTAGGTGAGAAACGTAGATTGAGGTAAATCAAGACCTTTGCCTTTGGGCTCAGCTCCTCTTCACCACAACGGTCCGATACAGCAAACGCATCACTGCCGACGCTGCACCGATCCACCTGTCAACCCCACGCTCCATCCTCCCCTCCCAAACCCCGAGGTACTTGAACTCCTCCACTGGGTCCTCTATCAGTGGAGGACCCATGAGGTCCATTCTCCCACACGACAATTCTCCATAAATACATGAAAACATGATTCAAAACAGTACACCACAACTTCACAAACCCGGTGCAAGGTGCGGTAGTTTCAGTATCGGCGTGGACACTGATTGTGTCGTCACCGTGCTCTGAAGGGAGAGTGACTAAGTGCAGAGAGCAAAGCGAGGGGGGAGTCAGAACGATGAAAATGACATTGAAAGATTTATTTAGCAGCAATTTACAATGAACAAAATGTGAAATAATGACCTATATATTTCATTTTTAATACTAAATACCCCGATATAAAAGAATAAGAACAGGGAGCAGCCCAAGAACATAGAGATAAAAAAAAAAACACTGCGCGCCGTCTTGTGAGATTTATTAGGATCTGCAACATTTCAGCACACAGATGCTATTTGCCTGATGAAGGCCGGGTGCCGAAACGTTGCAGGTCCCAATAAATCTCACATTTTCCGAGTGAGAAGATGTGCTGGATTTCATTTTTCTCTAATACTAAATGCCCCTCAAAAAGTTGAATGCCTTCTCAACGCCGCATTTACAAACAAGTTCTCATTTTACCCAATTACCCTCAGACCCCTGTGCACCCAGACTGTGTCCTGTGTGTGTGATCGAGCTGCAGACAGACAAAGAGAAAAAAGAGGAGGAAGAGGAGAGGAGGAGGAAGGCAGCCATCGCTCTGGGAGGTTCAGGTCTTTGATCACTGCCTGGATACTGACAGGCCCCAACTACCACACACACACTCCTCTGTCTGCACCATCTCTATCTCCTTCTTCTTCACCCCCTCTTTCTTGATCTTCCCCTCTCTTCATCTCCCTTAATCTGTCTTTCTTCATTCTCTCAACTTTCTGTCTCACTCTTCTTGCCTTTCTCTCCTACTCCTTCCTCCATTTTTCCTTTGTTTTCGCTCTTTCTCTCCCTATTCCTTTCTCACTCTTCACTTTCTTTCTCCTCTATCTGCCCCTCTCCTCTGTTTCTACACCTCTTCTCCCTCTCTCAGACTCTCTTCTTCTCTCTTTCTCGCTCCCCCATCCCCCCTCTCTCCTACGACTCCCCCTCTCTTTCCTTTTTTCCTCCCTTCTCTCCCTCTTTCTGTGCTCTGCCGTCGTGTCTCTCTCTCGGACACACTGCTGTGCTCTGTGCTCTCGTGTCCCACAGTGAATGGGCTCTTTGACACCGGCTGCTCCGTGCCCCTGTCTCCCACTGCACTGCAAAACAACTGCACGCCTCAGCACTTTACACCAGCGCGTTACAACCAGGATTTCACTTCATTTGGAGCGTTGGCAAAGGTTTCGTTTCTTTCCCTTTCTTTCATTCCTCGCTAGAACCACATTTACACTAGAACCAAACGCGACGGAACCGCGCTCCAAACCTCACGCGGCAACATGGATTCTGTGATATTTGTGACTTCGCAGACTCATGAGGATCCATCTTAAGAGACTCTTAAGAGACTTGGGGTTCTAAGCTCTCTGTGGTGTATGAAAACGCTCTATAAATAAAGTTGGATTAATTGATTGAGGGTGACCAGATGTCCCTATTTACCTGTGAAAGTCCCAGTTTGGAGCCTTGTGTCTCCAGGCTGGCGCCGCCTCAATTTCATTTCTCTTCCGCAACTCGTTCAGGAATCAGAAAACACTCGGAGGTTTGCAAGAACCTCAGAAGTTGTAGTCGGCGCACAGGCCAAACGGTGAAGCGGTGTGTTGGCCAGAACCAATCAGAGTTGCGATAGCAGACTGCAGACGGTATAAGCACATGACCAAATAACAGCGATTGGTTTGGTTAAAAAAGTACCCGCCTACTGTCGAGCGAATGAACCCTAATGCTGTGAGGTCAGATGGTTCAGGCTACCCTTTCCCAACAGATTTATCCAAAACCACTGATTTGTCTCAGTTTTATACAAGAAATGTCCCAGGTTTCCCTATTTTAGACCAATCGGATCCATGCCAACAGTAAAGAGAGGCATAAATAGTCATTTGTTTAGGTAAAATACAGAAAAGCTGCATAAAAATGACCAAAACACAAAGAAAATGTGACTAAACTGACTCACATTAGTGCAGAGTTTATAATAATAATAAATCATTTCCCACTTGATCCTCCTCGCTTGGTCCGTCTGAAAATGGAGCCCTGTAGCCACTTCCTACTTTTTTTTGGTGTGTTGTGTCTTTTGCATTTGTTGTGAGCCTCCCTGGCTTCCGTAATTTTCCCATCTGCCCTGGAACAGTGCTCTGACTGGTCCACACTTGTGAACTGGGAGATGGAGACGTCACACTTCACCTTCGATTGAAACTGACAAGACGCAACGAAGTAAATGACCACAAACGTAGATCTGACTAATTATAACATAACAACGATGTGAACATGTGATCCAACCTTTTTTAACGTTGCATATCTTCAAAACAATAACAGAGAGCACCTTATCTGCGTCCAATGAAAAACCCAAGTGGATATTTTTGGTAGGTGATGCCTCTGTCTTCTCCTTTTCTCTTCCTCTCTCTGTTTGCTTACTCATTTAGGCTCATGTTAAAGCGTGACCACACAGTTTATACGGCATCTTCTCCGCCCCCTCTCCTCCGTCGCGGTGCAGATCCTCTAAAGACTTCCCTGACCTCTTTTCTGTGCAGCCTGTGGCCTTGCGTTTGTCTCCAGCCACACTGCAGATTGTTGTTGTGCATTTAAATGGCTCTGCTCGGTGTTTTATTCAAGTCTCAAGTTTCAGCGTTTTCTCTGCTTTTAATGTGCACTGCTCAGGGCTCAAAGAGGCTGTTATGTCATATTATTTTTGTTTACTTTCCATAAACTTGACCTCACCGTGTCCTCATATGTATGAAGTAAATATGTTCAACTCAAATAGAACTTTTACTATAACAATTGTAATACAGGTTTATTTTTAGTTACAAAAACAATGGACGATGATCATTTTGTTTCTTATAATTTAGGCAATTATCCAATCAGAGAGCAGGATTAGAGTGTCCCAGACGTCCCTATTGACCCAGGGCAGTCCCAGTTTTAAGCTCTGTGTCTCCTGTGCCAGCAGATTTATCCAAAACCAGTGATTTGTCCCAGTTTTATACAAGAAATGGTCCCTGTTGTCCCTGTTTTTGACCAATCTGATCCCTGCCAACAGTAAAGAGAAGCATTAATCGTAATTTCTTTATGTAAAATACAGAAAAGCTGCTTATAAACGACCAAAACGCAAAGAAAATGCGGCTATACGGACTCACATTAGTGCAGAACAATTTCCCTTAGTTATTCACTCAATTCATTATTTTATTATGACCAACCAACGCAGACCAGGGATGTCCCAGTTTTTTATTTTGATAATCTGGTCACCGGACATAGAATGATCTTCACACGAGTCTCTGATTTGGGTTGCCAGTTTCAGTTCTGAAATCCAGTTGGTTTAAGCCTAAAATGGCTCTCTCTGATCTGAATGGTCGCTACCTAAACCCTAGAACACGCAGCCGATCCTGAGTCGATCCCGAGGAATTCTGGACGTTTAGAGCTTTCACATGAGGCCTGTCCATAAACTGAGAATGAGACAAGCTTGTGTGTTTGTCTATGGCAGGGGTGTCAAACTCATTTTGGTCCGGGGGCCGTATGCAGCCTACTTTGATCCCAAAAGGGCCGGATCAGAAAACTCAGTTCTCTCTTCAAGTTATTGTATTTTTCTCCGTGTCTCGTAGTGGTGTTTAAGATTATATTCCTCGAGCAACGCCACTTGTTCCAAACACACTGAGCACAGATTTCCCATTCACCTCTGTCAACAAATAAGAATTAGACTATTTTTCTTGGGAAATCCTGAACTCAGCATCTGCTTTTCTCATTTTTTGACATTTTGCTGATGAGGGTCACGGTCGACAGTCAAAACGATCGTCCTTTAAGAGCGTTTGGAAAGAGGAAAGTCTTCATTTGTGCTGCTCTGGTGGGAGTCGCAACGTACAGAAACGCCGGAGACGCTGCTATGCTAAACGGTGCAGAAAATTAACAGAAAAATCTGAAAATTTTAAGTATTTTAATAGAAAAATCAGCCGAAGGCCAGATTAAAGGTCTTGGAGGGCCGGATCTGGCCCCCGGGCCGCATGTTTGACACATGTGGTCTATGGCAACACAGGTTCAGTTACGATTTTTAGATTATAGGTTACACACATTTCCTTTACTGAACTGCATTAGACTTGGACTTACTTGGACAAACTTATAGACCCTTCTAGTGTCGGTAAACAGTGATGACGTAGACTCGGTTGCGCATTTTGGCAACAGAAGTACGGTAAAACTCAGCAGCTTGTCGAGCTCTGCAAAAGGATTATCGTCAAAAGATCGAGAATATTTCCTCAGCAAGCTGAACTTTGACAAACGGTGTTTCCGACTGCCAGATCCTCGTGCGATCAGTGAGTAAAGCTTTAAAACTTTAGTCCGCCGGTAGAATATCGATTCTGACTTCCACGCACAAAACAACCAGACATTTTGGTGCTGGAAATGTTTTTTTATCTCCGTTTTCTTCTGTCCGTTTTCAGTCTGAATGAAGCAGAATGAATGGGGAACAATGACACTTCCTTTGCCGAAATGTGCGCAACTTTGTTTTATCACTTCCGCCATAAAAGGATCCACAAGGGAAATTATTTGGACACAGAAGCTCACTCATCACAATATAATATAATAACAAAGACTAATAAAAATATATATGGTCATAAATTCAAAATAAGCAGCAAACATAGAAATATGGAATTAAAAGTTTCCCATGGATCCTCTAATATGCAAAACTAATTATTTCGAATGAGTTGTGACTCGTTTCATTTTCACATTTGGATAATACGGCGCATTTGAGCTTTCTCCCGAGCCCCACTTCATAATGCAACAGGAGATTACTCAAACAGCGCTAATGAAACACAGCAACAACTCCAGGTCTGTTTCTGAGGTGACGGTGTGATAAAAAACTGCACACAGACGAATGGTGACCTCAGAGACCTCGTGAACTCACATTTTGTATTCCTGCGCTATTTTCTGATCTACGTTCTAATGTTTCCTCGTCACAAACCGACCCCGAGTTGTGTTTTGTTTCGTCCACACATGTTTAACGCACAAACTCTGCATATTTAGGCTGAGTTTTTCCCTCTCAAACTGAAAACACTAAGGTATTTTTACACAATACTCCGGGGAATGTGACGTCGGGAGCAGTGGGACCATCTGCAGATCTTGAGGTAGTCTACCTTAGCCGGATTTTGATACCGTTAAACATTCTCAGCATTTTACCGGGGTATACGGTATTACCATGACTAATTAAGAATTATTTTGCAGCTTGCGTAGTGTAACCAGATTTAAAAAAACAAAAACAAAACTGGGGCATCCCTGGTTTGGGTTGGTCGGTAATGATAAAATTGTGAAATGAGTCCGTAATTAATTTAGCACTAATGTGAGTCAGTATAGTCACATTTTCTTTGTGTTTTTTGTCATTTTTAAGCAGCTTTTCTGTATTTTACCTAAACAAATGACAATTTTTGCCTCTCTTTACTGTTGGCAGGTTTCAAATTGGTCAAAATAGGGACACCTGGGACTTTTCTTGTATAAAACTGGGACAAATCACTGGTTTTGGATGAATCTGATGGGACAGGGGGACACAGGGCTCAAAACTGGGACTGTCCTGGGTAAATGGGGACGTCTGGTCACACTAATTCTGCTCTCAGATTGGATAATTGCCTTGAACCAAAACACCAAACACCAAAATTAACAAACAAAATGGTCATCATCATCATTGTCCAATGTTTTTGTAACTAAAAATAAACCTGCATTACTAAGCTTGCGCCTAAACCATTCAGCAGCTCCAGCAGGACGAATGTGCGGCTCTGGCTCTGTGTTTCTCAATGGGAAAAGCAAATTAAACTGGACTGGGCACGTTTAGCCTCTTGTATCAGGTCCACAGTGAAACGAACAGCAGAACAGGCCTGGATTTACCTTATTTACAGGCTGAACATAGGAAACGCCAGGAAGTAAATATCAGTTTAGAAGCATCTTGTACCATGGAGTGCCATAAGTGAGTAGAAATCCCATTAGTCCGAGCGTCAGAGCAGAGATGCAGGGAGGACTTTGACGTGCTGAGGATAAACCATTCGTACATTCAGAATTTGGCTGTAATTCTCATTAGTTTAGAGCCTCAAACACAGAACAAGAAAATCTACACCGCGTCATTAGCGGCGTATAAATATATACACACCGCAAGCACCGAGCTGAAAACCAGGACTAAACCAGGACTAACGCAGCACTAAACCAGGACTGTACCAGGACTGTACCAGGACTGTACCAGGACTGTACCAGGACTGTACCAGGACTGAACCAGGACTGTACCAGGACTGTACCAGGACTGAACCAGGACTGAACCAGGACTGAACCAGGACCAGGACATGGCGTTAAATTGAAAATACAACCACACATTCACTTGTGCTGAGCAAACAAATTTAGGTATCAATAAATGATGATATTATATCAGGTCCTTATGCTCTGTAGATTTTTTAAATGACAGTAATGAAACTGATACCGTTGCTGCCTTTTGATACCTCAGGAAATACCGTATTACCACCAAACCCTAGAGAAAACCCACCCAGACACAGGCAGAACGAGCAAACTCTCTCCTAAGTCCATCTGGGAGTGTGACACCATCACATTCTGAAATCTGCCAATATCAGAGCATCAGAATTCTCAAATCTCTCACCAAACAAAGTTATGGCTTTGCAGCATCTTTTCCACAGACGGATCCACAATAGTGTTTTTCTCACTGTGCTGCTTTGGACCTGTGCTTTTCAAACGGCTTCCTCACTCCGCTCGCACCGGTTAGTACCTGTTAGCGCCGGCAGCCAAACAGGAAGGAGCCGAGGCGTCGTCAGGAGCCTTTTCAGAGCTGTCAGAAAGTGAGGAGCGCTTTTGGCATCACCTGTTTTTTATCGAGGGACAATAATACGATTTTCACCAATCGTCAGAAAGAAGATCGACTGAAGAGCTGCCCTGCCCATCTGCCCATCGAATAATCGTCTAAAAAGAAGGCGTGGGGAAAAGCACTCAAAACTATTATCTTAAAATACCACATAAGAGCCGGGTCACCTTTTAACGCCGGGTGCAGGTGCACATTTTGATGAATAAACGTCGAGTCTAATGTACGTGTTGGAAGGCGAACGGCACGCAGGACTGATGCTCACGTCATCTCTACACACACAAAAAAAAACCCCCATAAAACCACATGGATCATTTGCACAAACGCTTTCAAATGTACAGAACTCTCCGCTCCATAGATATTTTGTTGTTAATTAACTCGCCTACGTCTGTATAGAAAGTCGCCTAAATTCTAGCCATACTGTTTTTTTTGTTGGGTTTTTTTTGAGAAAGGAATTAAATCTCCTGTTCCAAATTGCCACCTGGTCTCAAATAAACGTCTGGTTTGTGAAATGATTGAAACAAATAAACGTCCCGGCTCTTATTTGGTATTTCACAGTACGTATCTCCATGTATCTGACCCAAACTGCACGTTCCTTCATACATTTTGGTGGCAGTTTCATCCACATTGCTTTGTATGAATGTGATGAGGTGCATTTCGCTTCCAGGGTTGTTGTCCTTTGTTGATCGTTTGTTAACCGATGGTGTTTTAGTACTTTTTTTCTGCTTAAATAGTCGTTTTTACATGTACTCCCCCTGCTGGTGTAGTGTCGCGAGTGCAGTTTGGGTCACAGAGACACAGAATAGTTTGGAGAGTTTTTGCCATGCCCCATTTTTAATGAACCAATCACTCAAAAGGACTAGGGTCGAGTCGATACTAGTTCTGTTATAGAATATCGGTGCAGGTGAATATTTGGCTGGATTGGGTAACGATCCCATGATATCTGTACAGTCGATATCCCGGTCGGGCCTTTAATTTAACGTAATAAGAATATTTACTGGCTGATGTAGGCCTAGGACATCTCAGAATGTTTTAACGTTTATTCAGACAAAGCTGTTTTTAGTCGTTACTTGCAAGATAAATATCGGTTGCATACCACAGTTGGAGGCAAATGTGTCTACGTAATGAGACAGAGAAATGGTAGATGTTCACGTTTTTATGCAGCGCCTGTCCGCCCTTAAGGCTCGAGGTGGTTCACATCGAGAAACCACTCACCCCCTCACACAGATTCGAGCTGTCAACCTTCGTATTAATGGACAAACGCTCAATCAACTGAGCTCTCACCTCAGACTAGGGTTGGGCGGTATCCAAATTTTGATACCGTTAAACCTTCTCAGCATTTTCCCGGGGTTTACGGTTTTACTGTGACTAATTTAGAGTCGTTTTGTAGCATTCAGAAAGCAGAAGAAGAGCAGCTTTACATTTGGAGATGAGGCACAAGTTCTGATCAAACCAAACTTTGCAGCGCGTTCGATCAGATCAGCATCAGCGCAACTGTTTTTATCAGCGCTTATACTGTATGCAAATGAGCCATGCGGTTTTAGGTTTCGTTTCTGTAAAACGTAAACAAATGTGCGCAAATCTGCATTAACACATTATTACTCGAAGTCTATAATGAGCGGAGCACCGGAAATGTAGAGCGGTGGAGAGGACCAGTCACAGCCCTTATCGTCTGCGTCCTTTTGAGGTGTAGTTAGAAAGTTTGGGAGGTGCACGGCGCTCGACTCGGACGCTGTGCGGCTTCACCGTCTCCTCCGTGAAAGTCTGACTTCGCCCTCGAGCGGGAACTTTCTCAACTCATCAGCGCCTCGTCCCCCCTCTCGACTCTCGGCTTCAATAAAACGTCTCCGTCGCAAACTTTTGGGCTCAACGTCACAAACGAAGCGTCAGTTAGGTTTTTTTCTTCTTCCTCTCTGTGTGTGGATGGAAATCTCCGAGCGTAACGACGTTTGAAGAGGAGAGAGAGCGGAGGGGAGGAAGTCCGCGCTGTGGTTTTAGGTCCTTGTGCAGATATTTTAAAATGATGGTAATGAAACTGATACTGTTACTACTTTTTGATACCGCGGGAAACCATATTACCGTATTACTGCCCAACCCCACCCCAGTCAAGTCAAGTTAAAAGCCGTTCTCAGTCCCTACATCACCCCACAGTATCGGTTAATATTGCAGCTGAACTGGTGCATGTATTGGTGCATTCGTAGACGACTACAGCAACAACTGATACAGTAAATCACAAGAGCATTAAAAGCACTGATACTCTGATCGATCCGTTCATCCCTAAAACTCGCAAACAAATGAGTATTTCGGATATCGACCGTGAGCTTCTCCCGCAGAGCCCCACGGAGTTTCTTTGTGCTGACTCGGGGTCCCGGCCTTTGTCCTGATCTATGTCTCTGCAGCACTTTTTCTGTGAGGCACAAACCGATACTGTCCCACTGAGGACGCCTCTGTTTAAGACCTCAATGTGGCCTCTGTGCTCACACCTCTGCTTAATGAAAGTGTGTAAATCTCACCTGGACACCGCAGGAGGAGGGGGGATGTACACGAGGAGAGAGCGGAAAAACAAAGGGAAAAATAAACTAAGAGGAGAATTCTGCAGTTCTCTTGAGGCGCATAATAAATACTTTTATATCTATTCAAACCTAAAGGCACCGTACCTGATTTTACCTGTGACAGTAAAACTAACAACGACTATCATGGTAATGCACACTCCCTGATTATTGGACAGTAATATATTATATATTGTTGTTATATATTGTAATATATTTGACAAATAATTGTATCAGATCTGTATTCAGTCCTAGATTTCAGGGGCATTTTTCATGATTGTTGCTCACACGTCTGATTTTACAGGTCATTATTTCAAAAGTTTCAATGAAAAGTTGTACCTCTTTTTTCTGTCTTTCTGTGGTCTCTGGGTTCTACAACAAAAGGTAGACAAGGCTCTTTGTTTAAATGTACCTTATTATCTGGACTATAGGTCGCTCCAGAGTATAAGTCCCACCAGCCAAAAGATGCATCAGGAAAAACATCATCTCACACTGAACTCACAGTTTTGGGTGGGGGGAATTTATTTTAGAAAATCAGAGACCAAGAACAGACATTTCAACACTTCAAACTGTCGACCTCGTCTTCCAAGTCTGCTGCAGTTTTTGGGACATCGTTATCCGTGCTCTTATGGAGGCAGGAAGCGGCAACAGCTTCTTTTTTTTTGTTACTTCACTGCAGTTCGTGTTTCCTCTGCTTATCATCGGTCCTTCACAAGTTTCTCGCTCACTCCAAACTTACTTTCTGGTGCTCGATTACTGTTTTCAGCCGCATATTTCACCACTTGCAGCTTGTAATCTGCAGAATATGATTTTCTCTTTGGCTGAAATTGGTTCAGTCTTTCTCAGTTGTCTTTTTATAAGTTGATTTTCAGTGGTGCAGGACTAATAGGAGCAGCAGGTACTGGCACACAAGCCTAGAGCGCCCCCTCGCCGCTGTCAGTGCGAAGGTAACAAACATTTGAAATTATATATCTTCATATACAAGTCGCCCCTGAGCATAAGTCTAATAGCATAAGGAACCACCCATAGTCCGAAAAATACAGTAATGTTATTCCGAGTAAAATGTTTCGGTTCAATACAGATTTTACACCGATGGCTTCAGCTGTTGTGTGTTGTTGGGTTGAGTTAGTGCAATAGTCATTTTTAAACCTTTTCACAATCAGACCGTTTCAGTAGCTCGTCAATGCAGAAGGTTTTATTCTGAAAGGATCATGTGAAATGTTGCAAAAAAAAGTTAGAATGATTAGGAAAAAGGCAAAGGAGTTCAGTTGATTTTGCATTTGTGATTTCTCACCAAACCCTGGAGGGACTGTTCACGTTCACGTTCACCATGATAAACATGAGACTTCGCCTTCGCCCGACGCCGCGACGTAGGTGTTCTGGTGCTTTAGGCGGGTGCAGAGGAATGGCCGGCTCCCATCACCGCTCCTCTTTCACCGCCAGCTCGGGCCTTTCATGCTTCCCTTTTTATTCGATTGCGCAAAAGCTCCAGTAAATGGACGTCTCCGCCTTTTTATTTGCCTCTGAAACACAAGTCCAGAGGCGGCGGAGCTTATGGAAGCCCAGAGATTACCCAGACACTTTCGCTCTGTCACCAAAAAAAAAAAAAAAATCAAGTCAAAAATGCGCTGCCTGCTGCGTGTTTGGGCGTCAGCTCCAATCTGCACGCTCCACATTTTCAGCCTGTGGCCATCGCGCTCCAAACACGAGCTGTTTCAAATGGGCTTTTAAGGTGTTCCAAAAAGAATATTCGCACGGCATGCAGATAAAGAAATGTGCTTAAAGGTGCACCGCGTCACTTTTCAGGTTCTGCCGCCACGGAGACGCTATTGCTTCGCCTGTAATCGCATTAAACTTAAATAAGACGCGTTTATTCAGTTCAAATTCAAAAACGCCTTTAAAATCCTACATTCTGACTGTGTGCGCGGTCGCCTCTTCACAGATCTCACCTGTAAACTGGCCTTACGCTTGTTTCTATGGAGACCGGAACGTTAAATGCCACACTCTGGAATATTTGAGGTAAAAAGATAACATCTCCGTGGAAACGAGTAACTGGCGGACGCGCTACCAGAAAAGTTAAGAGCGTTTGACCAAAAAAAAGGAGTGTATCAAAAACTCTGCCTATTTTATATTAAAGCTGCACTGCGGAACATTTCTAGCGGAAAGTGCACCACCTGCTTGTCGCCATGGAACTGTTTTGCTTTGTCTAGAATGTTCCACAGTATAGATTAAACCTTCATCTGTCACGATGGAGACAAACTGTAATGCATTACACTACATTACTGTTCAGATCTGTGGAGAGGCGCCAAAGGAGTTGGTGTATTTTTGAGCAGTAGAAACGCCTGTGATGAATAAATGGCGGATGGACGTGTTTAAAGTCACACCACGGAACATTCCAGAAAGAAAACAAAGGAATAACATCACCACGGAGACAAGCATTTGGCAGATCTTCCACCAGAAATTTCTTTTTCTTCTCCTCCTTCTCCTTCTTCCTTTTTCCCTTTTCCTTCTTCTTCCTTCTTCTTCTCCCTCCTCCTTCTTCTTCTCTCTTCTCCCTTCTTCTCCCTTCTTCTTCTCTCTTCTCCCTTCTTCTTCTTCTTCTTCTTCTCCCTCCTCCTTCTTCTCTCTTCTCCCTTCTTCTTCTCCCTTCTTCTCCTCCTTCTCTCTTCTCCCTTCTTCTCCCTTCTTCTCCTCCTTCTTCTCTCTTCTCCCTTCTTCTTCTCCCTTCTTCTTCTTCTCTCTTCTCCCTTCTTCTCCCCTCTTCTCCCTTCTTCTTCTCCCTTCTTCTCTCTTCTTCCTTTTCTTATCCCTTCTTCTTTTTCTTCTTTTCTCTTCTTTTCTTCTTTTCCCTTCTTCTTTTTCTTCTCCCTTCTTCCCCCTTCTTCTTCCTTTTCTCTTCTCCCTTCTCCTTCTCTCTTCTTCTCCTTCTTCTCTCCTTCTCCTTCCTATCTCTCCCTACTTCTTTCTCCCTTTCTTTCTCTTCTCTCTCTATGTCCCCCCTTTTTCTCTCTTTCTTTCATCAGCCTCCATTATCTCTCCTTTCCTCATTCACTCTCTCTCTCCTCTCTTCTTTGCTCCTTCTTCAGTCTCTTCCCTCCTTCTGACATTCTCTCTCTGCCCCCTTTCTATCTCTCCTCTCTCCCTCGCTCTTTCCTCACTCCTCCCTCTCTCTTCCTTCCTCATTCGCTCTCTCTCCTCTCTTCTCCACACCCCCTTCATGCACTCATCCCTCCCTCTTCCCCCTCTCTCACTCTCTTTCCCTCCACTCCCTCTCCTCTCTAACTTCCCTCACTCTTCAATCACTCCTTTCCTCGCGATCTCTCGTTCCCTCGCTCCTCCTTTACGGACTCTTCCCTTTCTCTTCCCCCTCTACTTGCCTCTGTCTTTCTCTCCGCTACCTTTTGCTACCATCTCTCTTCCGTCACTCTTCAATCACTCCCTTCCCTTCTTCCCTCGCTCTGTCTCTCCGCCTCCTGTTTCTCCATCTCTCGTCTCTCCCACCCACTTCCACCGCTCTTCCCTCTCTCTCTCTCTCTCTCTCTCACCTTATTGCTTCTCTTCTTTCCCCAGTCTCCTCTTTTTGTCCTCCCCCCTCCATCACTCTTCCCTCTCTCCGTCTCCCTCCTCTTCAGTCCATCCGAGCTCTTGTAGTGAGAGCAGAATTACAGTGATCGTGTGAACCGTTTATAACCTGCTCGTCTCGCTCTTCTCAAAAGGAAGAGAGAGGGAAAAAAAAGAAGGATTTAAACCCGACGCTACAGACGCAGGTTTGAGGGAATATTTGGAAAACTCATCTGGAAATGACACGAGAACGACTTCGTCAGACGATCCGGTCATAGCCGCTAATTACACCTGCCACTCCTTAAAAATCCTTGTCACATTCAGAACAAATTTGAGGAACTTTCCATTAGTGAACTGCGCTGGGCTGGTTTTTCATTCCTCTCCTGCCTCCTCCTGACGAGCTTCTGACCATCAGAATCAGAATCAGAATTACTTTATTGTCCTACAGGGAAATTTGTCTTGGGTTGGAATGCAGGAAATAATACAAACAAAACAAGACGTACAACACAACCAAGCACAGTACAGGTGTGTGTAGAAACCCTCATTCGTCCAGGTAGCGTCCACGGCAACGTAGAGGTAAATTTGTCAACTGGACCAACGTTTTGATAGAAGACGTTTTGCCGCCTGAGTCCTCCATTTCTGTTTCCTTCCATTTCTGTAACGCTTCTTTAAACAGAAATGGAGGACTCGGGCACCACCTGTCTCCATCTATAACTCCATTCTCAAACCAAAATCAAACCAAATTAAGAAAACAAAAGGTTCAGCCAGGTCAGGTCCAGAGGTGTGAACAGCCCCTTATATGTTTGCTGACCCCACCCCCCCAGTCCGTTTCAATAGGGTGAGGTGATAACAAACTGTAAACAATAGGGTGAGTTTCTCCCTCTAACTCCTCCCTCTTGCAGGCAGATATAAGTCAGTGTCTCCAGCGTCTGACCAGAACTGAAGAAGCAGCTCGGATGAGCGGCGAAACGTCTTCTATCAAAACTTTGGTCCAGTTGACAAATTTAACTCTACGTTGCCAAAGCACAGCTCAACAGACAGATGCTATCGCCCTTTGTTCAACAGAGTCATACCTGTGGGAATAACTGAATTTTTAAACCTATTAGTTTTATATCTGACAGCTCTATAGCGCCGTCCAGAGGGCAGAAGCTCAAACTGGGAGTACAAAATATGAGATGGATCAGTTGTAATTCTCCGAGCCAACCGTGTTACAGACTCCTCACAGATCTGCTGCAGAGGAGTGAACTCACCAGAGCCCATCACCTTCACAGCTGTGTTAACCAGACGGCCAAGTTTGGTTTTATTTTGAACAGTTAAATGACCAAACCAAATGCACATATCCCATAGCGAATGATACTCTCAAGTACAGCAGTGTAAAATGTCCACATAACATTGGTGTTAACGAGGAAGAGCCTCAGACGATGTAAAAAATGCAGTCTTTGAGCTCGACGGGAACAAATAAAGTCAATGTGCGTGTTCCAGCTGAGCAGGCGGTCCACATGTGCCCAAGTATTTAAATGAAGTCACTATTTCTACAGAGCTGTTATTTACATACAGGTTCATGAGTAGGAACTGCACGAGGGTCAAATATAAGTTCTTTGGTCTTTTCATTAAAAATAAGATGATGACTGTCACATTAGCGCAACGTGTGCATAATGTGACCGCCCAATCCCACACCGTGTACGCCGACTCCCGCCCGCAACCCGCGAAACTCTCAGAAGTGTCTCCAGAGGTCAGACTTGCCTTGTTTGTTTTTTGTGCTGCATAATCCTCGTTTGATGCTCTTCTCGACTTCGTCGCTTGGGTTGAGTCATCGTGTCGCCAGGCTCGCCCGTCCCGCACTGTTTCTTTTAGCCACCTCTACTTTCCATGGGTTTTTCTGTCCTCTTTTTCCCCCTTTTTTTTTACTCATAAGTGGCCATGTTTGTTTTGACGTGAACAGACTGCGCATCTCTCTGATTGGTTAATCCTCCTGTCAATCCAATCCATTGGAAATTGATATAATACGATTCCAGGACAAGACCAAGACCTGTGAGGGTCGAGACTGAGACAAGGCCGAGACTGAGACAAGGCCGAGACTGAGACGAGGCCGAGACTGAGACGAGGCCGAGACTGAGACGAGGCCGAGACTGAGACGAGGCCGAGACCGAGACCGAGACGAGGCCGAGACCGAGACGAGGCCGAGACCGAGACGAGGCCGAGACCGAGACGAGGCCGAGACCGAGACGAGGCCGAGACCGAGGACGAGGCCGAGACCCAGACTGAGACAAGACCCAGACTGAGACAAGACCAAGACCTGTGAGGGTCGAGACCGAGACAAGGCCAGGACTTTTAAAGATCAAGACTGAGACAAGACTAAGACTTTTAAAGACCAAGACTGAGACATGGTCAAGACTGAGACAAGACCAAGACTGAGACAAGACCAAGACTGAGACAAGACCCATACTGAGACAAGACCCAGACTGAGACAAGACCAAGACTGAGACAAGACCAAAACTTCTGATGGTCGAGACCGAGACAAGGCCAAGACTTTTAAAGATCAAGACTGAGATGAGACCAAGACCACTGCCCATCGAGACCAAATCAAGACCATCTTTGTAATTTTCGACATTTATTTGTATTTTCGGGTTATTTTGCCACATGTATATATCAATGTTTTTATAGAGTTATCTCAATTTTAACTGATCAATGTTAATTTAAGATTAAAATAAGCCAAACAGACTGTACTGCACTTAAACACTCTGTGCCCCTTTTTTGGACCCTTACCCACAGTTTGAAAACCCCTTCTGTAAGTAAACTTCCACTGGCACTTCACAGAACACTGAAGAAAGTGAAAAACTTGTTTTTTTCAAATTCCTAACTGGAGTTACATTGTCTTAGTGGTTTTACAGTGGTATTTAGCCTCTGCACATTGAGCAAACACAGACTGTGACAAATACAGATGCATTTGTGCACTTTTATTAGGAAAACTTCAACCACATGTCGCGGTAAGAAGTTTATTGCCGACAGCAGCGGCCGTAATGAAATATGATCGCGCTTGTCGAGTGTCAGACCTTGAGTCCGAGACCAGACCAAGTCCAAACGCCTTCAAGACCGAGACAAGACAGAGTTCAAACGTGGGCGAGACTGAGACGAGACCAAGACCATAAAAAAATGGTCTCGAGTTTTCATACCCGACAGTTTCGACTGCTCTGGCTGCTGTAAACTGCTGTCAACCGAACCTCTCGCCAACGCCGGCCGGAGCAGACCTCAGGGAAGCAGTGCCGCTCGTTGCTCTGTTATTAATGTTTGTATATGATTGACAAAACAGCGAAATAAAAGCCCCTGGATCACGTAGAGCGGGTTGATTCGAACGCTGAAAGGTCAACGTTCTGACAGCAGCAGTTACAGAGAGACGGGTGGCGGTTTTTCAATAAAATATGAACTGAAACTAGGGCTCTATGGAGAACGTGCGCCCGTACTCGCTTCCTGTCCAGTCCAGGATTGAACCCCAGCTTTTCTTATTAAGAGGAGACACAATCATCCCCCCCATCGCGCCAAAAATTCTGACATGTTAACGCTGCACTATTTTAACTGTGGGTCCGTCACCTGCTATGTTTCTATTCTTACATTTATTCAACTACAGATGGTTTTATGGCTCAAAAACACCTGCAAAAACGGGCGTTCTGACTGTGAGCGGGGTCGCCTCTCCACAGATCTGACCTGTAACTTGGTCCGGTTTGGTCTCCATGGAAACGCCCACCAGATAAAGTCAGATAATGCACGTCTAAGTAATCAAACGTTGCGTAAAAGGCAGCGCATCAGGGTCGCGCCAAACTGGGGACCTGCTGTTAATTGTCTGTTCAAACACCTCCTTTTGTCAGTTGGTTTCACTGTTAAAGTAAACGCTGCTCTTCACAAAGTCATTCTCACCTTTTGTGTTTCTACATTTCACTTAAGTGGAACTAAAAAAACTCTGCTCAAAATGTTCTGTACAAAACAAGCTCACGGTGTTTAACTCAGCCCGTCTTTACATCGTTACGTTTTCCGCTCGTGAAAACAAATAAAATCCGATGTAATGAAAATGATGACGATAAAATCAAATATTAAATCCAAACTATTCAATTATCTAATGTAGTTATTCTGCCATGAATTTAACATGTCGTTTCTTACGTGCTTAACTGATCAAAATATACAGCTCTGGAAAAAAATAAGAGACCACTGCCTTTTTTTTTTCTGAAATCAGCGTCTCTACATGTGTGACGGTCGTTTTATTCCAGCGTCTGTTGAATTCAACACAAACGCACCTCATTCTGCTTCATGAGGCACTGATGAGGAGATCACCTGAACCAAACCTGATTTAAAGTTGAACTCCGGCACGTTTGAACCTAAAGTTCGTCGCTAGAGGAGGTGGAATTCTGTCAGAAGCCAAAAAACGGCACAGATCAGTGTTTCCTCGGTGGAGATCTCACTGTGGCAGTGAGTCTGTCAAGGCAACAAACTAGTGTAGTGATGGGGGCAAGTTCTGAACTTCCACATAAAACACCAATTTGCACAAAAGAAGCTTAACGCCACTTTCTAACCTATTTTACAACAGCCACGAGTCTAACAAACAAAACGCTCTGCCTGGTTCACTCATTAGTGTCTGGAAACGTTAGAAAACAACTTTATAAGCACCTCACACTTCCCTCTGTTGATTTCCCAATGTGCATGTGAAAGCACGAAAGACTCAATTGTCGACTCCAGAAGCAACAAGTGAAGATCGACTACTGACGATGAAGAAGAGAAATTGAAAGAGGTTGAAAGAAAATGGTTCCTGAATGTATTTTTTAGCATTTTTCAAAAAATATAATTCACTCGTAAATAAATGAGATTAGAAACGACATCGGCGATCGAGTCTTTTGGGCTTTGGTGCAGTGGGAACTCAACAGAGGGAAGTGTGAGGTGCTTATAAAGTTGTTTTCTAACGTTTTCAGACACTAATGAGTGAACCAGGCAGAGTGTTTTGTTTGTTAGACTCGTGGCTGTTGTCAGATGGGTTAAAGTGGTGTTCAGCTTCTTCAGTCTGAAGCAAAATGGAGTTTTATGTGGAAGTTCAGAACTTGCCCCCATCACTACACTAGTTTGTTCCCTTGACAGACTCACTGCCACAGTGAGATCTCCACCGAGGAAACACTGATCTGTGCCGTTTTTTGGCTTCCGACAGAATTCCACCACCTCTAGAGACGGACTTTAGCTTCAAACGTGCCGGAGTATAAAAACCACTGTATGTTCATCATTATTAACTCTTGCAGGGTTATTCCACCAAATATGGATGAACTCTGAACTCTTCCTCAGTTAAAACGAATGAATTAAAATGATCTTGTTTTCTTTGCATTATCTGAGGTCTGAAAACATCGCATCTTTTTTGTTATTTTAACCATTTGTCATTTTCTGCAAATAAACGCTCTAAATGCCAATATTTTTATTTGGAATTTGGGAGAAATGTTGTCAGTAGTTTATAGAATGAAACAAAATTAAACGCATACCTGTAATATATACCTGATAATTTTGCAGTGGTCTTTTATTTTTTTTCCAGAGCTGTGCAATAAAACCAATAAACTTTTCAAATCGACGCGACACCGGGTCCTGCTTAACCTCAGGGAACAGCGCAGATCAGACGTCAACGGGCAGCGACACGGCCACGTCTCCCGTTTGTCGCATCTCTTCAAACATTTAAAAACACCAATTATAATGTCCTTTAGCATTCAGCCGTTTCATTTGCCCCCGGCGGCGTAATCACTCCGTTTTGTGCGTGCGGTTTTTCGTTTTAAACTCCTCTTATTGTTCTTTTGTGGGGTGACGGCTCCGGAGGACAGACCCACACGTCCGGGATCGTATTTTTCACTCCGCGGGCGACGGCGCGAGAGTAAGCAGTTCTCCGTGATTCATTTGAACGCACCTTTCTTAGCGGCGGTAATGAACAGGAGGCGCACTGCTGAGGCGGCGAGGGGAAAGAGAGGGGGAAAGAGGGGGAAAGAGGGGGAAGAGGAGAGAGAGAGAGATGAAGGATTGTATTGTTAAGAGTTTTTTTTTCTTCTTCTTTTTTTAACGGAGCGATCTCGTTTGGTCAGGTACAATATAATGAGGCGACGCTCGCACGGGGAGCGGAGGGATGGGACGGAGGGGATGTGGGACGGAGAGATGGGGACGAAAGAGGGAGGGGAGAGCGGGAGGGCGATGGAGAGGGAGAAGAGGGCAGAAAGACGGAGAGAGGAGAGTGGAGGTAAAGGGATTAAGAGAGGGAGATGCAAAGAGGGATATAAGAGAAGAGAAAGAGTGGGAGCAGAGAGGGAGAGAGAGAAAGAAAGATGAAAATGGGAGAGAGGAGAGAGAGCGAAAGAGGGAGGGAGAGAAAGAAAGATAATAGCGGGAGAAAGGAGAGAGAGAGACAGCGAGCAAAAGAGGAGAAGGAGGAGAGAATGAGGGCATTGGGAGAGAAAGAGGGAGAGAGAGAAAAAGAAAAATGATAGCGGGAGAGAGACCGAGAGAGAGCAAAAGAGGAGAAAAAGGGGAGAGTGAGAGCACTGGGAGAGAAGGAGAGAAAGAGAGATGATAGAGACAGAGAGCAAAAGAGGAGAATGAGGGCACTGGAGAGAAGGAGGGAGAGAGAGAAGAGAGGGTGAAGGGAAGCAAGAGAGGAGACTGATGAGAGAGCAAATGAAATAAAGTGAGAGAACGACGAGAGAGGAGATGTGAGGAAGATAGAGAAGAGACGGAGAGGAAAAGAATGAGAAAAGAGAAAGAGAAGACAGAAGATGATGGCGTTAGAGAGGAGTGAGAGATGGGGAAGAGGGGGAAGAGAGAGAGCGATAGAGGAGAGGGGGAAGAGAGAGAGCGATAGAGGAGAGGGGGAAGAGAGAGAGCGATAGAGGAGAGGGGGAAGAGAGAGCGATAGAGGAGAGGGGGAAGAGAGAGAGCGATAGAGGAGAGGGGGAAGAGAGAGAGCGATAGAGGAGAGGGGGAAGAGAGAGAGCGATAGAGGAGAGGGGGAAGAGAGAGAGCGCGATAGAGGAGAGCGGGAAGAGAGAGAGCGCGATAGAGGAGAGGGGGAAGAGAGAGAGCGATAGAGGAGAGAGATAGAGGAGAGAGGGAAGAGAGAGAGCGATAGAGGAGAGGGGGAAGAGAGAGAGCGATAGAGGAGAGGGGGAAGAGAGAGAGCGATAGAGGAGAGGGGGAAGAGAGAGAGAGCGATAGAGGAGAGGGGGAAGACAGAGAGAGCGATAGAGGAGAGGGGGAAGAGGCGGCGAGAGGAGCCGAGGTGATTAATCAAAGGTGAAGGAAAGAGGAGCTATAAGTAGGACAGGGAGTGGAGCAGGTTTACGGGAATAATAATGTGGAAGATATGGGCCACGTTCAGGTACAATTTGGAAAATTTTATTTCAAAAGTGAGTGGGAAATAATAAATACCTCGTGTCGTGTAGAAAAACTGCGCGTACTAGGAATAAAATACAGTGAAAATATGCAGTATGGAGTTTGGATTTGTTAATTATTATGGAAACGGGAACAAACTTTGACTTTTAATTCCAACCGTCCACATGGTGCGACACACTTAAGGACATTTCGGGTTGATTTTTGATCGTTGATGGATTAAAAAAACAACAGAAAAAGTGAACGGGTGATGAGGAGCGGGTCAACTGAGGCAATCGGACAGGAGCAGACGGGGGCAGACGGAGGGAAGCTGACAGGAGACGGGAGACGGGGGCAGACAGGGGCAGTACTCCGACTCAATAATTATGCAGTCTTCCAGATCATGTTTGGATAGTGATAAAAAGTTGCCGACACATTCAGCGAGTAACAAACCAAAAAATCTGACATTTTGAAGCTTCAGTCTCCACAACGGACCTGAATAAACGGGGGAATAAGGGCTGCGGGACCAAAAGAACAGAGGTTACTAACCACAGTTCTCATAATTTTATTTTTTGCTAAATTAACAAGTCCATACTAACAGGGTAAGTATTAGGAACCATATGTTTAAAGAAAAAACACATGTAAACTCTTTGAATGTAAAAATCGTGTTTGGCTTTGGTTCACCATTTTCGAAGGAATAATTACAAACGCTGAAAAAAAAACACTTATTTTACAGCGTGCCCCTCTGAAAATCCTGATTATTTATTCGAGCTCGGGTGGAATCGAGATCAGAAATGGCAAAACTGGATACAAATGCTCAACTTAGCCTGTAAATTACATATACTCGACTTTTTCAGTGCGTTTATTACTTGTGCTGTTCATGGTTTTATGAACGGTAAAGTAAGTATACAGTATATTAGTCCCACAGCCCATATTCCCGTTTATTCAGGTTCGTTATGGAGACTGAAGCTTCAAAATGTCTAATGTTACTCATTGAATGCGTCGGCAACTTTTTATCACTATCCAAACATGATCTGATTTTTTAAAAAGCGTTTTTTGTTTTTTTTCACTCCACCCTAACGTACATACAGCTCCAACTCCGGAGAAGCGTCCAGTTTCTATTTCTAGATTCAAATATTAAAGTCAGATCTGGACCCTGAGACCTGCTCCTTGGGCACAGCCGATATTACCTGTCCTCATCCTCACGGCGCAGAGTTATGGCTCAGTTCCTCCTCTCGTACAGGGCTGGTCTTGGTCTCATATGCTGTTATAGAGGGTTATGGAGTAAGTGCTGCTCTCAAATAGGGTTAATGTTGGTCTTGTATCGGGTGTTAGGGTTAGATCTACATGCTTGGTCCAAGAAAAGGGAAAGATCTACCAACATGAATGTAAATAACACCAACATCCTGTTTATAGTTCCATTTGACCGCTTTATTGTGTGGCCACACCGGTTTGTCAAAGCCTGATCCCGTCAGATCTCAGGAGTTCAGAAGGGCCTGGGTAGTACTTGGATGGGAGACTGCAGGGAATTCCAGGTGCCACAGGGGGGCGCCAGTGGCAAAAAACTGTTGTTGTGTCCTTAGGCAAGACACTTCACCCACATTGCCTAGTATGAAAGTGGTGTGTGCAGGGCAGGACTCCCTTGAAAAAGAGATTAATAATCTTAATGGGACTTTCCTCTGTAAATGAAGGTTAAAAAAAAAAAAACATGTTGCAATCTTGTAATATTTAGCTTAAGGACTGTCATTCTTACACTAGAGAATGACAGTTTTAGTAATTTAAACTGTTTTCTCACTGCAGGAAAAAATGTGCAATTGCAATACAAACTACATGCAAAACACCCGCAGTAGAAACAACTAAAATAGTGCAAATTTGACCACGAATCGGCATTAACAGTGACTCAAAAGGGTTAATGAGAGGAGCTCTGTTATGATCAAACTCGGTGCGACGGCTGAGACTGAATTTCCTCTGATAATACTTTGAAGTTTGGTTTGTAGTTGCTGACAGCTAATCTGAGGCAATCTGTGAGGCGCCCATCAGTCAGACTGTTTCTGCACTTGGATTTCACTAAAAGGGTCTATACTACAGACCCTTGTAGTGTCGGTAAGCGGTGATGACGTAGGCTCGGTCACACGCGCGTTTTACCAACAGAAGTACGGCAGAACTCGGCATCTTGTCGATCTCTGCGAAAGGATTATCGTCAAAAGATCGCGAGTATTTCCTCAACAAGCCGACTTTGACAAATGGCGTTTCCGACTGCCAGATCCTCGTGCGATCCATGAGTAAAACTTTAAAAGTTTAGTCCTCCGGTAGAATATCGATTCTGACTTCCCCACACAAAACAACCAGATATTTTGGTGCTGGAAATGTTTTTATCTCCGTCGTCTTCTGTCCGTGTTCAGTCTAAATGAATTGGGATGAACGGGGAACAATGACACTTCTGTTGCCAAAATGAGAGCACAACTTTTTTTAATCACTTCCGCCCTAAAAGGATCTATTGGTTTTGTATGGGGTTGTAGGGTTAGTACTGGTCTCACACAGGGTTATAGAGTTAGTGTTGGTCTCGTATAGGGTTATAGGGTAAGTATTGGTCTCATATGGGGTTAAAGTTGTTCTCGTGTAGGGTTACAGGGGTATTCTAGGTCTCGTATAGGGTGTTAAGGTTAGTCTTGAGCTCTTATAGTGTTAGTGTTGGTCTTGTATAGGGTTATAGGGTTAGTCTCAGTCTTGTATAGGCTTAGAATAGGGCTTTGATAGAGAGTATAGGTCTCATATAGGGTTACTGGGTTAGTCTTGGTCTCATTTAGGGTTATAGGGTCAATGTTTCTCGGGTATAGGGTTAGTCTTGGTTAGACTTGGTCTTGAATAGGGTTACAGGGTTAATGTTGGTCTCATATAGTGTTATAGAGTTAGTACTGGTTGGCCAGTGTTGGCATTGTATAAGTTTATAGGGTTAGTCTTGTATAGGGTTAGTTTTGGTCCCATTTAAAGTTACAGGGCTAGACTTGGCCTCTTATAGTGTTAGTACAGGACTCATATAGGGTTATAGGGTTAGACTTGGTCTTGTACAAGGTTTGTTTTGGTCACATAGTGTTACAGGGTTAGTATGTCTCTTATAGGGTTAGACTTGGTCTCGCATAGGGTTAGTATAGGTCTTGTATAGAGTTATAAGGTTAGTCTTAGTCTTGTATAGGGCTAGTATAGGTCACATATAGGGTTATAGGGCTAGTCTCGGTCTTGTATACGGTTAGTACTGGTCTCGTATAGGATTATAGGGTTAGAATTGGTCCTGTATAGGGTTAGACTAGGTCTCTTATAGTGTTAGTGTTGGTCTCATATAGGGTTAGTCTTGGTCTTGTATTGGGTTATAGGGTTAGAATTGGTCTCGTATAGTGTTAGTCTCGGTCTCGAATAGGGTTATAGGGTTAGTTTTGGTCTTGTTTAGGGTTATAGAGTTAGTCTCGGTCTCGTATAGTGTTAGTCTTGGTCTCGTATAGGGTTAGTCTTGGTCTCGTATAGGGTTAGTCTTGGTCTCGTATAGGGTTAGTCTTGGTCTCGTATAGTGTTAGTCTTGGTCTCGTATAGTGTTAGTCTTGGTCTCGTATAGGGTTAGTCTTGGTCTCGTATAGGGTTAGTCTTGGTCTCGTATAGGGTTAGTCTTGGTCTCGTATAGGGTTAGTCCAGGTCTCGTATAGTGTTAGTCTTGGTCTCGTATAGTGTTAGTCTTGGTCTCGTATAGGGTTAGTCTTGGTCTCGTATAGGGTTAGTCTTGGTCTCGTATAGGGTTATAGTGTTAGTCTTGGTCTCGTATAGGGTTATAGTGTTAGTCTTGGTCTCGTATAGGGTTTTCGGGTTCGTGTCGAGTTTGCAGGAGCAGCTTCTGAGGGGAAATGCTGTGTAATGTGTGAGGTCCAGAGCAGCGATATGAATAAACATGGCCGACCGCAGAGTCCCGGTGATAATGAACAAACGTGTCTCTGTCTGCGCTCCCTCGATTTCACTCCAGCTCTTATGAACTTCGGCGAGTTTCATTTACTTTCCAATACTTTCTCATCAGGTTTTTATTAGAATAGGGCTGGCGGTATGGCTCAAAATAAAAGAAATCTCATATAGATAACGCATCGATATACATTTCAAAGTCTCTATGGCACTGAAAGGAAATGAATATGACTCTTGTGCCTATTTTTATATAATTAAGAGTTTGTTCATAAGGGCCTGATTCTAATGCAATAAAGCAGTGTACAGATATATCGTAAAAACAGCCCTTAAGGTCAAAATGAGAATACCGCGTGGCGTCTGCATCGAATTACAAAGCGTTTTCATCATCCAAGAACCAGGAAGTAAGTGCGCTGTTAGCATGATAGTTGTTAGCGTTACTGTGATGGGGAAAAACTCAGCTCCTGGTGTCTTACAGTTGTGAAAAGTGCTTATTGCTGGTTTCACTCGCGTGGCCCTGATGACGTGTGAAATTCAGATGGGACGAAGTGTTTTGTGCCACTTTAAAACGGCACAATGGGCGACGGCGAGTACGCAAAAAGTTTAAACACGCTATCGCAAAAAAAATTAATCTAAATATAGGTTATGGCCTGTACAATATGGAGAAGCCAGACTTTTCTTACATTTTGAAGGATTTTCCTGGCTTTGAGGCGATGGATATAATAAATGATCTGGTGTCCGGACCTCGTGTTACACTGAGCCAAATGAAGCCTGTAAAAGCCTGGAGGCAACAACTACTCAGAATTAAAATCAGCCGCTGCACTAGAATAACCAAGATAATGATTAAAAAAAGGTATAAAACACCAAATTACAGCAGTAAGCTCATAAAATAAGCACCACATAAAGCTTTTTCTGTGACAAGTTTGGACCTTTAATGCAGCAGTTTACCGTCACTTACGATGCTGCTCTTAATAATTTGTCCGTTTCTTCTTCTGCTTTATCCGGCTGAGTCCTCTGCACCTGACCCCCCATGAACCCCTCTGTGAGTGGAGCCCACAGGAGGGTGGACGTCATGGTCCTTGACGTTAGCTCAGGTGCTGCATGTGTTGAGTTGATGGGGGGGAAAAACCGGAGCACCCGGAGGAAACCCATCCAGACACGGGGAGAACATGCAAACTCCACACAGAACGACCCGGGGATCGAACCCGCAACCACCTTCTTTCTAAATAATTGTCCAAAAAAACCTTTGAAAATATGAATTAATAAATGACACGATCCTTACCTGTTCCGAAGGGGTCACTGCAAACTGGAGCATCGTCTGTTTCCGCTCCGTGATATCGTATCGTGAGACACATTATATTTGTTTCTAAACAAATACTCGAGGAACGAAAATGAGGCTTTCGGAAATATGCTCAGGACTGACATAACTGTTCTACTGTTTAGTCGCAAACAACAACATAAGAGTGTAAAGATCGACATATTCCCTGGTTTAGAAGACAGAGGAGCCAGTTTGTTTGGATTTTGTTTTGTTTTGTTTCAGATGAACTCTTACAGCTCTTCTGCTTTTTGTTTTTAACCAGAAATTGTCGATCCACTTTTGTCGTCTTGTTTCTGTACTTTTTTTTTCATTTTTAAACGAACTCTCTTGTGACACACCACTTTTGGTGCACGGGAAAAAAAAAAGTTTCTCCCGATTCGAGCACTTGAAGCGACCGCAGACTGCACAGAATTGAGGCATTTTGTCGCAGAGTCAGTCGAGGTAAACGAGGTTCTGTGCGTCTGTTTTTACTTCCTGACCCCATCTGCTTTTGGCGACGTCATCTGAAACCGGCAGTAAACTCCCAACGGTGAATAATTAGGATGCTACGAATGCGCTAACACACCAAGGACTTCGATTTCTGCTCTTTATTATATTGTGATGTCTGAGCAACTGTGTCCAAATAATGTTTCTTGCGTATTTATGTGGTAGGAATAGAAATGGGGGATGAGTCAAATAACATTGAAACTGTGAATGGACGGATAGATGGACCTCCTCACCCAATCTGGGAATCAAACCAGCCACCTTCTCGCTAAAAGAGCCACCGCCTCACCCGCTGTACCGCCCACACTCGGCTCTGTAAACCCGCAGCTCTCACCTGACGCCGGTCTAACCCTCTTTGGTTTATCAGACACGTGAGTTGGTGTTTTTCAGATATTTTCTAACCCAATCTTCCAGCCATGACCTAAAATAATTGGAGAGTGATTTTGTGAAGGTCAGAAGGGAGAACGCAGCAGACGGAAATAATCAGACTTTATTTCAGGCCCCTCGTTCCACTGCGAATGAAATCTGCACATCAGGACGGAGGCCGGGAGGAAAAGGGAAAGATGGAGAAACAGACAGAGAAAAGGGGAGGCTCATACAGATTTGAATTATTTTGTCAATCATAGAAACATGTTAGCACGTCTGTGAGCCCTTAATAACCATCATTTATTCCTACCAGATTATAGTAGAGGTGAGCGGTGTCGTATAACATTAAAATTGTCGTTGTGAAGATGCGCAAACATAGAATATAGTAGATCGTCAAGTAAAACTGTCAAAAAGCAGAAGAGCTGTAAGAGTTCATTTGAAAAAAACAAACAAAATACAAACAAAGTGGCTCCTCTGTCTTCTAAACCAGGGAATATGTCGATCTTTACACTCTTATGTTGTTGTTTGCGACTAAACAGTAGAACAGTTATGTCAGTCCTGAGCATATTTCTGAAAGCCTCATTTTCTTTCCTTGAGTATTTATTTAGAAACAAATATAATGTGTCTCATGATACGATATTGTCACGGTCTGAACCTCACAGTACGATATTTATTGTGATATCGTGGGAAAGCTCACGATATTACGATATTCTACATAATAACAAGACTGACATTATAAAACGCTTTGACCAGTCATTTGGTGCAACATTTATTGTCATTAGGGATGGAACGAAATCCAAATCTCTGTACGATATTTTCACCATAAACCATATGGCCATTACCTGGCCATACCGACTTGTCAAAGCCTGATCCCGTCAGATCTCAGAAGCTAAGCAGGGCTGGGCCTGGTTAGTACTTGGATGGGAGACCACTGGGAATTCCAGGTGCCACAGGGGGGCGCCAGTCGCAAAACTGTCGTAGTGTCCTTAGGCAAGACACATCACCCACATTGCCTAGTGTGAAAGTGGTGTGTGTGTGTGAATGGTGGTGGTGGTCGGAGGGGCCGATGGTGCAGATTGGCAGCCTCGCTTCCGTCAGTCTGCCCCAGGGCAGCTGTGGCTACAATAGTAGTTTACCACCACCGGGTCTGGAGTGAATGAATAATGCTCTGTAAAGCATCTTTGAGTGTCCAGAAAAGCGCTGTATAAAACTGATGCATTAAACATCTCACTGTACCAGATTTATTGCAATATTTTGTGTGAATATTCTACTTTTTCCTCTAAAAATGTTTCACAGACTTAATCCAAAGAATGAAGATGTAAAAGTGCTTAGAACAGTTATTTCTTCATGTCGTCTGCATTGAAACGGAGCAAAGGATCATGGTCTATGTAGTTCCCTCTGTTTTTTTTTAGCTATTTCTGCCTCAGAACTGTTCATTTAAGCAAAGAGACTTGGGATTCGATATATTGTGATGCTCCACGATATTATTGTGAGACCTTTGATGATACGATATCACCAGATTTCCGTTATTATTCGGTTGTATCCTTATATAACATTAAACATTTCTATATTGCTTTTATTCGTATTCAGGAGTTTTTAATCAAAGAAAATACCTTTTAAAACAAACATTCTTACTCAGAAAGGGGTCTCCTTTTCATAGATCTGACCTGTAACTTGGCCTGTTGGCGTCACCTGCTTGTCTTCATGGAGAAGTTTAATGCTGTAAAAAAAATTGCCTTGGATTCAAGCAAATAAGCAAGAAAACCTCCACGGACACAGGCAGGTTTTTGATTTGTCTGTATTGTGATTTTCTTGTATTCTTATTCTGTGAAGCACTTTGAATTACTCTGTGTACAGATTGTGCTATACAAATAAACTTGCCTTGCCAGAGCGCACCTTTAATTGAATGCCGTAAATCTGAACATTTTATATCGATGGTTATTTCTTCATGTCGTCTGCACTGAAACGGAGCAAAGGATCATGGTCTATGTAGTTCCCTCTGTTTTTTTTTAGCTCTTTCTGCATCAGAACTGTTCATTTAAGCAAAGAGACTTGGGATTCGATATATCGTGATGCTCCACGATATTATTGTGAGACCTTTGACGAGGCGATATCACCAGATTTCGGTTATTTGAGTGTGTGTGTGCCAGAGTGGACAGTGTTGTTCTTATTGTTGACTAATTGCGTTGTATAATTTTTATTCTGTAAATCGGGGACTGCAGATGGAAACTCGCTGTTTAGCTCCAATCTGGTCTGGAACATCTCTGTTTTTGATGAGCTTAAACTAAACTAAACTAAACTAAACTTCTCAGTGTAGTTTTCAGACCCTTTACTTTTACTCAAACTTAAGTAATATATTTGGCGGTGTAACATGATACTCTTACTTAAACTACCTCACTTTTTTTTTTACATTATATGGACAATCAGTGACTGTTATTCATACATTTTAGCACTACTTCACTTTTTTATCTGTAAATATTGTTTTGTCTATTGTGTCTGTTTACTTTGGTTACTTGAGTGTTTGCACATTTTTGTCTTGTTTGCACATTTTTGTTGTTTGCACATTTGTTTTATACGTGAATTTTTTTATTGGAATGTTTTTAATGTTTGCACTGAGGCTGGGAGAGGACAGCAATTTCATCTGTGCTATATATATTTTGTATGTATATGCACATGTGACAATAAAGGAAATTGAATTGAATTGAATTGAATTAAACGTGTTGTAGAATACCTGATTTTGACCGTCTTAAATACATGAAAACCAGAACTAGTTTGTTTTCGGTCCACGGTTATCCTCACTTACCTTATGCATTCAAATAAACAGGATGTTTATTCACTGCAGTAATGCTAATGTAATCATTCTAACAACAACTAGCTAGCTAACTGTGCACTTCCTTTCTCTCTGTACTTATTCTGTATTTGGGCAAAGACACATTTTGGGTAAAAAAAAAAAAAAAGGTGACTCTCGGTGACCCGCTGTGAGTAAGTCTTCAAGTGACAAAAGCTGTTGACAATAAGAAATGATTTGTCGAGTTGTTTCTCGCGCCGCTCCTTCAGATATGATTTAGTTTTTTTCATTTGTTGGTCCCCTGATAGATTTATAGTTCCATTAAAACAAAAAACACACACAAGCAAAGGGTGGATAGTGTCCAAAGCAGCACGTCACTCTTCAGAGTTATGGCGACGCTTTAGTTTCGGGACCACATATTGAACGAGATCACAGTAAAATGCATAATAAGCGCTTCATTACATTTTTGTTCCTATTTTTAAAGTACTTTCAATGCATTTTTGACCGTATTTTGCAAGTATTAGGCCGCAGGGATGGTACAAGATCTCGTGAGACCAAATTGCCACAAGAAAACAGTTACGCGCCGATGAGTTACGACTTTTTAACAGTTCCAAAAAGCAGTACAGGACTAGAATGGAAACAAAAATCTGAAATCAAATGAATAAAAAATTGCGAGGCCAAAATTGGAAACTGAAATTTATACAGTACTGTGCAAAAGTTTTAGGCAGGTGTGAAAAAATGCTGTAAAGAAAGAATGCTTTCAAAAATATAAATAATGATTGTTTTTTCATCAATTTACAAAATGCAAACACTTAAAAAAACAATATCGAGGTAAGTTAAAATGACTTAAATTAAGAACATTTGACTTCATTTGAGTGGATTCAACTTGACAAGTCAAATTATCTCCCTATGGAATAAGTGTTTTTCTCTTAATTCAAGCAACATTCGATCTTATTTCTTATTTTAAGTGCAAAAAGTTGTTTTTCTTCTTTTAAGTGCAGCAAGATGCATTCTCATATTTTAAGTACAAAACGTCTTGTTCCACTGGCAGATCATTTTACTTGTCAAGTGAAATTTGCTCAAATCATGATAAAACTTTCTTAATTCAAGTCATCTTAACTTGGCAGTGAAGTGAGCGAACAAAAGAAAACGCCATTCAGAACTCTCTTGAGCGTAAAGAAGAAGCAGAAGTTGTGTCGGTGCTGGTCTGGCCCCACAGGCCCTGACCTCAGCACCATGGAGAGAGTCTGGGATTAACATGAAGAGGCAGAAGGATGTGAGGAAGCTCCATCCACACGAGATCTGAGCTTAGTTCTTCTACATGTTTGGAACAGCGACCAGCCCAGTTCCTCCACAAACTGTCTGCAGGTAAAACCTAGAAGAACTGAGGCTCTTCTGAAGGCAAAGCTCACACCAAATACTGATCTGATTTAGATTTCTCTGTTGTTCATTCACTGCATTTTGTTGATTGATGAAAATAAATGATGAACACTTCCATTTTTGAAGCATTCCTAGTTTACGACATTTTTTCCCACACCTGCCTAAAACTTTTTCACTGTACTGTATATTAGGAATTATGTTAAAATCTCGTATTGTCTCGTTCTCGTGGACCCAAATCTCGAATTTCGTCTCGTCTTGTAATTGTGTCTTGTGCCATCCCTGGACGTTTCTGTACATGCAATGAAATCATAATAAGTGTTTGATAAATACCTAGAGTGACCAGACGTCCCTATTTGCCAAGGACAGTCCCAGTTTTGAGCCCCCGTCCCAGTAGATTTATCCAAAACCACTGATTTGTCCCAGTTTTATCCAAGAAATGTCCCAGATGTCCCTATTTTTGACCAATTTGATCCCTGCCAACAGTAAAGAGGCATAAATTGTCATTTGTTTAGGTAAAATACAGAAAAGTTGCTTAAAAATAAATGAAACGCAAAGAAAATGGGACTATACTGACTCGTGTGTTTGTCATGAATGGTCTCTGCATATCGTTTTTCCTTAATTACGCACTCATTTAACAATTTGACTATTATCAACCACCAAAAAACCGGGGCAGTTTTTTTATTTTGAAAATCTGATCACCCTATAAATACCAACTAATAGCAAAGTAACAGCTAATTAGCATAGCGATTACCATTTAATTAGTGATTATTATGTGGTCCCTAAACTAAAGCGTCACTAAAGTTGTCGTGCCAGGCCTATGTTCTCATCACTATTACCGTTTTACTTTTTTCTACGTGTCAAGTTCAGCATTTCTTGTAAGTCGTAAATTGGTCACGGTTAGCGTCATGCGTTTCTCCGTTGTGTCTGCAAAACGATCAAACGAAAATGTCATCATCAAGCGTGGCACAATCTGCTTTCATTTCTCATCTCAAGTCTGAAACGTCTTTGAATCGGGCTCTTTGTGTAAGAGAGGGTTAGCTTTGTGCGCGTTAGCTTTGTGCGCGTTAGCTTTGAGCGCGTTAGCTTCAGCGGATCTGACAGGCTTCACACCGTGGGCCGTCTCCGGGACGTGACAGATGACGAAACGCTACACAAACATCGGGGAAAAACAATGCAATACAGGCGAAAATAAGACAAGAGTCGCAGTGACTTCAAATGAAAATCTGCATCTGGAACATGAGCCGCTTTCAACAAGAAAGAGCGCGGACATGAAAGGGCCAGAGTCTGATCAACGATGAGAAATACTCTGAAAGTTTAAACTCATATCCACGGGTGTTCCGAAAGATGACGAGTTACAACAGTTGTCATAGCGATTTAACAATTTAAAACAGAATATTATAGCTTTAAAATGGAAAAAAAAAGTCCTCAAAAAGTTGAATTTGACAGGAAGCTGAAACGCATGAATGTATAGCCCATAATAATCTATTCAGTTTTGTTGTTTTGTAAGTTAAAGTTATGATATGGAACTTTCTGGAAATGGAGAGTCACCATAGAAACACAAAGTTAAAACCATACTTTGGAACGTGGATAAGTTCTTGGCCATACTGTGGAATATTATAGCATTCCCATTATTATAGTAAGGGGGTTAGTCCTATGTTCCCTCAGGCTTCATTTACAGGGAAATGGTCTGAAGCAAAAACACAAAAGTGCGTTTTCCTTCTCACTCTTATTCTGCTTTTATAGCAGCTGATAATGTAATAATGGCCAATAATGTAATAACTTCCTCTAACGTAATAATTTTTATGTAATAAAGCCAACAATGTAATAACCAGATGCCAATAATGTAGTAACATGTAACATTATTGGTTAGTTAATACATTACATTGGTTTAAAAACTGCTGCCAATAATGTAATCATTTCTTAATATAATTTAAAGGAAAAGTATGTAAGAAATAACTGTAAATTAATAACGAGCTGATCTAATGTAATAATAACTTGCTCCATTATTAGTAACAGGTTATTACATTATTATTTCTAGGTTATTACATTTTTGGCTATTATTACATTATCGGCTACTACACGTGTTTACATGAGTATTTTGGGTGGGGAATTCTGCCTGTACGGAGACGTTTGCCGATGTAGTTTGCAGGCCCAGTCTGCAGGTGGCAGCACCACCGAGACTCAATGCTGCGTATGACCTCTGCTTCTCTACTTCCTCTTCTCCAGCGCCTCAATTCAAAACATGAAAAAAAGTAAAAACACCACTACGTCATGGCCCAAGAAAACGCAGTTTAATGTTTTCAAGCGTTTACACGGCGACAACAGGGTGGAGGATTTTCAAGATTTCCACTCTGGTTTTCAGATTTTTGCGTTTTCAACCCCCGAAAACGCTGTTGTCGTCTAAATGATATCGACATCTGGCAAAATGTTTTGCTTTTCCACCCATTACCGTTGCTGTGTAAATGGCCCCTTAACCCAGCAGTCCCTCAGTCCTATGTTCCCTCAGTCCTATGTTCCCTCAGTCCTATGTTCCCTCAGTCCTATGTTCCCTCAGTCCTATGTTTCCTCAGTCCTATGTTCCCTCAGTCCTATGTTCATTTAGTTTTATGTTCCCTCAGTCCTATGTTCCCTCAGTCCTATGTTCCCTCAGTCCTATGTTCCCTCAGTCCTATGTTCCCTCAGTCCTATGTTCCCTCAGTCCTATGTTCCCTCAGTCCTATGTTCCCTCAGTCCTATGTTCCCTCAGTCCTATGTTCCCTCAGTCCTATGTTCCCTCAGTCCTATGTTCCCTCAGTCCTATGTTCCCTCAGTCCTATGTTCCCTCAGTCCTATGTTCCCTCAGTCCTATGTTCCCTCAGTCCTATGTTCCCTCAGTCCTATGTTCTTTCATCCACTCCAAATTGCCATTTTTATATTAGGACAGTTCGACATTTCAGAAAAACACAAAGTTCACGTCCTTTTTAATCCACTGTATTTCACAAAGGGACTTCAGTCTGAGCTCTTTTTTTTTTTTTTGTGTGTGTGTTCTTTTCGGCTGCCATCATGATCAGGACCCCAAGGCACAGCTGGTGTAGTGGCCCCGTGA
Organism: Odontamblyopus rebecca; assembly: GCA_030686955.1. Lineage (NCBI taxonomy): Eukaryota > Metazoa > Chordata > Actinopteri > Gobiiformes > Gobiidae > Odontamblyopus > Odontamblyopus rebecca. Next base: position 4,145,959 of record CM060661.1, on the reverse strand, counting down.
CAAACTGGCATCTCTGGACCTGGCATCCCTCTCCCCCCCTCTGTCCCTTCTCTCACTCCTTTTCCTCCCTTCTCTCTTTCTCCCCGTTTTCTTCCTCTCTCACATATATTTTCTGGACGGTGGTCTTGGCGCCGATGCCCAGCCTGGTTTTGGCAGTTGGGTCTCCTTATGTTACTCGGTGCATTTCTCGTTTTTGTGTTAGCAGAGGCGATATAGACAAAAAAATAAACACAAATCATCTGTTTTTTGATTATTACTATTGTATTCCTGATACCAAGATTCAGACGATGTTACGAAAATCCCCAAACGTTTCTTGGTTGATGATTAAAAACTGAAACTAAACATGACCAGACTGTTAAAGTAACCACAAAATGGCAGAAATTTTACTCACTTTTACGCATATTTTGTTGAGAAATTGTCCCGGCAAGTTTGTGTTTCTGATTTTTCTATTATACAAGCTTTCATTTTTCGATCCAAAGCAACTATCGTGAGGCTTCATATCCATGTTTTGCTAAAAGTTTGTGTTCGTATTTGTGTTAGCCGTGGTGCCATTAGCCGCCCTATGATGAGCCATTGTGCCTATTGCTAACGTTTTTATTTTAATGTTCTATTTTATTTATTACTTATTTTTCTATTTTATTTTGACTTGTACATATACATTTATATAATTATGCCTCGTTTGACACCGGCCTCTTGCTGTCTTTTTTGCTGCTTATTTAGAATTTATCATTTATGTTTTTACTCTTTGTTTTTTATATTACATTGTGACGCGGGAGCTACTGTGTCCCAATAATTTCCCTTGTAGATCAGTAAAGTTTGTCTAAGTCTTTCTGATGATTATTTGCCTTTTTAAATTGTTTGTAGTGTGATTTAAATGTGTTTGTGCAAAGCAATTTGAATTGTGCTTTTCTTATAAATTAGTTGTTAGCGCACGTGTTGTTAGCGGGAGTGTGAGGTTAGCTGTTATGTGATTAGACGCTATGTTGTTAGCTGTTGTTGTTGCAAGCCTGTCACAATAAGTATTATACTGAATCTGTCATTCAGTACACGACAAATCCAATAAAGAATCATTTTAGGGTCTGTATTTTTCATGGATTCTTTTTCTTGTTCTGTTCTGTAAACAATTTCAAACGTGACTTTTGTGATTATTATTTTTTTTATTTGTTTGCATTGTGATTTAAATGCATTTCTGTAAAGCACTTTGAATCACTTGTGTGCGAATTGTACTTTTCATATAAATTAGCGGTTAGCGTGTTGTTAGCGCGCGTGTTGCTGTCATGTGATTGACATTAAGTCGTTAGCTGTTGTTTGCTGTTTGCAAACCTGACACAATAATTATATTGAATCTATCATTCGGTACGTAACAAATGCAATAGACCCTTTTCACAACGGCAGGAAGTGGCTGCGATGTTGATTTATGAAACTGGTGGAAAATTTACAACACTTTTCCACAGGTATTTTTCCGTAGAAACGCACTGACCGGGAATGTTGTTTACGCTACACCGCGGCACTTCCGGCCCTTGTGAAAAAGCTCAAAGAATCATTTTTTGAGGTCAGTATTTTTCATGGATACTTTCTCTTATTGGGGGAACCTTTTGTCATTTTTTTTTCTTTTCTGTTCTGGTCAGATTTGATTTGTAAAAGATCAAATCTGCAACTTCTGTGACTCATTGTTAATACACGCTAACACGCTTAAGTTTAATTTCAATTCAGTTTATTTGTTGCAGGTCATGTTTTTAAAGATATTGTACATTTAAATAGCTTTTGGTTAGATCAGTTCATTTCAATATTAGCACCTATCGAACTTGAAGATTTGTTATCGTGACAGGCCTAGTGGTTAGCAGCGTTTATGTTGTTAGCGTTTGCACTGTTGACAAGATCTCGTGCCACAAGTTTTCGCAAGACAAAATTGCCATAAGATTGTGCAGATGTCAGGAAAATGATCTTGTGAGATTTTTTTTTCCTTACATTTTTACATTTTCACATTTTCCTTGGATGAAAAAGGGGTTTGCTTCGGTGGGTAGCTCCTTTTTAGAAGCTGTGATACCAAAAAACACAGCTACAATGACGGCAAAATGGTAAAATTTAATAAAGTGAAGTTGGCCCCATCAAACTCAAACCTACACAAAACTATGTCAATCGTTAGTGCCTTGTTTGTGCTGCAAAAAGTTTTGTTTGTGCAATTCTGGTTCTTAAGATATTCGCAGTTTTATTTTCGGCTGTAACAGGCTTTAGTAATTTGCTTTTGATTCATATTTTCTATAATAATACAGACTTTTCCACAGCCTGAGATCGTTTATCGACATTAGTTTTGTGGAGTTTTGCCGCCGTCAGCTGAGCGGAAATAACGTCCTGTAATTGCGGCAGAAATAATAATGAATAATTTTAGAAATAAACTCGCACAAATGAAAATTGTCACAGCACAAACGAAATAGAAATGTTTTCTATAATTTTTTGCCTGTTTTGAGGCCGTTTCACATTTTGAGGGGCTGGATGACGTCGTCGGCTGAAAATAAAACCGAAATAAAAACTCTTAAGAACCAGAATCGCACAAACAAAACGTTTTGCAGCACAAAACAGCACAAACGACTGACACCATTTTGGATGTTTTCGAGCACTTTGAAGCTTCCAGTGATGCCGACCCCAATTTGACCTATAAAAGAATCATTAATTTTTCCAAAACTAAAGAAGCACAAACAAAACTTTTTGCAGCACAAACGATTGGCATAGTTTTTGTGTAGGTTTGAGTTTGATGGGGCGGCTTCACGCAGGTAAAATCTGGTCTTGCCTCGATCTTGTGCACTGAATCTTAACACGTCTCGTCTCGTAGAAATTGTGTCTCGTCCCGTCCCTGTTCTCCATAGTGTCATAGTCTTCATATGATTAGCAAACGTTAGCTGCTGTGTCGTTAGCGTTGTTGTTTTTGGCGTTCCCGGCAGGAGGCTTCCCCCGTGTGCCCCGTCACTGCCTTGGGCGCATTTCACATTTGGCGTTGGGCTTGGTCCATTGGACGAAACCTTGTGTACAGTGGAGGACGTGCGTTTATCTGAAGCCAAAGCCTAATCCCAGATACCACAGAGAAAACTCTGCGGATTTACTCCACAAATGTGTTTTCCCCCCTTGTTTTCACAGGCCTTATCTGATTTGATTTATAATTCATTTTGCACAAATTTGCGATTCGCCGGGTGTTAATTTGGTCCACTGTACGCGCTCGCCTTGGATGAGCCGTTCAAATTTGCGATTCTCATTTTCTGAAGTAGGGCTGATTATCAAAATTGAAGTGAAAATCTAATTTCAATGGTTTTATTTGACAGACTGAGGAGTTTTGGGTAAAAAAGTCCATCTTGATCGAGTGTTATTATAAAACCTTCTAACCCTCAAGTTTAGACGTCTCTACAAACTTGTTCTTGTTGCCAGTTCAGTTCTGATTCTTTCTCCAGTTTTAAACCAGTGGGACCTCATGTTATACTCACATAAACTTACCTCCTCTGTTTTCTAAAGAAGGACACAGTTATAGAACAGTAGAACAGCGATGGCGGGACGTCCTGAGCCTGTTCCTGAAACGCTCCTTTTCTTGATTCTGGTTCGCACATTTCAAAAGGTCGTTTAGTTCCTTACGTGAGCTTTTTGTTTAGAATATTTTACTTCTCAGGGTAGTTTTTAGACCCCCTTTACTCTGAATTAAATTTGCAGAGGAGGAAAAACTACTGAAAATTTGTAATTAAGTAAAAGTAACTATCTAAAAATCTGCTCAAGTAAAAAAGTACTTCATCCATCTTCTTGACACCTGATTTGAGTATTTGCGTAAAAGTGGCTTAGTTGTTTGTTGTAAAAAAGGATGCGTCATAAATGTGATCCAGCACAAGTTGTTTTGATCAACTTATAGGCGACACATGCAAACTTTATTACCTGCGCTGTTATATTCTTGTAAATTCGCAAATTTTTCTGTTATATTATAGTTTATTGTGTTCTGCTTTATTTTATTCAATTTTTTTTTATTACATGTTTAATGTTTGTCCATGTTTCGCTCCAAGTACCGCAGCAATTTCCTAATGTTGTGAGTCTGTCATACGGCAATAAAACCTTTCTGATTCTGATTCTTTGTTCAGTGCAAACTTTGTACATTTTAAAGACAACTGAGCTAAAACACTTAGTAACACTGAGCTCTTCCTTCTTTTTATCGAACTTTATAGAACTTGGACCTCTAACAGATTTGATGTCGAGGTTTTGAACACTACAGCTCTGTTCCACAGGGCAGGAACATTTTGCATTACATTATTAAGTTATTCCATATTTTGTGTTTGAACGCAAATAGCTGTCCGAGGTTTGGCCACATTTTTCCTTTGCTTTCCTCACGATAATTATTCATTGCACCTTCTTCTTGAATATCAAAGCTATTCTGACGGACAGACTGACGGTTCTGCACAGTGACTCTACATTCTGTAGTGAAAATGCCGCTCATACAAACCCACGCAATTTCCTTTCATTTCTGGCAGAGTTTTAAATAAAAATTTTTTGCATTTCATTTTTTTTTTTCTCTATGAATCTGATTTGACTCAGAAACAAGGGCAGGTTCCAATGTAGTGAAGTAAAAGACCTGGGTAAAAATGTACTCAAGTAAAAGTAAAATTACCTATTCCAAAAAAAACTACTTAAAAAATGACAAATTACGCATTAAAAACTACTCGATTACAGTAATGTGAGTAAATGTACTCACTGCACTGTATCTAAAAAGCATGAAGGTCATTTTAAACAGTTTGACTAACGTTATTCCCCCGTTTTCATGCATTCGGAGCAGACTAATTATTCACTACGATAAATGTATGAATGCTTTTTGCAACTTAATGCTAACGGCTAGCATGCGGAGTCTGCACTTCCTTATTCTCCGTTAAAAATGCTTTATAATTAGATGCAGACAGCACATAGCTCACATACTGACCTCAAGAGCTGCTTACACAATATATCAGTACTAGGGACAGACATATTTAAGCAAAATTCAATTGAAAGTGTGATCTAAATGGTTTTATTTGGCAGATTGTAAAGGTTGTAATCGTTTTGTGTAAAATAGTCCATCTTTATTGAGTATTATTGTAAAACCTGCTAATCCAGGGCAAAAGGAGAAATTCAGTTTGTCAACTGGACAAAAGTTTATTTAGTCAAATATGTTTTTCATCAAATATGTTTTTCATGCACTCATCTGAGTGCTAGCAGGTGCAGGTTCATGGACTGGCAGGTGTAGGTGCAGGTTCATGGACTGGCAGGTGCAGGTTCATGGACTGGCAGGTGCAGGTTCATGGACTGGCAGGTGTAGGTTCATGGACTGGCAGGTGTAGGTTCATGGACTGGCAGGTGCTGGTGCAGGTTCATGGACTAGCAGGTGCAGGTTCATGGACTGGCAGGTGCAGGTTCATGGACTGGCAGGTGCAGGTTCATGGACTGGCAGGTGCAGGTTCATGGACTGGCAGGTGCTGGTGCAGGTTCATGGACTGGCAGGTGCTGGTGCAGGTTCATGGACTGGCAGGTGTAGGTTCTGGCAGGTGCTGGTGCAGGTTCATGGACTGGCAGGTGTAGGTTCATGGACTGGCAGGTGCAGGTTCATGGACTGGCAGGTGTAGGTTCATGGACTGGCAGGTGTAGGTTCTGGCAGGTTAATGGACTGGCAGGTGTAGGTTCTGGCAGGTGCTGGTGCAGGTTCATGGACTGGCAGGTGCAGGTTCATGGACTGGCAGGTGTAGGTTCTGGCAGGTGCAGGTTCATGGACTGGCAGGTGTAGGTTCTGGCAGGTGCTGGTGCAGGTTCATGGACTGGCAGGTGTAGGTTCTGGCAGGTGCTGGTGCAGGTTCATGGACTGGCAGGTGTAGGTTCTGGCAGGTGCTGGTGCAGGTTCATGGACTGGCAGGTGTAGGTTCTGGCAGGTGCTGGTGTGAGCTGTGGTCAGGTTTAACTCAGAGAACAAGATGAATGAGGTTAGATTATGTGGGGAAGTCACTTTTAGGTTACCCCACCACATCACAGCGCCCACGGGACCCGCCTCAACACACTGACCCATAATGCATCTGGTTCTGGTACAGGCACCGGGCTGAGGTTTACTGGGTTCATCTGATCTGGGAGAGCACCTGCTGTTTGTGCCTGCGAATGGCTTTGGTGCAGATGGTGAAGGAAAGTACAGCTAATACCCACTGACATATGCAGTGATTCTGATCTGAATGGTGCTCCAAAGCTAAACATGTTTCTATAGGTTCTTTCCCATCTGCTTGTTTCCATGGAGATGTTTTATTTATTTTTATTTGTGTGGAGTATACGGCTTTGAACAGAGCCATATACTCACCAGGTTCACCAGTTCAGGCTAAGTTGGTTCGTTCTGGTCAGATTTTGTTCAAATAAAGCACAGATTAAAGTTAAAAAAAAAAAAGTCTGGTAACACCTTCAGACGGAGCAGTGCCTAAAGTTAGCGTCACACCCTCGGGGAATGTTGGTGACGTCACACTGCGGAAAACAAAATCAAGTTAAGACGACTTGAATTAAGAAAGTTTGACCATGATTTGGGTAAATTTCACTTGACAAGTAAAATGATCTACCAGTGGAACAAGAGTTTTTGTGCTTAAAATATGTAAATCCATCTTGCTACACTTAAGAAAAACGACAAGTTTTTGCACTTAAAATAAGAAACAAAATCAATCGTTGCTTGAATTAAGGAAAAAACACTTATTCTACTGGCAGATAATTTTACTTGTCAAGTCGAATCCACATAAATAAAGTAAAATGTTCTTAATTTAAGACATTTTAACTCACCTAGAGTATCAGTAGTCACTCAGTCTGTCACCTTTAAAGTGAAACCAGTAGGGGTGTAACAATATCCAATCTGATACAATATCATCACGGTATGAACCTCGCGGTACGATATTTATTGCAATATCGTGGGAAAGCTCACGATATTACGATATTCTACATAATAACAAGACTGACTCTAAAATGCTTTGTCCAGTCATTTGGTGCAACATTTCTTGTCTTTAGGGATGGAACGAAATCCAAATCGCTCTGTACGATATTTCCACCATAAACATCTCAGGGTAGGATGTTTATTGCAATTTAAAACTGTGAATCTGCTCCTTTGTCTCTAAAAATGCTTCACAAGACTTAACCCAAAGAATGAAGATGTAAAAGTGCTTAGAAGAATAAGAAATACATTAAAATCACAACACAAACAAATCAAAACATGAATAATCATCATAAATGTTTAAAATAGAGATGCAACATTAAATTAGAGAGAATTAGAGAGAAGAGAAGAATGAAAACCTTTCAGTCATTTGCAGTGTAAATAAAAATATACTTTATTAACAATATCTCTCACTAGATAAAACTATAATATACAAATAAATGTAAAAACAAAAAAACAAAAACAAAAAACCCCAAAAACCTCTAAAACCCTGTCCAGGGGTTAAAATATTTACTACTAAAGTGCTTAGATCAGTTATTTCTTCATGTCGTCTGCACTGAAACGGAGCAAAGGATCATGGTCTATGTAGTTCCCTCTGTTTTTTTTAGCTATTTCTGCATCAACACTGTTCATTTAAGCAAAGAGATTTGGGATTCGATATATTGTGATGCTCCACGATATTATTGTGAGACCTTTGACGATACGATATCACCAGATTTCGGTTGTTACGTCCCTGTGTTCTATTGGCTTGAAATTCATGTGTTATTATGAGCAGGGTTGCCTCTTCACAGATCTTACTCATTTGTTTGGCGTCTTCATGGAGATAGACACTAGTACGTGTAATGCCATACTGCGGAACATTCCAGGCAAAGTACACAGCAAAATGTAGTAATGCTTGGCGAAAATGTAAGACAGAAACACTTAAATCTATCAGAAAATGACTTAAAAGTAGTCAAATTTTCTGTCCATGTAGCACGATCATTTTACTTGACAAGTTCCCTTAAAATAAACGACCTCTAGACTAGAATTAAGCTGTTTCAGAACTAGTAATTAGAGAAATCTGAAAACAAGATGAATAACGTGATGAAAGTTTTAAAATCTTGGTCAGATCAGAGAAATTTGCAGCACAGTAACGAAAAACCAGAACCCGCACTTTTATTTTACTCATTAAAAACACTTAGAGTTCTAGAAAGCTAAAAAAATGTTTGCCCCTTTTTTATATTTGATAATCCAGAAGAGCTCCTCCATGTTTTTAAAGTCCACACACCTTCACGGAGTCATTCTGAAAAAAATCATTAAAACTCCCTGAAAACCCGATGTATTTTATTTTTATCGCGCGAAAGTAAAGTCGTTTGGAGAGTTAGTAAAGTTGAGTTGTTGTTGGGCTTTTCTTTTACAGCCGGTGCCCACGGCTCACATAAAGCTGCCCCCTGGAGGAGCCCAGAGGAACAGCGAAACACAAGAAACAAAACCAGATTTAGAGACACCTCCGGCTCCCAGGGTCTAGTGTTTGATCGTTCTGCTACCACAGGGATCTCTCTCTCCCTCTTCTCAGTCTCATCCTCTTTCTTTCATCCACTCTCTTTTCTCTTTCTCTTGTGTCTCCTTCTATTTCTCTTCCCCTTTCTTTTCCTCCATCGCTCTCCCTCTTTCTCTGTCTTCCCCCATCTTCCTCTCTCCTCGGGAAAGAACCAAAAGCAGAGAAGAGATCAAACCTGGACATGTCCAAGACTCTGTCCAAACACAACTCGACTTTTACTCGGCATTAACACAGACGGGTCTGGTCCGGTCCTGGTTTAGTCCTGGTGTAGACTTGGTTTGGTCCTGGTTTAATTAGTTTAGCCTTGATTACTGCAAGTTCCCGTGAAAGAAGGAAACAAACGGCTCAAGAACGACTTACACAGGATGTTTTAGGGTGATTTCACACTTTTTTGCGCATATGTGAACACTCCAAACGTACTCAGACTCTCTGAAAGTAACCGTACCGTGGACTTGTTAGTGAACCGTACTGAGACCTTTCTCGGGATGGTCTCAGTACGGTTTGCTAAAAAAGTCTGTGGTACGTTTCGCCTAATCTGCGCAGTGTGAACACAAAACGCACCAGGTTCTCTTCGTCTTTTTCAATGTATTGTAACACAGTGGACCCCAACCTTTTTTGCGCCATGGACCGGTTTTATTTGCGACAATATTTCGCGGACCGGGGAGGAGGCGTGGTGCACAATCTGCACCATAGAGGAGGAGATGTGGTCCTGTTTTAGTCATTGTTTTATACCTTGTTTATACCTGGTTTAGTCCTTGTTTAGACCTGGTTTAGACCTGGTTTAGACCTGGTTTAGACCTGGGTTAGACCTGGTTTAGACCTGGTTTAGTCATTGTTTTATACCTTGTTTATACCTGGTTTAGTCCTTGTTTAGACCTGGTTTAGACCTGGTTTAGACCTGGTTTAGACCTGGGTTAGACCTGGGTTAGTGGTTGTTGTTATGGTCAATGCCAAGGCAAATACAAATACAAAAAATAAAGATCAAGACTTTGCGGTACCTGGACGAGGTGTGGACAGAAGGACTGGGACTTCACCAGAGCTCAAGTGGACCACAAAGAAAACCTGTTCCTCTTTGTAACAAACTCACAACGTGAACACAAAACAGACCAAGTTCTTTTCCTGTTGGTTCACTTTTTGGTCGACTTACAGAGGAATGAGTTCAGTTCACTTAACACACATAGAACCCTGTTTCTCAGAGGCGACACACACTCCTCCATAAACCAGTGACTGGTTTGTTTTGGTTCAGAGCGGATCTGCGACTGACACACGGACTGTATAAAGAAGTGGACTAAACAAGTGTGATGTCACCCACAGCGTTCAGCACCACACAAATGAACAGAGGCAAATGTGGAGTCAGGCTTTATATTATGAATGGACAAAATAGTGGAAAACAAAAACCAGAATCACGTAGAGCGGGTTAAAAACGAACATTTTAAGACCATGTTATGATACTGTTCCAATGAACCCACAGTTTTGACAGAGAAAACAAAATTAAAATCTAATGTAACTAGTTACACCACATTATAAAAAAAAAAGAAGTAAAAATCGGGTAATCTTTTACTGTATTTCTAGTTACTGCCCAACATTGATCTTGTAGACTTGGTTTGGTCCTGGTTTTAGTCCTGATGTAGACTCAGTTTGGTCCTGGTTTTAGTCCTGATGTAGACTTGGTTTGGTCCTGGTTTTAGTCCTGATGTAGACTCAGTTTGGTCCTGGTTTTAGTCCTGATGTAGACTTGGTTTGGTCCTGGTTTTAGTCCTGATGTAGACTCAGTTTGGTCCTGGTTTTAGTCCTGATGTAGACTCAGTTTGGTCCTGGTTTTAGTCCTGATGTAGACTTGGTTTGGTCCTGGTTTTAGTCCTGATGTAGACTCAGTTTGGTCCTGGTTTTAGTCCTGATGTAGACTTGGTTTGGTCCTGGTTTTAGTCCTGATGTAGACTCAGTTTGGTCCTGGTTTTAGTCCTGATGTAGACTTGGTTTGGTCCTGGTTTTAGTCCTGATGTAGACTCAGTTTGGTCCTGGTTTTAGTCCTGATGTAGACTTGGTTTGGTCCTGGTTTTAGTCCTGATGTAGACTCAGTTTGGTCCTGGTTTTAGTCCTGATGTAGACTCAGTTTGGTCCTGGTTTTAGTCTAGATGTAGACTTGGTTTGGTCCTGGTTTTAGTCCTGATGTAGACTTGGTTTGGTCCTGGTTTTAGTCCTGATGTAGACTTGGTTTGGTCCTGGTTTTAGTCCTGATGTAGACTCAGTTTGGTCCTGGTTTTAGTCTAGATGTAGACTTGGTTTGTTCCTGGTTTTAGTCTAGATGTAGACTTGGTTTGGTCCTGGTTTTAGTCCTGATGTAGACTTGGTTTGGTCCTGTTTTTAGTCCTGATGTAGACTCAGTTTGGTCCTGGTTTTAGTCCTGATGTAGACTTGGTTTGGTCCTGGTTTTAGTCCTGATGTAGACTTGGTTTGGTCCTGGTTTTAGTCCTGATGTAGACTTGGTTTGGTCCTGGTTTTAGTCCTGATGTAGACTTGGTTTGGTCCTGGTTTTAGTCCTGATTAAAAAACAATTTGGTGAATTGTTTATAACAGAATTTCAGATTCCATCATAATATTTTGTCCTATAATATTAGATAGAGCAGATACTAGAAATAATAGTACTTTAATCAACTATGAAAATTTAATTAAACAGTCATATTTTGCTGAAACACGAGAAAACGTTTTATCACAGAGACAGAAATGTTTGACTGAAGTAATTAGTCTGTTCCCGCTGTAGTAAGTATCGTTAGATTTCATATATTTGTCTATTTTTGCACAGTGAGATCATGAAAACCCCACAGCCTCTTTCATCATATGTGGATTTACATATTTGACGTTTTATAATGAAAACTATAAAACGTCCCGTGCCCCAGTGCAGGAGGTCTTGACAGTGTTAAATCTGAAAACACCCAAACACTTTGTCCGGGGCGGCTGCTCCACAGGGACGCGGTGTTGACACTGGTCCTTGGTCTTCTCTGGGCCCCGGCTCGGAGCTCCACGCCTCGGGTCTTAGACTGAGATGCTTCTGTATCTGCTGAATTATTCACACGGACAGAAAACAGAGCTGCGGTGTCAGACAGGTGACGTCCTCTGGGGCTGTGCTGTCCTCTGTGCTAAAGGGACTGCTCCCGGCTCACAAACTCATGTTGTTTTAAAGATGGATTTAAATATGTACAACTGGAGTAATCCTGTATATTCAAGTGGCTGGACCTGCTTTTTCCCCGTGTACTTGAACCTGTCTTGCCCCAGTACAGATATAAGATATAATAGTGTTGTTACTCAATTTTAAGACCGATTCTTATGCCACGATGATAATAAAAAAACACTAGATAATAGAATGTTATTTTCAACATGGATAGTACTTCCTTTTGTAGTTCCATGTGTACATCCTCAGTCGTCCATGGCCTTATACTACAACTACTGCTACTTCTACCTCTAATATGACTACAACAGCAACTATTGCTACACCAGAGATGTTCATTTTGTCTTCTCATGCACTTTAACTTCTTGGGTTCTTTTTTAAGGACAGTACAGTCGTCCCTCACTATAACACGGTTCACCCATAGACCGTATATACGAGTGGATTAAGCTAACCCGTTAGCCGCCGCGTGCCAAACAGGAAGTGCTCCAGGAGGCTCTTCCGGCTCCTTCTCTCCCTTTTTCCCATTGACTCACATTGGGATCTTCTCTGTCTGTAACTTCTGCTGTGTGTCTCGTTATTTTGTTCTTAAAATATTCGTATGAACCTGCGACACAGGATCCTGAATTTTTTATTTATTTTTTTTTGCTATTTTGTTTGTCCAAAAAATCCTGTTCATAACACAGAGCCTGGCTCCAGATTTGCTCCTGTAACCGTGAGCATCGGGAGCCTCATTTGAGCCTGAACGCTGTGGATGACGTCACACTTTTATATACGGTCTATGGGTTCACCTTTCGCAGCCTCATTTCACAGATTTTTTTTCTTTTTGCACAATTTAGCATGATTATTATTACAGCGTATGAACGTTTGTGCACAGCGTTTGCATCGTGTTCTATGCCCTGATTGGCTGTTCTGTGTAATTGAAGGTGGCATGTCTGTGTCTGTTTATAAGAATCTTCTCGTCCAGAAGATCGTCCAGCGCCAACAGTTACCCATAAGTATGTTCTTCACTCAGTTTAGATCCTGGAGCCTGTTGTGAGGGGTATTGCAGCTTTAAAACATAAATAATTATAAAAAATAAAGCTGACTTCGCCTATTGTGGGTTTTTTGTAGAACGATAAACGAGGCACCACTGTACAAGTGTATTTACCTTGTTTCGCATCAGGTTTCAGCTGCCAACTGCAAACCATCTTCAGAACTGTCCCCGGTGTTGATGGTGACATGTCGTAGATCAGCTGTTGTTACTCCCTGTAGCTCAGGGGCGTCCAAACTTTTTTCTTCAAGGGCCACATATTAAAACAACCCAGCATGAGGGCCGATTGAGGGTCACAGACTGGTGTTCAAAACGGTGAGGAATTCAAATATTTATGCATTTATAACAGGTTTGAATGACCCTCCAGACCTTTGTTCAGGCTTAGAGCCTCAAAAGGACACACGAAATTTGCTTGATCAAGGTAGATTTCAAAAACATGCAGTAAAAAGTACTACTATGGGTCAATTCACCTGGAAGCCTGAGGGCCAAAAGAATTTGGTCTGAGGGCCACATTTGGCCCCCGGGCCATAGTTTGGACATGGCTGCTGTAGCTGTTACTTCCTCCCGTCGCCCGGTGCTCTCTGGAGGAGGGTGTCTCAGGTGTGTGAGGGGAGGAACACTTCGTCATCACAGTTAACGCCGTCCGTGCCTCGTTTCCTGATCTCAGCGGCCTCCCTGATCCGGCTTTTGAACTTGTTTTTCGATCTAATACTATTACTACTTATAACCTTTTTAATCCCTCAGTGGTCCAGATAGTTTCCATCGTGGTCCATGGGCGTTTATTTGCCTATGTGCTCATACTTGTTCTGATACAGCTCAAGATGATTCTAAAGCTTCAGGAAAGGTCCATTTCTGTCCTGTGAGTGTGGCTTTTTTAGTACCGACACCTGCTCAAATGAATATCTCGTTTCGATATCAGTACTAGCTTTAGTATCGGTTAGTATCTGATTTTCGACAGCCCTAATCTGTAGACGATTTCTGCCTAAATGTGTCTTGCCTCAGGACTGATTTATTGGATAAGTTTGTCTTGAGATCAAATCAGAAACGATTAAAAAGAGTTGGAAGAAATGTTTGATATTTCATGAAAATGTTTGATAATCTTTCAGTTGTGGACGTTTCATTGTGTTTTAATCAAATATATTTAATCTAAAGTGTGTAAATGTATTTTTTTTTATTAATGCGCAGCTATAATGTTAAGTTTTAATGTATTCATAAGGTGGAGCCTGTAATGCTTCACCCTTTTGTGTTTTTTGCCTCTTCCTGCATCTACTTTTTTTATCTAGTGCGCTTTGTTATTATGTTAAAACTAAATTACTGTCTTCATCCAATTATAACGCATTTTCAGGAAGTGCTCGTTAGCCTGCTGTAGGTGTTGACTTGAGTGTCAGTGTAAAACTCAGCTCTGGTTTCTGAAAGTTGTCAGACGCTGCAGGATGCGCCGAATACATGAGGCAAATGAGGAATAACTTTGAATGAGGGATACGTTTGGACTGCACTGGCTGCAAACTGTTTTTCACATTTTTAAATCAGTAAAAATCAGGTACGGCTCCGTCAGTACATCTGCCGCCATCACGCCATGTTTACTAAGTTGTACGCTTGACAGATTTCTTCTTGGAGTCCATCTTGGAAACACTAACTTTCTCTGTGTTTTTGCTTGGACAATTCCCACTGCTCAGAGCTCATTACCGACCAGCTGTCTGCCTAAAAAAAAACTACAAAACTCACAGAAAGAGTTGGAGAGAAGCGCAGAGAGAGAGAGAAAACGCAACTACTTTAAATAATAGAAAACCTCCCGGCGCCCTGAAACTGTCTCTAAACTGCTGAGCCAGGAGCTATTCCCGGTCGTGCGTCTGCGTCGCCCAATCAAGAACGCTCGCCGACTTCCTGTGTCCTCTCCATGGCGACGGCGGACGGGACGATAACCAGCGCTTGACCCACAAATCAGCGTTCGAGGTGTTAATTGGCGGCAGAGACGTCGACGCTCGGATCCAAGGGAAGGAAAAACAGTGCGGCTCGTTTGAAAATGTGTTTACAAGAGAGGAGCTTTCAGTTGTCATGGAGATGTTCGGTCTTGTAATGGAGCTAAATCAAGTGCACTTGCAAGGTAACGACGAGTGCAATTAAAGCAACACAATGGGACTTTCAGGGGGATGGCACGTCAGCTGTATGATTCCATGGAAATAGAAAGTGAAAGGGGAAGAAATTCGGAATTTTGGACACAGGGCCTCGTTTCCTCGTGAGTGTTGGAGACGTGTGGAGACACTTTTTAAATATTCCATCCAGTCCTTGTATTTGCAGAGGTTGCTGGTGCTGGGCTAGTGCAGGTCAATGGCCATGATTGTCCTGCCACTAAAAACAGTCTGACCCACTCCACAGACTCGAGGAAAAACTATTATAATTCCAGACTGTCCATGTGAACATCTGTGTCCAGAGAATAATGTTTGAAATAAAACTAATCTTGCATCGCATGAATCGTCACATGTTGAGGGACTATTTTCTCATATATCAGTCCGCCGCTGCCGAGCTTCTATCAGGAAGTAAATGTCAGCATCAGTAGAATAATTTTAGAAGTAAAACCAACCGTTGCATTTGAAGGATTTATGTCTGAGCAGCAGCAGTGAGTTGTTCTTCCTGATAGAAGCTCGGCAGCGGTGGACTGATATATGAGAAAATAGTCCCTCAACATGCGACGATTCATTGTCATTCATTGTTCAGTTGACCAGGCATTCATTTGAGACCGGGCGGCAATTTCGGCAATTTAAATCCTTTCTTCATTTGAAATGTTACAACAAACAGGTGTTTTGTTTTTTTTTCAGCGCTTTTACTTTATGGAAATGAGCCATGTGGTTTTAAGTTTTTTTTTTTCTGTAGGGACAATGCGAACATCAGTCCTGCGTCCTGTTGCTGCAGCACGGCTTCTGTCTTCCACCGTTTATTTGGAAACGGCGGTTATTTATCAATGTTCACCTGTACCCAGCATTTCAAGGGGACCCGGGTCGGCGGTCAGTCAGAATCCGGTTCTTATTTTGCATTTTACGGTATTTCCAAAGAGAATGTTCCACTGTTTGTTTTTACCATAGACTCTCCATGGAGACACTCAGGTGGTGTGTACAATGGTTTAAAGTGCAGAATCACATTAAATATACTGCAGACAAAAGCACTTCTGGGCCTGAACGATCGGTCTGTGTCTGTGTCTCTGCTGGACTCTGGACAGTGCCGGTCCCACCAGGCGACTCCCATTATGAAGATTTAGGACGGCGCTCAGAAACGACCTAAAAACAAAAACATATTCCAATTATGCGCACTCGATATATCCGTCTCCCCACTCTTCCTTTCTACATATTCCCTCTACACAACTTTCACCCACTCCTACCTGGTGTTGTTACCATACTAAAAAGTTTACACTACGACTTTTAAACAATATAGAATGTGATTTTTAACATTAACATTAATAACCCTATTCCTGCCCCACTTCATCTGCAAAAATGTTGAAATTCCCCAAAAATAAAAGCCTTGAATTAATGCTAATTTTTGTTTTACTTCAATTTTCTTTCTTTTTTTAAAAATCTTTTCTTCAGATTAAATGGGAATCGTTTTGTGTGGGAGCTCCATGTTCTTTTGCGAAGGCCAGAATTCAGCAGAGGACTCGGCGTGTTCCAGACGCAGCAGCAGCCCCCGGGCTCCAGGCACCAGCAGAATCTATAAGTCCGGGTCAAAATCCTCTCCTCCAAATATATTTTTAACTCGCGCAAAGTTAAGATCCTCGTATACTTCCCCTGTATCTGAGGAAAACTTGTCCTGCCCCAGTACAGATATACGGTATAAGCAGCTCTTGAGGTCAAAATAAGTCCACCGTGTACTAGGGTTGGGCGGTAATACGGTAATAAGGTATCCCGCGGTATCTAAAAATAGCCACGGTATCAGATTCATTAAAAAAATCTTGCCCTAATATAATAATAACTATAATTGATTTAATGCCTAAATAAAGAGTGTTTTTTCAACACTTATGTATGTGTGGTTGTGTTTGTTAATTTAATACTATTACAGTTTAAAACGAATATTACTATGTTATAATGTAATGTTGCTCTTAACTGTTAACTGTGACATTCGATGAAGTTCCTGGATGTTGCGTAGTCACGTGAATTTGCACTTTTTAAACATTTGTTAATAAAAGTTACTAATTTTTTACATGTTTTGTTATGTTTTCAGTATCATTAGGCCTATGTAATGCTTTTCTGTTTCTAAACGGTATAGGTGCAAGCTGCCATTTGGCCAGCGGACTCCACCTTAGTGCTACGAAGTGTTTTTTTTTGTTTTGTTTTTTTTGCCTTAGCAACGGTAATACCGTATACCCCGGGAAAATGTGGAGACGGTTTAACGGTATCAAAATTTGGATACCGCCCAACTCTACCGTGTACTGTCCGGATCTACTTATAAAGCGTTTTATTGTCCGATAATCAGGAATTGCGGTTATTACTTTTCCGCCAGATCTACGCGGAGGTGTCGCACAGTTCCCTGACGCACATGAAAGCCAATCAGAAAACTTGTGGTGTCTGTCGTGCCACGTACGTCGACCAAAAAGACGCGACGCCAGAGTCCTGCACGGGTCTGATTTTGACAAATGCAGCCGCCCATAACCATCACACCTCAATCCACACCCGACACGTTTTCCGACAGCACTGAAATAAAATTCCGCACCCGATTCGACCCGCGATAAATACAAACCGACACCTGAACCGCATCTGAGTGAAAATCAGTCCGAGAGCCTATGTTTAATTCAAAAGTTTATTGCCAAAACTCTTCCACACGTCAGACTTAAGTTTAATCGAAGTGTCGGCCACAACTTTGTACTCTCCACTCGCTAATTTTCTTTTCAGCTCTTAAGGAGTCATTCTGAACTGCGAGACGTTTCACGCGAGGTTTGAAAATGAAAGTGGCAGAGATTTGTGGGAATGTGTGCAACAAAAACAAATGGATTTTACATTTAATCTTCTTGTAAAAACAATGGCATTTTGGCATTTCACTAAAACACGGCCTTGTTATTTGTTCACACGCGATGTTTTGTAAACCGCAGATTAGACCCGCGCTCTTCTTCATCCGAATCAAACACGAACCTGCATTCGACAAAGAGCAACAACATTTTTTCACCCATTTCATTAAAAGAAGAAAAGGCTTCAAGCTTTCGACGAACACAAGGGCTGTGATTGGCTCCACAAAGACTACACGAACAACTGATTAAAACGGCTTAGAACAGCTAAAGTTGGGCACAGAAATGTTTACATCTGAACCTAATGTCATAAAACAACAAAAACAAATACATCCAAATTAAATAGTTTGGATTCCCACGATGCACCTGGACCCTGAGCTCCGCAGAAGCTCGTACGGTTCAGGTCTCCGTCAGGACGTCAGCTCATGAGCGGAGCCCGACCCAGAACGATAAACCGGCCTTAACTGTGACAGCGAAACTGCGCTCTGGTGCAGTATTTCATGTTACGTCCTTTAGATTACATTAACCTCCAGTTATAAATCAGACGTGGCAGTTACTCTTTAAGTAAGGTGACCAGACGTCCCTGTTTACCCGGGACAGTCCCAGTTTTGACCCGTGTCCCCTGTCCCGGCAGATTTATCCAAAACCACTGATTTGTCCCAGTTTTATTCAAGAAATGTCCCAGGTGTCCTTATTTTTGACCAATTTTATACCTGCCAAAAGTAAAAAGAGGCATAAATGGTCATTTTGTTTAGGTAAAATACAAAAAAAAATCATCTTAAAAATGACAAACGCAAAGAAAATGTGACTATAGTGACTCTCTGTATAAATTTTTTCCTTAATTATGCACTCGTTTCACAATTTTACTATTACCAACCACCACAAACCAGGGATGTCCCAGTTTTTTTTATTTTGAAAATCTGGTCACGCTATCTTTAAGTTACTGTAACTTGAGTAGTATTTTTCCCCAAACACCTTTTTACTCTTGTGTAAATAAGTAATTCTTGGACCACTCCTTTGTACCTCCAGTTCTTTGATTTGTGTGGTGTGTGTTTTAATTTCCTCTTTTTTGTCATATGGATTCCTGCTGTTCGAGTCCTGGTCCCTGATTGGTCAGTCTGCCATTTTGTGTTTTTGTCTTTGTCAAGTTTGTCCCTGACTTTGGTAAAAAAGGCACTCGTTTCGGTATTTAATGTGTCAGTTTAGTTCGTGTCTCTCGTTTCTGTGACGTTGTGTTTATGAGACACTCGTTTTTGTTTGGTTGGTTGTTTAGTTCTTTGTTGTATGTTTACTGGGCGTCTCCCCACCCAAAACGCTCGTGTAAACCCGGATCAAGAGTGAGAACGAAAACGCACTTTCGTGTTTTTGCTTCAAACCGTTTCCATGTAAACGCAGCCTCAGTTGCTTAGTTTACTTTGCCCTTTGTTGCCCTTTTTGTTTAAACTGTGTAAATCTGGTTTTCTGCATATATTTTAGATCCAGTTTTGTTAATTTACCTTCTACATTCCTTTTAATTAAATTATCTTATTTATTCCATTTTCCATCTTGGTTTTTTTTTGTTGCTTCCCCCTGTTCTTAGCAGAGCTGCGCCGTAACAGTAAAAATATTCTGAAGTAGCGTTACTCTTACTTGAGTACAACTTTTGGCTACTCCACTCCCTCAGAGTCGGGGCGCAACGATACGACACTGAAGCTGTTTACCGCGTTATTCCTTTCTAAAAATGTCTCACGTGGTTTTAGATGTCATCCGTGCACGTTTGAGTAATCTAGCGATCCCTCCTTGAATCTTAAAGTTAGCTGCAAGAGTCCGTGTCTACATCACCCACGCCTCAACGGGACAATTCTCCATAAAAACCCCCAAAACGTGCACGTGTAGGTGTGAAAGTGGAGCGTGCCTGAGTGTCGGTGGTCGCTCACTACCATCGGGAATGGAGTGAATGAACAATGCTCTGTTAATAAAGCTCTGTTAAGCGTCTTTGAGGACACGTGTCTGTGAAAAAGCGCTGTAGCTGTTGTTGTAAGGCGGCCTTGGGTGTCCAGAAAGGCGCCAAATAAATAAAATGCATTATTATTATTATAAAAAACATGAAACAAAACAAGACACTGCAGCTTTGCAAACCTGATGTGACGTGCAGAAGGAGCAGAACGCACACAGATTGTAATGTAATTGTGCTCTGAAGGGGGACTGACATTTGATTCAGCGTCAAAAACGAAAGTGAAACTTGTAAAACATGTTCATACGTTGTTTTCGTCGATGACAGCATTTTTAAAACAGCAAAAAGTAAAATCCCCCTTCCCTTTAAAGCCAGAGTATCGACATCGGTATCGGAATGACGAGCTGAACCGCTGCATCTCCATCTCCGCCTTCCAAGTCTTTACACTGAGTGCTCGGGTTTAGACGGCGATTAGTTCCATTGGAGCGTTTGACCGGCCGCGCTCCAGACAAATGGCGTGTCTGCGAGTCCAGGGCTGGAGCCGGGACCGCTGAGGATTTTATTTAAAGAATCGACTGTGTTCAGAGAGGATCCCGCAGCCACTTTAAAGTTTGGGCCATTTCAGACTTCACAAAGTGCTTCCATTGTCCAGTATTAGCCCCGCGCGCTCCTATTGACCGCTCGCTAATGAAGCAGGTACGTTCTCCGGCTTTGACTTCGGCCTTTTGTGGAAGTTTTCTATGGGGAGCGGCGAAGGTTTTAAATACAAAATGTGCAGGACTTTCTTTCAGTCTCGCCGTGTTCTGTTTCTGTACAAACCATCGATATAAAATGTTCAGATTTACGACATTCAATTAAAGGTGCGCTATGGCAAGGCAAGTTTATTTGTATTTGTGCAGCTCAAATCGTACGCAGAGTAATTCAAAGTGCTTTTCAGAATAAGAATACAAGAAAATCACAATACAGACAAATCAAATAAAGAACCTGCCTGTGTCTGTGGAGGTTTTCTTGCCTATTTGCTTGAATCCAAGGCAAATTTGTTACAGCATTAAACTTCTCCATGAAGAGAAGCAGGTGACGCCAACAGGCCAAGTTACTGGTCAGATCTATGATAAGGAGGAATGTTTGGTATTTTCTTTGATAAAAACTCCTGTAAATGAATAGAAGTAATATAGATATGTTTAATGTTGCATAGGGATGTAACAATAACGTAAATCTGGTGATATCGTATCGTCAAAGGTCTCACAATAATATCGTGGACCATCACAATATATCGAATCCCAAGTCTCTTTGCTTAAATGAACAGTTCTGATGCAGAAATAGCTAAAAAAAAAAAACAGAGGGAACTACATAGACCATGATCCTTTGCTCCGTTTCAGTGCAGACGACATGAAGAAATAACTGTTCTAAGCACTTTTACATCTTCATTCTTTGGATTAAGTCTCGTGAAGCATTTTTAGAGGAAAAAGGAGCAGATTCACAGTTTTGAATTGTAATAAATCTGGTACGGTGAGATGTTTATGGTGAAAATATCGTACAGAGAGATTTGGATTTCGTTCCATCCCTAATGACAATAAATGTTGCACCAAATGACTGGTCAAAGCGTTTTATAATGTCAGTCTTGTTGTAATATCTTGAGCTTTCCCACGATATCGCAATAAATATCGTAATGTGAGGTTCAAACCGTGACGATATCGTATCGTGAGACTTGGATATCGTTGCACCATTAATCTGACATTTTGGAACATTTCGGACAAAGCAATAACATCACCATGGAGACAAGTATGTGGCCAGCACTCCACTAAATTAAATAAGATATCGTTAACTGGTACTTTGCAGCTGTCGTCATTCATTCACTGTGGGTGTGATGCTAACTGGAGGCACAGCGCTGTCTGAAGCTCTCACCTTTTTGTTGAAAATCAAACTCTTACACAGGACCATGGACTCTCGGACCGATCACAGAGTCCTGAACATGTGCTCTTTAGATCCATTTTATATTTTTTCTTGAGTTTTCAGACCATTTTAAAGTGTTTGCTTAATATGTGCATTGTGCCACCGTAGTAACTGTAACATTCCCCCATAGACATGCATGTAGAACATCCCCAGCTTGATGTCACTGCAAAATATCAACAGTAGTTTGTCTGTTTGTGTCGTAACGAAACAACACTTCTGCACTACAAACAAGGATTTTCTAGCATAGTTAAACTGACTTGAATTAAGCAGATTCATCTTAAAAGATCAATTTTAAGACTTTTTTTACTTAAAAGGTGAGTTTTTTTTTTTTTTTTACTTGTTTCAAGATATTCCATCCTGATTTATCTTATCTCGATATTACAACTTATTCTAAGCACTTTTTATATTAACTCAGTCCAGGTTAAGCCTCTTTAACTTCCTTCTCAAACCAATAAGGGGAAAAATCTTGCCATAAACACTTGAAACTCGTGTTTTCTGCTTAGAACAAGATTCGTATTTCGTCTTGTTTTAAGAAAACTTGTTAAGTGAAAATTTCTTACTGCACTGGCAGAAAATTTCACTTGAAATAGAGCATTTTTACCTCAAAATTGGTACTTTTTTCTTATTTTTTGATAGGCCTTTTTGCAGTGACTTTTTACTACATGAACAGGATTTATGAAACGTCTGATGTTGTGATGTTGCGTTATCAAAGTATTTTTCCTTATAGTCCCCAACTTCTGCTAATTAGAACGATGATGCTATAGAACGATGTATTGACATGTTCTGATGATTAGCGTTTACTGACAGATGCTAGTTTCCATAAACACAGCTCAGAAGTGCATGGAGCATATTGTGTTTGTTTCTGCTTAAACGCCCACGCCGACTACAGCGCCGCATTAGCCTCGTAATAAGCTAACAGCAGATGGCTAGCTGTCAGTCAAACTCCCCGAAACGATCTGCAATGCACGCTCCGATCGTCGCTCAAGTTCTGATGAATATATTTAATGTTATCTGTATTTAATGGCGTCTACAGTGTTGCTAAGGGAAGGGGCGTCGCCTTCAGCAGCCTCGCTCCCGATTGGCTCCTTGGCTGCGATGACACTGCAGGTCGGATTTCCAAATATGAAACTCGGCTCCAAATCTGCTCCTGTAATAACTGTAGCCTCGATGAGCTTCATTTGACTGGAGCCGAACGCTACAGTTGACGTCATAGTCACTTTACACTGTACAGTCTACGGTCAGGACTCAAAAAGCCTCTCGTATGTGCAGCGAAATGTCTTTATTTTTTATTTTTTTTAAACTGAATGAAAGAAAATGTGTCCCACAGTCACCAGAATCACCTTAAGCAGTGATTTTAAATTTGATAAGCAGGTAAACGGCGTCTTAAAAGTGATTTGGGGCTGGAGTAGGGAGAAAACTTTCAATCATGATATAACACGTTCCCTCACAAAACATGCCACAAGTTGTATTTTGCTTTATTTTTTCAGTAATCCTGTTTGCAAGATTATAGCTTTATCTTAAAATGTTCTTAAATTATTACAGAACATAGCCCTTATAACTTGAAATGCCAAAGCAACGTTAATCTGGTGTGTTTAAAGGCAACAACGGTGCAATAAATGTATAAAGGGTCCACATTATGCAATTCTGATCCATGTTATAATGTTTCCTCCTCACAAACAGACCCGGAGTTGTGTTTTGTTTCCTTTACACATGTTCAACACACAAATCCTGCACCTTTACTTCTTCTCTCAAACTGAAAACACTCTGTTCCACCTTGTGATGTCATGCGGCAACACCACCTTCAAAATTCCACCCTGGAATTTCCGATCTCTACTGAGCTAAAGGTAAAAGGAACTGTTAAGCCGGCCACTTCATGACATCACAAGGTGGAACGGCGCATTTTGAGGTTTGGAGAAGTGGACGGGCTAATAATAAAGTGTTACTCAAACGTGTGCGAGTGAAACGAAACACAACTCCAGGTCTGTTTTCGAGGAGATAACGACATTATAACACGGCTCGGGGTGTAACGATATCCAAGTCTCACAATACGATATCGTCACCGGTACGATATTTATTGCGATATCGTGGAAAAGCTCATGATATTACGATATTCTACATAATAAGACATACTAAAATGCTTTGACCAGTCGTTTGATACATGGAACGATGGAACGAAATCCAAATCTCTCTACGATATTTTCACATTTATACATCTCATGGTACCGTATTTATTGCAATATAAAACTGTGAATCTGCTCCTTTTTCCTCTAAAAATGCTTCACAAAACTTAATCCAAAGAATGAAGATGTAAAAGTGCTTAGAACAGTTATTTCTTCATGTCGTCTGCACTGAAACGGAGCAAAGGATCATGGTCTATGTAGTTGCCTGTGTTTTTTTTTTAGCGATTTAGCATCAGAACTATTCATTTAAGCAAAGAGACTTGGGATTCGATATATTGTGATGCTCCACGATATTATTGTGAGACATTTCAATACGATATCACGATATTTTGGTTATTGTTACATCCCTACACATGGCTTGAAACTCACTGGAATACATTTTGTGTGATATAGAACCTTTAATGTCCACTTTTAACTGTGTGTTTTTGCTGGTTTTCTTTTTTAATCAGGCAATAAAACGCTTTAGAATTATATGCAGACGCTTATTCCAGGAGCTGCTTATACAATTTATCTGTACTGTGACTCAAATACATGGAAAACCTGTGCACAGGCCTGTAGCGGTAAAAGGAACATGGCTTTGAAAACGAGGTGAGATTAGCGCTTCCTCCTCTCGCCTCATCCACGTAACGCACACTTTACACTTTACACTTCACACAGCCAGCGCCTCGTCCGCTCCGTCTAAACTGCACCAAATAAACCTGTGCGGAGATGGGAGAACGAGACCGGCTCTGAGCACCCGTGGGTGGGTGTGCGGGGGGGGGAAGTGGTGTTTCTGTGGCTTTGATGTGACGGCTAATGTCTTCCCTCGCAGCTAGAGCGCTTGTGTTTGTTTCGCTCATGTCGCTGGAGCCATTTGCGGAGGCGATGCGGCTTCGCGGGGAGTCCTCCGAATCACAGCGGAGGTTTGTGCCATAAGATGTGACGGGGATGAACATTAGAAATAGTGCTGTTCCTGTGCCGTTTTTTAGGATCCGATGGCGACTCTGATACTTGGCCTTGGTGTACTCGCCGATACCGATACCAGTTTGATGCCGCATAGGTTTTTTTTTGCACATATAGTAAAAAACATTTCAAACAGGTAGAAACAATAACAAAGAATAACTGCAGGAGAGAATGAGAAGACTTTTTCGGCCGTATAAGTTGATCACCTCGACTATAAACGCGATTTTATCACAACAGTCATAAAACGTCCCGGTCTCTAACCCCGTTATATTTACATTGCGTTTGTTCGGGAGAGCAAATATATTAAAATGTTTCAGTACCACTTAAACAGGGCATCCCCAGGTTTGACTACCCTAAATTTAAGACTTTTTTAAGATCACCTAAATGAAAATCAAGACCAACATCACGCTCATTATGCGGGCGAAAAACACCAGTTCCAATTCTAATAATGACCACTACTCACTGCTTTAAATAAAAAAAAAATACTTTTACCATATTTTTCTGACCATAAGGTGCACTTAAAATCCTTTACGTTTCTCAAAAATCATCAGTGTGCCTTATAAGACGGTGCGCTTTATGTACGTTTGAATTCTGGTTGTGCTTACTGACCTTGAACCGATCTTATTGTGGTACACGGCACTCAAAAGTACTTTTTTTAAGCTACGAAGCCGCACCGCTTGACGGATTGTTGCATGGAGCAGGAAAGTTCTCAGAAACACTCGCGCATAGGACAGAAATGCACCGTATTTGGTTGCGAGTGAGCGCGGAGTGACACGTACTGAGCTTCAACGTCATATGAGGGTGTGTAAGGCCCCGAAATGGCCCCTGGTTAGAGACATGCTGAGGTACGTGCCCGATTGAAGCGAACTAAAGGCCGAACCATCGTGCGTCGACTCAACGCGTCGACTCTGCGTCGCCTTGTCACCGTCGTTTTTGATTTATGGTTCTGCATCGAAGTCTGTGCGCCGCAAGGTAGTTCACTACGACAGCGCTAAACCGGCTCATGCTACTGCAGAGGCGTGATCTCCGAAAAGTTCAACGTGAACCATCTCCAACGCGATATACGCACAGAACAGACTCACCATCAGCGGAACATCCCTCCGTCACAGAAAGAACACAAATAATCCACTGAATCATGTCCTTTAGTCCAACAGGTCTCAGGTCTCAGTCTCAGTTAATGCGACTTATAATGCAGTGCGCCTTATGTATGAAAAATACCCGGTCATTGATCTAGCGACTTATAATCCAGCCAATTATGGTCCTAAAAATACGGTATTATAAAATCTCATTCAGAACTCATTTATAGTCGTGTGCGTTGCTGTAAAATGGCAAAAAAAATCATTTTTAACATTCAAGACAAACTAAACTTTCACATTGTCTTGTCTCACGTTGCACTGCAGCCCGGTGGAGTAAACAAAAAATCGGCTAATGAAATTTAAGACTTTTGTGAAAAAAATAAGACTTGGACAATATAATTTAAGACTTTTTAAGGCCTTAATTTAGGAACATGAAATCTAAGACCTTTTTAAGACCCCACGGTTACCCTGATAAATAACTATACTTAATCACTCATTAATTAAGCATGTTGACTAATATTAAATATCTTTACAAATCAATGTTTGTTTTAATTGTCTTTTAAAATAGTCCAGTGAGGAAATCGATTTGAGAGTCTGGGCTACATGATTCCACAGGGTCGGTCCTCTGAACTTGAGTGTTTTTTGATTTGTGGATGTTCTGCACACGGGAAGATAAAAGTCTCTACAGTGTCTCATATTAAAGTTTGGCCAGTTTGGTGTTTCTTTGTTACGGTACAAGAGCAAAATATCGACAAAAAAAGACAATCTGCAACTGTTAGTTAAATGTGTAATAATACAGTGTGACCAGATTTTGCAAATTAAAAACTGGGACATCCTCAGTTTGGGGTTTTGGGCAATAATAAAATTGTGAAATGAGTGTGTAATTAAGGAAAATGGTTCTGCAGAGACCGTTCATGACCAACATGTGAGTCAGTGTAGTCACAGTGTGGTCACCGTATAAGAGTAGTGACCATGAGTAGTGCTAATTTAGGCATTTTTACTTTTCTACTTAGTCACTTTCTCCCACAAAGTGGAGAAAAACAGGTCTGTGACATCCTCAGAGCAGAAGGTTAATCCTGCAGAGTAAACATAGCTCCAGAGCTTCAAGTTGTGCGATCACACCAAAGGCTCAATGAAGGTATGAAGGAGGTAACACAAATATGTTTTGTGTTATTATTAGTTTGTTTTAAGCATCTGCAGAGCCTCCACAGCCTGTTTAACCTGCTCTGGGCTGTAGAACTATAACTCAAAACGGTGTCATATTGTTTTCAGTGGCCTGTGCTCACTGGCGCATCGGCCAAAAATAATTTTCTCTTCTGCATTTACTTTCTCAGTACGAATGAGCTCCTCCCACCCCTGTGACGTCTGTAACATGCACAGTGTGGAGCGTTTGGATCAATTAGGGCGAAGTGCTGGAGTGGAGCTATCACAGGCTCAGGGTGGGACAAGGCTAATCTTACAAAACTAACTTTTAGGCACTTTGAGGATTTAAACATTAAAAAGTTTCTATCCATCCATCTTATCTTATCTGCTTATCCGGGGCCGGATCGCAGGGGCAGCAGTCTAAGCAGAGACACCCAGACTTCCTTCACCCCAGACACTTTCTCCAGCTCCTCCAGAGGGACCCAGAGACAGAGTCCCTCCAGTGTGTCCTGGGTCTTACCCGGGGCCTCCTAATGATGGGCCTGAAACACCTCCTGAGGGAGGCATCCAGGAAGCATCTGGAACAGATGCCCGAGCCTCAGCTGCTCCTCTCCCCGTGGAGGAGCAGTGACTCTACTCTGAGCTCCTCCTGTGTGACCAAGCTCCTCACCCTATCTCTAAGGCAACGCCCGGCCACTCTGCGAAGGAAACAAATTTCGGCCGCTTGTATCGGTGATCTCGTCCTTTCGGTCATTACCCAGAGCTCATGACCATAGATGTTATTAAATTGTTATTAGTAAGTTATTATTAGGTGGGATTAAAAAGTTTATGTTGTGAAAATAGAAAAGAATCCTACAAAATCCGACCTTTGTGAAAGTTGTGGATGTCCTGTCAGCCAAAACACAGTTTGAATCCCCTAAAAATGCATTGTGCTTCTGTGGGAGATTCATTCTGCGCTGGAGCTCCCAGGAGCTGCAGTACCTGGAGCGGCCTCTAGTCGAGCCGGGACAGAAGGTGAGGGGCTTTTTTTCATTATAGGTCTGTGCTCTGGGCGTTAGTGTTCGCCGCAGACGTCAACAGCGGCTGCTCGCGTCTACAGGTCCTCATTCAGGAAATGGGCGATAAATCAGCTGTATCGGATCAGGGATTTGGTCTGAGTACTCGCCGATACCTGAAAAATTAGCAGTATTGAAGATTTTGCCAATACCGGTATCAGAACACCAATAATTCTAACCATTATAAACACACAGAGGACCATTCACGAAGACGAGGCAAATGCAGAAACAGGAAATGAACTCAATATGAACTCAATATGCAGACAGTGTAAGACTGAAATCCCTACGGCTAAAATATTATACTTATTGATACTTTATTTAATACATATTTAAAGAGCTGTCAGTTTAACTCAGAGGTGGCGGTGATGCCTTGAATCAATGTTTTTAGTCAATAATTTCTCCACTTACACTGCATTTCTGTCAAATCAGACACAAAAAAATAATTTAAAGATCTTTTTCGGTAAAAAGCAAAAGGATTTTTTTTTTTACTTTGTCATGAATAAATAAGTGAATACGATGCTAAAATGATCACATTTTGTAACAGTCAGACCTAATGTTGACTGTAGGGCTGTAACGAACATTTTGTAGTCGTGGCTGGCCTGGGATCCCTCCCAGCTGGAGGAAGTGTCTGGGGTGAGGGAAGTCTGGGTCCCTGGTCAGTTCGGCCTAAAAGACCAGGCCCTGGATGAAGCTGAAGAAAACAGATGGATGAACAAATCTGCAGTTATTTTTCTGGTTGGTCGAGTAGTTGCATCGTTATTTCTTTTGAACCGATTTTCTGGAATACATTTTAACTCAATAAAATAAGTTGTTCATTCTTTTTGGACATTTAATCGCGGCAGTAAAATATCTGTGTTGGTGTCTGTATGGTCCAGTGAACAATTATTACCAAAACCCAGTGATTTTAACAGTGGACGATTGTTCAGATGAATCGTTGCGATCTTAGTGATGACCAGACTCCAGTGAAACATCCACAGACGCGAGTGGAGCTTGTAAAGTGCAGAGCTTTGTGATGAAACAGAGGTGTAATTCTTATGAACCACACACACACACACACACACACACACACACACACACACTGTAAACAAGCCTGCAGGATACAGTGTGTGCGAGTACCACAACAGAATCAGACCGGCTACGATTTTTACGATATCGACTTATTGTTGTGCTTAGTGTTTGCAAGGGGTGTAACAATAACCAAAATCTGGTGATATCGTATCGTCAAAGGTCTCACAATAATATCGTGGACCATCACAATATATCGAATCACAAGTCTCTTTGCTTAAATGAACAGTTCTGGTGCAGAAATAGCTAAAAAAAACAAAAAAAACAGAGGGAACTACATAGACCATGATCCTTTGCTCCGTTTCAGTGCAGACGACATGAAGAAATAACTGTTCTAAGCACTTTTACATCTTCATTCTTTGGATTAAGTCTTGTGAAGGCATTTTTAGAGGAAAAAGTCGCAGATTCACAGTTTTGTGCCTCCACAAAATCGTACAGTGAGATGTTTATGGTGAAAATATCGTACAGAGAGATTTGGATTTCGTTCCATCCCTAATGACAATAAATGTTGCACCAAATGACTGGTCAAAGCGTTTTATAATGTCAGTCTTGTTATGTAGAATATCGTAATATCGTGAGCTTTCCCACCATATCACAGTAAATAAATAAGTACTGTGCGGTTTATATCGTATCATGAGACTTGGATATCGTTACAGCCGTAGTCCTGTGTCTAGCAAGTCAGAAGTTACTCAAAACGCTCCAAAATGTCAAATCGTGCCATTAGGATGAGTTTCCTCCGGGCACTCCGGTTTCTCCCGTCAACCCAAAACATGCCAGCGAGATAAAGCGGAAGAGCGTGGATGGATGGATGGATTATTTGTTTATTTATTAGTCATGCTCTGCTATTTTGTTGGCATCAATTTAAAGAGAACAACAAAATCTGACAATATAAACACACATTCCAACCATTATTTGCCTCGTCGTTGCTGCATGAACAGAATGAACAGGAAGAAAATTAGCCTTATAAACAGATAAAAAAAATAAAATAAATAAATCTTAATAATCAATGACCACCCCAAAAACCAAACCAAGTCACCAATGCCTTATGTACGTTACGATATCTCTCTTGTGGTTTTATTAACTTTAAACGTTTTCCTCAGTCACATAGTCCATGTTTACTTTTACTTCAGTAGAGATTGGTGATTCCAGAGCTGAAATTAAACTAAAACTCAGTCTAAATCTGCAGAGTTTGCGTGTTAAACGTGTGTGAAAGAAACAAAACACAACTCCGGGTCTGTTCGTGACGAGGAAACAACATTAGAACACACAGAAAATAGAGAAAAAACAGAGAAATACGGACACTTTTAGACAGACTTCTACCATTTTAGCCTCTTTCTACCCCCGATGTAAGTGACTCCTTCCCCGCTCCCCGCCCGGCCGGGACCACCTGCGGTCTGTCTTAACCACCTTTACACCGGGGCCCCCGAACGCAACACGACCGAATAGATTAGAGCCCCGGTATAGACTCAAAGCGAAAGCGGCCCCAGCAGAGAGCAGCCGGCGCCCTAATTGAAACCGGCGCTCGCAGAAATCATTAAACAAACCCCACTGGTGTCTCACTTATTAGATTCCCCTGCTGGTGTCACGCCAATTCAATTCCCCCCTCTTGTTTCTCCTAACTAACTCCAAACTCCGGGACGATTTGTTAAGGCGGGCGAGGGCCGTGCCGGAGAGATTCATCATGTCAGGCTAAATGACTGCTTATACGCCGTTAGCTGTGTTAGCATACATATTTATGCTCTGCTTCTGGGAAATTGGGAATATATTAAGTTAGTGCAGCTCTAAAAAGACACTAAATATCCAGTGTTCCCAAAACATTTAATTGAAAAACTCTGGCAGTTCTGATGAGGAATACTAAAAGATTGTGTGTAAAATGTGATTGTAATTTCGCAAGATTGCAGCCAAGATTTATTCATTTTTTCCCCCAGCTGATTTTCAGTTTAAAAAAACGATTTGGTCTGGCCTTGCAGAGTTGATTTCTGTTCAATTTGTTGGCTTGCTTTGAAAGACAAGAGTTAGTGACATTTTAAAGGTCATACTTTTTACGCACAATTGACTCTTGTGAGCTTCATGTGTTGTTTTAATGTTGTTACCTCCTCGAAAACAGAGCTGGGGTCGGGTTTTGTTTCATTCACACTAGGGGTGGCGTGGTTCATGGGAAAAAAACACACAAAAAACGTTGCACCACACGCTCTTCACGGTTCCCGGTTGCTCATTGTGTCCTCGTTCCCTGAAAAGATGTGCACAGATCATTTCTAATACAGACGTGTCGACCTGCTCCTTCTCCTCCGGCATCTGCGTCGCGGTTGAGTGAATCCGAGTCCCGGTCTGAGGATAATGGAGATGAACTGCAGTGTTCCGGACAGGGCAGTGGACAGTGAGGGTTTAACGCTCACCTAAAACATCATTTTAGTTTGACTGATTTTTGGCTTGTGCAGCAACAGAAGTCTGAACATTATGATGTACGATGTTCAGACTATAAGTTGCACTTTTTTTCAGGGTTTGGGTGTTTCCTGCGACTTACATATTACATTTTTCACATTGACAGTCCATAGACCAAATGTGAATATGAATAAAAATATGAATCATATATATGAATAAAAAATGAAAAAACAAATCGTGATCTGTTTTTTCATTTTGGTTTTGGAGAGAAATAATAAAGAAAAGAGTTTTTGTCATTTTATTTTTGGTTCTGTATTGAAAAACGAATGAACGAATGATACACGGATTCTTCTCTACTGGGTTGTTTTTATCACTATAACTTCTATAACTCGCCTTTCAAGATGAAATGTTGGTTCTCAGTCTCTGATTTTATAAAATAAATTTCCCCCTTATAGTCCGGTGCGACATAGTCCGAAAAATACGGTAATTGTAACCCAGGTTATAAAATGTACCTAAACTGTGTAAAATATAAATATAAAAAATCCATTCTACCTGCACATCAAGTCAGGTGAAATACGCACACAGCGGGTCTCAGCCAATCACTTTCCTCGTAGCTGATACAAGCCTCATACGAGTGTTCACTCTCCGCTTATACTCGACTTTAAAATGTTATTCGCTCCAAAACTAAAACTGCACTTTACACTTTTAGAGGTCTGTTACCGCCGCGGAGGTAGAGTTGTGTCTGCGCAGAGGTTACAAATTGGGATTGGAGAATCTGTTTGTGTTTGTTATGCAATGTTAGCATTAGCAACCAAACGGCGGTAGCATCTTGTACTTGTTACCTGGTTTTACTTGTCGATTGTCAGTGTGCATTCTCATGCTAATGTCGCCCATTACAGGCCATTGTAGCCTCTTTATACTGTTTGGTTAGTGCAGTTTAAGAGTTATTTTAAGTGTAACTTGCTCTTGCTTTCTATGTTGTACTTCAATGTGCCTTAAAGCAAAGTGTACGACTTGAATGTTATTTGCACTTGTGTAAATATTAATACAGTGAACCGTCACTATAAGCTAGTTCACCTTTCGCTGTTTCGCAGATTTTTTTATGCTTTTTTTTTTTTTAACAGTGCATTGTATTCTGAATCCTGATTGGCCGAGGGACTGTAGTGTAGGAGTGAAAAAAGTTGACATTGGTCTTTCACTTCTGGTCTTTCAGGCTGTACTCTTCCCATGCACCGCGCACACCACATCTCCTCCTGTACGGCGCGGACACTGCGCATTGACCGTGTCTTATCACGTACGATACATGGACCTCGCTTCCTTCTGTGCGCCTCTAAACCAGGTCTAAAGCAGGTCTAAAGCAGGTCTAAAGCAGGTCTAAAGCAGGTCTAAAGCAGGTCTAAAGCAGGTCTAAAGCAGGTCTAAAGCAGGTCTAAAGCAGGTCTAAAGCAGGTCTAAAGCAGGTCTAAACCACATCTAAAACCAGGACTAAAAGGAGAAACGAAAGGTAAACCACATGGCTAATTTTCATACACTGTGCTGAAAACAGTTCGGTGCTGATGCTTCAGCTTCTGTCAGACTAAAGAACACGACTCAGTGGATTATTTGTGTTGTATTTTCATTGATTTCATAAATAACTGTAAAAAATAAAGCTGATACTTCATGGATTTCGCCTGTCGCGGGTTCTTTTTTGGAACGTGACCCCCGCGATAAACGAGGGTTCACTGTATTGTAAAACGAATGTCTTTACACTGAGAGTCAGATTGAATTAACTGTAATTTAATGAACTGAGATTTGCTAATTAAACTGTACTCGATTGTGTTTCTGATGGTCGGTCCTGTGTCACTGTACAGGACGGTGTGAACAGTTGGGCACAAGATTAAAAGAACAAATAACCAGAACCGCACCGAACCGAAAACCACGACCTTAAACCACAATACGAACCGAACCGTGAATTTTGTGAACCGTGCCTCAGCTGATTCACACATGTTTGAGTAATCCTGGACTGTCTGGCTGTCTGCATCTCCCAAGATCAAAACACTGTGTTCCACCTTGTGATGTCATGAAGCGGTAGTTTTCAAGTTAAAAGTGTTTTCAGTTTGAGAGAAGAGCTCAGCCTAAATACACAGGGTTTGTGTCTTGCCCCAGTGCAGATATATTATATAAGCAACTCTTGAGGTCCACATAAATCCACTGTGAACTATCCGCTACTATTTTATTGTCCAATAATCAGGAAGTTCTCATTTGCATGCCCGTAGTCTTAGCTTTACCTTGACTATAACTCTCTGCATGCATAAGGTGAGTGAGGAATAACTTTGAACCACTGCAACCCATTTAAAAGGTTCTGTTTTCATGTTTTTAAGTAAAAAAAAAAAGATACAGGGCCTTTTAACTATTGAGAAAATGGTTTCATTTTGGTTCAACTCTTTGGACTCTGTGAATAAACCTCGCTCGTCCTCATCACTTCATCATTTTCCATCTGCTCTCGGACATAAAGCCTATAGCTCCCATATTTCACCGCGCCGCCGTGACCTCTGCGTATTCTCTTAATCGCTCATTATCGCAGACGTTAGCTCGTTAGCTTTAGCGGGGATTGGCTAACGCGGCCCCGGAGATGCTTCGCGCAGGTGCGTCGTGATAAACTTTGGAGTGTGAGACTTTGCCGAAGAATAAATACTGAAACTAAACCATAAACTGTCCACAAAAAATCGAATTCTAAACGTACAGTATAAACACGAGCTGCGCTAACAGGCACTTGAAGCAGACCTTTTATGCAAAATGGACTTTTCAGAGCTTTTATCCGTGTTATTTTTCCCTTCTCCTTTACCCTCGTAGTTGGAGTGATTCATGCAGTCGTGAGCGGACTTATATTTCAAGATGCCATTTTGCAGATCTACCCCATGACTGTACTGATCATCCAACGGGTGGTTTTAGATTATAGAAGGTGACGATGGTTTCAGATGGGGGCAAGAGCCAGTTTTTCTGCTGATTACATTGTATTTTGAAATATCGGAAAGGTAAATTCCCAAATATTGATCCTGATCATTTCTGTTTCTGACTGGATCCATGCTGTCTTAGAACAAAAATCTGCAGTTGAACAACAGTGATTTTATCTGCCCACATCTGTAGTAGATAATATTGGTCTGTAGAACACTGATACCTGCGTGAAGTGGCCCCCATCAAACGAAAACCTACACGAAAACTATGTCAATCGTTTGTGCTGCAAAAAGTTTAGTTTGTGCTGCTTTAGTTTTGGAGAAATTAACGATTTTTTAATAGGTCAAATTGGGGTCATCCAGCCCCACAGGAAGCTTCAAAATGCTCTAAAACATCCAAAATGGAGTCAGTCGTTTGTGCTGCAAAAAGTTTTGTTTGAGCGATTCTGGTTCTTAAGATATTTGCAGTTTTATTTTCGGCTGATGACGTCGTCCAGATCCTCAAAATGTTAAATAGCCTCAAAACAGGAAGAAAATTACAGAAAACGTTTGTATTTCGTTTGTGCTGTGACCGTTTCATTTGTGTGAGTTTATTTCTAAAATTATTCATTATTGTTTCTGCGGTAATTATAGGACGTCATTTCCGCTCGGCTGAAGCAGCGACTTTAGCGAAACTCCTGCAGAAAAGTCTGTATCGGTCTTTAGTAATTTGCTTTTGAGTCATATTTTCTATAATAATACAGACTTTACCACAGCCTCGCTCCGCTCATTTAAGCAAAGAGACTTGTGATTCGATATATTGTGATGATATTACTGTGAGACCTCTGACGATACGATATCACCATATTTCGGTTACTTTTACATCCCCATTAATAATAATAATACTTCGTCTCCATTACTGCGTGTTAATAATACTAGATTAGCTGTTCATTCTGCACACTCATGCCTAATCTACTTTAGCCCCCGTCTCCACTGCCCCGTGGAGCCTCGCATCAGTTCTGCCCCATTTGTTTGGCTGGTGGCCCCTCTCCGCCCCTCCTCCTCCTCTTACCCTGAGCCACTCTGTCGCTTCACGTCTCCGTCTTCATGTCCTGGAGATGCTGGTGGTTGCTGGTGGTCAGAGGCGGAGGGGTGGATGGGCACACGAGAAAGTGGCTGCAGTAAAAGTAGAAGGATTTTGTTCTTTTCATGTAGGTTACAAAACTGTAGACACTATAATGACCCTATAATCCATATTAATGAGCCGTCACTGATAGTAAACTATGGAGAAACTGTTCTGGTGAGACCTGGTTTTTAGGGATGTAGCGATAACTGAAATCTGATGATATCGTATCGTCAAAGGTCTCACAATAATATCGTGGACCATCACAATATATCGAATCCCAAGTCTCTTTGCTTAAATGAACAGTTCTGATGCAGAAATAGCTAAAAAAAAACAGAGGGAACTACATAGACCATGATCCTTTGCTCCGTTTCAGTGCAGACGACATGAAGAAATAACTGTTCTCAGCACTTTTACATCTTCATTTCTTTGGAAGTCTGTGAAGCATTTTTAGAGGAAAAAGGAGCAGATTCACAGTTTTTATGGTGAAAATATCGTACAGAGAGATTTGGATTTCATTCCATCCCTAATGACAATAAATGTTGTACCAAATGACTGGTCAAAACATTTTATAATGTCAGTCTTGTTATTATGTAGAATATCGTAATATCATGAGCTTTCCCACGATATCGCAATAAATATCGCACTGTGACGATATCGTATCTTGATATCGTTACACCTCTACTGGTTTCATTTTAAAGGCGATGGACTGAGTGAATAAGTCAGTATCTGGTTATGAGAAACAAGAGCAACATAAATAAAGCGACTGTAGCGACATCAGTGAAAAAGCTGCTGCACTCGTACGAAAAGTTTAACGTGAACCGTCTCCAACGCGACACACGCACAGAACAGACTCACCATCAGCAGCACATCCTCTGTCACAGAGAGAACACTCATATTCCACTGAGTCGGGTCCTTTAGTCCCACAGAAGCTGAAGCACATCAGTGCACGAGCCGTTTGATTTTCAGCGCTTATAGTTTATGCAAATGAGCCGTGTGGTTTTAAGTTTCGCTTCTGTAAACTGTAACCAAAGCTGCATTAAACACAGTATAATCAAGAAGTTTATTGTCAAAAATGTTTTAATTACGTTTCTCACGCTCAATCAAAGCTAAATTAAATAATAATAATAATAATAATAATAATAATAATAATAATAATAATAATAATAATAATTAAAAAATGAAAGAAAAGTTCAGAGTTCTTCTTAGGGACACATCCTGGTGTGTAGAGGGAATATCACGGTTGTTTGTATTTTTTTTCCGGGTTTATTACTTTTTTTGTTTTTTTTTTGGTGCTTGCGTATTTGTAAGATTGGTAAAGTATCGGTATCGGCAAATACAGAAATGATTGTACTCGTATCGGTTTTCAAAAAAGCGGTATCCCTACAAAATACCATAATATCAGTACATAATAAACTGAGGTGTCGAACAAAATCTCCTGCAAACCGACAGCGGCTGTTTTCCCGTCAGGAGTCGGCGTGAGGTGGAGGTTAAAATGGCTGCTGTGGTTCCCTTTGCCTCCGGTGACAGCGAGGGCCACGGTGACGTTCAGGGAGTGTGTCAGAGCGCGATAAAAGTGCTGACGCTGCCGGCGCTGCTCTCTCTCTCTCTCTCCTCTCCTCTTCCATCCCTCTTTCTCTCTCTCTTTCCCCGGCGTTGGTTGTGAGGCATGAATGACTCTGCGCTGGAGTTTGGAGTCAGGACATTACAAAAGCAGCTATAAAATGCTGTCAAAAGCGTCCGCTCCTCTTCCCCCTCTGTTACCTCTCTCTCTCTCTCTTTCTTTCTCTCTCTCTCTTTCATAAACAGCTATAAATGTTGCCTCTCCCTCTCTTTCCCCGTCGACCTAAATATCTCCACTCTCCATCTCTCCATCTCCTCCCTCTCACCCACTTTTTCTCCCGGAACGTCACAGAAACAGTCATAAAATGTTGTCAAAAGCACCTCTCTCTCTCTCTCTTTCTTTCCCTCCCACCTCCCCTCTGTCTCTCTCCCTCTTCTCTCTTACTCCATCTCTTCTCTCTCTCTCTCTCCCTCTTTCGCTCAGAAACAGTTCTGTTCTCTCTCCCTTTTCCTCACACTCCCTCTCTCTCCCTGTCTTTCTTCTGTCTTTCTCTCTTCCCTTTTCTCTCTCTCTCCTTCCTTTCTCACCTCTTTTTCCCTCCTACTTCATCCCCTCTCTATCTCTCTTCTCCTATTCCATCTCGTTCTCTCTCCCTCCTCTCTCTTATTCCGTGGTTTAGTCCTGGTTTGAACCTGTTATAGTCCTGGTTTGGTTCTTGTTTATTCTTGATTTAGCCCTGGTTCAGTCCTGGTTCAGTCATAGTTCAGTCCTGGTTTAGTCCTGGTTCAGGCCTTGTTCAGTCCTGGTTCAGTCCTGTTATAGTCTTGGGTTAGTCCTGTTCAGTCCTGTTATAGTCTTAGTTCAGTCATGGTTTAGCTCTGGGTTATTCCTGGTTTAGTTCTCATTCAGTCCTGGTTCTTTCCTTTTATAGTCTTGGTTCAGTCCTGGTTTAGTCCTGGTTTAGTCCTGGTTCAGTCCTGGTTCAGTCCTGGTTCAGTCCTGGTTCAGTCCTGGTTCAGTCCTGGTTCAGTCCTGGTTTAGTCCTGGTTTAGTCCTGGTTCAGTCCTGGTTTAGTCCTGGTTTAGTCCTCACATTCACAGGTCTGGACCTTCTTGGTGCTTCGTGTTCTGTCTCACCAGCTGTCGTCATTTAGTCTGAATTATTATTTGTAAAAGTGAAAAACCTTTGGGACATGTTGGTCTTTTGTGCCTCTCCTGGTTCCTCGTTCGTCAGCACTCGTGTGTGATTGGATCATCTGGAAACATCTGTGGCCTCACATCTCTCCTTTCTCACTCTGTGTTCAAACATTGTGATGGTCAATAAAATGTTAAAAAATTATCGTTCATTAGTGACACTTTCTGGGTTTTGTCTCATACAAAACTCAAATTATGATGAATTTAGTCTCAACTTGTAAATTTTGGTCATTTTAATGTATTCGCGTCCACAGAGACGGTTTATGAAGTTACATTCACGCCTGGATGTAGATGGGGTTGGTCTGGTCCTGGTTTAGTTCTGGTTTAGTCCTGGTTTAATCCGGGTTTAGTCTTGGTTTAGTCCTGTCTTAATCCTGATTTAGTTCTGGTTTGGTCCTGGTTTAATCATGGTTTAGTCCTGTTCTAATCCTAGTTTGGTCCTGGTTTAGTCCTGGTTCAGTCCTAGTTTGGTCCTAGTTTAGCCCTGGTTTAGTCCTGATTTAATCCTGGTTTAATCCTGGTTTAATTCTGGTGTAGTCCTGGTTTAGTCTTGCTATGGGCCTAAATTACCCCTGGTTTAGTCCGGGTGCAGTCTTGGTATGGGCCTAGTTTAACCCGGATTTAGTCCTGGCTTAGTCCTGGTTTAGCCCTGGTTTGGTCCTGTTTTAATCCTGGTTTAGTCTTGGTTTAGTCCTGGTTCAGTCCTATCTTGGTCCTAGTTTAGCCCTCGTTTAGTCCTGGTCTAGTCCTGATTTAGTCCTGGTTTAATCCTTGTTTAATCCTGGTTTAGCCCTGGTTTAATTCTGGTGTAGTCCTGGTTTAGTCTTGGTTTAGTCCTGATTTAGTCCTAAAGTAGTCCTGATTTAGTCCTGGTTTAATCCTGGTTTAGCTCTGGTTTAGTCCTGGTTTAGTCTTGGTTTAGTCTTAGTTTAGTCCTGGTTTAGTCCTGGTTTAGTCCTGTTTAGTCTTGGTTTAGTCCTAGTGTAGTCCTGATTTAGTCCTGGTTTGGTCCTGGTTTAATCCTCGTTTAGTCTTGGTTTAGTCCTAGTTTAGCTCTGGTTTAGTCCTGATACTGATACTTATTTAGTCCTGGTTTAGCCTGGTTTAATCCTGGTTTAATTCTGGTTTATTCTTGGTTTAATCCTGGTTTATTCTTGGTTTAATCCTGGTTTAGTCTTGGTTTTGTCCTGGTTTGGTCCTGGTTTAATCCTCGTTTAGTCTTGGTTTAGTCCTAGTTTAGCTCTGGTTTAGTCCTGATACTGATACTTATTTAGTCCTGGTTTAGCCTGGTTTAATCCTGGTTTAATTCTGGTTTAATCCTGGTTTAATTCTGGTTTATTCTTGGTTTAATCCTGGTTTATTCTTGGTTTAATCCTGGTTTAGTCTTGGTTTTGTCCTGGTTTAGTCCTGGTTTGGGTCTAGTTTAGCCCTGGTTTAGTCCTGATACTGTCCTTATTTAGTCCTGTCTTAGCCCTGGTTTGGCCCTGGTTTAGTCCTGGTTTAGCCCCGGACACAGGCGGCTCGGTGGATTAAGTGTCTTGCCCAGCGGCACAGCGACGCCGCTCATCCGCAGCCCCGTGATAAACTCGCCCGCGTCGCCGTCAGCCTCTCCACATCTAAACTTAGCCTCGCAGAATCGCGCTGAAGAATTGTCATTTTCGTCTTTCGTGAAAATTCAGTGTCACCTGAGCTCACTCTATTTTTACCGCCGGTGAGAATTACGGCAAAGTTGCAATGACGCGACCGAAATGTGACAAACCCTGACACGTTTTCCTATTTTCCCTTTAATTATTTCAGTTTTCTGTTTTGTCGCAGCCTGATTCCCGGTGCACTCTGGGACTTTTCAGGCGAAGTACCCGTCGCGCGCTTGTCTGTACTAATTTGCCTGAAATGTCCCACAGTACGGCGTTAAAGGCGCTTTGTGTAACTTTCCTGGTCGGGGGGGGGGGGGGGGTCCATCACCCGCTTCTCGTTTCTATGGATACGTCCCCGATTTGCCTGGAATGTTCCGCAGTGCGACATTAAACGGCTCTACCTTCCATTTATTCAATCAGAGGTGGTTTTATTGCTCAAAAAAAAAAAAAAAAACACACGCCTCTCCGCAGATCTGACCTGTAACTTGGTCTGGTTTGGTTTCCACGGAGATAGAAAGGTTTAATGCCGCACTGCGAAACATTCCAAGCAAATGAGAAAATGGAGAAAAACATCTGACGGACCTTCCGACAGAAAAGTTACACACGAAAAGTTGTACCCTTAAATGGAGCCGCCTCTCCGCGGATCTGACTTGCAATTCGGCATGTGGGCGTCGCCTGCTGGTTTCCATGGAGATAAATAAGTTTTCCGTTGTCCAAAGTTCTTCCTCACTTACTTTATGCGTTCAGAGCGTCGTAATTATTCACCACGATGAGTTTGTAAGCATTTTTTCACAACTTTCCGGTCCCTGTACCAACAACTAGCATGCTAATGGCGCACCAGCATTTACTCCCTTGTTCTCGGCCAATCAAAAGGCTTTATATTTAGATGTCTCAACTGGAGTTTACGAGCTGTTCATACAATACAAGACTCATCATGTACAGCACCTTTTATTGATTGTGTTAATTTTACAAACTTTTTTTTAAAGTATTTTAAGTTTTTACAGCAAAAACATGAACATTTCAGATGCGGTTAAAGCTCCTATGGCAGTAAATCATTTTCCTGTTGATTTCTGAATTGAGTTTTCTGCGTTTGTCGGTTTCGACCCTCTGGAGACCAATGGACCACTTCAGGACTAAGTGACCTGATGCAGACGATGTGGGGAAATCACATCAGCTTTTTTACCTGAGATAAACAGCTGACAGTGAAAACAGAGCAGAGGGAGAGACCAGGAAGTGCGCCGTCTGTCTCTTGGTCTTTCACTTAAAGAGGAAGCACCATAAAGCGGAGCCATTAGCCTCCATTAGAGCCGAGTCACTCCGCTCAAAGAGAGGACACACTCTGAGACCAGCTCTGTGGAGCCAGGGGGCTGTTAGCTCAGTGTACAAATAAGTCTGTTGTGAAACATTAATTTGTGAAATTTACTTCAACTTAAAGGGATAGTTTGGGGGTTTTGACATGATTCTGTACGTCCCCATCAGCAGAGTCGCGCATCGACGTTCTTTCCCGGTTTTGGTGCTGAGGAAAGTGTCCGGTGAGTCGGCTGGAGTCACGGAAATAAATCGTTTTCTTCTCAAAACAATGTGTGTCCAAAAGAGTGACACATTTGCATCACAAAACTGTCAAACCTCATAATGACTTGATGCTATTTTCTCTCAGTTTGTAAAAAAAAAAAAAAAAAAACTTACCCAGAACTTGAAATGATGAGGATTAAAACCCCTTAACGCTGAGTGTCACAAATATGCGACAAACTGTTTGGATCAAGATATAAGCAGAGATCGCGGCTGCATTCACCCAATGTCGGATAGTGCAGATGCAGCACTTTTTTCTGTTGTTGCTATGAACAAATGAATCTCATCTTAATTTACCGTCTACTTAAATTCAGGCATTAAGGGGTTAAGATATTAAGAACCATAATCGCACAAGCAAAACTTTTTGCAGCACAAAACAGCACAAACGAATGACTCCATTTTGGGCCATTTTCGTGCATTTTGAATCTTCCTGTGGGGCTGAGCCTAATTTGACCTATAGAAGAATCATTAATGTCTCAAAAACTAAAGCAGCACAAACTCCACTTTTTGCAGCACAAAACAGCACAAATGACATAGTTTCTGTGTAGGTTTGAGTTTGATTGGGGCCAACTCAGTCTGCTGAAGGTCAGGGTTGGCCGTAATTTTTTGTTGACCTAGTTCTTCCGTCCTCTTTGCTGTGATTGGTGTTTGTCTGTTAATAATCGTCCAAAACGCATCCTGGATCTCGGCGTCTTTAAGTGCGTCACAAAGCTACGACCCCAGGACCCACTCTGATCTTCCCGAGCGTCTAAGGCTGGTTTATGAAGCCGCTACGCCCGTTTTTGTGGATCCAATCTTGTCTTGTCTCTATGGATTAGCCAGTGAGGGACGCCCATCGTGTCTCCATATCAAAATAAATGGCTCCTACGAGGGGAATCAAAGAGCGACGCGGGATGAGCATTTGGAGAGAACGTCATCGAGAAAGGGATGTTGCAATTGTTTCGGAGATTAGAAAAGAGATGAGATTATGGTATAAAATAAACTTTGGGGGAAAAGGCGGCAAAGAGATTTGATAGAAATAAAACAAACTCGCAGTCTTGTCTTTCAGATACGCTGTACAAAATGGTGCACACAATTTAAAGCCACCCCAAAATAAACACTTCACGGCTACAGTTCTTTTCAAATAGTTGGAAAACCGCAGATCTCCGTTGTGTTTCCTTGACCAAAAGCCGAGCTCAGATCCGGAGTCGGGTTCACGTCTCCGGGCGCAGTGGCCTTAAAGGACGTTGTTAAAAGCGGCTAACAAACTTTCAGATGAATATTTAATTTCTTTCGCAATTCTTTGGGCACGTTCCATATTTTACACGGCTTCTTGTAAAACGAAACTCCGTGAAATATACTTAGAGAGACTTATTAAACTTTCATGGGGAACACTCTGGTGAACCGAGTGCAATTGAACGCATTTACCCAAGTGAAGGGGGTCATGATGAGTCCATTTAGCATTTCAGGAAGCGCCAGAACTAAACGTGGGCTAAAGCAGGACTAGAGCGGGTCTTTACAAGGCCTAAACCAGGTCTAAAACAGGACTAAACCTGGACTAAAGTCTTCAAACTAGGGATAAACCAAAGGAAGGCAATGCTACGGTTTGACAGACGAGCACGACTGAAGCAAATTGGGTAACGACAGTGACATTTAACGGCTAAATGAACTAGCTCGCGTCGCACGATATGTTCCCTTCCCGGTGAAGAGCATTACAGGAGTCAAGAAGAGATAAAGGCAAAAGATCATCCGCTCCAAACCACTAACACCGGTTTGAGTCTGGATAAAACCTGCAGGTGATAAAAACTGGATTTGACCACTGCGTTTATCTGCTTGTCAAAAATCTAGGGCTGTCAAACGATTCATTTTTAAAATCTCGATTAAGATCAGAAATTCCACAGTTAGTCGTGATTAATCGCATAATGAATCGCATGTTTAAAATTGTGTTATTTTGCATTTCAGTTTTAAAGCCGTAATGTAAAGCAATTCTTACCCATTTAGCGATTGCCGTCGTTATTTTCTTTGCCGTGTGATTATCCACAGGTCGCTGCACCCGGGGGTTTAGCTCGGAGGTGCTAACTGAGACTAGACGAACTTCGCTGGTGCTGAAACTCTGCTGGACACAGGCTGCGTTTAACTCTTGACTTGTAAATTGTAGCGTCTGGACGTTTTTTAAAGTCAAATAAACCGTTCAAAAGTCCAGAAGCTCCTCTGTTTCTCCATCACGGCGGTGAGTTTGCTGAAACTCGGCGCTCTGAAGTTCGAAAGCGAAACAGCCACAGGAGCTGCCTACGGATGTGCAGAAGGGACGAAAGGCTGGCGAGCTGTAATTGCGATTAAAAAAAAAAAGCGTTATGGATAACATTAATCTAGTCGCGATTAACACTGACCCCCTATTAAAATCTAATAGCTGTAGGTTTAGTATATTGTTGAAAAGAGCCCGTGTCACAGCAAAAACTGGAGGGTTAAAAATTCAGGGTAAAATGTTTGTTTTTAACGCAAAAAGTGTTTGAAAGTTAACTGTGGGGTTCGAGTTGAGGTTATTTGCCAGAGTTGATATGACTGAAGTTAATTCAACTTGCCCTAGTGTTAATTTGGCACCTCGAACCCACCACTTCAAACTCCCACGAGAGAAGCCCGGTTTGAATCAGTTTTGTACATAATTTCATCTTAAATTAACTAAAATAAAGTGTAAAAATAAACAACCTCTGTGTGTTGTTGAGATAAAATCATTATAACCCTACAAAGTGTTTTCCGTTAACTCTCAAAACCTTAAAATAACTCTTGATTTCGGGGTTAAACAGGAACTTCATGTCCAGGTTTACTTGATTAACATTTCCAAAAAAATGTTAAATTAACTCTAGAGCAGATTGGACT
This sequence comes from Odontamblyopus rebecca, assembly GCA_030686955.1. Taxonomy (NCBI): domain Eukaryota; kingdom Metazoa; phylum Chordata; class Actinopteri; order Gobiiformes; family Gobiidae; genus Odontamblyopus; species Odontamblyopus rebecca. Next base: position 4,101,719 of record CM060661.1, on the reverse strand, counting down.
CGTATAAACCCTGAAAAAATGTTAAAATTGATTCGGTGAGAGTTCATTTTAACACTGTGGACGCTCGGATCAGTGTTCGAACCGACTCAGCCACTGTGGCAATGGGCGGATGGGGCTGTAAAGAAAAAACAAACTGAACTAAAAGCGCATTATGGGAGTGCGTACAGATGTATGGCTGAAATTAAACTACGCTCTGTAATGGAGCAGCGTTTAGCGAGCTGTGGAACCACGCAAACATCGGGCTTGATGTATCCCCGCGGCCTCAGGTCCCACCCCCCGCCTCACGATGAATAGGCCTAATAAGAATCCCGCAGACCGCACTTTAAACCCCAGGCTCTGCTGCGTTCACTCATCAGGTCTGTTCTAAGAAAACCCAGAGCGCAGCCGGAGCCTCTGACGAACGACCAAATTAAAATGTTTGCGACTCCGGCCCCGGTGAGAGGCGCAGAGTTTTCCAAAAGTTTCTAAATCGGCAGGAGTTAGTCTGTTGGTTGGATTCCCAGAGCAGATACGTAAACTCGGACGTGTTTCCGAGTTCGGCGGTCGGTGACGCCAACATTACACGACCAGTCAAATGCTCGGACACCCTTTCATTGGCTTTTTTCCCTTGTTTATTGCTTTCGACAAATACAGGATGCGAGATCTGTGGAGATATATTTATTTATTTATTTATTTGACAGGGACAATGCACATTAATGAACATATGTTATAAACAAATGTAAATTGCCGGATTATAGCTACAAAGCTAATTTACATCCGCAGTCCCTGGGCAGGTAACAAATACAGCACACAATAGAACACATGTGTCAAACATGCGGCCCGGGGACCAGATCCGGCCCTCCAAGACCTTTAATCTGGCCCTCGGCTGATTTTTCTATTAAAATACTTAAAATTTTCTGATTTTTCTGTTAATTTTCTGCACCGTTTAGCATAGCAGCATCTCCGGCGTTTCTGTACGTTGCGACTCCCACCAGAGCAGCACAAATGAAGACTTTCCTCTTTCCAAACGCTCTTAAAGGACGATCGTTTTGACTGTCGACCGTGACCCTCATCAGCAAAATGTCAAAAAATGAGAAAAGCAGATGCTGAGTTCAGGATTTCCCAAGAAAAATAGTCTAATTCTTATTTGTTGACAGAGGTGAATGGGAAATCTGTGCTCAGTGTGTTTGGAACAAGTGGCGTTGCTCGAGGAATATAATCTTAAACACCACTACGAGACACGGAGAAAAATACAATAACTTGAAGAGAGAACTGAGTTTTCTGATCCGGCCCTTTTGGGATCAAAGTAGGTTGCATACGGCCCCCGGACCAAAATGAGTTCGACACCCCTGCAATAGAACATTAGTAATACAAGAAAAAGGTTAAGAAAAATAAAAGATCATTTTGACTAATGATCACATGACTGGTTTGATTTTAGCCACAGTTTGAGTTGAGTTTTGAAAGTGAGCGATGCGGGGCGCTCCCTTATTCCTAGAGGACGACTGTTCCAGATCTTAGTGGCCTCACAGAGAGAGAATTTTGCCCAAAAGATGTTTTTCTTTGATATATGGAAGTTTGTAGGAAAGAAAACAATAATTTAAAAATCCAACAGTATATTTTTCCTCAGAGTGTTCACTCGTTGCTTCGTCGACGGATGCAAACTCTTGGCCTTCTGTCATGGAGCGGTGTTCCTCTCAACGATGAAGTCCCCTGAAATGGTTTTCACTTCACAGTCGAGGGTCAGGGTCAAGAAAGGAGGAAAAAATGCAGAGCAGTGACCAAAGCAAAAGGGTGGATACACTACAGACTGGAAATATAAATGGACATAGCTGACTCGGAAGCTGCCACGCTCCAAATAGGAAGTTTTGCATGTGGCTCTTCCGGCTCCTTCTGACTCCGGCTCCCACTGACTTACACTGGAACACTGTGGCCGCTCTCTCTGTATCTGCGGCTGTGGCGTCGTCATTTTGGTCTTAAATGTTCATATTAACCTGCTCTACGTGAAGTTTCTTTCTATCTGTTTTGTCAGTTTAAAAAATCCTACGCACTAAGGCCACGTTTTCATGGAAACGGTCCGAGTTAAAAACACAAAAGTGCGTTTTCATTCTCACTCTTATTCCGCGTTCACACGAGGGGTTTGGGTGGGAATTCTGCAGCACACGGAGAAGCAAAACTTGCAGTTTGCCGATGTAGTTTGTATGTTCAGTGCGTCTGTGGCAGCGCCGCCAACACCAAATGCCTGATTAAACCCTGTCTGCTTCTCTACTTCCTCTTTCCCGGCGAGTCAAAACAATGTGGTGAAGCATAATAACACCTCCAACTTCATGTGGACGGACGAGGCTCTGAATGACTCTGTGCGATCAGCGAGTCAATTTCTGACTCGAGTCCTGTGGCATTTGCAGCTGCTCGGGCAAAACGAAGCTCCGCGCCATGTTTGTTTTTGTCCTGAACTGACTCGTGATGTAATCTCTGCGCTACGGCCATGAAAACACAGAGGTTTTCAACTGTTTACACAGCACTGACAGGGTGGAGGGTTTTCAAGATTTCCACTCTGAAGGTGTTTTCAGATTTTTGCGTTTTCAACCCCCCAAAAAAACGTTGTTGCCGTTTAAACGATATGGACGTCTGGCAAAATGTTTCCTATAATCCACACGTGTCCATTCATAGTTTTGATGCCTTCTGTGAGAATCTACAGTGCAAATAATCCGGGAAATAGAGACACACAAAAAAAGTCTGTCCAAACTTTTGCCTGGTCGCATAAGTCGTGCTCTGTTCTACGTCACATGGCTGAGAAATTAGTGGAAATTATGAGGTTTTAAAAGTAGAACACTGCGAACATAGAGAGAGTCTTAGTTGCAAAGTGTGAGATTTATTAGGACCTGCAACGTTTCGGCAAATAGGTCAGGTTTTGCCTAGTGCCGAAACATTGCAGGTCCTAATAAATCTCACATTTTGCAAGTCAAACGGTGTGCGGTGTGTTTTCTCTATGTTCTAGGGCAGGGGTGTCAAACTCATTTTGGTCCGGGGGCCGTATGCAGCCTACTTTGATCCCAAAAGGGCCGGATCAGAAAACTCAGTTCTCTCTTCAAGTTATTGTATTTTTCTCCGTGTCTCGTAGTGGTGTTTAAGATTATATTCCTCGAGCAACGCCACTTGTTCCAAACACACTGAGCACAGATTTCCCATTCACCTCTGTCAACAAATAAGAATTAGACTATTTTTCTTGGGAAATCCTGAACTCAGCATCTGCTTTTCTCATTTTTTGACATTTTGCTGATGAGGGTCACGGTCGACACCTTTAAGAGCGTTTGGAAAGAGGAAAGTCTTCATTTGTGCTGCTCTGGTGGAAGTCGCAACAGACAGAAACGCCGGAGACGCTGCTGTGCTAAACGGTGCAGAAAATTAACAGAAAAATCAGAAAATTTTAAGTATTTTAATAGAAAAATCAGCCGAGGGCCAGATTAAAGGTCTTGGAGGGCCGGATCTGGCCCCCGGGCCGCATGTTTGACACATGTGTTCTAGGGCTGCTCCATCTCCTCCAACGCTCCCGGTTCAAGTAACTGATGTGCGAAGTTCTCTTTATTCCATAAGTAGAACGCTGCAAATTTCTCTGATCAGGCCAAGATTTTACAACTTCTATCAGGTTATTCGTCTTGTTTTCAGATTTATTACTGACTTAATAGTCCTGAGACTGCTTATTTCTAGTCTAGAGTTTGTTTATTTTATGAGGACCTGTCTAGTGAAATGATCCTGCCGCACGGACAGATAATTTCACTACTTCTAAGTCATTTCCCGATAGATTTAAGTGTTTTGATCTTACATTTTGGCCAAGGACTGTGTTCTCCGTGAGCTCTACTTCCATCGGACGCTGTGCTGAGAGAATTGTCACTGTCCATTTGGAAACGAATAGAAAAGGAGCCCGTTATTCCACACTTCCCTTATGCGTTCAGACCATCCTAATTACTCACAGGGATGAGCTTTTCGCAATCTCGGACACCAGAGTTTTGCAGCGACAGTAAAACTAAGATGTGTTTTCCCGTTCCGTCTTTTCCCAAACCCGGTATTTACTGTTTGCACACTGTACTGTTCACCCTCCCTCTGCAGTCAGCACTAATTAATGCCATATTGTGAGTGTTTTTTTTTTAATCCTCCGGTGCTTTTTTGCGGGCCGGGGCTGCAGAGAGCTCCGTGTCCGCTCGGGGAAACACACAAAACCAAAGTTCGCTCGGTGTGAGGCGGTTCTGATCCAGGGAAACTTCTTTTAGAGCGGATCTTGACGGCGGAGGAGTTACCGGAAAATATCAGAAAATAAATAAATTAAAAGTAAAAATCGTAATAATAATGAGAGACTGAAGTTTGCACAGTTGGCAAAGGCAGAACTGCGTAACACGTTTGGTCAAAAATGAGTTCATGTCATTTTGGGGGTATTTGACACCTTCTTTATCATGTGGATAAATACTGTGATTAACCCTGTAACAGACTCTAGCACTACATGTCTCCTCTAACAGGTATAAGTGGTGTTTCTTTACCTCTTCTCCACACCTCCACCTGCTTCTCCACACCATCTCCTCCTCAGACCCCAGCACGTCCGCGAGCTTTGCCTCCCTGTGTTTTCGAGGGTCTGAAGTCTTTAACATCATAACATCTGCTATTTCCAAAAGCTCCTCTTTAGTTCGAGCCATATTTCCGCGTGGAAGTGCAGGCTCCGCTCTGTTTGTTTTGATTCGGGGCAGCGGCTTTTCGTTCAGATTGGTTTCTCCGTCTGTTCGTCTCGCATTGAAATTCAGTCCAAGCGCCGAGGTACCGGGCTAACGTCGCGCGGAATGGGTAAAACCGCACAGCTTTCCCTGCCGTTGTGATGCTAAAAGAGTTCGAATTCAGCTAGAAAATGCAAACTCGCCTCCACAAACATGAAATATATGAAAGTGTTTGTCCTTCGAGCTGCCGTGTCTTTAGTTTTGGATTCACCGAAAGCGTTTAAAGCCGCATTGTGTAAGTTTTCCGGTGGAGGTTCCGTCAAATGGAGATGTTATGTTATTTGTCTGGAATTAAACCTTTCTATCTTCACTGAGACCAACCCAGACCAAGTTACAGGTCAGATCTGTGGAGGGGCATCCCAGGTCACAGTCCGAACGCCGGTTTTTCTACATATTTTTTACCTATAAAACCGCTCGGAATTGAATAAATGTAAAGTAGAGCTGCTTAGTGTCATACTGTGGAACATTCCAGGTAAAGAAATGGCATCTCGATGGAAACAGGCAGGTTTTAAACTCTTGGTGAAGTTCATAATTTTACTTCCTTGTTGGACTCGAGGCAGCAGAGACGACATACCGTAAAATACCAAATAAGAGCCGGGATTCAATTAACCGCCGGGTCCCTTTAAAGCACATGTGTCAAACATGCGCCCGGGGCCAGATCCGGCCCTCCAAGACCCTTAATCTGGCCCTCGGCTGATTTTTCTATTAAAATACTTAAAATTTTCAGATTTTTCTGTTAATTTTCTGCACCGTTTAGCATAGCAGCGTCTCCGGCGTTTCTGTACGTTGCGACTCCCACCAGAGCAGCACAAATGAAGACTTTCCTCTTTCCAAACGCTCTTAAAGGACGATCGTTTTGACGACCGTGACCCTCATCAGCAAAATGTCAAAAAATGAGAAAAGCAGATGCTGAATTCAGGATTTCCCAAGAAAAATAGTCTAATTCTTATTAGAGCTGCGGGAAAACTTGATTCACAGTTCGATTTGACCGTACAGCAGCAGCCAAAACGTTCACCATGTTGTGAAACCCTCTCTTCTCCGCTGAATAAACTGGAAGCGTTTCATTTGGTGCACAGTCATTTCATTACATTTTCTTAATCAGTTGTCAGGAGAATCAACTATTGATTATCGATTAATCATTAATGTTTTGATATTAAAGTTGTCATCATTATTATGACCGTTACCGTATTTTAAAGCCTGGGGAAAAAGTAGCGGCTCATAGTCCGGAAAATACGGTGCTAATCTGCATAAATAAACTTTACAACATATAAACCATCACCACTATACAGCCACATCAGCTTCACTTAAACTTTTAAGTTTAATGAAAATAAACTGTCACAGAAATGTAAATTATCCCTGCATTTTGGACATTGTTGTACCTCATTTATCTTTTTAAGTTACGCTAACTTATACCCACAATAGTTCCTTTAATGAAAACACAGTTAAAATTACTCAAAAAGAAGAAAATGTCACAACATCTTGACATAATGAACCCCTGAAGACCGAAGGGCAATTTCTCCTCGTCTGGATTTTTTTTTCTTAATTTTGAAACTGCCCCTTTTACCCCTAATGAAGTGTTCTACCTCCTTTTGTTCAGTCCAACCTGTTATTTCACAATCTGCTGCTGTAGTTGTGTCATGAGGCTGTGAGAAAAGCTACAGGACCAGAAATAAATAAATAAATAAATCAAATTCACACTCTTTTATACAAAACACACAGCAAACATGTATAAACGACTTTTGGACATAAAAAATGCTTAATTTAGGGCTTTAGGTACAAAAATGCAAAATATCAAGTCTGTAAGTAAAGTAAGTAAAAAATCTCCTAAAAACAAAAAAAAAGTGCAGTGGCTCCATGACTTTCCTGGTCCAGTCCTGGAAACAGCTCCTGTCAGGTCCAGGGCCAGAGCCACAGCACTTCTGCATTTCCAGGTGTTTATTACATTTGGATTTGTTCATTTGGACTGAAATAAACCTTTAAATAAAAACAGCAAAGGAATGTGCAATTACACACACCAAGATGTGTAATTTTCCATGTGTGTGAGAATTAACTCCACTTAGAGCGACTTTTTCCCTCGTTATAAACACACACAGTCAGAGGAGTCGACCATCTTGACTCACTTCACTCTTTGGCAAAGTTTGGCTCGATCAAAATGGACGGAGCGCATGAGTTTGGGGAAAACAAAGTTCCTATTGGACACTCGTTTTGCTCACGTCATCACACAGCGTGAGTGTGACGTAGGATAAAGCCGCAGAAATGTACGGAAACCTCTATGTCTGCACTTTCAGAGGGGAAAAGGACGTTTCTGTCTTTTACAGTTAGAAAGTTCTGCGCGGTTATAGAAAACATATCCCTCGGTATCGTGTACGATGTCGTAGGTCTTCGAGGATTAAGTTAGTAGGACTATTTGTAAAGCTTTGCGTGTGCACTACTTCATCTATTTAACTTTGAACGTTTGGGTTTGTGCGTTAAACGTGTGTGAATGAAACAAAACACAACTCCAGGTCTGTTGTGACGAGGAAACGAAAGAAAAGGAAAATAATACGAGCCCTTTAAAAACACCCGTCTAACGCCGACACAGATCCCGGCTGACGGCGTAGCACGAGCGACGCGGATCGTGCGGTGACAGTAAGTGCTTTTCAGAACACGAGTCGAGGCAGAAGGGCGTCTGATGGAGCGCTAATTCGCCGGCGAACACCACACGTAACGCTAATCCTGCGAAAGTGGGAACAGAACAGGCAAATTTGAGCAATTTTAATACACTTTGAGAATCAATGTGGAACCTTAGGGTCTTTTTTAACTTTTAGCAGAAAGCGAAATGTGTTTTGGAGCAGAAGAAAAGCGCCGTCTCCATTCACGACGGCGCGGGGAGACTGTAAAGGATTGATTTTTTATTTCCGCGGTTGTTTGTCAAATGTTTTTCCTGTTTGAGATGTCCCTGAAATCCCCTGAATAGGTCTACATTGTGCGGGCTCCTTTCAGCGGCTCTGCTCCTCTGTGCCGGCTTAAATAATGGAGAGAGATGCGTCCTTTTCTGAGCCGGAGCTTTTAGCGCCGGGTCGGACTTCACGGGGTTTGAAAGTTGGCGTTTCGTAAATTGAACCAGATTTCTCTCCGATAAGAATAGAGATGGCGTCACACGGAGGGCGTCGGCTTGAGTCTGACCCAGTTATCGTGATTATTAAAAGTTTGACAACATTTGGTGCCGTTTACAAATCAAGAGAAAATAGAAAATACGTTAAAAATAAAATAATTAGATCCTGTATTTCATTGTTTGTGTGGTATTGTTTTGAACGCTCTTCTAACAATTACAATATAAAGCTGTTCTTTCTTCAAATTAACTTCAAACTGTAATATAGAAACAATAATAAATACATGAACATTTGTCTTTTAGCATTGGTTAAAGTTCCTTTATTACGCAAAATGGCCTCTTCTGAGCTTTAAATCATTTTATAATGTTGCTATTTCCTCAAAAACAGACCTGGAGTTGTGTTTTGTTTCATTCACACGTGTTTGAGTAACGCTTTGTTATTAGTCTGTCTGAAAAAGCTCAAAATCCAAAGCTCAGAATGTTCTGTTCCACCTCGTGATGTCATGTAGTGGTCGTTTTCGAATTCAGAGCTCGTTTTACCTTTTGACCAGTAGAGACGGGGAACTTCAGGGCTGGAATTAACCAAATTATTCTTGTGAGGGTGAATGAAATTTAAAAATACAATGGAGCACCTCCTGTTTTACCACATGACATTACGAGGTGGAACAGAGTGTTTTCTGTTTAAGAGAAGAACAGGGTTTGTGTGTTAAACGTGTGTGAATGAAACAAAACACAACTCCAGGTACGTTCATTATGAGGAAACTGCATTAGAACAGAGATCAGAAAACAGTGGCGGTGTAACGATATCCAAGTCTCACGATACGATATCGTCACGGTCTGAACCTCACGATACGATATTTACTGCGATATCGTGGGAAAGCTCACGATATTACGACTGACATTATAAAATCTTTGCCCAGTCATTTGGTGCAACATTTATTGTCATTAGGGATGGAACGAAATCCAAATCTCTCTGTACGATATTTTCACCATAAACATCTCACCGTACGATATTTTTGGCAAATATTTTGTATGAATCTGCTACTTTTTCCTCTAAAAATGCCTTTACAAGACTTAATCTAAAGAATGAAGATGGAAAAGTGCTTAGAACAGTTATTTCTTCATGTCGTCTGCACTGAAACGGAGCAAAGGATCATGGTCTATGTAGTTCCCTCTGTTCTTTTTAAGCTATTTCTGCATCAGAACTGTTCATTTAAGCAAAGAGACTCGGGATTCGATATATTGTGATGCTCCACGATATTATTGTGAGACCTTTGACGATACGATATCACCAGATTTCGGTTATTCGGTTACATCCATAGAAAATGGTGTTATATGGGTTATATAAGTCCACTGTGTATTGTCTGCTTCTAATTATAAACCAGTCCAAAAATAAGGAAGTGTGAGTTAGCATGCTAGTTGTTTAGCATTACCATGATGGCAAAACTCCACTCCGGTCTCTGAAAAGCTCTTCTAAACTCATCGTGGTGGATAATTCGGACGCTCTGAATGCTTAAAGGACACGAGGAAGAACTTTGGACCACAGCAAACGGTTTTAAATGAAATAGTTCTGTTTTCCACGTTTTTAAAGCCCTATTCGCACAGGATTATTATTCCTTGCGGACCTTTGGTGATTTGTAATAATTGTGGAGGATGCCCGAGTGTAAAGTTGCAAATTACCGACTTTATTTCGCCAAACACAGACGTCCTCAGACATAATACCAGTGCTGTGCGAATCTGCATCTCGGCGTTTGTTGTTGTAATTGTACCTTTTCGATCTCTTTTCTTTTCTTTCCGCGTTCTTTTCTCTTTCAATTTCGTTCAGTGTCGGTAAAATAGAGTAATTTACAGACTTCGTTTATCCCGAGCGAATGCGCTGCAGTTACACAAACGCGGGGCCGCGATTTGCAAATTACCAGACGTCCCCAGATTGTACTTACCCCGTGCAAATATAAAGCTTTGGATCAGAAAATAGTGTTATATGGGTTATTTAACGCCATAGTGTGCTGCCTGTTGTTAATTATAGACCGCGTTATAGTCCAAAAATCAGGAAGCGTGCGTTAGCCTGCTAGTTTTTGACGGCAAAACTCCGCTCCGGTCTCTGAAAGTCGTGAAAAGCTCTTAGAAACTCATCATGGTGGAGAATTAAGACACTCTGAACACGTGAAGGACGTGAGGAAGAACTCTGTACCACCGCGAACTGTTTTAAATGAAATAGTTGTTTTAAAAATCCCCTTTCGCACTGGATTAGTTTTACCTGTGGCCCTTTGGTGATTTGTAATAATCGCGGACGATGCCTGAGATCTTAACCCCCGTGCGAACGCGCCACGTCCGTAATTTGTAAAGTAAAATTTCCACCGCAAATGACCGGCTTTATTTTGGCAAACACAGACGTCCACTGATAACACTACTGTAGGCCCCATCGCGGTGTTTGTTGTTGTAATTGCGCCTTTTCAATCTCTTTCTTTTCTTTCCGCCTTCTTTTCTCTTTCAACCTGAATCGGTAAAATGGAGTCATTTACGGACTTTGTTTATCCCGTGCGAATGCGCTGCGGTAAAACAAAGGCGGGGCGGCAATTTGCAAATTACCGGACGTCTCCAGGTTGCACTTATCTCGTGTGAATAAGGCTTTAGATCAGAAAATAGTGATATATGGTTATTTAAGACCACTGTGTACTGTCTGCTTATAATTATAAACCACGTTATGTTCCAAAAACCGACTCGTTGTTGACGGCAAAACTCCGCTCCGGTCTCTGAAAGTCGTGAGAAGCTTCTAATCTGCTTCTAATTATAAACCAGTCCAAAAATAAGGAAGTGTGAGTTAGCCTGCTAGTTGTTTAGCATTACCATGACGGCAAAACTCCGCTCCGGTCTCTGAAAGTCGTGAGAAGCGCTTAAAAACTCATCGTGGTGGATAATCAGGACGCTCTGGACACATAAGGGACGAGGGGGAGAACGCTGGAGCACTGCGGACTGTTTGAAAACGAAATAGATCTGTTTTCCACGTTTTTAAGACGGTCCAAACCAGATACGGAGCCTTTAAAACCGCATCAGTCTTTCTTTCACAAATGCGCGGAAGGCGAGAGCTGCGCCATCGATCGCTTCTGTCCTCCCGTCCACACACGCAGACAGATTTTCATATTTCGCCGCTCCTTCATCAACCTGACACCGGGGCCTGTCTTTTGATTGACAGGTGAGACAGCCAATTAGAGGCGAGCGAGGGATAAAGTTTAAAAAAAAAAAAAATCCAAAGTCGACAGACGCCCGACCCGGGTTATGCATAAAACATGAGGAACACAAGTGGGTTTGATTTGGATTCTGTTGTTCGAGCCGTGGCCAGACGGACATATCAGGGTGTCAGGTGAAACATGGGCCGACAGGGGCTGAGCCAGAGCAGGAGTCAGGAGGAGACAGGGGCAGACTGGGATAGGCAGGGGTGAGCAGACAGGGGCAACGTAGTGACAGGGGCAGACGGGGGGCAAAGAAGACAGGGGTGGACAAGCTGAGAGGAACAGACAATAGGAGACAGGAGCAGACAGGGGCAAGAAGATGGGAGGACAGGAGTCAAGCCAGAGGAGTAGACTGGAGCAGACGGGAGCGGTGTAGAGACAGGAGCTGACAGGGGCAGACAGAAACAGACAGGGGCAGGCAGGGGGCAAACAGGAGCAGCGTAGAGACAGGAGTAGATGGGGTGGACAGGAGCTGAACTAGAGGAAGAGTCAGGAGCAGGCAGGGGCAGACAGGAGCAAATGGGGGCAGACAGGAGCAGACAGGGGCAAGAACACAGGAGTGGACAGGAAATGAACCAGAGGAACACACACAAAAGGACACAGGGGCAGACAGGAGCAGCATATATACAGGAGCAGATAGGGGTGGACAGGAGCTGAGCTAGAGGAGCAGTCAGGAGGAGACAGGTGCAGACAGGAGCAGCGTAGAGACAGGAGCAGACAGACAGGGGCAGACAGGAGCAAATGGGGTCAGACAGGGACAGACAGGAGCAGAGGAGCAGACAGAAGAGCAGAGTGTTTTTTTCCAGTAGATAATGGGGGGATCTAAATAAAACCAAACAAACAGGAGGTGACAGGAGCAGACAGGGGCAGAAGCACGGGACAGGTGTCAAAATGGCGGCGCGTCAGGTGAAGGAGGTTTTGGGTAAAATCCTGAGCTGAAGCGTGAGTCTGTCAGAGCTCATGTTCCACGACTGACAGGAAACAGAGCACAGGCCACGAAAACAAGCTACAAGCCTGACATTTGTGAAATCAATGAGTTTGAGAGGGAGAAAGAGGAAGAAGAGGAGAGGAGGAGAGGGAGAGGAGAGGAGGGGAGGAAATAGGAGAGAGGGAGAGGAGAGGAGGAAAGAGGAGGAAAGAGGAGAGGAGGAGGAGCGGGGGAGGAAAGAAGGCAGAAAGAGGGAGGAAAGAAGGTGGAGAGAGGAAAAGGAGAGGAGGGGGAAGGAAAGAGGAGAAAAGAGGAGAGGAAGAGAGGGAGAGGGGAGGGGGAGGAGGAGAGGGGGAGGAAAAGAAGGCAGAAAGAGGGAGGAAAGAAGATGGAGAGAGGAAAAGGAGAGGAGGGGGGAAGGAAAGAGGAGAGAGGAGAGTAGATGAAAGAGGAAAGGAGAGGAGGAGAGGGAGAAGAGGGGAGAGGAGAGGAGGAGGAAAGAGGGCAGAAAAAGGGTGGAGGATAGGAGGAAGGAAAGGAAGGAAGACGGTAGGAAAGGAGGAGGAGGAGGAGGAGAGGAAAAGAGGACAAGAGGAGAGGGAGAGGAAAAGTGTAGAAGACAGTGACCAAGACAAACTTATTAAATAAATAAAATAATCAATCAAAAAACATATATATAAATAAAGTAGTTAAATAATAATTACAGAAAAATATATGAAATTAAAGATAAAATAGAGAAAAACATCTCCATGGAGATGTTAAAGCTTTGTCTGAAATGTTTCGCCGTCATGGAGACCAAACCAGACCAAGTTACAGCTCAGATCTGCTGTTTAATGTCACACTGCGGAACATTCCAGGCAGAGCAGTGACGTATCCATAGAAACAAGCAGGTTTAATTCGCAGCACTGAGATAAGGCCTCGTGTTTAATGTTTAGAGTTTTACTTTTACTTAACCCTCGAAGTCCTACGACATCGTACACGACACTGAGGAATATGTTTTCTGTAACCGCAGAACTTTCTAACGGTAAAAGACAGAAACGTCCTTTTCCCCTCTGAAAGTGCAGACATAGAGGTTTCCGTACATTTCTGCGGCTTTATCCTACGTCACACTCACGCTGTGTGATGACGGGAGCAAAACGAGTGTCCAACAGGAACTTTGTTTTCCCCAAACTCATGCGCTCCGTCCATTTTGATCGAGCCAAACTTTGCCAAAGAGTGAAGTGAGTCAAGATGGTCGACTCCTCTGACTGTGTGTGTTTATAACGAGGGAAAAAGTCGCTCTAAGTGGAGTTAATTCTCACACACATGGAAAATGACACATCTTGGTGTGTGTAATTGTGCATCTCTTTCTATTTTTATTTAAAAATGAAAAATCCAAATGTAATAAACACCTGGAAATGCAGAAGTGCTGTGGCTCTGGCCCTGGACCTGACAGGAGCTGTTTCCAGGACTGGACCAGGAAAGTCAAGGAGCAATTGCAATTTTTTTTGTTTTTAGGGCAATAAGGAGATTTTTAATTTACTTACAGACTTGATATTTTGCATTTTTGTAGCTAAGGCCCTAAATTAAGCATTTTTATGTCCAAAAAAGATGCTGTGTGTTTTGTTTAAAAGAGTGTGAATTTTATTTTCTGTTGTTTTTTTGTTTTTTTCATCTCTATTTCTGGTCCTGTAGCTTTTATCACAGCCTCATGACACAACTACAGCAGCAGATTGTGAAATAACAGGTTGGACTGAACAAAAGGAGGTAGAACACTTCATTAGGGGTAAAAGGGGCAGTTTTAAAAGCAAAATTAAGAAAAAAAATCCAGGCGAGGAGAAATGTACTAAAATTGCCCTCAGGTCTTCAGGGGTTAAATAACAAAAGTGAGTAGTTCATCCAGCAGTGCTGCAGTAAACCGAACATGACTTCATCACATCAACAGTGGCTCAGTCGGTCGAGTATCCGTGCACCCGTCTGAAGGTTAGCGGTTCGCTTCGTGACATTTGTAAACTCGCTTCTCTGCGGCGGCTCCGTCCTCGCACGTTCACACCGTCTCCGCTCGCTCCACTTCCCACGTAATCTAATAACCGTCAAGCGTCCGCTGTCGCGTCCCGTCACGTCCGACGTCCGGAGAAATCCTCAGGCCCGGAGACGAGGGTGAAGAGTGTCAGAACATCTCGTCCCCGGAGACATCTGAGGGGCAGGAGGGGCAGGTTATGAAAGCCGGGGCAATACATTTGGAGGTTCAGGGTTTGACGTGGGCAGGAATGTTGTGAGAAATTTGGGGACCCGGGGGCAGAGGTTCAGACTCCCCGGGATAACACACCACTTTGCCCCGCTTCCCAACGGACTCCCCTGTGCTTTTTCTTTGTAATGAGGAGATTTTTGGCAGTTTTATGCAGTAACGTACAGAGATTAGAATAAAAAACTTCTCATTAGCAGCCCGGCGCCTCGCAGAAATGTAAAAATGGTAAATGGTTTTACATTTTGGAAGAACAGAAGGAAAAGTGATGGAAAAGGTTGAAGAGACTTTATGTATTTTTTCGGTTACTGGGAAGGAAGCGAGTGAGGAGGTAGGAGGTGAGGACATAGGAAGGTAGGAGGTCGGAAGCGAGCAAAGAAGGCAGGACGTGAGTGGGCAACAGGCGAGCAAGGAAGTAGGCATGAGATGTGAAGCAAACGAGGTAGGAAGTGAGCAAGGAGGTAGGAGATGTGGAGGTGTGACGGGAGTGAGCAAAGAGGTAGGAAGTGATGGAGGAGGTAGGAAGTGAGTGATGAGATATGAAGTGAACAGGGAGGTAGGAAACGGGCAAGGGGGTAAGAAGCGAGTGACAAGATATGAAGTGAACAAGGAGGTAGGAAGCGAGCGAGGAGGTCAGAAGTGAGTGACAAGATATGAAGTGAACAAGGAGGTAGGAAGTGAGTGACAAGATATGAAGTGAACAAGGAGGTAGGAAGCGAGCGAAGAGATAGGAAGCGAGCAAGGAAGTAGGAAGCGAGTGATGAGATATGACGTGAACAAGGAAGTAGGAAGCGAGTGATGAGATATGACGTGAACAAGGAGGTAGGAAATGAGGAGGAAGAAGTGAATGACAAGATATGAAGTGAACAAGGAGGTAGGAAGCGAGTGATGAGATATGAAGTGAACAAAGAGGTAGGAAGTGAGTGACGAGATGTGAAGCGAACAAGGAAGTAGGAAGCGAACAAGGAGGTAGGAAGCGATTGACGAGATATGAAGTGGACAAGGAGGTAGGAAGCGAGTGAAGAGGTAGGAAATGAGCGAGGAGGTAGGAAGCGAGTAATGAGATATTGAAGTGAACAAAGGGGTAAGAAGTGAGTGACGAGATATGAAGTCAACAAGGAGGGAGGAAGTGAGTGACGAGATGTGAAGCGAACGAGGAAGTAGGAAGCGAACAAGGAGGTAGGAAGCGAGCGAGGAAGTGGGAAAACAAGCAAGGAAATTGAAGGCGTGGAGGTAGGAAGTAAGTGACAAGATATGAAGTGAACAAGGGAGTAGGAAGTAAGTGAGGAGGGTAGGAGCCGAACGAGGACGTAGGACTAAGGAATTATGAAAAACGACTTGAATTAGCAAAAAAAAAAAGGAAACCAAATTTTAACCAAATGTTTTAATGGATCTGAAATGACATTTTGAAAGAACAGAAAAACCCGATGAAAAGGTTGAAGAAACATTATAAATTCATTCAGTCATTGGACCCAGATTTCTGGATTTGTTCCCATGAATTTTTAAATTTTAATAAAAACATTCAATCAGTATTTGATCTTTTCTTGGACCTGAGGATGTGCCTCAAAGTCCAAACACCGGACGAGCCTTAAATCAGAACGGACCGAGTCCCAGTCGCTCTGTGAATTTAAATTAAGAACGAAAAATAATAAAACGGAAACAGTTTATTTCATTTCAGTTTAGTTTTGATATTTTATTTTCTCCGGTTTATTTGCCCCGGAGGTTTTTCCGGTTACTGTGAATTCAGCGTCGACCATGAATCTATAATCATAAAAACTTTTATCATAGTTCTTATTATTATTTTATTATAGTTTTATAGAGTCGACTGAGTTTGTTTCTGTTTCTCATCCTGGAGTTCAACCGTCACTTTCTAAACACGTCGCTATAAACGAAGACGACGTGTTTATCCACAAAATTACAACGATTTTTCAGGTACCGTATTTTTCGGACTGTAAGTTTTTTCATGGTTTGGGGGCGACTTATACTCAGGTACGACTTATATATGAAATGTATAATTTCACCTCTGAACAGAAATCGCCCTGACAGGAAAATGTGACTGAATATATTAATATTAAAAGTCCTGTTTGCGTGTTCTGACCAGTGAGATATAATTTCCTGCTGGTCGAAATGTTGGTTATTTTCACCCTGAGGCCACAGGGGGCGCTCTAGGCTGGTGCACCAGTATCTGCTGCGCCTCAGGCTCCTCCTCCTGCTCCAGCTCCTCACACCCGTTTGCTCAGGTAAAAACAAGTGGAGACTTTTATTTGGCCAGTGAATAAAGCACTGAATCTGGTCCTTTAGTCGACAGAAATTCACTGCATCAGCACCAGCGGTTTTTATCAGCACTTATACAATATGCAAATGAGTCATGCGGCTTTAAGTTTTGTTTCTGTAAATAAATGTGCGTGAACACATTATTACTCAGTGTTTATACTGAGCGGCGAACAGGAAATGTGTGAAGAGCGGTGGAACAGAGGAGCAATGAGCAGCAGAAAGTTTGGAGCGAGAGAAACTTGTGTTTGGAGAAAAGCGAAAGGAGGAAACATTTCAAGATGAAATGTCTGTTCCTGGTCTCTGATTTGATTCAATAAATTTCCCCCAAAAAAGTGCGACTTATATATGTTTTTTTCTTCTTCATTGTGCATTTTTTTGGCTGGTGCGACTTATACTCCGGAGTGACTTATACTCCGGAAAATACAGTAGGTCTTTCTTCTAGAACAAATAAACCAGAGAGAATAAAATATCCAAATTAAAATAGGCACCGGGACTGTTTTTTGTTTGGTGTTATTTAAAATAAACTTTCAATTAAAATAGGAAATAGATACACAGAATACAGAAGAGAAAAATGGAAATAGAGGTTGAAATCTGTGTTTTGTTTGACACTCAAACGATAATGAAACAAACTGTTTTCCCACTTTATTGTTTTTCGTTCTTAATAAAAATTCAAAAGAACAAACGGCACAAAGTCAGACAAAAACTCGAGATGAAAATTGTATTAACGTGAATTTTTAAACGAGTATATCGAACATTCTTGAACAGTGTCGTTGCGTCCTCTCTAACCCGCTTCCTTTCCTCTCCCTCGGTTCCTTTCCTATTCCCTCGGCCGTCGCTAACGCCGCCGTGAATGGAGCACTTAGGAGGGGACAAGCACACGCTGGGGATTAGCAGAGAGGCTAAAGTGGATTTGAGCTGGAGGAGGTAGGAACGGAGGGCGGAGGTAGGAGGCGAGGCGACGGGGAGGTTGGAAGTGAGGCAAGGAAGTAAGAAGGGAGAGTGAGGAGGTAGGAGGCGAGGACATAAGAGGGTAGGAGGTTGGAAGTGAGCGAAGGAGGTAGGAAAACGAGCAAAGAGATAGGAGAGGCGTGGAGGTAGGAAGTGAGTGGTGAGCTGTGAGGTGAACAAGGAGGTAGGAAGCAAGCAAGGAGGTAGGACGTGAGTGATGAGATATGAAGTGAAGAAGGAGGTAGGAAGTGAGTGACAAGATATGAAGTGAACCAGGAGGCAGGAAGAGAGCAAGGAGGTATGAAGTGAGTGATGAGGTATGAAGTGAACAAGGAGGTAGGAAATGAGCAAGGAGGTAGGAAGTGAGTGACGAGTTACAAAATGAACAAGGAGCTAGGAAGGGAGAACGGAGGTAGGAAGTGAGTGATGAGATATGAAGTGAACAAGGAGGTAGGAACTGAGAAGTAAGCGAGGAGGTTAGGAAGTGAATGAGGAGGTAGAAAGTGAGGTAGGAAGCGAATGAGGAGATAGGAAGCGAACGAGAAGGTAGGAAGTGAGGAGATAGGGAACAACGAGGAAGGAAGTAAGCAAAGGTGTAAGAGGCAGTGCGAGGAGGTATGAAACAAATAAGGAGACAGAAAGCTAGTGAGTAAGAAGGTAGGAAGCGAGTGAGGAGATATGAAACAAGGCCAGGCGTAGGAAGCCAACGAGGAGGTTAAAAGCGAGGGGGAAGGAGGCGAGCGAGGAGGCAGCGCTATGGGTCTAACTACAGAGGGTAGGAAGAGAGGGAGGACGTAGGAAGCGAGCGAGGAAGCAGCGAGTGCCTAAACAGGATACTGGATGGGTGCTCGGAGGTGCAGTGCGTTCTGGGTAATTGAGTTCCGGGGCAGCGCTCGTGGCCGTGCCGGTGCCGAACGCTCCCGCGACGCTCGGACAGAGAGCGACGCCTTTGACACGGGCTTTTATGGCTCTGCGCGTTTCCATGGCGACGGGTGCAAGTCGGAGGAGTGAGGGGGCTGGAAGCTGCGTCGGATAAAGCTGCACTCTGTAACTTTTCCGCTCGTTGTCATGGAGGTGTTCTGGCTTGGAATATTATTCGATTACAGGCGTTTTATTGCCGGAAAGTCCATAATAAAAGCGTGTATTCCGGGCGGGAGTGGGCTCGCCTCTCCACAGACCTCACCTCCACCGCACTCTGGCCCCGTGGCGTCGCCGGCACGTTTCCTCGCTCGCTTCCTCCCTCCTTGTTGACTTCATATCTCGTCACTCACTTCCTACCTCCTTGTCCACTTCATATCTTGTCAATCGCTTCCTACCTCCTTGTTCGCTTCCTACTTCCTCGTTCGCTTCACATCTCGTCACTCACTTCCTACCTCCTTGTCCACTTCATATCTTGTCATTCGCTTCCTACCTCCTTGTTGACTTCACATCTCGTCACTCACTTCCTACCTCTTTGTTCACTTCACATCTCGTCACTCACTTCCTACCTCCTTGTCCACTTCATATCTTGTCATTCGCTTCGTCATCTGTTGAGCCGTCAGTTCTTTTTATTCTGTCTCTTTTATTTATTAGAATGAATCAGATTCTTTTTGTTTTCTGTTTCATTTTTCTGTGTTTTGTATCGTTCACTGCTGCGTGTACGTCACTTTGTAAACCTTATTTTTTAAAAATGCTTTATAACTAAAGATTTATTATTATTATTATGATCATGCGAATAAATATCTTGAGACAATTTGATTGTTTTAACGAGAAAATAAAGGGCTCTGACAACCGTAACGTCCAAAACTGTAACAAAACAAACAAAAAACAACAACTTTGAGGTCGTTTTTCACCATTTCTGGCGAGTTAAGGTCTCCTGAAGTCAAGCGGATGACGTCACAGGTCACGGGTCAGATCTGTGGAGAGGCGACCCCGCTCGGAGCACGAACACAGGTTTTTAAGGGTATTTTGTGACGAATACGACAGCTGCACTTGACTTAATGCTGAAATACTTGTAGATTACTGTGCGCTAATGTTGTACTGTGGAACATTCTGGCAGAAGTAACAGCATCTCCATGGAAACAAGCACGTTTTTTTGCCCTTTTAAGTCAAACGGCGTCACCGGTAAGCTGTGAATGAAACGTTTTGCGCAAATCGTTTTATACTTTTTCGATGTCGCTCACACACTCCACAGCTCCCATGATCCTCCTCTGCGAAACCTCCTCCACTTAAAGGAAACGAGTCGGGCAGAAGCGTTTTTTTGAAGCGCCGGCCGCACTTGACCTCCGGGGCTTCTGGGTATTGTAGTCCGCGGACGGTGGAGCTGTCGGCTAATCGCGCTGATGCCGGTGGACGCGCGGCTCGCAGCTAATGGTTGTAATAACAGCTCTTCTCCGTAATGACTGTAATCCAGATAAACGCTCCATTAGCACCAGCGCCGCGGGTCACGTGACCGGACGCAGCCAATCACGCGCCGGCGCCGGGGATCAGGGCCCGAACAAGTTTGAATTGTTCTGAGAAATAGTTATGATCACAGAGAGATTTAAGATTGTTATTATTGTTATTATTTTGCTAATGTTTTCAGTCAAATCAGCAAAATATTCATTATTTTTTATGGAATTAGCCAGAATTATTGTCCTTCCATTCCAGTTTTAGACAGTTCCAGGATTGGGCCAAATTGGTAACGGATAAGCGCTGGAAAAATATAAAAAATATGCCTCACTGGCCACGTTTACATGTTCTTTTTTTTAATTCTGAAAAATTAAATAGTTCTGAATTGAAATAGTTGAACTCTGAATTGAGGTTTACATAGAAAACACAGATTTATTTAATTCCGCTCAACGTCTGGGGGTGGGGAAGGGTTCTGATCGGACAGCGACACAAACGTATTTACGTCTTTGGGAAGAAAACCCACACTTCAGCTGCTCCCGGCTTTTCTGTCATCTCGGTTTGTCGTTTCGCCGCCGACACAAACACGATCTAAACTTTTTCCGCGGCCGTTCCGATGATGATGAAGCAGCAGCTGGAGGAGGAGAAGGGAAGACTGAAGGAAGAGAGGAAAAGTTTGGGTTACTCACCGTTCAGAGCGATCGCAACACATCAGCATGCGAGAAACGGCGTCGATGAAACTGCCGTACGTTGTAGTGTTCGGTTTTGTCCCATGTTTTTGTATATTTATGTAGAATTGTCGTGTGGGAGCCTGGGTGATGTAGTATTGTGGGCAGTAAGGAGGGTTTGAATAAGGCTCAGAGATCGCTAAATTACCCAAACACACATCTAAACCTCTTCAGGAGCGTTTCTGACGAGGGAACAACGTTATATGATAGTAGAGTTGGGCGGTATCCAAATTTTGATATCTTTAAACCTCCATCTTTCCATTTTCTTCCTCTTATCCGGGGCCGGGTCGCGGGGGCAGCAGTCTAAGCAGGGACTCCCAGACTTCCCTCACCCCAGACACTTCCTCCAGCCCCTCCGTTAAACCTTCTTCACCGGGGTATACGCTTTTACTGTGACTAATTTGGAATTATTTGAATTATTTTGTAGCTTGGGCCTAAACCATTCAGCAGCTCCAGGACGTATGTGCAGCTCTGGGTCTGTGTTTCTCAGTGTTAAAGTCGATCAAACTGGACTGGACGTGTTTAGCCTCTTGTATCAGGTCCACAGTGAAACTAACAGCAGAACAGGCCTGGATTTACCGGATTTACAGACTGACCACGGTAAACGCCGGGGTTTCAGAAGTAAATTTCAATTTAGAAGCGTCTTGTACCAATGGAGCCATAAGATGCTGTGCTCAAGCTCCGCCCCCTTCACCTCCTGCTCTGTTTAGGCTCAGCCCATTGGTCCAACAGCCCAATAGTCCCAAAATGGAGCAGTGAGTAGATCCCGTTAGTCCGAGCGTCACAGTGGAGATGCAGGGAGGACTTTAACGTGCTGAGGATAAACCGTTTGTACATTCGGAGTTTGGCTGGAATTCTCGTTGGTTTAGAACAGAGGTGTCAAACTCATTTTGGTCCGGGGCCGTATACAACCTACTTTGATCCCAAAGGGGCCGGATTGGAAAACTCCATTCTCTGTTCAAGTTATTGTATTTTTCGCCATGTTGTGTCTCATAGTGGCGTTTATATTCCTCCTTTATATTTATATTCCTTGAGCACCGCCACTTGTTGCAAACACACCAAGTGTACAGGTTTCCCATTCACCTCCTGCACTCAACTCCACTTTTCTTATTTTTGACACTTTGCTGATGAGGGCGTCATGGTCACAGTCAAAACGATCGTCCCTAAGAGCGTTTGGAAAGAGGCGAGTCTTCATTTGTGCTGCTCTGGTGGGAGGCGGCCACACACAGAAGCACTGGAGATGCTGCTATGCTAAGCGGCGTAGAAAATTACCAGAAAAATCTGAAAATTTTACATATTTTAATAGAAAATCAGCCGAGGGCCAGATTAAAGGTCTTGGAGGGCTGGATCTGGCCCCCGGGCCGCATGTTTGACACCTGTGGTTTAGAGCCTCAAACTCTACGCCGTGTCATTAGCAGCGTATAAATATATACACTGAGCCAAGAACCAGGACTGAACCAGGACCAGGACATAGCATTAAATTGAATATGCAACCAACACATCCATTTGTGCTGAGCAAACGAATTTAGGCATCAATAAATTATAGCATTACATTAGGTCCTTATGCTCTGCAGATTTTTTAAATGACGGTAAAGAAACTGATCCCGTTGTTACTTGTTGATACCTCGGGAAAACTTTATACTGGATTAACACCCAACCTTTACATGATAGAAAGCTAAAAAAAAAAATTAAAAGTCAAAAAGTGGTTGAGTTTTGAATGAATATTCTGAGCTTAGTTGCAGTAGTCTTCCTCCTCTTCCTCTTCGTTTTCCTCCTTCACCTCTTCTCCTCCTCTTCCTCCTCCTCCTCTTCAGTGTGATGGAGCAGAGGCACTGAGCTGATAATGGAAAAGACTAAATAAAACATCTCTGCAGACGCCCCAATCTCGCTCCTCTTCGATTTTTCAGAAACAAACCTCCACTTTCACCAAAACTCTGCAAAATCTCACACCGGTGGAATTCTCTGCGGACGACAAGTGCTTATCTGCGTGATTTAAAACAACAGCGTCTTGAGGGTTTAAATCCAGCTCAGGTCAGGTCAGATTCGTCGCGTCGCCTTCATAGCCAAGATGAACATGAGGTTAGAATCTGAGGGTTGAGGGTTCGAACGCTGCTCAATCATTTCATATTGTTGTTGTGTCCTTGGGTGAGACGCGTCACTCTCCAGTGTGAATGTGCGAGTGAGTGAGGGAGTGAGTTGTTGGTGCATTTTGCCCCATGTTTTTACCATTTACCGTATTTTTCGGACTATAAGTTCAGGGTTTGGGTGTTTCCTGCGACTTATACTCAGGTAAGCCTTATATATTACATTTTTCACACCGACAGCCCATAGACCAGATCAGTCCCACATCAAACTTTGAACACAAACTAAGCTTGTTTTCACCGACCACATCACAGATCTGACTGGGAGACAATATAAAACAAGTGCTGGAAATATAAAACTACCAGCGGTGAGTTGATAAAAGGAATCAGATTTTTTTTTTTTTTTTTTACAAAGCATCAGAAATGTGATAAATCATGAGTGTAAAAGTATTAGTTGAAGATCAAGTCTGACACAAAGTGATTTAGACTAAATTCATGTATTAATGGACTAATCGGTGTCATATCTGCAGACATGAGTCACAGGAGCAAACCCTGTGTCATGACTTTGAGACGTGTTCACAGTGCTGTTCCCAAACATAACCTTTGACCTACAAAATACCGTATTTTTCTGACAATAAGTCACACTTTTTTTCATGGTTTGGGTGGTTCTGCGACTTAAACTCAGGTGCGACTTATATATTACATTTTTCACACTGACAGCCCATAGATCAAATATATATGAATCAAAAATGAAAAATCATTATCCATTTTTTCAATTTGGTTTTAGAGACAAATAATAAAGAAAAGAGTTGTTTTTGTAGTTTTCTTATTTTTGTCTCTATATTGAAAAATTAATGAACGAATGATACACGGATTCTTCTCTATTGGGTTGTTTTTATTACTATAACTTCTATAACTCGCCTTTCAAGATGAAATGTCGGTTCTTGGTCACTGATTTTATAAAATAAATTTCCCCCAAAAAGTGTCATTTATACATGTTTTTTTTTCTTCATTACGGATTTTTTGGCTGGTGCGACTTATGCTCCAGCTGCAGCTACACCGAGGTTTGTCACTATTGTTGTTACTTCCTGAAAAACAGACCTGGAGTTATGTGTCGTTTCATTCACACGTTTGAGTAACACTTAAGTATTAGTCTGTCCACACCTTCCAAGCTCAAAATGCTCTGTTCCACCCTGTGATGTCATGAAGTGGTAGTTTTCAAGTGAACAGCTCCTTTTTTTTTTACCTTTAGTACAGCAGAGATTAACAGTTGATTCGAATGATTCTGGTGAAGGTGTGTGTATTCCAAAACACAGTGGAGCACTTCCTGTATCGCTGCATGACATCACAAGGTGGAACAGAGCGTTTTTAATTTGAGAGGAGAACTAAATATGCAGGGTTTGTGTGTTAAACGTGTGAGAATGAAACAAAACACAACTGCAGATTTGTTTGTGATGAGGAAACTAGATTGGAACACAGATCAGAAAACAGTGTAATTTCAGCACTTTAAGTAAGGAAAGCAATTATGCAAAAGTTAAATCAATTTTACTTTTTATTTTTACTTTTTGGGCGAAGGGTCCCCTACCTGTTTTCTTTGCCTGGAATTTTCCACAGTCTGGTTGAAAATATCTTACATCTATACGGTAATAAGTTATAGGTCAGATCTGTGGAGAGGCGACCCCGCTCACGGTAAAAATGCCTGTTTTTTGGGGTAATAAAAACACCTGATGCTTCCATTTTCGACTAAATGTTTCACAGTATAATATTAAACTTATTTATTCACATGGAGACAAGCACCCTGGCAATTTACAGGGCTGATCTGTGGAGAAGTTGACCCGTTTACAATAGAAAGCAGATTTTTCAAGGTATTGTTTAACTGTAAAAAACCCAAAAAACAAAAACACTAATAATTAAATGATAAGCAAGTTTAATGCCACACTGGGGTACATTCACCTCTCCAGCGTATCTCCATGGACACAAGCAGGTGCCGGACTTGTACCAGAAAAGTTTCCCAGTGCCTCTTTAAATAATCAGCAGAGAAAATAAGTCTAATGCAATAAGATAAAACTCCAGTCATCACGTTTCTGATCTGATGCAATGTTTTGATGTGAAATCCTGCGCGCTCTTCTGGCAGTTTGTGTGATTGTTTTAAGTGCGGTTTAATCTCATTCCCTGGTTCGGAATGAGCGGATGGTGAGGGAGACTCGGTGAAGGTCGTTATTACGCTGGTGTTATAGACTTGGATGTGACGGCAGCTCAAAGAGTGTCTGTACAATACCAGACGATTGTTTTGAAATGAGGGAAATGTGACTGCTGGGTTTGAATCACATGACAGTTCAGTTTAAGAGACGGAAACAAATGAGTGTGGTTCAGCGCCGAGTTAAATGAGCCGGTAAATGTCGGAGCAGGTGGGAAAGGTGAAAGGTACAGAAGCCGCGGGGGGCTCGCGTACGAAGGCAAACGCCGCAACACAACAAAACGCCACAACGCACCAAAAAAACCCCAAAAAAACCCACCACAACACAACCCCCACCCAAAAAAAAAAAAAAAAAACGCCACGGCACACCAAAAAAAGCCTCAACACACCAAAAAAAGCCACAACACACAAAAAAAAAGCCACAACACAAAAACAACAACACCACAACACAACCCGATCCCCCCCAAAAAAACAAAAATGCCAAGACACACCAAAAAGCCTCAACACACCAAAAAGCCTCAACACACCAAAAAGCCACAACACACCAAAAAGCCTCAACACACCACAAAAAGCCACAACACACTTAAAAAGCCACAACACACAAAAAAGCCACAATACACCAAAAAAGCCTCAACGCACCAAAAAAGCCACAACACACCAAAAAGCCACAACACACCAAAAAGCCACAACACACCAAAAAGCCATAACACACCAAAAAAGCCATAACACACCAAAAAGCCACAACGCACCAAAAAAGCTCTCAACGCACCAAAAAAGCCTCAACGCACCAAAAAGCCACAACACACCAAAAAGCCACAACACACAAAAAGCCACAATACACAAAAAAGCCACAATACACCAAAAAGCCTAAACACACAAAAAAAGCCTCAACACACCAAAAACCCCACAACACACCAAAAAAAGTCTCAACACACCAAAAAAAGCCTCAACACACCAAAAAAGCCTCAACACACCCAAAAAAGCCTCAACACACCCAAAAAAGCCACAACACACCAAAAAAAGCCACAACACACCAAAAAAAGCCACAACACACCAAAAAAAGCCACAACACACCAAAAAAGCCACAACACAACAAAAAAAAAGCCACAACACAACAAAAAAGCCACAACACACCAAAAAAAAGCCACAACACAACAAAAAAGCCACAACACACCCAAAAGACACAACACACCAAAAAAGCCTCAACACACCCAAAAAAGCCTCAACACACCCAAAAAAGCCACAACACACCAAAAAAAGTCTCAACACACCAAAAAAAGCCTCAACACACCAAAAAAAAGCCACAACAAACCAAAAAAGCCTCAACGTACCAAAAAAGCCCCAACACACCAAAAAAGCCACAAAACACAAAAAAAGCCACAACACATCAAAAAGCCACAACGCATCAAAAAGCCGCAACACATCAAAAAGCCACAACGCATCAAAAATAGCCACAACATACCAAAAAGCCTCAACACACCAAAAAAGCCTCAACACACCAAAAAAGCCTCAACACACCAAAAAAGCTCTCAACACACCAAAAAGCCTCAACACACCAAAAAGCCACAACACACCAAAAAAAGCCACAACATACCAAAAAAAACCCACAACACACCAAAAAAAGCCTCAACACACCAAAAAAGCCTCAACACACCAAAAAAGCCTCAACACACTAAAAAAGCCTCAACACACCAAAAAAGCCTCAACACTAAAAAAGCCTTAACACACCAAAAAAGCCTCAACACACCAAAAAAAAGCCACAACACACCAAAAAAAGCCACAACACACCAAAAAAAGCCTCAACACACCAAAAAAAAGCCTCAACACACCAAAAAAAGCCTCAACACACCAAAAAAAGCCACAACACACCAAAAAAGCCTCAACACACCAAAAAAAGCCACAACACACCAAAAAAAGCCACAACACACCAAAAAAAAGCCTCAACACACAAAAAAGCCACAACACACAAAAAAAGCCACAGCACACCAAAAAAGCCTCAACATACCAAAAAAAGCCACAACACACCAAAAAAAGCCTCAACACACCAAAAAAGCCTCAACACACCAAAAAAGCCACAACACACCAAAAAAGCCACAACACACCAAAAAAAGCCTCAACACACCAAAAAAAGCCTCAACACACCAAAAAAAGCCTCAACACACCAAAAAAGCCTCAACACACCAAAAAAAGCCTCAACACACCAAAAAGCCTCAACACACCAAAAAAAAAAAAGCCTCAACACACCAAAAAGCCTCAACAGAGGATCAAGCAGGAAATTATTTACGACGGTCAGACGGTAACATCGATCCTGGCCACAAAACAATAAATTACTTTATTTATTTACATTTTCAACTTTGTTCACTTCGCCGTTCTTTTACTTTTCACATTCTTCCTCTTCTTCAACTTTTCCCATTCACTTCCCGCTTGATCCTCCTCGTTTGGTCCATCGGTCGCTTCCGTTGTGCCTTTTATTTTGTTGTGGTGTTTGTATTTGTCGTGAGCCCCCCAGGAGGTCGAGCGCTTCACTGGGTCATAAAACAGTCAAGAAAATCGCAGTACAGCTCTACGAAGGTTAAACTTGAAATAGTGACAGAATACAGTGTTGCCCTTACTGAAAAATGTAAAAATGGGCCAAGTACAAACCTGAGGCGCACAGACTGAATATATTAAAAGTCTTTTATTACGTGAAGAGACGCCAACCTGTTTGGACTGGCAAGGTCGTCTTGGGCGTGAGTGTAGAGCAGAACAATTACGTCACATGACTGTAGCAAAAAGGAACAAAAAAGTTTGGCCAACCTGAGGCATGTATAGGTGATGGACAGACCCACAGAACAGCAACAAGATACACGGGAGTAGTTGGAGATACGTCGGTGTTTCCATCGCACATGCAATAATAAATATACAGATACCGTAAAATACCAAATAAGAGGCGGGTCCCCTTTAAACGCCGGGTGCGGGTGTTTGATAAATAAGCGCCGGTTCCAAATAAACTCCGAATCTGATGTTGGTGCTGAAGACAGAAGTCGAGCTGCAACGACAGGAGCAGGACTGATGCTCGCGTCGTCCCTACACAAACCAAACTTAAAACCACACGGCTCATTTGCATAAAGTACGAGCGCTGAAAGAAACGGCACCGCTTGACGAACCTCCGCCGGTTCCGAGAGGCGAACGCGGCGGGTTCGATTCGTACAGATTAGAGGGAATAAACCGGAAGGTCATATTGGTTAAAAGAGTTTGAGTTCCATATTATTTTCCATACTATTTCCATAGTTCCATATTTGTTTTACGGAGCAAGATTTTTGTGAGGAAGGAATTAATCGGCCCAAATTGCCGCCTGGTCTCAAATAAAAGCCTGGTCTGTTAAACGACCCTTACTGATATTTATTTGGTATTTTACGGTATACAAATGTACACTGGGGCACCTGGAGCTGTGTTTTGTTTCATTCGCACATGTTTAACACACAAATCCTGCAGATTTAGGCTGAATTCTTCCCTCAAACAGAAAAAAAAAAAACTCCAACTTGTGATGTCATGTGGTAATACAGGAAGTTCCCCACTGTGTTTTTAAACGCCACACACCTTCGCTAGAATCACTTGGACGATTTCTGCCCTTTGCATTGCCGATCTCTGCTGAACTAAAGTTAAAAGGAGCTGTTCACTAGAAAACTACCGCTTCATGACATCACAAGGTGGAACAGACCATTTTTAGCTTTGAGGATGTGGACAGACTAATAATAAAGAGTTACTCAAACACGTGTGAATGAAACAAAACGCAACTCCAGGTTTGTTTTTGAGGAGGTAACGACATTCTAACTTGACTTAAAGCTCACAAGAGTAAATGTTGCGTAATATTGGAAATTTAAACCAAGTTCTTTCTCGTCAATCTGATCCTCACCCTCTCATACGTGTATCTGATCTATATTCTCTTGGCACTTGTTTCTGCTTCCATTTTCACGCCGTGTTCAGTTATCCCTTAATACCAACCTTCATAATGACCTCTTAAAACAAAGGCGCCACTTCTACTACTTCCTCATGCAACGAAACAAAAACAATCCGCACCATCTGCCTTAAAAGCCCATTTTTCTGAACACAAGAAGCACCGCCGCCGATAAACCCGACATTACATTTGTGTCATCTGCAATTTTCCTCGAAGTGATTGCTGTTTTTTGGCTCCAACAAAGACACGTGTACAGTTAAAACGGCACCCGTGGAGTTTCCTAATAATTTTCTTCCGGAAGGTGTGGATTAGCTGTCAGAAAAGCGCTCAGAAATGGACTTTTACTTCGCGGGACAATGGCCCGTCTGACATATTTGTGAGTTGTTGTGAAATACCCGGCGAATTTTAAGCAGGACTTATTGAAAGCGGGTGCGTTGAAATGAAAATTCGGCGGCGGAATTAAATTTGGATGGCTGTAAGACGATTTTACGCACGCCGACGCCGCTTTGGGGAGGTTTTTCAGAGATCGGGCTGTTCCCTGGAGAGAGGAGCAGTGAAGTGGCACAGACTAATTTGGTTTTACAAGAGAATTTCCATAGCTTTTCGAAGCGTTGCAAATGACTGTTGGAGCAGAGGAGTGAGTGGTCAAAGGAGAGAGCGCGCGGTGCAGTGAGGCTGAAGCTAAGGCAATAGTTGTAAGAGGAGAGAACAGGTTTTCAATTGGTTTTCTCGAACAATTACAAGAGCTATCAGATGTGGAGAGGAGGCAGCTATTGCAGGGCGACGACTCCGCGCTGCAAACGCTCTTCTGTGGCCCACATTAGAAATAAAGCTGATGTTTAGGCACATTCAGAGGGCCTGTACCTGATTTATGCCGTCTTATAAACATGAAAAATCTTTTACGGTGGTCCAGAGTCACTTACCTGCATCCATAGCATCCTTATTATCCACTGTGAGGAGTTTATCAGCGCTTTTTACATATTTCACCAGCCAGAGCGGAGTGTCCGAAGCAGGAAGGCTGACGACAACTAGCATGCTAACCATAGAGCGTATATATGAGTGGACTGAGTGAGTGTGACGTCACCACAGCGTCAGCGTCGCTCAAATGAGGCTCCTGTTGCCACGGTTACAGGAGCGAATCTGGAGCCAGGTCCATATTTGGAAATCCGACCACGAGTATCATAGCAACAACAAGAGCCAATCATGAGTGAGGTGGTTAGATGTGCCGCCCTCCTCAGAGCGGAGATACTCTGCACCTGCACAGACCGCTGGATTATGGTGATTCTTGAGAATAATAAGGAAACTTTTAGCTTTTATCATCAAACTTTAAATAGTAAGTTTAAGTTCTGTATGAGGAACAATTGCAATTTAATGAAATTCACTTTACGTTATGCTAGTTAAATTATTCTAGTTAAGATTCTAGTAACGTTAGCTATTGTAATTGTTTGAGATATTTTGACATTTTATTTCAAAAATAGTCAGTCGGGGCCGGAAAGCGGGAAGGAAACTTACTTAGCAGTGAAACGCATGAGCTGTCAATCAAACCTGTTGCTAACGCTAGGGGGAGGGACCTCAGGGAATGAAGGCGTCTGATTGGTCCGTTATTTATGTTCAGATCTTGATTTAGGAACAAAACAGCGAAATGTAAAATTCAGGATCCTGTGTCGCGGGTTCATATGAACAATTTAAGACTAAAATGTCGAGGCCACAGCAGCAGCAGGTCCAGAGAGACGAGCGAGAAGATCCTAATGTGAGTCAATGGGAAAAAGGGAGAGAAGGAGCCGGAAGAGCCTCCTGGAGCACTTCCTGTTTGGCACGCGGCGGCTAACGGGTTAGCTTAGTCCACTCATATATACGGTCTATGATGCTAACAGTGGACTTCTCCATTATCAGATTTATGGGATTCTCTCTACAAATTCGTCATATTAATCTTACAGTCATTTCAGCGGACAACCGTCACGTCTTTGGGGTAGAAGAATGGCACCACGTCCTAAAGCGATTGTGTAAAAAAAAAAAAGAAAAGTAATTTAACTTTTGAAGACGTTTAACTCTGTAATTACTGGGCCTATCCACATGAAACAAAACCAGGCACAGAGATATGAACCATAAACCAGGTCAACAAATCTGCGATCTGACGGTTACACAGCAAATTTCACCCCAGAATTCAGTTTCTATCTCAGTTTAAACTTCAGGGATTCTGCAAAGTGCTGATGTCACGTGAACTTTGCCGTGATATCATAACAGAGGTGTTCTCCTTGTATGTGTATGGTGCAAAAGATTTAAGATGGTGTGAATACTGAGGATGCAACGATATTCAATATAATAACGAACACACGTCGATATGCACGTGTATCAATGCGCTCTGTGTTGCCATTTATTTTGGTCCAAAGAAAAACAGTTCTTGTTGCGTCCTCATCAGATGCAGCAAGAAAACAGCTCCATCGGGACTTACAGCTGAAATATTCTGACAGACGAGGGTTTTATCTTTCACTCACTCTTTATTTTACGTTGATAGACCCAGAAATGACAAAGATATGAAGTTTTAAATGCTTCAGAAACGCTTTTGGCTTCATAACGGCTTCAATGAAATGCGCCGAGACATTTCTGTGTAATATAACATAGTTTGATTGTTCAGAAAGAGGATGGGGAATAAAAAGAGCAGGGCGGTGTGGGAGGAGGTACAGGGAGCAGCGAGAGGAGAGACTCAGGAGGAAAAGATAAGAAATCATCATCAAAAAAGCTAAAGTCTGATAGTAACTCCCCCAGTCTATATGAAGAGCAGACTGGCTCTATTATAAAATATAAACTAGCCTGAGAAAGCTCTGTTCTTATTTTCACTGAATAAAAATGCTGAGCTGTGAATCACTGAACCAAATTAACTAAAACACTTCACTACAAAACTCCAGCTGTGCAGTAGTTGTACTGTAATGTGCTCACTGCAAAAAGGCCTGTCAAAAAATAGGGGGGAAAAAACAAACTTTGAGGTAAAAATGCCATATTTTAAGTGAAATTTTCTGCCAGTGCAGTAAGAAATGTTCACTTCCCAAGTTTTCTTAAAACAAGACAAAACAACTCTTGCAGAAAACACTAGTTTCAAATATTTATGGCAAGATTTTTCACCTTATTTTGAGTATATTTATCCTTGATTTAAGTAATTATTGCTTATTACTACTTATTTCTAGTTGATGACATGTCTTAAATCAGGCTGGTATTTCTCAAATAGACACTTGTTTTAAGAATATCTTCTTTTGAGAATTCACAGTATCTTTACATTTGATCACATACAACATGAAATCAATTACTTTTGACACTGCATTTATTGAAATGTCACATTTTGCACTTGCCCAACATCTTAGAAATGCCAAAGTACATCTGCACCTAAAAGCCCCGGGACACGACTCTGAGGACAGAGAGGAACAGATCTGAGCCTGAGAAAAGAACTGGTTTGAGAAGGAAGTTAAAGAGGCTTAACCTGGACTGAGTTAATATAAAAAGTGCTTAGAATAAGTTGTAATATCGAGATAAGATAAATCAGGATGGAATATCTTCAAACAAGTAAAAAAAATGTATCTTTTAAGATGAATCTGCTTAATTCAAGTCACTTTAACAAGGCTAGAAAATCCTTTTTTGCAGCGTTGTGTGTAATGAATTGTTTCATTAATATCATATTGTTTTTATATTATACTCATTAGCAGTAAAAATTACATGAGATTTTCTTTTTTCATGTCATAAAACAATCGAAATCGAATCAATATTGTGACCCCTGCATCATCCTGGGAAAACTCGTATCGCTGCTTCCCTAATGAACACTCAAGAAAAATTACAAAGTGGATTTAAAGAGCACATTTTCAGGAGCCTGTGATCAGTCCGAGCGCTCACGGTCCCGTTTAGGAGCTTGTTTTTTAACAAAAAGGTGAGAGTGAGTGACTAAAAAACTGTTGGTTAACGCTATCTAACTTGTGACTGTCATTTAACGTGCGATAGACTTATTCAACAGCACAAATCAGATCACACGTTGTATTTCCAGCTAAATCTGACTAAAACTAACTCTCTCTGGTCAGAATGCATTAAAGTCTAACAGAGCTTCTGACAGAGCAGTGCCTCCAGTTAGCGTCACACCCCCAGGGAACGACAGCCGCGAAGTATCGACGGGCGGTTCGTGGTTCGAGCGGCGATAGTTAAAGTTGCAGTCGCAGCTCATGACTCAGTGTTTTGTGGCGCCGTCGCTCGGCAGTGATTAAACACCTCCGGTAAACACAGACTGTAATTTGATCGTCATTTTGAGCATAATTTCTCTCACATTCTCCAAGCGGCACAGGCGGAATCTATCATGCAAATGTGGTTTGTTTTTCCTCGGCGAAAATAGCGCTGGTTTTAATCGCGTTGGCATTTTAAACACATGCTAAACAGCTTTCTCCGACACGCGGCAACTTCTGGGTTTAAAAACAACAGAAAAAAAACATTTCAAAAACAGATAAATAACAGTTTCTTAAACAGATGAACTTCGGTGCACAAACTCTGAAAGGTGCAGAGGCGGTGTTTTACTTCTGTGGGGCATTAACGTATATTTAGATCACAGTTTTACAATTTATTGCTTTGAAACTGCAGCTGAAAACGACCTAAGAACATGTTTTAGTTTGCGGTTAGTCTCACAATCATCGTGCGACGTTAATAAAACTACTTTGTATCATGTTTTTGGGTATTTATGGAGAATTCCCGTGCGGGAGGGTTCAAATAGGACCTGGGAAAGATCACTAAATTACTCAAACACGCATAGACAACATCAAAAACCTCCATTTCGCAAAAAAGCGTCTCTTTAAAGGGCCTGTACATGATGTGTTTGAGTAAAAAGTGTCTTGCCCCAGCACAGATATATCGTATAAGCAGCTCTTGAGGTCGGAGTACGTCGGGAAGTGCTCTGGTAGCATGCTAGTTGTAGTTAGCCTTTTCGTGGTGACGATGGAGTGACTGAGAAAAGAGAGTTTCTGCTGTGAAAGAAAGAGGAGAGAAAGTTCATTTGCATAAGAAATGGAGCTGAACTGTTTGGGGAAAAAAGTATTAAGTATTGCAACTTTTTTATTATAAAATTCAAGTTCACAGACTGAAATCTGAACTGACAAACTAATAGAAGAATCACATTGCAGAACATATTATGGCTCTCGCTCCGGGTGGGTGGAGAGTCCCTGGAGGAGTTCAAGTATCTCGGGGTCGTGTTCTCAGTGAGGGGAGGATGGAGCGTGAGGTTGACAGGTGGATCGGTGCAGCGTCGGCAGTGATGCGGTCGCTGTATCGGCCGTTGTGGTGAAGAAGGAGCTGAGCCCAAAGGCAAAGCTCTGGATTCACCTCAGTCACGTTCCTCCCCTCACCTGTGGTCCTGACTCTGGGGAATGACCGAAAGGACGAGATCGAGATACAAGCGAAATGAGTTTCCTCCGCAGAGTGGCCGGGCGCTGTCTTAGAGACAGGGTAAGGAGCTCGGTCACACGGGAGGAGCTTAGAGTAGAGTCGCTGCTCCTCCATGTTGAGAGGAGCAGCTGAGGGGAGGGCATCTGTTCCTCGGGAGGTGCTCTGGGCATGTCCCACCGGGAGGAGGCCCCGGGGAAGACCCAGGACACTCTGGAGGGACTTGGTCTCTGGGCCTGGGAACACCTCGGGATTCAGGAGCAGCTGGAGGAAGTGTCTGGGGTGAAGGACTTAAGACATTTCTTTTTAAAAAGGCCTTCTAGGATTTTGCCTTGTTTACCTTGTGCTAGGATGTTTTAAATGTACTTTGTAAGTGTTTCATCTTTTTATGCTCTCACTGTAGCACTTTGAGATTTCATTGAAACGTAAAGTGCATTACAAACAAAATTTATTAAGGAAGTCTGGGTGTTGCTTAGACGCAGCCTCTCGGACCCGACCTTGGATACACGAAAGAAAAATGGATGGATGGACATTTCAGAACATGTTTGTGCAGATCTAAACTCCAGGGTCAGACAGGAGATTTAGTTGTTTGTGGAGGAAAGCAACTTTTACCTTTAGTTCAGTCAAGATGGGCAATTAAATGACTGAAATCATCCAAATGATTCTAGTGAAGGTGTATGGAGTTTAAAAACACAGTGGAGCACTTCCTGTATTATCACATGACAAACTCAGGTTAAATCTGCAGAGTTTCTGTGTTAAACATGTGCGAATGAAACAAAAAACAGCTCCAGGTTCGTTTGTGATGAGGAAACTACATTATAACACAGTGTAGATCTGAAAATCGGACCCTTTAAACAGTCAGATTGCAGATCTGCTGACCTGGTTTATGGTTGATATCTTTTCTTAATTAAAAAATGACATGCCTTTGTGATTTGCTAATTGACTCCATTCAAATTGTGATTTTGATTAATCTCGCAGCCTTAATAATTGAGCGAATTACTGTCTGAGAGTCAAACTAACCCTGCTGTGATTGGCTGTTCTGCTTCATTTTGTCAATGGGTCCCAGAGCTCGAAAAACTCCTCCTCCTTTGGCACAGACGGACCCAGCCAATTACAGGCCGAGCCCTTGAAGAGCATTAAACTCCATTAAAGTGAAGTCGGACCAAATGGACCGCGGCTCCGGGGCCCCTCGCGCCCAAACACCGGACCCCTCCGCCAAACCCAGCCCTCCACTTAATTGGGGTCAACAAGAGTCCAGAACCTCATTAGAAAAGAATTAGCCTCTCCCTCTCTCCTCCTCCTGCTTTGCGAACGTCCCACTGCAGGCCTCACTCCCTCCACTCCAGAGCGACGCCGCGATCGCTTCTTCAGAGACTTCGGGCTTCTCATTTCGTTGCAGCAACTTCAATAGACGTACAGAACCACGGAAAGATGGACTCTCGTGATATTTGTGAGCTCAAAAACTCAGTCTCGGCCCACGCGCTGGTGCGACAGGGCCCGACAGGTGGTGGGCCGACCGATCATGTTGGAGGTTCATGTAGAAGCCGAAGGTGAAGCATCTAAAATGAACCAAAACAAAAAATGGCGACGCCGACCGAAGTGCTTCTATTTTATCGTCTGTACGGCCTGTTTAATGCAGCAAGAAGTGCTTTGTGCATTTGTGGACAGGGAAGACGTCTGAGCTTTTCTCTCAACTGGACTTGGATAAAGTTTGATTTCTCGGCTTGTTCTCACACTTCGACCAAGCGGATTCAAATAGTCGTCATCACGCTTTGTTTTCTGATCTTTTTCAGCTTTTATCCAGGTTCAATAATGCGTAGAGTTCGGTTCAGAGTGACACAAATATCAGTCAGACGTGAGCAGGTTACGGTGTGTACAGTTTGCAGACTAATCAACCAGATCCTGAAGACATTTCTGGCCGAAAGGGAACGTTTATGGCAGAGAGTCCGCCACATGCTCGTCTCCATGGATTTATTTGTTAAATATGGGGCAGTGCACATTAATCAGCATGTGTTTGTACAGCATGTAAATGTGCCAGAGCTACTCGTGCTCAGGCTCATTTTCATCCGTAGTCCCACTGGCAGCTTGATGGCAAGACAAAAAACAGGACATAGGCACAAAAACATTCAGTCCATCACACATGACAAAGACATTGAAGCAGAGGTCGGCATCGGGACCCAGCGGGACCCGACGCAAATCTCGCCGGGAACGGGGCGGTTTCAATTTACCTGCGGCCGGGAATGGGCGGCTAAAAGAAACACTGCGGGAGAGTGCGGGATGGGCGAGTCTAGCAACAGGACGTCTTTAGTTTAAAAATCAAGTGAAAACAGGAGCGCGTTTCCTAGTGCGTCAAAAGATGTGTAGGAAGGGCAACGAAACAGACAACCCCATGAAACTCGCGATTAATATTAAAAATGGGACATAATTCTCAGAGTTTCGCGGGTTGCGGGTGGGAGTGGACGCACACTTCGTGGGACTGGGCGGTCACGCTGCGCACACATTGTGGGTGTGGGCGGCGGTAATGGTCAGAAATTCAGCGGGAGTGGGATGAAAAAACAGTCCCACGCTGTTCTTTACCAGTGAATATTAACAGTAAACGTATGAGTAAAACGGGACCGTGCTAAAAACTCACACAGCACATAGATTAAAGACAATAGACA
Source organism: Odontamblyopus rebecca (assembly GCA_030686955.1). Taxonomy (NCBI): domain Eukaryota; kingdom Metazoa; phylum Chordata; class Actinopteri; order Gobiiformes; family Gobiidae; genus Odontamblyopus; species Odontamblyopus rebecca. Next base: position 4,064,915 of record CM060661.1, on the reverse strand, counting down.
CAAATCACAATCATACAAGACAGACTAATCTTTGCCTGAAATGTTCCAGTGTATGGCATTAATCTTGCCTTTCCGTGATGTCACTAAGCCAAATTCCAGGCGAGATCTGTAGAGAGGGGATCCCCCGCTCTCAGTAAAAATGTAGGTTTATCGAGATTTATCCACACAATAAGTCGCCAAACTGAATAAATGCAAGATCGAGTTTAATGCCGTACTGGGAAACATTCCAGGCAAAGCAAAAAAAGTTACTTTGCAATCAAAAATGTCTGTTTCTAGCTGATTAGTTTGCAAACTCTACACGTCAAATGAAGAATGTACCAAAAAATCCCTGCACTGACGCACCTTTTCATTATTAATATTTACAGTAATGGGTACAGTCACTGGCAGTTCTTTTCCCCACTGAAACACAAGAGAAAACACCAAAAACACCAACGTATTTTTTGCTTTTGCTGTTGCCTCCGTTTGTGGGACTCGGGTCACGTCCTGGACTTTATTTCACTGGCCTCGCTGCTTGTTGCTCTTGTATAATCTGGCTCTTTCCCCCGGTGCAGTTCCTCTTGTTGCCAGTTCAAACATGTCTGCTCCTGTCCGGTGTTTGTGTGCGGACCTCTCGTGTCCGATAAATCACGCTCTCCACCGGTCCAGATGCTCCGGACGGTTTTAGCTGGTGCTTTTGTGCTCGTGTCAGCACATGTGAGTCTAAATCCGTGCTTACTACACGAGACCTGTAAATTAGCTGACGTTAAGAGAATGTTATTTTTATATTTTTTATGTTTGGGGACCTGATGCACAAAAGAAAGTGATGTGGACTGTTCTGGTGCGAGGAGAAACACCTGCTCTCAGATAGGTGCACGTGAGATCAGCACATTTAGAATCTCTATAGTTTAAACTGAGCACTGAGGAGAGGGAAGGAATCTACAGCAGGATTTACTGTTTAATAGGGATGTAAGAATAACCAAAATATTGTGATATCGTATTATAAGACATCTCGGTACTATCGTGAGCTGTCACAGTATATCTTAAATGCTTTGTTTTATAGTAGTAATACCTTATGAACACAGGGAACAGCTCTGGAAAAAAAATAAGACACCACTGCGTTTGTTTTTCCGAAATCAGCGTCTCTACATGTGTGACGGCCGTTTTATTCCAGCGTCTGTTGAATTCGGCGCAGACACACCTCATTCTGCCTCACGAGGCACTGAGACCTGCGTGAAGTCGCCTCCATCGAACTCAAACCTACACAAAAACTGTGTCCATCGTTTTTGAGAAATTAACGATTCTTTTATAGGTCAAATTGGGGTCAGTCCCGCAGGAAGCTTCAAAATGCACTAAAACAGCCCAAAATGGAGTCAGTTGTTTGTGCTTCGTTTGTGCTGTTTTGTGCTGCAAAAAGTTTTGTTTGTGCAATTCTGGTTCTTAAGACATTTGAAGTTATATTTTCGGCCAATGACGTCGTCCAGAACCTCAAATTGTGAAACGGAGCTCAAAACAGGCAGAAAATTATATGAAACTTTCTTATTTCGTTTGTGCTGTGACGATTTTCATTTGTGCGACTTTATTTCTAAAATTATTCATTATTATTTCTGCGGTAATTATAGGACGTCATTTCCGCTCAGCTGACGGCAGCGACTTTAGAGAAACGATCTGATGCTGTGGAAAAGTCTGTATTATTATATAAAATATGAATCAAAGCAAATTACTATTACTTTTCTGCAGCCTGAGATCGTTTATCGTCACTTTTCTATAATTTTCTGCATGTTTTGAGCTCTATTTATCATTATGAGGAGCTGGATGTCGTCATCGTCCCAAAGTAAAATGTTAAGAACCAGAATTTCACAAATGAAACTTTTTGCAGCACAAACAGTTGACACAGATTTTGTGTAGGTTTGAGTTTGGTGGGGGGCGGCTTCATGGAGGAGGCACTGAGGAGGAGATCACCTGAACCAGATCTGATTTAAGGAGGAAAAGGAGAAGCACCACTGCTGTGTTCATCATTATCCTCTCGCAGGGTTATTCCACAAAATACTGATCTCTGAACTCTTCCTAAGTTAAAATGAATGAATTTAAATGAAGATCTTTGATTTCTTCGCATTATTTGAGGTCTGAAAACATTGAATCTTTTTTGTTATTTTGACCATTTGTCATTTTCTGCAAATAAATGCTCTAAATGACAATATTTTTATTTGGAATTTGAGAGAAATTACTTGACTTAGAGTTTAATTTTGAAAAAAAATCTTAGAAACGAGGGAACACAGGGCTGACCCCGTATGGAAAGTCGCCTAAATTATAGTCGTACAGGTTAAAAGAATTTGAGTTCCAGTTTTTCTGAGCAAGATTTTTGTGAGGAAGGAATTAATCGCTGGCGGGTCTCAAATAAACGCCTGTTCTGTTAAAGTGATTGAAACAAATAAACGCCAAGGCTCTTATTTGGTATTTTACTGTATGTGTTTTATAGCAAACAAAGAGCCAATTAATACTGAAAGTGTTGACAGTAAAGCCACTTCGTCCTTGCAAGGAGCGAGCTGTTATAATGAAGGCGCCTCATTAGTCTGTAAGAAGTTCATCTCTTGATTTACAGACAAAACATAAAAATAAATTCTTTACATTTCCCCCATGCGTCCTCCTTCTCAGCTCAAGGTTTGTCATAGCTTTATTAATCCTTGAGGTTTGTCCATTTTCTTTGATCACAGTTGCACCAAATGGAAATGCAAAACTGAACAATAATGTGGGAAAAAATAGATGGTATCCAAGCCGGCGTTGACGGACAGGCTGATGCCGTCGTGATTACAGCGGGCGTGCTTGAACCTGCTCCCTGTGCGCCTGCTCCTGCCGCCCCTGCCGCTCTCAGGACAATTATGGAGGAGGGGTAATTGGGGTTGATTGCTCTGAGGCCAATTAGGCAGGTTAGCGGTTGTGCCGCGGCGCCGAGGTTAGCGAAGCGGCGGAGTCGGCACATGTTCCACTCCACTTCTGTTTAAAGAACGTACGGCATTTTTACGGGTTCGTGTAATTGTGACTTGGTGCGCGGCGTGATGGCACCTGTGGTAAATATTTAGCATAGTTTTACGTGAGTTAAGCGGTTGTGGAAAAAAAAAGTTGAAAAGAAAAGTACAAAAATGCAGGAAGGATAGAAGATTTTTTTCTGTTTAAACATTCAAAACATGAAATATCGTATCGTCAAAGGTCTCACAGTAATATCGTGGACCATCACAATATATCGAATCAAAAGTCTCTGCTTAAATGAACAGTTCTGATGCAGTTTTTGTTGGAAATCAAACTCCTAAACACGACCATCAACGCTCGTATTGGCTTCTGAAAATGTGCCGTTTAAATCCATTTTGTATTTTTTCTTGAGATTTTGAACTGTTTTTTTTATTTTTTATTATTGTGTGTATTGTGTCACCATGGCACCTGCTAAAAATTCTGCCAATAGACATACACGTACAATACCCCCACATGATGTCGCCGCAGAGTATCAGCCCCTCACTTCCTCAGCACAGTCCGAGCATCTTAATTATTCACCACTACAAGTTTTAAAGTGCTTTTCACAACTGTCAGAGATCAGAACTGACTTTTTCCGTCACGGTAATGCTAACAGCAACTAGCATGGTACCAGTGGACTTCATGGAGTTTCGCTGTCATCACAAGGCTATAATTTATATGTATAAATATATATCTATAAGACTTTTTAAGGCCTTGATTTAGGAACATGAAATTTAAGACCTTTTCCAGAGTTTTAAGACCCCACGGCGACCCTGAAATGGTCATTTATTAGGACCGTCAGCATTAACGCGTTAATCGCGACTAGATTAATGCTATTCATAATGCGTTTTTTTTTTTTTTTACTGGCGGTTAGAGTTCACCGACTTTTCGTCCCTTCTGCACATCCGTAGGCAGCTCCTGTGGCTGTTTCGCTTTAGAGCTTCAGAGCCCCGTGTTTCAGTAAACTCACCGCCGTGATGGAGAAACAGAGGAGCTTCTGGACTTTTGAACTGTTTATTTGACTTTAAAAAACTTCCAGACGCTACAATTTACAAGTCAAGAGTTTAATGCAGCCTGTGTCAGCAGAGTTTCAGCACCAGCGAAGTTCGTCTAGTCTAAGTTACACCTCTGAGCTAAACCCCCGGGTGCAGCGACCGGAGCGTCTGAGCCGAGAGCCTCAGATCTGACAAACGACCGTTTGGCCGAGTCGCCTCAGACCTGTGGATAATCACAGGGCAAAAAAAAAAACTACAGCGATCACTAAATGGGTAAGAATTGCTTTACATTATGGCTTTAAAACTATCTTGAAATGCAAAATAAAACAAATTTTAAACATGCGATTCAATATGCGATTAATCAGGATTAACTGTGGCATTTCTGATCTTAATCGAGATTAAAAACTCATTTGACAGCCCGACAATTTATATTAGATTTTTTTATATTGCACTTTTTCACCTTCAAGGCACTAAGAGCGCTTCACAACAAGGAACCACTCACACATTCACACACCAGCGTACGCAGACACTGGGGCCAAAGTGGGTTAAGTGTCTTGCCCAAGGACACAACAACAATAATAATAGATTTTATTTATAACACTCTTTACATTTAAAAGCAAAATCTCCCAATGCTACAATGAAATGCAAAAAGAAAAAAAAAAACACTGCTAAACATTAAACATTAAAAGCCTGTTTGAATAAAAATGTCGTGATGTTTATGTCGAGCGCGGGAATCGAACCAACTGAGCTACTGTTGCTGCTGTTACTGTCGTGCTGTCAGTAGCATGCTAACAGCACACGTCCTGGTTCACAGACGATAAAAAACTGTCTGTAATTAGATTCCACAGACTTCTTAGGGTCTTAGCTTTATTTATCTGTTCTAGGGTGAGACAAAATGTACTTTCTTACGCGTAAAATCATCTTCGATAGCGGTAAAGCTAAAAACTGACCAGAAACGAGGAGAAAACTGACCATTAATGCCAGAAAAACTATCTGTGCTTATTTTTGTGTTCATTATCCGCACAAAGCCTGACCGGGACTTCCCCTGTGGTCAAACGGCTCAGTGGCCTTGGTACAAATGAAGAGAAATGCATTTTCCGCCGTGTTCTACAATAATAAATGAAACGGCCGGACAGTTTGGACCAGTCGCCCAATTAGGCTTCACTTCCTGCTTCCTCTGAGCCAAACGTTAGTCACACTCATTAGAAAAGAGCTCTACAGTCGTGTAATTACTCTGCGTCAAACAGCACTGGGCCCGCTGTCCAGACGAGCTGCGTTCAAGACTTTTCTCGTCAATATAGGACAGTCCTGCACCACTTCCTTCCTTCCCTTACTAGAATCGTTGGCAATGGCGTTCTCGTTGTCAGAGTGTGCGTAGGGAGTATTGGCGCTATAGTGTCGCGTTTTTGCATCAAACGAACTGTATGTAAAGTGTATATAGCGCTCGGCTTCGGAGTAAACCCCTTATTCCGACATGCCGTCATTCCGACACCTTTTATGTCGCAGTTCTGACAACCTACTCATAGTTTCGGGACAATATTTTCATGGACTGGCGGCGTAGGAGGTGAACGGTGCGTGTGGCCTGGTTTAGTCCTGGTTGAATACTGTTTTAGTCCTGATTTAGACCCGGTTTAGACCTGGTTGAATCCTGTTTTAGTCTTGATATAGTCCTGATTTTACTCCTGTTTTAGGCTTGATTTAGTCCTGGTTTAGCCCTGATTTAGTCCTGGTTTAGACCTGGTTGAATCCTGTTTTAGTCCTGATTTAGACCCAGTTTACTCCTGGTTGAATCCTAATTTAGTCCTGGTTTAGTCCTGATTTAGTCCTGGTTTAGACCTGGTTTTAGCCCTGATTTAGTCCTGGTTTAGACCTGGTTGAATCCTGTTTTAGTCCTGATTTAGACCCAGTTTAGTCCTGGTTGAATCCTGTTTTAGTCTTGATATAGTCCTGATTTTACTCCTGTTTTAGGCTTGATTTAGTCCTGGTTTAGCCCTGATTTAGTCCTGGTTTAGACCTGGTTGAATCCTGTTTTAGTCCTGATTTAGTCCTGATTTAGTCCTGGTTTAGACCTGGTTTTAGCCCTGATTTAGTCCTGGTTTAGACCTGGTTGAATCCTGTTTTAGTCCTGATTTAGACCCGGTTTACTCCTGGTTGAATCCTAATTTAGTCCTGGTTTAGTCCTGGTTGAATTCTGGTTTAGCCCTGATTTAGTCCTGATTTAGACCTGGTTTTAACCCTGTTTCAGTCCTGGTTTAGACCTGGTTTTAGCCCTGATTTAGTCCTGATTTAGACCTGGTTGAATCCTGTTTTAGTCCTGGTTTAGACCTGGTTTAGACCTGGTTTTAGTCCTGATTTAGACCTGGTTGAATCCTGTTTTAGTCCTGATTTAGACCCGGTTTAGACCTGATTATAGTCCTGATTCAGTCCTGGTTGAATCCTGTTTTAGTCCTGGTTTCAGTCCTGAATTTATTCCTGTTTTCGTCCTGATTTAGTCCTGGTTTAGACCTGGTTTAGGCCTGGACCAGAAAACCGTGCCATTTTCTCTGGTTTTCTCCGATTTTCGCCAACAGAGCCCAAAGGAAGTCGCCATCCGCATGTTTCCAAACGTTTTCTGGTTTTATGGCGTAAGCGTGAATTGAGTCCATTTCGAAGTGAGCTTTGGCGTGAAACGGTTCCTTTAAGCCAGGGGTCTCCATCCTTTTTTCCAAAAAGTTACAAAATGAAAATGCCAGAGAGCTGCTCGTTTTAGCAGTCGCAAGAAATTGAGACGACTATAAGAAAGAGGGCGACGCTTTGGGTACAATTAAGTGCCTATTGTCTAAAAAACAAAAAGAGTGTTTTTATCATCATTGTGGTATCGGAATCAGTACTGAGCATCGAGCTTGAAGTTTTAGAATGGCGACAACAGTAATTAGGCAAATACATGAAGCAAAAACCTCCGCACGTTCAGTATTTTCGTTGACTCACTGTTGCCGTTTCCACACACGGTTCTTGATTCTTGGAGGATTCGTTGCCGGAGACAAGCTGCTGCCTCGGACTAAAAGATCTGTCTGAAAACAACGGCGCTTTCATGACTCCTGCAGGCGGGAGATGTGTCTTTTACTTCAGAAACGTGAGTTGTTCCTTTTGGATATCGCCGTGTGGATTTTAATTAAAAAGACGTGCAGGATGTTCTCGGCGGCATTACCGAAAGAACAGAGCACTGGCTGAAGATTAGGCAGGGACTGTTCTTTCTAAAAAACGTGTTATTATCCCAGCCACATTATGAACACGTGACTCGGGATTGTCGGCGCCGCTCTCAAATGAAGCCAAACTACAGGATTTTTCCCTGTCAATTTGAGTAAGATGTGTATTGCCAATGCCTGTTAGTCTAGGGTGACCAGACGTCCCTATTTAACCCGGACAGTCGCAGTTTTGAGCCCCGTGTCCCCTGTCCCAGCAGATTTATCCAAAACCAGTGATTTGTCCCAGTTTTATACAAGAAATGTCCCTATTTTTGACCAATCTGATCCCTGCCAACACTAAAGAGCGGCTAAAGTCTTGAAAAGCTCTTAAATTTCATGTTCCTAAATTAGGGGCTTAAAAAGTCTTAAATTATGTTTGTCCAAGTCTTATTTTTCTCACAAAGGTCTTAACCTCTTGAGACCCTGTGGCCTCATACAAGGACATAACATTTTTGCCTCTTAGCATCTTGATATTCCTTTTTTTTTTTACTTTCACCTGTCAGCCATATTGAGGGACTGTGCGATCTTGTGCTGATGTCACAATATTACACCAAATTTCAATGAAAAAAATGGCAGGGAAATCAACAAAAAACCTCATGGTATATATATAATATCTGGACGGTTCTGCTGCTGGAGAGAAAACTGCTGCCTCCATTTTGTAACTTGCACTTTTTGCACTTTTTGCACTTCCGCTTTTTTTGTAACGATTGAAAACCAGAAAAAATGAAAACTGGACCACATTTTCACTCCTTTGGGTGTGTTTTTAACCCGCTCATGGTCGATCTGCGTCACATTTGGCAGGTTTAGAGCTTGAAATAAACAGCTGAATGTGTTTTATCTTTACATTTTAGTGTTTTTACATTTTTAAAACAACGGTGTCTGTTGACGTCACGCAGTAAGATCGACCCATTGTTCTCATAGGATGCACAAAATACTTCCTGTATAAAAACAGTTTAGTTATTATACTTAATGGGTCCTACTTATCCCAAATAGTAAGAAGAAATAAAAAATGCAAACCAGGCAAAAGCTCAGGTCTCAGGAGGTTAAATTTCATGAGCCCATTTTTTTGTTAACTCAACCGGGCTGTAAGACGATGTGAGAGCTTAGTTTGTTAGAATGTTATACATGATTTTTGGACATTTTACACCAACACATACGACTGTAAATGAGTTCTGAATGAGATTTTACAATGAAAGTATTTGTCGGTATTTAAAGCAGTGAGTAATGGTCATTATTAGAATTGGATCTGGTGTTTTTCGCCTGCATAACGGCTGCGACGTTGGTCTTGATTTTCATTTAAATGGTCTTAAAAATGTCTTAAATTTGGGGGAGTCAAACCCGGGAACGCTCCGAAAACTCGGCGCTCTGACAGTTGTGAAAAGCGCTTATAAACTCGGTGCGAACTCGTAAAGTAAAAGCGAGGAATAAATGTTTAAGAGAACCTTATAAATGAGGTACGAGACTTCCCAATTATTTTATGTGCGTATAATTTGAGTTTGTGGGTCTGTTTTAATATTTACTAGTCTAAAAGTTTTAAAAGAATAAGACGTAAAAGCAGTAAGAACAAACTCTTACCTGACGCGATCCCGTTCGCCCGGGTCTCATCTGGTTGAAGACGCAGTGATAATAAAAACACTACATTTCCCAGCTTGCCCCTGTGATAATTGCGTCTGTTTCTTGTTGACACATGCGGAGACGATGCGGTGGCGTTATAGATTTCCCGCCCCACTTCACGCCCGCACGGTGGGTTCGTATACGTGGCCGGCGTACGTACTTCGCACTCCCACTCCGAGCGCCGCTAATGAGCGTTTCACAACTCGAGGTGTGAACAGTACGACCCGACAGCGCGATAAAGAACAAACTAATTATGCCGTAGATGGAAAAGTGACAAAGATTACAGTGTGTTTATGAGAAAAAAGTATCACTAAAGGTGCCGCGGGTGATTTTTACTGTCTTGAAAACGTGGAAATAGTGAAAAAAACAACACATTTCTAAACTGTTTGCAGTGGTCTAAAGTTATTCCTGTCTTTAACGTTCAGAGCTTTTCACAAATCGTAGAGACCAGAGTTCTGCCGGACGGTAAACGACTAGCATGCTAACTGTGCACTCCGTCATGATCAGACAGTAAAATGCTTTAATATAATTAGATTATAGTAGAAACAGCAAACTAGGGTTGGGCAGTATCCAAATTTTGGTACCGTTAAACCTTCTCAGCATTTTACCGGGGTTTATGGTGTTATACGTGACTAATTAAGAATTATTTTGTATCTGCACCTAAACCCTTCAGAAACAGAAGAGCAGCTTTATATTTGAAGTTCTGATCAAACCAAACTTTGCAGCGCGTTCAATCACATCAGCGCTTATACTGTATGCAAATGAGCCATGCGCTTTGAAGTTTGGTTTGTGTAAAATGTAAACAAATGTGCACAAAGCTGCATTAAACACATTAGTACTCAAAGTCTAGAATGAGCGGAGCAGTAGAAATGTAAAGCGGTGCCGAGAGGACCAATCACAGCCCTTATTGTCTGCGTCACTTCCCCTCGGTGTCTGTGTCATTTTGACGCAGAACCATTATTGTTTTCTGTGCACTGTCCTTGTTTTAAGGAAAATAAATAAAAATTGTAACAATATACAAGTCTCACAATACGATATGGTCAGAGTGCCTGTTTATTAGGGATGTAACGATAACCGAAATCTGGTGATATCGTATCGTCAAAGGTCTCACAATAATATCGTGGAGCATCACAATATATCGAATCCCGAGTCTCTTTGCTTAAATGAACAGTTCTGATGCAGAAAGAGCTAAAAAAAAACAGAGGGAACTACATAGACCATGATCCTTTGCTCCGTTTCAGTGCAGACGACATGAAGAAATAACTGTTCTAAGCACTTTTACATCTTCATTCTTTGGGTTAAGTCTTGTGAAGCATTTTTAGAGGAAAAAGGAGCAGATTCACAGTTTTGTTTTTGCCTCCACAAAATATTGCAATAAATATCGTCCCGTGAGATGTTTATGGTGAAAATATCGTACAGAGAGATTTGGATTTCGTTCCATCCCTAATGACAATAAATGTTGCACCAAATGAACTGGGCAAAGCGTTTTAGAGTCAGTCTTGTTATTCTGTAGAATTTGGTAATATCGTGAACTTTCCCACGATATCGCAATAAATATCGTACTGTGAGGTTCATACTGTGGTGATATCGTATCGTGAAACTTGGATATCGTTACACCTCTGGAAAAGAGCGCGTAACATTCTCTATTCTCGACTCACTTGTGGATCAGTATATAATATGAGGGTGACGGTGCAGTTTTTTTTTTGCTTTGTGCTCATTTTCAAGCGCAGATTTCTGTATTTTCCTGAAACAAATGACAACATGTGTCTCTCTTTACTGATCGCAGGGATCACATTGATCAAAACCAGGGACACCAGGGACATTTCTTGTATAAAACTTGGACAAATCAGTGGTTTTGGATAAATCTGCTGGGACAGGACTCCGTATATTATCTGAGGAACTTCTGACGGTGCATTTTTTTTTTTTGCTTTGTCCTCATTTTCAAGCCCAGTTTTCTGTATTTCCTCATAACAAATTACGACATATCGACTCCTGTGCTACTTACTCATATCAGATTGGTCAAAAATAGGGACACCTGGGACATTTCTTGTGTAAAACTGGGACAAATCAGTGGTTTTGGATAAATCTGCTGGGACAGGGGCCACGGGGCTCAGAACTGGGACTGTCCCGGGTCAATAGGGACATGTGGTCTCCTTATACTAGATTCTTGTTGTGTAATTATTCGGCGTTTTCCTACATATGTCCACAGTTGTTTGATGCTTCTGACCCCTGCTCCTCTTCCTCTGCCCTGCGCTCTCCTCTTCCTCTCAACATGGTTTAACGCTCACATTCGCCTGTAGCTTCTCGTCTCTTCTCCTTTACTCTGCGTTTCACCTCTTCACCTCCTGTCAGCGCCTTTCACTGATTTTTTTCCCTTCGTTTTTTTTTTTTCCCATGCTGCATTCTGCGGGCGAACCTCGACCTCCTTCTGCTAATACTTACACGTTTGGTAACAAGACTAAAGAAACATAAACTAATCGCGTTCGAGCTGGTGGAAAATGCAGGAAGAATCTCTGTTTGCAGTGGCATCGCGCTGGGGGGGTTCTACATGCACGTGTATGGCAGAATGTTCAGCTGCGACGCCGCAAATTTCTCCAAGATTTTCAACCATATATCAGGCGATTCATTTTGTTTTCAGATTTATTATAGACGTGCTCGTTCTGAATTGGTTGTATAATCTTAAAAGTTGTCACATATATTTCTTCCACGACTCGACGAGTCAGAAAATCTTAAATTTAGGCGATAAATGCTTAGAAAAAGCTACAATCCATTTACAAGTACTTATATCTAGAATTTAGCATCTTTGAACTTATTATCAGGTCATGAACACTAATCATAAACTGGTTTTAAGTGTGTTTTTCAAGAATTTAGCAGAATTTAAAACGGTTTATCTAGAATCTGGCATCTGAGAACTTATTATCAGGCCATGAACGTAATGATAATAAACTTGTTTTAAATTTATTTATCTAGAATTTAACATAATTTAAAGCGTTTTATCTAAAATTTCACATCCAAGAACTTATTATCAGGCCCTGAACACTAATCTTGTTTAAGTCTGTTTATCTAGAATTTAGCAGAATTTCAAGCATTTTATCGAGAATTTTGCATCTGTGGACTCATTATTAGGCCATGAACACTAATAATAAACTGGTTTTAAATATGTTTTTCAAGAATTTAGCAGAATTTAAAACATTTTGTCTAGAAAATGGGATTTGAGAACTTATTATCGGGCCATAAACACTCATCATAAAGTGGTTTTAAGTATATTTTTTGCAGAATTTCGCAGAATTTCAAGCATTTTATCTACAGTTTGGCATTTGAGAACTTATCGGGTCATGAACAGTGATAATAAACTTGTTTTAAGTTTATTTATGTACAATTTAGCAGAATTTAAAGCATTTTATCTAGAATTTGGCACCTGAGAACTTTTTATCAGACCACGAACACTAATCATAAACTGTTTTAAGTCTGTTTATCTAGAATTTTGCAGGATTTAAAGCATTTTGTCTAGAATTTGGCATCTGTGAACTTATCAGACCGTGAACAATGATAATAAACTGGTTTTAAGTCTGTTTTTCAAGAGTTTAACAGAATTTAAAGCATTTTATCTAGAAAATGGGATTTGAGAACTTATTGTTGGGCCATAAACACTAATCATGAACTGGTTTTAAGTATAAGAGTATTAAGAGTTTAACAGAATTTAAAGCATTTTATTTACATATGGCTTCCGAGAACTTATTATCAGGCCATGAACATGAATCAACAAATTTTAAGTATGTTTAACTCAACCGTAGCGTCCATAAACTTATTTCCGGCCCACTCAGAGACAGCTTCATTCTAGTCTAGAGGTTGTTTATTTTAAGATAACTTAAACTTAAAAAGATCTTGCTGCATGGACAGATAATTTCACTACTTTTAAGTCATTTTCTGATAGATTTAAGTGTTTATATCCTACATTTTGGCCCGGCTTTGTTGCGTTGGTGACACAATGCACAAACACTGCCAAAAAATTATAAAATAGAAGTACTAATTCTGTAAAAGAATCAGATTAAAGTCTAACAAAGCCTCAGACAGAGCAGTGCCTACAGTTAGCTCAGAATTCTGTCAGGTTGCAGATGTTTGGACCCGGTTTATGGCGAATATCTCTGTAATTCCTGGGCCGATCCACGTGGAACAAAAACTGGCACAAAGTTCAAACTCTTGTCCGTCGGTATAAATAAAGAAAAGTGGAATTATTTTTGTCGCAAAGCTTCACAAATCCCCGGAGACGAGAGGAGAGCGTCTGACGCCGCTGATTGAATAATGCCACTGCACTTTACCACGTCCCCTCACGTTTTCCATTATTTAACATCTCTCCGTCACTCCCCTCCTCTTTTCTCCTCCTCTCGCTCACGTCTCACGATTTTTTGACTGACTTGTCTCATTCTTCTCTCTTTTTTTGTGCCCTACCTCTCTATTTGTCACTCAAATCAATCAATCAATCTTTTTGCTTTGTGTAACGATATCCAAGTCTCACGATACGATATTGTCACGGTGCGATTTTTATATTTATATCGTGGGAAAGCTCATGATATATCGGAACTTATTTCATTGAACGATTTTAAACCCAGACTGAGAGCACTTGAAACGCTCTCCTCAATTTGTACTTGCTTTTATTAATTTATTGGAATTTTTATGTCATTTTAATTGTGTTTTAAATGTGTTTTTACCGCCTCTTGGTCAGGGCTGCCTTGAAAATGAGGTTTTTAATCTCAATTGGACTTTCCTAGAAAAATAAAGGTTAAATAAAAAAAATTAAAATAAATTACAGTTTTTTCTGACTTTTTTTCATGGCTTGAGTGGTCCTGCGACTTATACTCAGGTGCGACTTATATATTACAATTTTCATACTGACAGCCCATAGATCAAATATATGAATCAAAAATGAAAAACAAAAACAAATCATGTTTTTTTTTTTCATTTTGGTCTTAGAGACAAATAATAAATAAAAGTTATTTTTTTCGTTTTCTTATTTTCTATAACTCGCCTTTCAAGATGAAATGTTGGTTCTTGGTCTCTGATTTTATAAAATAAATTCCCCCCCAAAGTGCAACTTGTATATGTTTTTTCTTCTTCATTGTGCATTTTTTGGCCGGTGTGACTTATAGTCCAAAAATACGGTACACATAATAAAAACACTGACATTATAAAACGCTTTGCCCAGTCATTTGGTGCAACATTTATTGTCATTAGGGATGGAACGAAATCCAAATCTCTCTGGACGATATTTTCACCATAAACATCTCACTGTACCAGATTTGTTGAAATATTTTGTGCAAATCTGCTCCTTTTTCCTCTAAAAATGCTTCACAAGATTTAATCCAAAGAATGAAGATGTAAAGTGCTTAGAACAGTTATTTCTTCATGTCGTCTGCACTGAAACGGAGCAAAGGATCATGGTCTATGTAGTTCCCTCTGTTTTTTAACCTATTTCTGCATCAGAACTGTTCATTTAAGCAAAGACACTTGTGATTCGATATATTGTGATGGTCCACGATATTATTGTGAGACCTCTGACGATACGATATCACCAGATTTCAGTTATTGTTACATCCTTAGGTGATATGGGTGATTTTTACTTTTTTTTTTTGAGCTACTGATGTCTGATATTTGTCCTGCTTTTACTCCCTCTCTCTTCCTCTTTCCCTCTTTCTATTCCGCTCATGATTACTGATTTGCTGTTTGTTTCCTTGTCTCCTTCTCATCATTTCTTCACCTCTCCTCCTCTTCTTCTGCTCTTTCGTCGTTGCTTCCTTCCCTCCGTCCTCGTCTCCTCTTCACGCCTCCTTGCTCTCTCCCTCCTTCTCTCTCTCCACTCACGGTTACTCTTTCGTTGTTTCCTTCTCTCCTTCCTCGTCTCCTCTTCACCTTGAGTGTCCATTAAGGCTTTCAGCTTGTTCCTGGAGCAAGGCACTTTTCCAGTTTACATCATTTCACTCCCCGCTGCCTCCTCCTCCTCTCCTCCATCCCTCCTCCTCCTCCCCTCTATCTCTCGCTTCCACTTTGATAAAAATGCATTTGCACAGATTTGATTTCCAGATTCTGTTTTCGTGTGACCTTGCTGTGCGTTTTGCATAAGGACATGGTGTTTTTGGTGAGGTGGAGATTCTCTGTCTTTTCTCTTCTTGTTGACAGAAAGCGGCATTTTTTATCTGATTTTCTGCCTCATGCAATCAGCAGACAGACCTGAGTTTAATGAGCTGTGTATCAGTCTTTGGTATAGACTTTAGACTATAGACTATAGACTTTAGACTAAAGACTGTAGACTTTACACTGTAGACTTTACACTGTAGACTTTAGACGGTAGACTTTACACTGTAGACTTTAGACTGTAGACTTTACACTGTAGACTTTAGACTATAGACTTTAGACTATAGACTTTAGACTATAGACTTTACACTGTAGACTTTAGACTAAAGACTGTAGACTTTACACTGTAGACTCTAGACTCTAGACTTTACACTGTAGACTTTACACTGTAGACATTAGACTCTAGACTCTAGACTTTACACTGTAGACTCTAGACTCTAGACTTTACACTGTAGACTTTACACTGTAGACTTTACACTGTAGACTTTACACTGTAGACTGTAGACTTTACACTGTAGACATTAGACTGTAGACTTTACACTGTAGACTTTACACTGTAGACTTTACACTGTAGACTTTACACTGTAGACTCTAGACTCTAGACTTTACACTGTAGACTTTACACTGTAGACTTTACACTGTAGACTTTACACTGTAGACTTTACACTGTAGACTGTAGACTTTACACTGTAGACATTAGACTGTAGACTTTACACTGTAGACTTTACACTGTAGACTTTACACTGTAGACATTAGACTCTAGACTCGAGACTTTACACTGTAGACTTTACACTGTAGACTCTAGACTCTAGACTTTACACTGTAGACTTTACACTGTAGACATTAGACTGTAGACTTTACACTGTAGACTTTAGACTTTAGACTGTAGACTTTACACTGTAGACTTTACACTGTAGACTTTACACTGTAGACATTAGACGTAGACTTTACACTGTAGACTTTAGACATTAGACTGTAGACTTTACACTTTAGACATTACACTGTAGACATTAGACTGTAGACTTTACACTGTAGACTTTACACTGTAGACTTTACACTGTAGACTTTACACTGTAGACTCTAGACCAGGGGTGTCCAATTCGTCAATCGTGATCTACCAGTCGATCGCCAAGGTCGTGTGGGTAGATCGCAGTGTCGAAGCACTCGAGTCGGGTCATGTTTGGACTCGGTCTTGTCTTGGTCTTGAAGCCGCCTGGTCTCAGTCTTGTGCCGGACTTGAGGTCTGAATCCTGTCGAAGGCGCTCGTATTTCATTACTGCCGCTGCTGTCGGCAATAAACCCTTGTGTACCAGCGTGTATCACAGGGCAGGTTAAACTTGCTCTGATCTGATCTGTCACTGGGCCTGGTGGTATCAGCTGCTTGTTACCATGGAGATGTTATTGTTTTGTCTGGAATGTTCCACAGTATAGCATTACACATATTTACCCAGGATTTATTTAATTACAGATGTTTTTATTCTCAAAAATACCTTGTAAAACAGGCGTTCCTCCTGTGACTGGGCTTGTGTCTTGTTCAATGCTGAGGCGAACCGGAACTATATCTTTTAGAAAAGTTGGATAGTTGTTCTTTTTTAGTCCAAACTTCAGCACTTCATCAATAGTCCATCTCCCCACAGCTCTGTGCTCCACACAGTTCTAATCTCTGAGGAGGTGTGGAGGTTCTCGTCTCTGTGGGCGGACGTTGTAATTACTTCTACTCCTGTACCTCGGCGTTCCCATGGCAACACCATCACTCTGATTACCAATTTGGCCCCGTTCACGCGTGTTATTCTTCATCCTGCTTGGTATGATGCCCTTTCCCTCCTCTTCATCGCCTCTCTGCCGTTTGTGGAGGAAGAGTGGAGATGTAAACATTTTTAGCCAACACATATTTCTGAGTTTACTGTCTGGGTTTGTACAGCTGAGTTCTGTCCTCGCCCGACCTACATCATCTACACATAAACGCGCGTCAGAACTCGCGGTAAGTTTCAGATTCTTTGCATAGTCTACGTAAAGGAGCCGTACTTCATTTTTACTGTCCTAAGACGGAAAAAAAACTAGTTCATTTGCAGTGGTCCAAAGTAGGGCCCGACCGATATAGAGTTTGTTGCGGCTGATGCGATACAGATAAAATAGGAGTTGGAGCTGCCGATATATTTATGATGTAAAAATTCACGGTAAATCTTCAATTGTTTATCAAAAAATAGGTTTGGCTCTATTGGATTTTCAATTGGGTTTATTTAGGCGACATTTATTGTTATTCTGCCTCTTTACGTCATATTTAAAGACAGTCGTTCGGCCTAGTGACATTTTTGTATGATATTCTCACCTGTAAAGAAAGTAATGTAAGTAAACTACCGCTATTAGCTTTTAATGGTAAATGCGTGTGCACCACGGTAATTAATGATCTGCTAAATGCTGATAATTCACACTTCTATTCCCAGCTCATTTCCATATCAGTGCGTGTCCAGTAACATATATACGGCCACTATAGTCACTTTACAGTCGCTAATAGAAGAGAAAACAGCCTGTTTATGTGTGCGAGCTACAGCAGCTAATCGCTAACCAATGAGAAAGAACCAAAACAAGCTTCAAAACCGACACATTTCAACACTCAGCCTCACACAGTCTCCTCTCAGATCAGCACTAAGAACTGTCCTTTAATCCAGACTCACACTGAGCGTCCGTAAGAAGAAAATAAAATCAGTGTTGTGCACATGGATCTACGGCTGTGGGTGTAAAACGCACGTGGGGGTGCGTTCAGGGGCAGTACGACGTCACAGACAGACAAATGACTCTGCAGATAAATCCTGACGCGACGCCGCATATAAGAATATTTATCTGTCTGTAAATTGTATTAAATGGACATAATATAGAGAGTCTGAGCTTTATAACAAGGTGGAACATGTCCATGATATGGGCACTTGGAAACATATCAGTTATCGGCCTAAATCTTGCCGATATGGGCCGATGCTTCCAAGTGCCATTTGAATCGGCCAATAATAATAATCCATCCATCCATCTTCTCCCGCTTAATTCAGCTGGGTCGCGGGGGCAGCGTGCTGCCCAATACTCATAGCACCTGACCCCCCTATGAACCCCTCTGCAGGTGGTGAGCCCACAGGAGGGTGGACAACATGGTCCTTGATGTTAGTTCATAGGGGTGCGGGCATGTTTTGGGTTGATGGGGAAACCGGAGTACCCGGAGGAAACCCATCCAGACACGGGGAGGAACATGCAAACTCCACACAGAAAGGCCCGGGCGACCCGGGATCGAACCCGCAACCTTCTTGCTGTGAGGCCTGAGTGTTGCCACTCAGCCACCGTGCCGCCATAATAATAATAATCTTAAATAATACCAACCAACTGATATATCCAAAGTTATTCCTCACTTATCTTATGAGTTCTGAGTAGAGATGAATCATCAGGGGCTTCTAGACCTTCACACAAAGTCCACACATGCTGCAGCATTTACATGTAAAGTTTTAATTAAACTACACAAAACAAATCAGTATTTTAAGGCCGTATCGCTCTCAAACATTTCATAAGAAGCTTTAATGCCCTGAGTCCAGAAAATGTCAGGCAAAGCAGAAGGCCCTGGCGAAGCGATGACCAATCAACTTCTCTGTTTTCCTTTGATTGACAGGCAGAAAGCAGCACGAGTGAATCGGTTTAGTCCCGCCCACACCTTCTCACAGCTGATGCCTCACGGTTTCACTTCTGTTAAACATTTATCGGTGACGAGCTTGATCTGTGTTTCGCGTTTGCCGGAGTTTAAGAAAAGAAATAATGAGGAGTGTGGATTTTTCATTTGGACGAATCGTAATGTGATTTCTTTTCAAAGAGGAGCTGTGTTTGGTTTGGAAGTTGTCCTGAAACGTCCAGAAAAGCATCAAACAACAACCAGACTAAAAAGTTACGCTGTTGAGCTTTAAGTCAAGCGACAGTTCATACCGGAAGTAATTAAAGACTCCATCACCTCGGCCAGTGTAAAGCCTTTGTTTAACATTAGTCCAGAAAAACAATTTAAAAAATTACAATCCGCTTACATACGAACGTAGCCCGACTGCAGCTAGCATGCTAACACGCATTAACAAGTGTCAGCCTGTAGCCCTGAGCCACAGCGAGCCGGCAGTAAACAAAGAGAGGTTTGTTTGGACAGAGGAGATGGAGGCAATAAAATGTCCCACTGCCAATGGAGAGGTCAGAGGTTAAGTGTCCGAGTCCTGCTTCATTGACTTGTGTGTCAGTGTGTGAGTGTGTGTGTGTCAGTGTGTGTGTCTGTGTGTGTGTGTGTGTGTGTGTGTCAGTGTGTGTGTGAGGCAGAGAATCGGAGTCTTTAAAGGACCATTCATTCAATACAATGTCCCGCACTGCCCTTGTGTCGGTAATGAGGGAAATAGACACTCGTGAGCACAAAATAATGAGCTCAGATACAGGTTCAAGTGAGGGTGCTTTCACACCGACAGAAGCTGGTGCACCAAACGCTCCACTCGAACCAGGAGCTCTTCGTTCGGTTCATTTTCATTGGTGCGAAAGCTTCAATCGCACTCGGATCCACACTAAATCAAGCAAACCGAGACCTCAAAAAAGAGGTGGTCTTGGTCCGTTTGACTCAAACTCCGCCAAACTCTGGTGCGGTTCCTTTGGTGAGAACGCCAACTCAGGTCTAAACTGTAGACAGTAGATCCAAATGCATCATGGGAGGAGATTATTTCATTTCCTGTTTGTGGTGAGTGAGAGAAGGGACATAGGACAAACCTGGAACCGGGGCCAAACGTGGTCCAAGGAACAGTCAAGTGACCAAAAGAACCAGAAGTGATTTAATGAGCCACTCACAGTTTCCCTGTAGCGGCCGTTTGGACTTAGATCTGCTTCATCTTTGAGACAAGAAGGTTCAACCAGGAATCCCCCCCACACACACCCCTTAACCGGGGCATAAGGGCCCAGGGCTGGGTCCGGACCCCTGCCCCATGGCGTCTGAGGTTTGTAAGCCCGAACTCCCCGGGTCAGGGAGGCTCTTAGGCGGGTTTGAGAAGTTGTGTCTGCTGGAGGCCGACCTTCACTTGGTGGGATACAGCCCGGTCCGCACTGTCCCTCAGAATTGCTTCGGAGAGGTCTGAGGTGCAATCGGACCAAGTTTACAGGCATAAAAGGACCACACTGGGTTTATATGCTACAGGAGAACTGTTTTATTGCCTGGTGCGAACCAAATAATTGACCCAGCGGTGTGAAAGCGCCCTAAGCATCCACGAGACTGTGAGTCAGAGGCCAGTGTGACAGGGATAGTGGGACTGAAGTGTTTAAGTGGACCTATCAGAGCTTTTATCCATGTTGCAGCTGTTTTCTTCTCACTGACCCTCTGAAGTTGTGTATGTAAAATCCCTCAGTCGTCCATGCAGAATCCACGGCAAAGAAAAAATTCAATTTGTCAACAACCTCCGAAGTCATTTCGAGTGATTCACACATGTTTGAGTGCTCTGTATTCTCCTGTGTTCAGAGAGTGAACTGAGTGAGGACTATTACTTTCAATAGTGCTTTTACTTGAGTAATCTTTTCCCCTGTATGTACTTTTACTTAAGTGACAAAATGGAGTACTTCATCCACCACTGCAGCAAACACAAGGCCGCCTTGTATTTTAATTTCAGCATTTTTCCAACAAGTAACTATTTCTTTTCCAAAAAGTTTGTTGCAGATTTGTACAAAAACTCGCACATGCATTTTTCAACAAACCCCCCACACACCCAGAGACACGGATTTAAAAAACATTGCAAACGTTTGAATAAATTTTCTCCAAAATAAATCACAATCTGAATCTGAATCTGAAGATGAAAAAATGCCGGTAACATAATTTGGTTTCCGCGTCTGTATTTCAGAGTGGGTCTTTCTGACTCACTGGCTCTCTTATTCCTTCTCTATTTTCGCCTCAATCACAAAGTTTTATTATTTTTAAACTTTACTTTGGTGCAGTAACCTTTGCACGGCCACGTCGGACTAAAAGAAATCTGCGGAGAACGGACCCAAAGGTGACACGGAGCCGGGCCTTTGTGCGCCGCACCGTCCACGTCAGTGTTTCGCCAAACGAAAGACGCACACAGAGGGGTTTAAAGCTGCACTGTGTAACTTTTCTGGTGGTATGCGACGTGCTTGTTTCCACGGAGACGTTATCGATTTGTCTGAGATGTTCTGCAGCTTGTCATTCTTGCGTTTCTTCGATTACAGGCGTTTGCTGTCTCAAAAGACCTGACCTTGTCTCCGTGGAGATACATTTAATGCCAGACTGTGGAACATTCCTTATTAAACTTTAACATCTCCATGGCGACGAGACTCCAGACCAGAGAAGTTACTTAGTGCACACTTTTAGACTGAAATAAATGGTTACAAACAAAAGACGCACACAGAGGGGTTTAAAGCTGCACTGTGTAACTTTTCTGGTGGTATGTGACATGCTCGTTTCCATGGAGATGTTAGCGCTTGGTCTGGAATGTTCCACAGTATATGCCATTCTTGCATTCCTTCGATTACAGGCGTTTGCTTAAAGACGCAGTTGTGGTGTCGCTGTCTCGAAAGATCTGACCCTGTCTCCATGGAGATGCATTTAATGCCAAACTGTGGAATATTCCTGAGTAAACTTTAACTTCTCCATAGAGACGAGACCCCCTGACCAGAGAACTAACTTAGTGCACATTTTTAGACAGAAATAAACCAGAAGTTTAGTGGTTTATGTCAGACTTTCTCACACTTGTAATTTCAATTGATCTGCGCATGTTTTAGTGACGCCGCGTTTGAGACTTGAGTGTTCGGAAAATTTGGGTTTCCCCTTCCCCCTATCCCCGCCCACTTCTCTGCATTTAAGAAAAAAATTGACTCGTCGGCTTCCAACATTTCTCATCGCCGTTTTCACCGATAAAACCACGGCGTAGACCAGGTTTTGAGCAGGACCGGCCCGTCAAAGCACCATTTTGTGTTTTCAAGCAAACTTAGCTCAATATTGCGATTTATAATTAATAAAAAATAATAACTGTAATCTAAAATAATAAATACATAATAGAAATAAAATGATAAAAACTGACTCTACCTGAATAAAAAGTGGCGTCTTGTTTAAAGCTAAAACTCAACTGTAAAAAATGTGTATAGGACGGGCCGGCGTGTTCAAATATACGTATGCAGCGTATAATATGTGTGTTTATGCATTTGGGGCGGTGTGCAGAACCCTCCATCTGCTCGGACATAAGGCTGGATGCCCTGGACAATACCACGTTAATTACTCCGACAATAATTAGCATATAATGATCTAGTACCCTTCACTATCGCAGTCTGCAGCTACACTGGGAATACGCCACTTTCCTCAAGCCAATAATAACATAATACGATAACATAACGGACGTCTATCTTGATTTTAATCTCGTTTTACTATAATTAAACGAAGAGTGCGATTTAATGTTTAATTTTAAGTAGAGGAAACAAAAATGCAACCCACAAATCTCAGTCAGGGTTGAGCTATTTGAGATAAAGCTGCACCACGTCGTTTTTTTATTTCGTCCGCTTCTCCGTGGCGTTGTTATTGCTTTGCCTGGAATGTTCCGCAATAGGGCATTAAACGTAGCTATCTCCACGGAGACAAGACGCCGCCAGGCCAAGTTACGGGTCGGGTCTGCGGAGGAGGTTTGTTCTCAAGTCATTAAAAATAAGATGGGGAAAAAAAGCGCAATGTAGATGTGTTATGTATGTGTGTATCTGTGGGGTAACATCTCCATGGATACAAGATGACCAGAATTTTAAAAAAAAGTACCATAGTGAAACTTTAAAACATACCTTTTCCCTAAGCTGTTCTCTTGACTTATTTGTTATTAATGGCACAATATAAACAATGCGAAACTACATATCGATGCTAAGGAATAGACTCGATACTCGATACCACAATGACAATAATAAGCGCTTTGTGTTGCATTTTTTTGTATAAATAAAGTTTGATTGATTTGAAAAACACAACAGCCCGAATGTGGCTCTTTCATCCTTCTGTCGTGGCTCCCTGTGACTTTGGAAAACAAATAATGAGTCTTGAATTACAATGTATTTATATTTTAGTTTGTTCGTTTTTAAATGTTTAATGCAGCTTTGCGCACATTTGTTTTCCTTTTACAGAAACGGAACTTAAAACCACATTGTACCACATCATTTGCATAAACTATAAGTGCTGAAAAAAAAACCCCGCTGATGTTCTGCTGGTGGTGAGTCTGTTCTGTGCTTCTGTCGTGTTGGAGATGGTTCGTGTTGAACTTTTCAGAGGTCGTGCGTCTGTAGGTCATATTCGTGGACCATATATATGAGCGGACAGATATTCTCTGCAGCACTGATTTCATAAACACAACACACTAGTACAGTGGTCATACCGGCTTATCAGAGCCTGGTTTCGTCAGATCTCAGAGGCTCCGCAGGGCCCGGTCAGGACTTGGATGGAGACACTGGGAATTCCAGGTGCCACAGGGGGGCGCCAGTCACGAAAACTCATTCTGTCCTTAGGCAAGACACTCCGCCCACATAGTCCAGTATGAAAGTGATGTGTGCAGGAGTGGTGGTGGTTGGAGGGGCCGAGGAGCCTCACTTCTGTCAGTCTGTCCCAGGGCAGCTGTGGCTACAATAGTAGTTTACACCACCAGAGTGTTAAGTGAATGAATAATCATCTTGAAAGGCGCTATATAAATGCAATGATTAATACAGTCTTTTATACAGAGCGTACAAGTAAAAAAAATATATATATATACACACACAAATGCAGTGTTCTCCTCTTTTTAGATAAAAATAAAAATGGTTTTATGGGTTTTCTTTCCTATGGGAGACACTCCAAATGGCTCTTTGAGTATTTAAGGTTGCCGACCCCTGATTATCAACATTAAATCGTAATACTTTCTTTTCTCTTCCCATGTGGCCTTATATCTGTGTAATCCCTCAGTGCTCCATGGGCGTACACTCGTCTGTGTGCTCTTATACTTGTTCTGGTCCAGCTCAAGATCATTCTAAAGGCTCATTTCTGTCCTGTAAATGGGACTTTTCAGTATCGATACTCACTCAAATGATCTTCGATACTTTTGACAGGCCCCACGTCAAATAAAAATGACAAAACAACTTTTAAAATGGCAAGATGTTTCCAGATGGTTTATGCTGAGATGAGCAGATGAAGCAGAGGAGGAGGAGGAGGAGGAAGAGGAGGAGGTAATTTACCGACGGCGCTGTCCTCCTGTGACTCCCGCTTCGGTCGCGTTGCCAGATAAAACAGACCTGGCGCCCCGCGGTGAGCCCATCAATCAGGCCTGATAGGCGCTCAAAGGAGGCCAGTGTACACCCCGCCGCGCTAACGCTAACGAGCTAGTTGCACACGGCCATGTTTGCAACGCCCCAGAGCACCGCCAAAGCCTAAAACCTCAAACCGCACAGACTCTGATGTGCACAGCAGAAGGACCCGGAGAGGAACCGGACTCTGCAGGACCGGGTCTGGTTCAGGACTGTCCGGGCGTCTGCGATTTACTCTTTAAAGTTTTTACCATTTTTAAAGGATTCATATTACGCTCTTTTCTGTTCTTTGTTCTCACGTTATTTCCTCTTCGCAAACAGAGAGCTGTGTTTCGTTTCCAGTTACCAGTACAGATTACACATTACAGATTACATATCCTAAAATGTAGTTTGTAACGTAATCCATTAAATTACTTAACGTGAGTAATGTAATCTGAATACTTTGGATTACTTGATATTGTCATGATTTTTAAAACTACATGAATGTAGCAACCAACTCCTGCAAATTCTGGTTTGGTTTTAGACCTGGTTTAGTCCTAGTTTAGTCCTGGTTTAGTACTAGTTTAGTCCTGGTTTAGTACTAGTTTAGTCCTGGTTTAGTACTCGTTTAGCCCTGGTTTAGTACTCGTTTAGCCCTGGTTTTAGACCTGGTTTAGACCTGGTTTTACTCCTGGTTTAGTGCTCCTTTAGTCCTGGTTTTAGACCTGGTTTTAGACCTGGTTTTAGACCCGGTTTTAGACCTGCTTTAGACCTGGTTTTAGTCCTGGTTTAATGCTAATTTAGTCCTGGTTTTAGACCTGGTTTAGACCTGGTTTTAGTCCTGGTTTAATGCTCATTTAGTCCTGGTTTTAGACCTGGTTTTAGACCCGGTTTTAGACCCGCTTTAGACCTGGTTTTAGACCTGGTTTTAGACCTGCTTTAGACCTGGTTTTAGTCCTGGTTTAATGCTAATTTAGTCCTGGTTTTAGACCTGGTTTAGACCTGGTTTTAGACCTGGTTTTAGACCTGCTTTAGAGCTGATTTTAGTCCTGGCTTAGTGCTTGTTTAGACCTGGTTTTAGTCCTGGTTTAATGCTCATTTAGTCCTGGTTTTAGACCTGGTTTAGACCTGGTTTAGACCTGGTTTTAGACCTGGTTTTAGACCTGGTTTTAGACCTGCTTTAGATCTGGTTTTAGTCCTGGCTTAGTGCTTGTTTAGTGCTGGCTTTAGTCCTGGTTTAGTGCTCGTTTAGTCCTGGTTTTAGACCTGCTTTAGACCTGCTTTAGACCTAGTTTAGTTCTGCTTTAGATCTGGTTTTAGTCCTGGCTGAGTGCTTGTTTAGTCCTGGTTTTAGACCTGGTTTTAGACCTGGTTTAGTGCAGAATGAAAACCTTTCAGTCAAACGCACAGCTGAAAGAAACAGTTTTGAGCCTGGATTTAAACAGGTTCAGAAAGTGTGTATTCTGGCAGTAAATTCAATCATTTCCAAGATCATAAACATCTCAACCTGTAATTTATGCTTCAGATTCCAAAATAAACCTGATTCGTTATTCAAATATGTCACTTTTTTCCTTCCACTTATCAACTTTTTTTGCCTGAAATGAAATGCAGAGCTGTAAGAGCGGGAAAAAAGTGCAGATTTGCCATAATTTACTCGAAATAGAAGTGTGAGAAACCTGATCCGGTTCCAACGTGCGTTTATATATTTCACTTGTATGTTTTTTTTCTCGTGCCTTTTACCGTCAAGTGTAAAGTGTGAACATTGGCAGGTCTCCACACGGGAAACGGTTCTGCCAAAACAAATAACATAATGTATTCACGAGGGGAAAAGGAAAGAAAATATAAAATAACAGAGCACCTCATGTTCACAGATCTGGGCTGTGTGAAGTAAATGAGATGTATCTGGGTTGGGCATCTGACGTTTTTTTCCCCCTCCTGGGCCCCGGTGCAGTGATGCATGTGCTGCTGCAGTAAAGGTACAGACTGTCCCCGCTCACCTGTTCACGGCAGCACCTGGTCAACGCGACGGAGGATATACTGCTTTTATTTGTGCTTCAAAGGCGCACTGTGGAACTTTTCAGGTGGAGGGTGTGTTCTTGTCGCCATGGAGATGTTATGGTTTGGTCTAGAATGTTCCACAGTGTAGGTTAGACCTGTCTGTCTTAGTGAGAGATACAGGACTATATTCATACCATACTCCATACAGTGTGACAGATAATACTCCCTACAACTGTACAACAACTCACCTTTATGTAATATATAATACTCCCTACAACTGTACAACAACTCACCTTTATGTAATATATAATACTCCCTACAACTGTACAATAACTCACCTTTATGTAATATATAATACTCCCTACAACTGTACAACAACTCACCTTTATGTAAT
Organism: Odontamblyopus rebecca; assembly: GCA_030686955.1. Classification (NCBI taxonomy): domain Eukaryota; kingdom Metazoa; phylum Chordata; class Actinopteri; order Gobiiformes; family Gobiidae; genus Odontamblyopus; species Odontamblyopus rebecca. Next base: position 4,038,309 of record CM060661.1, on the reverse strand, counting down.
ATATAATACTCCCTACAACTGTACAACAACTCACCTTTATGTAATATATAATACTCCCTACAACTGTACAACAACTCACCTTTATGTAATATATAATACTCCCTACAACTGTACAACAACTCACCTTTATGTAATATATAATACTCCCTACAACTGTACAACAACTCACCTTTATGTAATATATAATACTCCCTACAACTGTACAACAACTCACCTTTATGTAATATATAATACTCCCTACAACTGTACAACAACTCACCTTTATGTAATATATAATACTCCCCACAACTGTACAACAACTCACCTTTATGGAATATATAATACTCCCTACAACTGTACAATAACTCACCCTTATGTAATATATAATGCTTTAGATTGGTTTAGTGCTGGTTTAGACCTAGTTTTAGTCCTGGTTTAGTGCTCGTTTAGTTCTGGTTTTAGACTTGGTTTAGACCTGCTTTAGACCTGGTTTAGATCTGGTTTAATCCTGGTTTAGACCTGGTTTCAGTCCTGGTTTAGTGCTCGTTTAGTTCTGGTTTTAGACTTGGTTTAGACCTGCTTTAGACCTAGTTTAGTTCTGATTTAGACCTGGTTTTAGTCTGGGTTTAGTGCTTGTTTAGTCCTGGTTTTAGACCTGGTTTAGATTGGTTTAGTCCTGGTTTAGACCTGGTTTTAGTCTGTGTTTAGTGCTTGTTTAGTCCTGGTTTTAGACCTGGTTTAGACCTGGTTTAGACCTGGTTGAGTTCTGATTTAGACCTGGTTTTAGTCTGGGTTTAGTGCTTGTTTAGTCCTGGTTTTAGACCTGCTTTAGATAGGTTTAGTCCTGGTTTAGACCTAGTTTTAGTCCTGGTTTAGTGCTTGTTTAGTCCTGGTTTTAGACCTGGTTTAGATTGGTTTAGTCCTGGTTTAGACCTGGTTTTAGTCTGTGTTTAGTGCTTGTTTAGTCCTGGTTTTAGACCTGATTTAGGTCTGCTTTTAGTCCTGGTGTGTTGTACAATTGTACAACAACTCATTCTTACAGATAATACTCCCTACAACTGTACAACACTCTCACTCTTATGTAAACGTCTATCATGAGGGAGACAAGCAGGTTACATTACAGGTCAGATCTGTGGAGAGGCGCTCCTGGTGCCACAGTCAGAATGTCTGTTTTTCCAGGTATTTTTGAGCTGTAAATCCATAGAAACAACAAAGTGACGGACCTTAACCGGAAAGTTACACAAAGCTCCTCTGAACATACCTGTCTGTTTTATTCGAGCTCTCTCCTCGTACATCTGAACGTGGCTCGTAACCACGGCGATTAGACGACAGGGGCCCCGGAGCCGCTCCAAACCCGCAGTGAAGTGTTCTGAGCCTAGATTATCACGGAGAAGAGCAAACATCTGGGGACCCTTCATCCCGACCCCCTCTCACCACACACGAGTGCAGAGTATTTATAGAAGCAAATCTGCAGAAGCATTCGCATGATACAATGGACCTGTTTAAAGACGCACTCTGTAACTTTTCTTCATGGAAACGTTACTGCTTGACCTCCAATATTCCAAAGTGTAGCTCCGTACAAGCAAGCAGGAGATGACGTCAGGTCAGGTTAAAGATGAAATCTGTGATTGAGTTTGCGAAACCCCAAAAGACTCGACCGCCGATGGCGTTTCTAATCCCATTTATTTACGAGTGAATTATATTTTTTGAAAACGCTAAAAAAATACATTCCCGAACCATTTTCTTTCAACACCTTTCAGTTTCTCTTCTTCACCGTCAATAGTCGATCTTCACTTGTTGCTTCTGGCGGCCGCTGGAGTCGGCGATCGAGTCTTTTGGGCTTTGGTGCAGTGGGAACTCAACAGAGGGAAGTGTGAGGTGCTTATAAAGTTGTTTTCTAACGTTTCCAGACACTAATGAGTGAACCAGGCAGAGCGTTTTGTTTGTTAGACTCGTGGCTGTTGTCAGATGGGTTAAAGTGGTGTTAAGCTTCTTCAGGGTGAAGCAAATTGGTGTTTTACGTGGAAGTTCAGAACTTGCCCCCATCACTACACTAGTTTGTTGCCTTGACAGACTCACTGCCACAGTGAGATCTCCACCGAGGAAACACTGATCTGTGCCGGTTTTTTGGCTCCTGACAGAATTCCACCTCCTCTAGACACGGACTTTAGCTTCAAACGTGCCGGAGTTCAACTTTAAAATAATTGAGACAATCGATTGCCTTAATTTTTTTTAGTTCTGGTAACTTTTTCGGGTTCACAGTGTGGTGGACGGTCCATCAAACGCTTTTCTCCATGATGTTATGGCTTTGTCTGGAATGTTCCACAGTATGGCATTAAACCTTTCTTTGTTCATGGAGACCAAACCAGACCAAGTTACAGGTCAGATCTGTGGAGAGGCGACCCTGTTCACAGTCAGAATGCCTGTGTTTCTTGAGATTTTTGAGCTATAAAACCACCTGTAATTGAATAAATGTAAAGTAGAGCTGTTTAATGTCATAATGTCTTAATGTCTTTCCTTCTCCATTTGTATTATCTTAGTTGCTGATACATGTAGGAATCAGCAGTATTTTTGTAGCATTTTTCAGTCTTTTTTTGTGTTGCATTTTTGTGAATGAAAAGCGCTCTATAAGTAAAGTTTGATTGATGTTTATGAATGAAAAAACCCCCATTGTCAGCTCCCATCGGGTACCGCAGTTTTGTAACACGGAACTCAGTGGATTTGTTTCTTTAAGTCCTTTTAGATCCATATGTTTTTCATTCACAAAAGATAAATGTCTTTTTAAAATACAATCATCCTCACTATGTTTGAGTGAAAAGTCCTCTAAGCGTTCGCTTCAAACGTGCGCTGTAGTGTGTTTTTTGGGGAGAAAAAGCTTGCAGCGTAAATGATGCATGTCCACTTTAATCCACAGGCACAAACACTGGAGCGCTGTTTTGTACTGAGGTCAGAGGAGCTTCAACAGCTTCAGCACATAATCCTCTCATCTGGAACGCCGGTATTTCACTTATAGGCGCTGGAATACAGGAATAATGGAAGTGAAAGTGGTAGTAAGAACAGCCAAAGAAGCATTCAGAAACCGAGTCGCAGCTTTATATTTGAAGATGAGGCACAAGTTCTGATCAAACCAAACTTTGCAGCGCGTTCGATCGCATCAGCGTCAGCGCTTATACTGTATGCAAATGAGCTGTATGCAAATGAGCCATGTGGTTTGAAGTTTGGTTTGTGTAAAACGTAAACTAATGTGCCAAAGCTGCATTAAACACATTATTACTCAAAGTCTGTAATGAGCTGAGTAAAAATGTAGAGCGGTGGAGAGGACCAATCACAGCCCTTATCGTCTGCATTCTTTTGATGAAAGTTTGGGAGGTGCAGGTCGGACGCTGTGCGTAGGGGGCGCACTTCAACGCAAACACGTTTTGATGTAGAACCATAAATCGGGCTTTACCGTCTCCTCCGTGAAAGTCTGACTTCGCCCTCGAGCGGGAACTTTCTCCTCTTCAGCACCTCGTCTCCTCTCGACTCTCGGCTTCAGTAAAACGTCTCCGTCACAAACTTTTGGGCTCAACGTCGCACACGAAGCGTCAGTCGGGTTTTTTTCTTCTTCCTCGCTGCGTGTGGATGGAAATCTCCGAGCATAACGACGTTTGAAGAGGAGAGAGAGCGGAGGGGAGAAAGTCCTGCTGTGGTTTTAGCTCCTGATGCAGATTTTTTTTTAAATGACGGCGATGAAACTGATACCGCTGCTACTTTTTGATACCTCAGTGTACCATATTACCACCAAACCCTACCACATATCCAAGTGGCTTGCGTCGCATTTGAAAAAAACGGATCTGTGTTGTTCAGACGGTCATTAAAAGATCAGATACAGGTTGAGATCGGATTTAGGTCACTTCAGGCTGTAGTCATAGTTCAGTTTTAAGAATGCTGCTCCTGCGTGTCCTGGATTCTTAGTCACCATGAATCACACTCATTGCAGCTTCTTAACAATTACCTTTTTTCCAACACCTTCAGTAAGCAGCGAAAACCCAAATACTCTGAGTAAACCTGCCTCATGCGTTTCAAGTCTCTGGGTCGACCTTGAGGTGGAGTATTGTTCTCTTAATAATGTTATTCTAATTTTAGCCCAGCCTCTGCTCTCCGTCCCTCGCGCGCAGTTTAATTTTCACTTTTATAAATGGCCTTTTTTACGTTTGGCTGCTTTTCTGAAGAATGAACACCTGCGGAGACACTTCACTCCCGTCCAGGACCAGCGCTCGGTACAAGTCTGCAGCACCTTTTGCATTTGAATTCATTTCGACTGAGCAGGGTTTAAATATTAGACTTGTCCTCCATTCTTTGTCCAGTTTGATAAAGAATAGCACTTTTTAGCCTGATGTGGATATGAGCGCTGTGACGTGCCGGTTTAAAGCTTCACTACGCACCTTTTGTGGTTGATTTGGTGGCATTGAACCTGTTCATGTCCGCGGAGAGAAGCCGGTGACCCAAGACCAAGCTACGATAAGTTTAATTTAATGCATCAGGATTCAAAAGAAGAACAACAGACTGACGAAAAAGACTTCCGGTCGGAGCATGAATATGACACAACGATAGGAACACTGCTCCCCGACTAAAGTCTGAGGAAAAGCCCCATTAATCAGAATTTAGAGGAGGGAACATACGGAGTGAGGGGGGCTTGAAGAAGCGAAAAGGAAAGGCAAAGAGGTTTACTTCCACCGCTGGGTTTAGAACAGATGAGGACAAGGAACAAGCTAGGCTAACACCCGAGCTAACAGAGGAGGCCGCTGCTCAGGTGCTCCCCGGAAAACCACGAGAAGTGGAGAAAATGTCCGAGTTAGTGACTATTTTGCACGAAATAAAAGAGTTCTGCCGTGAAAACGCGGAAATGCTTAAGGACATTAAGGATGACATTAAATTCACTTCTATGCTGGACCTGGAGTCTCCCCCTCTTCAGGGCCCTGTCTGCTCTGGACCTGGAGTCTCACCCTCTTCAGGGCCCTGTCTGCTCTGGACCTGGAGTCTCACCCTCTTCAGGGCCCTGTCTGCTCTGGACCTGGAGTCTCACCCTCTTCAGGGCCCTGTCTGCTCTGGACCTGGAGTCTCCCCCTCTTCAGGGCCCTGTCTGCTCTGGACCTGGAGTCTCCCCCTCTTCAGGGCCCTGTCTGCTCTGGACCTGGAGTCTCACCCTCTTCAGGGCCCTGTCTGCTCTGGACCTGGAGTCTCACCCTCTTCAGGGCCTGTCTGCTCTGGACCTGGAGTCTCACCCTCTTCAGGGCCTGTCTGCTCTGGACCTGGAGTCTCACCCTCTTCAGGGCCCTGTCTGCTCTGGACCTGGAGTCTCACCCTCTTCAGGGCCCTGTCTGCTCTGGACCTGGAGTCTCACCCTCTTCAGGGCCCTGTCTGCTCTGGACCTGGAGTCTCCCCCTCTTCAGGGCCTGTCTGCTCTGGAGAGCAGCTTCAGTGACTGATCCACTCTCGCTGTGTGAAGGTTCTGCAGGATTTTCCTTCCTGCTGCTGTCAGACTTTACAATGACACTGCTAACTCTGCTGCCTGTGCAATACTGGGACCATGTGCAATACTTAAGAGTCCAGCAGTCACTTTACCCACTACAAATGTATTTATTACTGTAAGATACTGTAGCCACTTTAAAGATAGAACGATATTTATACTGTACAAACTGTAGCCGCTGTGTTCAGAGAGCAATTTACTGTATATAGAATTTTATTTTATGTTATAATCCTTATCCTTATAGATCTTTATAGAGTTTGTCTATTTCTAAGTAATTCTGTACTTCTGTTGCTGCTACTGTTTCTTGCTGTTCTCTTAACTGTGCGTTGCAGCACTGAAATTTCCCCACTGTGGGAAAAATAAAGGATATATTTTATCTTATCTTATTTTATCTTAAAAAGAACAGACTGACAGAAGCGAGGCGGCCAATCTGACCACCACAAACTCTCACACACCACATTCTTACTCGACAATACCTCCGTGAAGTCGCCCCACATCAAACTCAAACCTACACAAAAACTATGTCCATCATTTGTGCTTCTTTTGTGCTGCAACACAAAGGTTTGATTCCCCCCAATTTAAGACTTTTTAAGACCTTTTTAAGAGCACTTCAATGAAAATTAAGAGCAACATCGCACCCATTATGCAGGCGAAAAACACCAAATCCAATTCTAATAATGACCATTACTCACTGCTTTAAACAACAAAAAATACTTGTATTATAAAGTCTCGTTCAGAACTCGTTTATAGTCGTATACGTTGCTTGTAAAATGGCCAAAAAGCTTTTATAACATTCTAACAAGACAAACTAAGCTTTCACATCGTCAAAGTAAACAAAAAAATAGGCTCATGATATTTAAGACCTTTGTGAGACAAATAATACACAATGGACAACATGAACTTTAAGAGACTTTTAAGACTACCCTGTGCAAAAAGTTTTGTTTGTGCAGTTCTGGTTTTTAAGATTACAGTTTTATTTTCAGCCGATGTCGTCATCCAGCAACTCAAAATGTGAAAAAGCCTCAAAACAGGCAGAAAATTATATGAAATGTTTGTATTTCGTTTGTGCTGTGACGATTTTCATTTGTGCGAACACATTTCTAAAATTCCGAATGACTTTTTGCAGAAGGTATGCGATGTCATTTCTGTTCAGCTGACGGCAGCGGCTTCAGAAAAACTCCGCAAAACCAATGAAGATAAACGATCTCGGGCTGTGGAAAAGTCTGTATCAGTGTTCAGTAACTCGCTTTTGATTGATGTTTTATACAATAATACAGACTTTTCCACAGCTTGAGATCATTTATATCCTGAGAACCATAATCGCACAAACAAAACTTCTTTCCAGCATAAAACGGCACAAACGAATGACAATTTTGGGCCGTTTTAGAGCATTTTGAAGCTTCCCGGGGGCCGACTGACCCTAATTTGAAGATTGATAAAGTACAAATGGAATAAAAGAATCATTAATATCTCAAAACTAAAGCAGCACAAACATTTGGCATAGTTTTTGTGTAGGTTTGCGTTTGATGGGAGCCAACTACATGCAGGTTTCGGCAATTCAATGGGGAAAAAAACACTATCCAGGTAAATCAAAATGACTTAAATTGAACATTTGAGTTTATTTGAGTCGATTCAACTTGACAAAAAATTATCTACCAATGGATTAAGTCTTTCTTTCTTAATTCAAGCAACATTCAGTTCTGTTTCTTATTTTAAGTGCAAAAAGTTGCTCGTATTCTAAGTGTGGCAAGATGTATTTTCATACTTTAAGTACAAAAAGTCTTGTTCCGCTGACATTTTACTTGTCAAGTGAAAAGTGCATTTCCTTACTGCAGTGTGTGGGTGAAGTGTCTTGCCTAAGGACACCACAGCGCTTTTACCACTGTATTTCCACTTTATTTTCTGCTCCCGATATTCCCAGCGGTCTCCCGTCAAAGTCCTAAAATCTCATCCCCGCTCAGCTTCAGAGACCAGACGGGATCGGGCTTTGACAAGGAGCTCCGGCCACACGTGCTACAAAAACGAACGCGGAAAAACAAACGTCTGTACGGAGAGCTCCTCGCTGTAAACTCCGAGAACGCCCCGACTTTCCCCCGCTGCTTTTTCACGACCCGAGTCTAAACTTCTTCATCTTTGGCCTCACTGTTGCGTCGTGCTCTGGGCCCCGGCTCTGACCCCATCACGTTTTACAGCGCGGTTCCGCCTCATAACCCTGTCTTTCCTTGAACTTGACAACTGTTTTAGCTCGTCTCCCCCCCCTCCTCCTCTTCCTCCTCCTCTTCCTCGCTCTCCTACCCCCTCCTCGCGCCTAACAGCTGTGCCTCCACGGGCGATTTATGACGCTGACAGCCCTAAAATTGACTGGAATGGAGCGGCCATATTTCAAAGCTCGCTGAGAGGAGGTAGTGTTTGGAATGGCAACACCGGAGAATGTGTTTTCCTGTCATGGTCGGCCTCTGCGTCTTCATCGCGTCCACTCGTCTCTCCGCCGGCCACTTTATCAATGACGTAGGTAGCAAAAAAAAGTACTTCCGGGTGTTCAGATTGGCAGTAGCGTACGTGCTGGGGTACTTTCAGGTGTTCAGATGGTTGTAGGAAAGTTTCTGAGGTACAAAGTTTGCAAGTTTTGATGATAATACAAAGATTTTATCGAGAAACAACTCATAGCCAAGTACTTTCAGGTGTTCAAATGGCTGTTGCAAAGTTGCTGAGGTACTAAGGTTGCAAATTTTGATGATAAGACAAAGATTTTATCAATGAATAACACAGAGCTAAGTACTTTTAGGTGTTCAGACGGCTATGGCAAAGTTGTTGGTGTGGAATGTATCAGTAAATATGAAGTACTTTCAGATGGTTTTAGAATGTTTATTGGCTATAGCAAAGTTATTAGTGTTCAAAGTTTGCACATTTTGATGACAATTCAAAGATTTGATCAATAACTAACAGGTAGCCAAGTGCTTTCAGGTGTTCAGATGGCTGTTGCGAAGTTGCTGAGGTACAAAGATTGCAAATTTTGACGATAATCCAAAGATTTTTATCAAGAAATAACACATAGCCAAGTGCTTTCAGGTGTTCAGAAGGCTGTTGCAAACTATAATTTTCTAACACTAATCTAGAAATATAGGAAACAAAGTTCTTTCAGGTGTTCAGACAACTAGCCTATAGCAAAATTGTTGTAGTTGAAAGTCTGGTCGTGCATTTTCTTGGGTAAAAAACTAAAAACACGTGAGAATGGTTTTCCTTTCAGGTGTTCAGACGGCTATAGCGAAGTTATTGGGGTTAAAAGTTTGCAAATGTTGACGATAATCCAAAGATTTTATCAGTGAATAACATTTAGCCAAGTACTTTCAGGTGTTCAGAAGGCTGTTGCAGAGTATAATTTTCTAACACTAATCCAGAAATATAGGAAACAAAATTCTTTCAGGTGTTCAGACAACGAGCCTGTAGCAAAGTTGCTGGTATTCAAAATGTTGATGATAATACAAAGAATTGATCAATAAATGTCATAAGAAAAGCAATTTACTTTCAGGTGTTCAGATGGTTTTAGAAAGTGTATTGGAGTTGAAGGTCTGGTCATGCATTTTTTTTTTAGGTAAAAAGCTACAAACACTTGAGAGAATGAGTTTTCCTTTCAGGTGTTCAGACAGCTATAGCGGCATTATTGGGGTTCAAAGTTTGCAAATTTTGATGATAATCCAAAGAATTTTATCAGCAAAATACCGTCAGGGGTTCAGGTGGCTATAGTAAACTTGTTGGAGTTGAAAGTCGGTACATTTTCTACCCACTATAAGGTTCAGCACTTTAATTTACTAGAGAATGGAAAGGGGTAATCAGCAGTTCAGAGGTGGGGAACAAAAAGGTACTTTCAGGTGTTCAGATGGTGATCACAAACTCGTCTGGGTTCAAAGGACGTCAATTTCCTGGCTACTTTACTAGGCACGGAGCTATAACGTTTAATGCAAATAAATAAGATGTGGGCAACAAAGCACTTTCAGGTGCTCAGGTGGAAAGAGTTTGGGTTTCGTAAGTCCGCAAGTCCATTTTCTGGCCACATGTTAACGACAATGCAAAGAGGAAATCAGCAGTTTGCATGTGGAGAGCGAAGTACTTTCAGATGTACAGCTGTATGGACAATAGCTGCTGGGGGACGGCCTCTCCACAGACCTAACGGGGAACTGGACCTGCTTGTCTCTGCAGATAGATACGTTAAATATCATACTGAGGAACATTCCAGGTAATGTGAACAAGCAATAATATCTTCATGAAGACGAGCAAGTAGCAAACCCTTCCCCAGAAATGTTACATAATGCAGCTTTAAAGGTCTGTTACTAGGCGAGATTGATTCTCGTGAGCTTTTGGCCATCTCGGAATGCTGAAAAACATACCTGGAGTTTTTACGTTAAAGGGACGGTTCGGAATTTTGGACATGGGGCCTCATTTCCTCGTGAGGCAGAATAATTTTAGAAGTAAAACCAACTTTACATTTGAAGGATTCATGTCTGAGCAGCAGCAGTGAGTTGTTCTTCCTGATAGAAGCTCGGCAGCGGCGGACTGATATATGAGAAAATAGTCCCTCAACATGTGACGATTCATGCGTTAGTTTTATTTCAAACATTTTTAGTGGCAGGACGACTATGGCCATTGACATGCATTAGCCCAGCACCAGCAACCTCTGCAAATACAAGGACTGGATGGAATATTTAAAGAGTCCCTATGTCCAAAATTCCAAAATGTCCCTTTAAAATGTAAATATGTGAAGATTATAACCAGCGTGGCTAATTTCCATCTTCAGTTCCTCAGCAGGTGGATGTGAAATCATCTACAGGACAGAGACAAGTACACAAACAACAAGTACACAAAAGTACATAACACCAGCACAGTCACTATACGTACAAGACATTTCAGGCAGTTCATTTTGAAGTTTGTAGTCAAGAGTTAAAGAGTTCTGGTGGAGGTTCTGCTACAGTTTTTTTTCTCCGTGGAGTTGTCATTGATGTCCTTGGCAGTTAGTAATAGCGTGCATGTTGCGTTTTAATGTTTCAAATTTGATAAGTTTGAAGATTGACGAGCTTTTCCGGATGCTCAAAGTTGCATCTCAGCGGTCTCCTATCCAAGTACTGACCAGGCCCAGCGCTAGCACCAGCAACCTCTGCAAATACAAGGACTGGAGGGAATATGTTAAAAAAAAGTGTCTCCACACGTCTCCAACACTCTGGCTCACGAGGGAATGAGGCCCTGTATCCAAAACTCCGAGCTGTCCCTTTAACATCTACCGTTTACCTGTTTGTTTCGTCGAGTTTGTCAATTTTAGGTCTGAAATCATCCAAATGATTCTAATGAAGGTGTGTGGCGTTTAAAAACACTTCCTGTATTCCTATTTGACGTCATGACACATAGTGGGATGGAGCGTTTTCCCCAAATATGCAAAGTTTGTGTGTTACAACGTGCGTGAATGAAACAAAACACAACTCCAGGTCTGTTTGTGATAAGAAAACGTTAGAAGACAGATGAAATAACGGTGAAACATGGACCCTTTAGCGATCAGATGTCGGTGAGTGCAGTTGGGTTGAGCACAGTTTCGTGTTCCGTCTCCCTTTATCCGCCTCACGCCGGTACATCTCCCTCGTCTCTGCTCCCGCCAACACCTCCCAGACGCCTCCCACGCAATCAATAGCCCCTAATACATCTCCGAGATCATTTCATGCCTCCGCCGGTCCATCGCTTATATTAATACGTCTATTAAAGCGGAGCGTGTGGAGTCTGTATTACTCAGAGCGCGGCGTAAATGGACTTTAAACTGTTCATCAGAGCCGCTCTTTCAGACAGTCCTCGGCTCTGGTTCTAATGAGGAAAGAGAGCGAGGCCGTGTCCGGAGCTGAGCCTTTAAAAAGACGTTACGTGAGCTCGGTTTAAGCACTTCGTTGAACTTTCTTATGGAAATGGAAGGAGCGGAGTCATAGACTTTTGTCATTTGATATTTTAAAGGGTTCATATTAAAGACCTTCTACCCACTTTTCCCATTTTCTTCAGTGTGGATATGGATAAGTGTGCCGTGTGCCGTGTGCCGTCTGCGTCTGGTCATGAAGCTTTGTACTGTTCGTAACTCAGGAAGTGCATGTTGGCATGCTAGTTGTGACAGTAATCCTTCACTCTGGTTAGTGCACTATTCAGGGGTCACACCATTTACTGTACAAACTGTCCTTCTCTTCATTTCTCCATCTTTTCATTTCTCCATCTCTTCATTTCTCCATCTCTTCGTTTCTCTCTGTTTTTCTCTTAGTCTCTTAATTTCTCTGTCTCTCTGTTTCTCCGTCTCTTTGTTTCTCCGTCTCTCTGTTTCTCCATCTCTCCGTCTCTTCATTTATCCATCTCTTCGTTTCTCCATCTCTCTGTCTCTCCATCTCTCCATTTCTCTGTCTCTCCATCTCTCTTTCTCTTCATTTCTCCGTCTCTCCATCTCTCTTTCTCTTCATTTCTCCGTCTCTTCCTTTCTTCGTTTCTTCGTCTCTTCATTTCTCCATCTCTCTGTCTCTTTGTTTATCCATCTCTTCGTTTCTCCATCTTTCCATTTCTCTGTCTCTCCATCTCTCTGTCTCTTCATTTCTCCGTCTCTTCCTTTCTTCGTTTCTCCGTCTCTCTGTTTCTCCATCTCTCCATCTGTTCGTTTCTCCGTCTCTTCGTTTCTCCATCTCTCCGTCTCTTCGTTTCTCCATCTCTTCGTTTCTCCATCTCTCTGTTTCTCTATCTCTCTGTTTCTCTCTCTCCATCTCTCTGTCTCTTCATTTCTCCGTCTCTTCCTTTCTTTGTTTCTCCGTCTCTTTGTTTCTCCAACTCTTGGTTTCTCCATCTCTACATCTCTTCGTTTCTCCATCCCTTCATCTCTCCATCTCTCCATCTGTCCATCTCTCTGTCTCTTCATTTCTCCGTCTCTTCCTTTCTTTGTTTCTCCGTCTCTTTGTTTCTCCATCTCTTGGTTTCTCCATCTCTACATCTCTTCGTTTCTCCATCCCTTCATCTCTCCATCTCTCTGTCTCTTTGTTTATCCATCTCTCTGTCAGTCCTTCTCTTCATCTCTTTGTTTCTCCATCTCTCCATCTCTCATCTCTCCGGTGTTGAGTTGATCGGAGGTTTGGCTCGTCGCACTTTAGTCATGTAAACATATGAAATACTCAGTTCAGCCTCCATGTTTTTCTGCACTCGTCTTTTTGCACTCGTCTTTTTTACTACATTATTTAAACGTGGTGTCAACGTTTCGGTTTTTGTCACACTTAAAATCTTGCTCACGTTAAACGACCGTAATCTCTTTTTAACACACGATGAACCACCACTAAAAAAAGAAAAGTGAACTGTGATGTTTTCATTGTTGTCAGTCAGGGACACGGCAGGTGATGCCAGCGGGCCAAATTACAGGTCAGATCTGTGGAGAGGCGACTCCCTGCTCACAGTGAATATGAGTTTTTCCCATAATTTCAATGCCAGCATCTCCAAGCAGGTGAAAAGTGACATTATTACTGACACATCTGATACAGCAGGGGTGTCAAACTCATTTTGGTCCGGGGGCCGTATGCAGCCTACTTTGATCCCAAAAGGGCCGGATCAGAAAACTCAGTTCTCTCTTCAAGTTATTGTATTTTTCTCCGTGTCTCGTAGTGGTGTTTAAGATTATATTCCTCGAGCAACGCCACTTGTTCCAAACACACTGAGCACAGATTTCCCATTCACCTCTGTCAACAAATAAGAATTAGACTATTTTTCTTGGGAAATCCTGAACTCAGCATCTGCTTTTCTCATTTTTTGACATTTTGCTGATGAGGGTCACGGTCGACAGTCAGAACGATCGTCCTTTAAGAGCGTTTGGAAAGAGGAAAGTCTTCATTTGTGCTGCTCTGGTGGGAGTCGCAACGTACAGAAACGCCGGAGACGCTGCTATGCTAAACGGTGCCGAAAATTAACAGAAAGATCAGAAAATTTTAAGTATTTTAATAGAAAAATCAGCCGAGGGCCAGATTAAAGGTCTTGGAGGGCCGGATCTGGCCCCCGGACCGCATGTTTGACACATGTGGGGGGTTAAATGTACGGTTTTGAAAGGGAACTGCGTCTTATCTGACGAGTAAGGAACAATAACATGAAAGAAAGTTACTTTACTAAGTTACTAAATTAATTTAATCCGTAATTTATCAAACCTTTAGACCAGGCATGTCCAAACTATGGCCCGGGGGCCAAATGTGGCCCTCAGACCAGTTGTTTTTGGCCCTCAGGCTTCCAAATGAATTGGCCCATACTACCACAAGTAGTACTTTTTACTGCATGTTTTTCAAATCTACCTTGACCAAGCAAATGTAGTTTGTCCTTTTGAGGGTCTAAGCCTGAACAAAGGTCTGGAGGGTCATTTAAAACTGTTATAAATGCACAGTTTTTAATTGCTCACTGTTTTGACCTCCAGTCTATGACCCTCGATCGGCCCTTACGCTGCTCTGTGTTTTAATATATGGCCCTAGATGAAAAAAGTTTGGGCACCCCTGCTTTAGACTGTGTTTCTATAATGTTTGATTGTGTTTGATTGTCTGTGACTGACAACTGGAAGAGTTATAATCAGTTTCTTGACCTAAAAGCAGAGACCTGTATGTAATGTAATTAGAATATAGAATAAACTGTAAACAGGTCTATTTTTATATAAGTAATTAGAAGTTGATGCATTAAGTTTTGCTGTTTATTTAAAACCAAATGAGAGAATGAAATAAAATGACACATTAACCATAATGAGTTAAATCTGAGCACTTTCAATGTCTATTTGCAAAGAACATGATGTTCCAAATGACAAAGTCCGCTCATTTAGAGACTCCCACTGGAAATGTAATTGCAATAATCTGCCTCAAAATATTCACAATTAAGGCGAGAAGAGAGAGTCGAAATAAATACATGTTTAAATTAATCAAATCTAGCAAAAATACAGTGTGTTATTGCAGGTTCTGTTTTGGTCCCTGTTTAGTGCTGATGTAGAATTACTTTTCTAAATTAAATATAAAATACGCTTCATAAACCTCACCTCTGTTTCCAGTGATGCGTTTAGGTGCTGGAGCGCCCTCTGCTGCCAGCGACGGGACAGTGAGACCAGTTCTGAACTCAATGACGTGCAAATTACGACGAATTTACGAATTTAGACGTCTCACCCCACTCGGATGTTAAACTTTTGAACTGCGGACTAAGTGACGAGGTTGTGACGACAGTTTCCACAAAGTAAAACCTTCAGACCTTGCAGCGTTAGGATTCGTTCGCTCGACCGTAGGCGGGTACTTTTTATTGAGCCAATCGCTGCTCTGTGGCCGTGTGCGTGTGGTGTGTTCAGTCTGCTGTCGCAGCTCGGGTTGGTTCTGGCCAACACCGCTTTGCTGATTGGCCGGTGCACCAACGACAACTTCTGGGGTTTTTGCGAACCGTATAGTGACTGTGATCCCTGACCTACTCACTGGAAAGAAATGAAATTGCCTGGATAGGGACGTCTAACACTGGCACAGGAAAATTATTAATGAGTTATTAATGAATGAGTTATTAATGAATAAACCCACTGTGCAAAGTGACACTGAAACGTCTTTTTAGGGTCATTTTTATACATCCAGTCTTCCACTGAAGGTACAGACTGCGACGCCGAATCACGTCTCATCTGGAGTTCCTGGGAACGTCACTTCTGAACGTCCGGAAGACACTGGAAAAAAGGCGTCATCTGGCGTTTCAGTGCTATTTTGTGCAGTGAGTTAAAGGTGCATTGTGTAACTTTTCAGGTGGAAGGTCCATCAGAGGCTTTTCTCCATGGAGATATAGAGTCATGGCTTTGGTCTGGAATCTTCCACAGTACAGTATTAAACCTTTCTATCTTCATGGAGACCAAACCTGACCATGTTACAGGTCAGATCTGTGGACAGGCGACGCCGCTCAGTCAGAATGTCTGGTTTTCTAGGTATTTTTGAGCTGTAAAAACACCTGTAAATGAATACATGTGAAGTAGGGTAGAACTGTTTAATGTCACACTGTGGAACATTCCAGGCAAAGCAACAACATCTCCATAGAAACAAGCAGGTGACGGACCCTCCACCACAAAACCTTTAAGCTACACTGAGAGTTACTTGAAAACGACGTGTCTGGTGATGGTTTCTGAGGTTAAAACTGCACTGGGAAACCGCCGTGAAGTCGCCCCATCAAACACAAACCTGCACCAAAACTGTGTCAGTCGTCTGTGCTTCATTTGTGCTGCGAAAAGTTTCATTTGTGCTTATTTAGTTTTGGAGAAATGAACAATTCTTTTACAGGTCAAATTGGGGTCAGCGCAACAGGAAGCTTCAAAATGCTCGAAAACGCCCAAAATTGAGTCAGTCGTTTGTGCTGCAAAATGTTTTGTTTGTGCGATTCTGGTTCTTAAGATATTTGCAGTTTGATTTTCGGCCGATGACGTCGTCCAGAACCTCAGAATGTGAAACAGCCTCAAAACAGGCAGAAAATGATAGAAAACGTTTGTATTTCGTTTGTGCTGTGACAATTTTCATTTGTGCGAGTTTATTTATAAAATTATTCTTATTTCTGTGGTAATTATAGGACGTCATTTCCGCTCAGCTGAAGCGGCGACAAACTCCACAAAACGAGTGAAGAGAAACGATCCCAGGCTGTAGAAAAGTCTGTGTTATTATAGAAAATGTGAATCGAAAGCAAATTACTAAATCCTGTCACAGCACAAACGACTGACTCCATTTTGGACGTTTTAGAGCATTTTGAAGCTTCCTGGGGACTGGCCGACCCCAATTTGACCTATAAAAGAATCGTTCATTTCTCCAAAACTAAAACGGCAAAAAGAAAACTTTTTGCCGCACAAACGATTGACAGTTTCTGTAGGTTTACGTTTGATGGGGGCGACTCCACGCAGGTCTCTGGGATGTTTGGAGATCTACGTACATCAGCGAAGAAGGTTTAGAGAAGAATAATTTTGGATTATGGATTAATGGATGAATAAAACAAGCACGAACGAACACACAAACATACAATACGTTATGTTTCTGACGACCGTAGCGTAGCCAGAAGGTCAGATAAGTCTACTGTGCGTTTAAGCGAGTTTTTAACAGAGCCCGTTGCACTCTGGGTAATTACCTGCTCGCTCGCGGAGCTGCTGCGCACTTCCTCACCTTATCCTCCTGAGACCTGAGCATTTGTCTGTGCATTTTTTATTTCTTCTTGCTATTTGGGATAAGTAGGACCTAATAAGTATAATAACTAGTTTTTGCTGTGTATTTCAAGCCCTAAACAGGCCAAATGTGACGTAGGTCGACCGTGAGCGGGTCGGGGTTCAGCGAGCGAGGTTAAAAACACAGACAAAGGTCCACAGGTGAAAATGTGGTCCACAGTTTTCATTTTTTCTGGTTTTGAGTCGTTACAAAAAAGTGGAGGTGCAAAAAGTGCAAAAAGGTACAAAATGGAGGCAGCAGAACCGTCCAGCGATTTACACCTTTAAACTCTTTAAATATTCCCAAATTTACCTAACAACAAAATGTCCCAATGTCCTCAAACGATGACATGACATTTCCTGACGCTCTCGTCGGCTGCGATCACTAAAATCGGTCACATTTTAATGCCGTATGAAGACGGAGACATTATTGTACATAAATACATTGGTTTCATTCATAAAATTTGGATATAAACTTTACCATGCTGTGTTTTCTCTTTCGGGAGCTCCTGTAGAGGTTTTTTGTTGATTTCCCACCTTTTTTTTCATTGAAATTGGTGTAATATTATGATATCAGCACAAGATCGCACAGGCAGTTTAAAAAAAAGTTTCAAAGTTTATAAAAAATTTAAAATCGTGGCGCTAAGAGGCTAAAATGTAATGTCCTCGTATGAAGCCGCGGGGTCTCAAGAGGTTATAATAAACCCACAACCGTCACACAACCTTTACGCACAAAGCCGCGCTCGCCTTTAATCACCCCCCCCCGGCGCATCCGTCGTTTAAAAACCCGTCGGCGCCATCGTCCCGTGAACGCCGAGACGATAGCGCCGTTTGTTTGTTTTTGCCACTAATGAACAAGACTTAATTAGCGGCAGAAAGTAGTGTTATTTTTAATTAGCGGCGGGAGCGACTACAGAGAGTGACTAATACTAAATAGACCTCCAAATAATTAGCAGAGTCGATGCGCACGAGGCTTTTTAACACTTTGTATTATCCTGCGACGCAGCGGGAGGTTTAACTTATATTTTACACCACAAATATGTCGGTTTTTATTTCTGTCTTAATGGGAAAACAATCGAGACTTCGCACAATCTGAACTTTGCACCTGTTGCGTTGTTTCATTCGATTATTATTCGTCTGTTTACATCTCCAAAGTTTTCCTCGTATTTCCCCTTTTTTTTTTTGTTTCTTTATCTGTTGCTTTAGTTCAGAAACTTTATAACCGTCTCCGGACTCAGGATCCCAGTGCGACGCCTGATTTTCTGTGTTATTTTCTTGGTCGGTTCCAAATATATTTATTATTTCACACATAATGTTATTGACTCCTCTGGGCTGCAGCTCTTCCTCTCTCTGTCTTCCCCCTTTCTCTCTATTCTCTCCATCTCTGTCTCTCTCTCTCTCTCTGTTTCTTTCTCACTCTCTCTGTTGTCTCTCTCACTCATTCTTACTCTGTCTCTTTCTCTGTTTCTCTCTCTTCTTCTCGCTCTCTCTCTTGTCAGTCTCTCACTCACTCTTATCCTCTCTCTCCCCTCTCTCTGTCTGTTTCTCTCCCCGTCACACTCTCTCTCTCTCCCCCATCTCTCTCTTTCCCTGTCTGTCTCTCTAGCTCTCTCTCTGTCTGTCTCGCTCTCTTCCGGTCACTCACTCTTATTCTCTTTTTCTCAGTCTCTCTCTCTCTCTTCATCTCTCTCACTGTCTTTCTCTCTCCCTCTCTGTCTTCCTCTTTCTCTCTATTGTTACTCTCTCTTTCACTCTCTCTCCCTCTCTCTGTCTTTCTCTGTGTCTTTCTCTCTCTCTGTCTTTCTCGCTGTCTCTTTCTCTCTCTGTCTTCCCCTTTTTCTCTATTCTCTCTATCTCTGTCTCTCTCTGTTTCTTTCTCACTCTCTCTGTTGTCTCTCACTCATTCTTATTCTCTCTTTCTCTGTTTCTCTCTCTTCTTCTCGCTCTCTCTCTTGTCAGTCTCTCACTCACTCTTATTCTCTCTCTCTCTGTCTGTTTCTCTTTCCGTCACACTCTGTCTCTCATCTTTCTCTGTCTCTCTCTTCCCCTGTCTTTCTCTCCCTGTCTCTCTTGCTCACTGTCTCTCTTTTCCTCTCTCTCTCTGTCTTCCTCTCTCTCTCTATTGTCACTCTCTCTTTTCCTCTCTCTCTATTATCAGTCTCTCTCTCTCTCTGTCACTCGCTCACTCACTTCTTCTCTCTTTCTGTCTCCTTCTCTCTCTCTCTTTCTCTGTCTCTCTTTCCCTCTGTCTCCCTCTCTCTCTCTCCCTCTGTCTTTCTCTCCCTCTGTCTCTCTGTCTTTCTCTCTAGCTCTCTTGTAGTCTTTCTGTTTCTCTCCCTGTCTTGCTTTCACTCTCTCTCTCTTCCTCTCTCTCTGTCTGTCTACCCCTCTCTCTGTCTTTCTCTCTTTCTCTATCAGTCTCTGTCCCTCTTTCTCTCTTTTATACCTTTCTGTCTCTCTCTCGCTCTCCCTCCCTCTGTCTTTGTCTCCCTCTCCCTCTCTCTATCTCTCTTTCTCTCTTTTATACCTTTCTGTCTCTCTTTCTCTCCCTCTGTCTTTGTCTCTCTCTCCCTCTCTCTGTCTTTCTCTGTTTCTTTCCCTGTCTTTCTCTCACTCTCTCTCTTCCTCTCTGTCTATCCCTCTCTCTTTCTCTCTTTTATACCTTTCTGTCTCTCTTTCTCTCTCCCTCTGTCTTTGTCTCTCTCTCCTTCTCTTTCTCTCTGACTCTCTATCTCTCTTTCTCTCTTTTATACCTTTCTGTCTCTCTTTCTCTCCCTCTGTCTTTGTCTCTCTCTCCCTCTCTCTGTCTTTCTCTGTTTCTTTCCCTGTCTTTCTCTCACTCTCTCTCTTCCTCTCTGTCTATCCCTCTCTCTTTCTCTCTTTTATACCTTTCTGTCTCTCTTTCTCTCTCCCTCTGTCTTTGTCTCTCTCTCCTTCTCTTTCTCTCTGACTCTCTATCTCTCTTTCTCTCTTTTATACCTTTCTGTCTCTCTTTCTCTCCCTCTGTCTTTGTCTCTCTCTCCCTCTCTCTGTCTTTCTCTGTTTCTTTCCCTGTCTTTCTCTCACTCTCTCTCTTCCTCTCTCTCTCTCCCTCTCTCTGTTTCTCTCTTTTATACCTTTTAGAGAAGTCTGTATTCTGAACCCCAGATTCAAAACCACCAAACTTTCGGCTCTTTCAGACTCAGAGTTACTTTTCATTATCTGAGTAACTTTTTGAATACTGAATAGTGCTATGATCACATTGTACTTGTTGGTGTCCCTGTATTTTCTTTTCTTTTATCATTAATAATTCATTGTATTTTTACATTACCCGGGGCTGTGATGCTAAATGTCGGACACAAGTCGAACACGTCTGTTCCTCACCTCAAATACTGAAGGTCAAAAGTCCGACTGTTCTGTGTTTTTATGCAGTAATGTTCGGCTGAAAAACAGTTTTGGACCATAAAATACCTCACAGATTGGATTTTCTCGTATTTATTTCAAAAACAACACCGAAGCCTTCGCACGGCACGGAAAACAAACACGAGCTCCTGACAGAACCCAGATGGCGTAATTAAACCTGATGCCTGTTCTCTGCGTCTCATCTCGTGTGATCGGTACAAACAGGCCGTTCAGTCATTCGGGGGAAAAAAAACAAAAAAAAACCACCGTCATCTTCGCCCCGCTCCACTTTTATAACATTACGCAGGCTGTAATCGGATCTGTTTGTGTTTTTCTTTGCTAAGTCCTCCGGCCAAACGCGTCGGAGAAGTCAAACGTGATGTCAGAACTCGGCGACAGATGAGCTCCACATGGATCTGTTAAAATAACCGGAAAGGGCGTCGCTGTTTGGAGCGGTTTGGAGTTGGCGTAGAGGCCGCTTACTGGAACTTTAGTGAAAATATAATCACAAACTGCGCAAATTAATCACAAACTGCTCACGTTGGGCTGACAGGGCCACTACAGTTCTCAAAAAGATCGGATTTTGTGGCGTTTTTTACCTTATTTGTATATCATAAACTATTTCTCAGCTTAAAATCTTTCAGTTGTCTTAAAAACAGCTTTTTAATCATTAGCTCCTCTGGCTCTGATTGGTCAAAGTGGTCATAAATAGTAGGTATAATGTAACAATTATATAATACAAATGAAATAAATACTATAATTAGACATGGGCAAAAACTAAATGACTAAATGAAATAATGAAACCGCATGAGCCTGTTTGGTGCATATGTCCTACAGAATAATAATAATCATAATAATAATAATACATTTTATTTATTAAGCGCCTTTCTGGACACTCAAGGTCGCCTTACAACAAGTACAATACTCATTATAGGCAGTTAAAAGCATCGGTTTAAATACAAACCGTTGAAAACAAACAGTAAAGCTTTTAAAAGGGCAGCGCAGTTATGGTTGAGGTGAAAAGGCCACAACACCTCATTCTACGAGGCTTTCTGAAAAATAACGAGCTCCGGACGGCGACGTGTGGGGCGAAGCGCGGAGCTCGGACATCGCCTCCACGTCGCACTTCGCCGAAACCTGCTCCTGTCCCGTTCACGGAGCTGCAGGAGGAACAGTTTCCCGTCCCACCTCTGCAGTCCGGAGGGAGCCTGGCCCGGGCAGAGAATAGTGCCGGTGTTTTATAAGTGTCGCTCCTCTGACGTGTGCGCTCGTTCTCCGTCTGCGTGTGAGTGAGAACGTCAGAATCGCATTAAAAAAACAAAACAAAACTTGGTCATCGATGTGTGGTGCAGCGGCCAGTGTATGTATTTTTATTTACTTATTTACCTTTACTTAACCAGGAAGTCTCGTTGAGCTTCAGAATCTCTTTTTCCAGAGAGACGTGGCCAAGGCAGCAGCAACACAATGAACACAGTGCAGAAAGAATCGCATAATGACACATTTATTTCTTTATTTATTTGATGTGGACATAACAAATTGCATTGGACGAACCAGATGCGTTGTTTCAAGTGTTATAGCCACAGTGTCAAGTGCTAAATTTCAACACCTGTCCACAGGAGGCTTTTAGAGAAAATACAATATTAAAACATTAACAATAAATCTACAGCAAATAATTTACATTTCATTTCATTCATTCTCATGTGTACAGCTCAGCCACAGTTTCACAGGAATTACATCCTAAAAAAACACGACGCTCTCAAGAAAAACATGGACAATTTTCACTCATCACACTTTTTACAATTTCCTTAAACTTATCAAGAGACACTACAACTTTTAATTCAAGGCCTAATGCACATGTGTCAAACATGCGGCCGGGGCCAGATCCGGCCCTCCAAGACCTTTAATCTGGCCCTCGGCTGATTTTTCTATTAAAATACTTAAAATTTTCTGATTTTTCTGTTAATTTTCTGCACCGTTTAGCATAGCAGCGTCTCCGGCGTTTCTGTACGTTGCGACTCCCACCAGAGCAGCACAAATGAAGACTTTCCTCTTTCCAAACGCTCTTAAAGGACGATCGTTTTGACTGTCGACCGTGACCCTCATCAGCAAAATGTCAAAAAATGAGAAAAGCGGATGCTGAGTTCAGGATTTCCCAAGAAAAATAGTCTAATTCTTATTTGTTGACAGAGGTGAATGGGAAATCTGTGCTCAGTGTGTTTGGAACAAGTGGCGTTGCTCGAGGAATATAATCTTAAACACCACTACGAGACACGGAGAAAAATACGATAACTTGAAGAGAGAACTGAGTTTTCTGATCCGGCCCTTTTGGGATCAAAGTAGGTTGCATACGGCCCCCGGACCAAAATGAGTTTGACACCCCTGGCCTAATGTTTGGGAAACACTGCAGTACGCGAAGGGCAGGGAGCCACCGGAAGCACCTGCCACCAGCTGGGCCCATCGATGTTCGTTCGGGCTGCAGGGCTTAATGCTCAAGTCCAATTTTTTTTGTTGAAATCTCCAAATTTCCAATTAAATGTGACGTGTCTGTGATCTCCAGAGCGAACTTTAAGTGCCCCCAAAAGTGTCTCGCATGAGCCCCGGAGACTCGACGATGTCACAGCGGCGATTGAGCTCAGTGTTTACAGGAGTCGCCTAAACGTGGACGCATGGAGCACCTGGCGATTTTAAAGTTGCGGTCGTACCGGAGCCAGAACATGTGCAGCTTATGCGTTTTAAGGAGGAGATCGAGAAGGAGAAGGACGAGGTTTCGTGGCGGCGGCAGCGACGTCCGCAGAAAGGAACGGCAGGTCGGATGAAAACGACCTGGCCGTTCAGACTGAAGTCGCGCGTCAAAAGATCGTTTTGGTTTGAGGAGCACAGATCCAAGTGGCCTCGGTCGCAGTTGGAAAAAAATCGGATCTGCGTCGTTCAGACTGTCAATAAAAGATCAGGTACAGGTCAAAGAGGGGCGAAAAAATCCGATTTGGTCACTTCAGGCTGCAGTCCGAACGTAGCCATAGACTTCAGACGAACTCTATTGATCCACAAGGGAAATTATTTGGACACAGGAGCTCACACATCACGATATAATATAATAACAAAGAGTAAAAAAATATAAACGGTAATAATACATTCTAAATAAGTGGCCAAAAAGATAGAAAGAGACAGCGGTCAAATAAATAAAAAAGTATGGAAAGTATGGGTTTTCCTGAATGCAGCTCGCTCGGCCCTAGACTTGTGCTGGTCTCTGGACTGTTTTGGATTAAATGAACTAAAATGATTCGTATGACGTGTAATGCGTTACAAACAGGAAGTGGGCCTGGGTGCGCCTCAGACTCCATCGACCCCCGACTGTCAAACTGTCTCCGCTCTCTCTGTAACTGCTGCTGTCAGACTCGCTAATTTGGCCTTAAAATCTTCACATTATCCCGTTCTCCGTGATCCTGGGGTTTGAACATTAATAATAGACAAATCAGGAGCGTTCTTTCTCCGTGTTAGCAACAGGTTTGACTGACCTGTGAAGTGTAAGACGTAAGAGGCACGAAAGAGACAGTTCTGGCTTTCGTGAATCTCTGTCCTCAACTAATGCTTATGAACTTTGCATGTGGCTTATCAAAAAGGCAAAGGTACAGTGTGTCTAAAGCTTAATCCGTTGATTTTGAACCCGTGTGCTGGACGACTCTGGAGTGAGTCTAATTTTAGTCCAGTTATGTTATGTTAATGGCATGATTTTACATTTTGGTGTGTCTTGAGAAACTTCTGGACAATTTGAGGAACCAAAACAACTACTGTACCATTACTAGACACAGGACTACGGGGCGTAACGATGTCCAAGTCTCACGTTACGATATCGTCACGTATGAACCTCACAGTACGATATTTATTGTAATATCATGGGAAAGCTGACTGACTCTAAAACGCTTTGACCAGTCATTTGGTGCAACATTTATTGTCATTAGGGATGGAACGAAATCCAAATCTCTCTGTACGATATTTTCACCATAAACATCTCACTGTACGATATTTACTGCAATATTTTGTGTGAATCTGCTCCTTTTTCCTCTAAAAATGCTTCACAAGACTTAATCCAAAGAATGAAGATGTAAAAGTGCTTAGAACAGTTATTTCTTCATGTCGTCTGCACTGAAACGGAGCAAAGGATCATGGTCTATGTAGTTCCCTCTGTTTTTTTTTAGCTATTTCTGCATCAGAACTGTTCATTTAAGCAAAGAGACTTGGGATTCGATATATTGTGATGGTCCACGATATTATTGTGAGACCTGTGACGATACGATATCACCAGATTTCGGTTACTGTTACATCGCTACACAGGACCAAAGGAAATTTTTTAATTTCTTTTGCTAATGTTTGGTGCAGTCCTGGAGTATTTTAGTGAAATCTTTTTAACCAAGAGACTCAATTAAGGTTGAAAAACGACTGATTTAACTACGTGTGTGACTTTTTGGTTGTGGGTTCATCACCTGCTTGTTTTTTATGGATATGTCATTGCTTTGACTGACTGATTGGTTTGTTTTTATTCCGAGTTTGTGCCAAGAGAGAAACGATAATCATAGTAACACACATAGTACATACACATTGTAAACAACAGAAAAGCACATTTCGCAAAAAGGAGTGGGAAGAAGAAAAACATATATTATCATTAATTAGTTTCAAATTGCTCGACAGTACGACATTAAACAGCTCTACTTTACACTTATTCAGTTCCAGGCGGTTTTATACCTCAAAAATGCCGAGAAAAACATCCATTCTGACTGTGAGCGGGGTCGCCTCTCCGCAGATCTGACCTGTAGCTTGGTCTGGTTTGGTCTCCATGACGATAGAAAGGTTTAATATCGCACTGTGAAACATTCCAGACAGAGCAACAAACATCTTCATGGAGAAAAGCATTTGATGGACCCTCTTATGAACTGTTTTAATACCTTTGCATTGTTTGATAATCTAACCTTGTCCTTTTTCTCTCTCCTCTTCCTCCCCCTCCTCTTCTTCCTCATCCTCCGCCTCCTCCTCCTCCTCTCCGTCGCCGGGATCTTCTCAGGTAAGTCTCTCTTCTTTTTATTTTCGCACAAACGCCTGTGTCAGCTCCACAGAATTAGCCTCGCTCACGCCTCCCTCCTCCCTCCTCGGCGTCCTACTTTACCGCTCCGTGACCCAGGAGGATTGTGGGAAATACGGTCGCGCAAACTTCTGCTCGCTGAAGTCTACACCAGGCTATGATTGCTACAAATGGTGTATAAAGAATGTGACTATCGAGGCGGGGGGGGGTTTAAGGCGAACGCTGGGACCGTGTGAAGGATGTCTGAGGATTTGTACTCATAGTTTTGTACTTTCGCTGGGCTGCAGAAAGGGATTTGTATAGTAAGGGAAACTAGTGGCACCCGGGAGACCGTGTGCAAACAGCAAAACATTAAAGTTATACAATACAATATAGAGAACTCTACAGTATGGTGCTCTAAAGGGCCCATATTGTGTTATTTTTCTCATTTATCTAGATTCCGTGCCGGCGAAAATGAGAACAACCGTAGTTTTGAGAGGATTCACGTGGTTTGGACGGACGTAGTC
The DNA here is from genome assembly GCA_030686955.1 of Odontamblyopus rebecca. NCBI lineage: Eukaryota > Metazoa > Chordata > Actinopteri > Gobiiformes > Gobiidae > Odontamblyopus > Odontamblyopus rebecca. The sequence goes on along the minus strand of CM060661.1, from coordinate 4,012,654 downwards.
AAGGCAGTGGGTCAACTGTTGTCAAAACGGCCGCCCTAACTATAAAACGCTGCGGGAAACACTGCTATTTTATACTTAGAAAGCAAATAAATCAGTTTAATGGTTATTACAGTCACTCTTTAACACCAGGCTCACCTCTGTGTCTGTTTGTGCTGCTCTTGAACTAAACTAACGCCGTGAGACTCTTGTATTTATGTTAATAACGTCTTTCACTCAACTGAACGTTAGTAATGTCGGGCGTGTGTAAATTGTGCGATATTTTCGATGGTTTCACTCATCCCCAGCTCAAACTGCACGACCAAATCTCAGGCTTTAACACTTCAGAGCTCACGATTCATGTTCTCACACTGTACGAACGACTTCAGCAGCGCTAAACCTTCACCAGAGGCGACTGGATTTCCAACAGGTTTGTTATTCTTGCGACTTACGGTTGTCAATCGGGAGCTGGTCGTGAGGTATGGATTGGTTCTCGTTGCCCCATGTTTACTACACGAAGGACGACACACGATTCAGCCAAAACGCGTCCCGATCCCAAAAACAGTTGCACGAGTGAAAAATCGTCTCAAAAAGGGAAAAAAAATCACACAGTGTACGCCCGACTTAAGTTAGGGTGACCAGACGTCCCAATTTACTCGGGACAGTCCCAGTTCTGAGCCCCGTGTCCCCTGTCCCAGCAGATTTATCCAAAACCACTGATTTGTCCCAGTTTCATACAAGAAATTCCCCAGGTTTCCCTATTTTTAACCAATTTGATCCTTGCCAACGGTAAAGAGAGGCATAAATTGTAATTTTTTTAGTTAAAACACAGAAAAGCTGCTTATAAATGACCAAAACAGAAAGAAAATTTGACTATACTGACTCACATTAGAGCAGAGTGCAGAACACATTTCCTTAATTATGCACTCGTTTCACAATTTTATTATTACCAACAACCCAAACCAGGGATGGCCCAGTTTTTGTTTTTTTTTTGTTGAAAATCTGGTCACCCTAAAGTGTTTTTGTTGTTGGAAACCTAAGTTAGTAAAAGTTGTGACATGTTTAGCTTCTTGCCATATCTGTGCCATTGTTACCATAGAAACCAGTTTAAATATCTAGATACTATATCTCTTTGCTTTATTTATTTATGTATTTATTTATTTATTTATTTATTTTTGGCACGTTTCACAAGTAAATTCAGGCATGTAAAGGTTTTTAAAAAAATTAATATTAACTATTAATCAAAATATTGCAATAATGTCAGTAAATACAGCACTAACATTCTTAAAACTCGAACTTTTAATTTTTTTTATTTTTAACATACAATCTTAAAGTGGAACTCCGGCACATTTGAAGCTAAAGTCCATTGCTAGAGGTGGTCAAATACTGTCAGAAGCCAAAAAACGGCACAGATCAGTTGCCGGTTCGAGCCTCTTGCCGCCAGAAGCAACAAGTGAGGATCGACTACTGACGGTGAAGAACAATAGTAACTGAAAGTTACTGAATGAAAATGGTTCGGTAATGTATTTTTTAAGCGTTTTTCAAAAAAATATAATTCATTCATAAATAAATGGAATTAGAAACGACATCGGCGATCGAGTCTTTTGGGTTTTCGCATATGCAGTGGGAAATCAACAGAGGTAAGGCTAAGGCTGCTTATAAAGTTGTTTTCTAATGTTTCCAGACACTAATGAGTGAACCAGGCAGAGCGTTTTGTTTGTTAGACTCGTGGCTGTTGTCAGATGGGTTAAAGTGGTGTTAAGCTTCTTCAGTCTGAAGCAAATTGCCGTTTTACGTGGAAGTTCAGAACTTGCCCCCATCACTACACTAGTTTGTTACCACTGCCACAGCGAGATCTCCGCCGAGGAAACACTGATCTGTGCCGTTTTTTGGCTTCAGACAGTATTCGACCACCTCTAGCGACGGACTTTAGCTTCTAACGTGCACGAGTTCACCTCTAACATGAGATACAAATCCCACCGCAGTTATTCACAGTATCGCCCTGGAAACACGAACACCTCAAACTTTTAAAATTATTCACAAAATCTGTCTAGAAAATTAAACGTAGCAAATTTTCCTCCATATACTCCATACACGCATGTACTGTGTTATGTATGTAGACCGGATGCCCTGCCCAGGACATGGAGCTTAAGCATTTCTCCGTCTCTCCTAGATACTCTGAACGTTCATGTGTTCAATGAGATGAGTATTCTGGTTTCTCCGAGTGTAAACACCACATTCAGAATACTGTCATAACCGGGATGAAGCCATTAACCGGGATACTGAAGCGCACGTAAACGCACTCACTGAAACTCCTCTAAGTCTTCTCCCCGTTCTGCCTTTGTGAGTTTGCGACACAGAACTTTTCCACGTCTCCCTCTGTGTCTCTGCCCACTTCCCATTACCTCCAGAAGCCCCTCGCTCTCCTCCTCCCCCTTACTCGCCACGCTGTAGATACACCTCGTCTGTGATACCGCGCGGTGAGAAATTGCCTAGGACCTGATCTCCGCTGCTCCCCGTAAATCCCGCTGGGGTGCGTTCGGTTTTTGTTCCAGCTTATCCCTCCTCCTCATCGCACGGACTCAATTGCCCTGCCCAGTGAACAGTGAAATGGACCCGATGCTGTCAGCCCTGTTTGTTCTGAGAAACAAATGAGCAGGTGGGACCGGGGTTACGTGAGGTTTGTGTGCGGTCGGGCGGTGCAGGTGGAGTTCTCTGAGTTTGGGCGCAGGTTTCGGGCTGTGGGCGCCGGCGGCGACGTGTCCGCGCTTGAAAATGAGTTCTCCGACCAGCCAGTCCCTTCTGCGTCCTGTTTGCATCCAGAAAAGGGCTGGAATTGGACCACAGAGCGTGAAAAACGTAGACTGTACATAAAGATAGACATAGCTCACCGACGTGTTCCAAGTAGGAAGTGAACATGGGTACGAAGTAGTTCCACTGAGCTCTGGTTGCAGTTAACTTCTACTGAAAAACGGTCTCCAGTTCTAAGTAACTGTTGCGTCAAGGTCATCATTCAGATCTTAAAATGTTCTGTGTTTCTCTACATGATCCTGGTGTTTTTTTCCGTTTTGAATATTAATAACCAACCAATCCGCTGTCTGTTTTTACTCCCGTTAGCCGTAGCGACAGGTTAATTTCAGACACTCTTAATGTCTTTTCATACTTTATGAATGAAACAAAAACATTCATTTCCTGGAGACTGATCCTAAACTTAACCATAGTCACTACTACCTGACCTTAATCTAAACCCTAACGTTAACTCAGTTTAACCTACGTCAGGCTTTAAGGGAAACACCGAGTCCTGGCCCAGTCCTGGTTTAGACCTGGTTTAGACCTGGTTTAGACCTGGTTTAGTCCTGGTTTAGTCCTGGTTTAGTCCTGGTTTAGTCCTGGTTTAGTCCTGGGATTGGCTCGGCGGTCCTCTAATGACTCTCTGTAGACGCTCCACTTAGGACTAGGAGTTTTGTTTGGGAAACGGGAAACGGCCGTTATCTGTTTTTTCTTCATTTAAACACAAAATCGAAAACAGAAAAAAACAAATCATTATCCATTTTTTCATTTTGGTTTTGCAGATAAAAAATTAAGAATAGAGTTGTTTTTTCGCTTTCTTATTTTTGGTTTTATTTTGAAAAAAAAAAAAACAAATAAACAAATGACACACAGATTCTGATGGCCGACCCTGCATCAGAAAAGCGGCACAGTGCACCTTTAAAAAAAACAATATCTGAACGCCTTCATCAGCCTCTTGATGGGCTCTTTGGACTTCCCAGTATGGTCCATAGTTGCAGATCAGCCGCTATAACTGCTGTGAACTTCATTTGTTTTCAATCGATCGCTATGAGTGAAGTTAGTATAAGGGTCAGCCCTATGTTACCACAGTCCTACCTTCTCTTATTTCTAAGATTTTTCTCAAAATTAAACCCGAAGTCAAGCCATTTTTATTTTTATACTGCATTTAAAGAGGTGATTCAGAGTATTTTCAACCTAGGGTCCTCTGCACCATGACCTTGAGCTGGGCTGAGGGAACATAGGCACACTCCCAAGTGATACTCCATTAAGGCCGCCACACACTACAGGAGAATTTGCCTGATTTTGGATTTTTTTCTCCCCGTGACCTGAATTTTAGTTTTCGTGTGCGATTTTGAAGCCGCTGCTCCTCGTGTTTGTGGAGTCAGTGTCAGATCGTGACCACCAAACATCAACAACACGACGATAACAGCCGATAAAACAGGGGTAGAGGAGTGACGGACACAGAGATGCAACATACGAGCTCGGAAAATAGCGAAAATAATGAGACTTCATGCCTCACCTCTCGTAAAGTGGTCAATTTAAATGGCAGCGTCTCATCCACATTATCCATAGAAATTGCCCTCTGCGAATAATGACATCCAGTCCACAAAACCGCACTATTAATCCAGTTTGAAGCGTTCTTTGAAAGTAAAAAGGCGAAAGTAGAATCCTCACATATGTTTGTTTACATCCACAGAGCACACGGATCGAGGTGAAGCTGCAGATTAGCGACAGTGACTCTACTTCCTGTGGACTTTATCTCCTCTTTTATGCTTTAAAGATCCTGTATCTGAAGTATTGCTCCACATTTCACAAATAATAACACAGTTTTGACTTGTGTCTAAAGTGGAAGTGCAGAGTCTGATCTTTGAACACTTCAGAGTCTCAGAGCGACTGGTTTTACTGTAGACAGGAAACAGCTGACGCCATCGCGCTCACAGCTTTATATCCTGTGGTCTGCAGACAGATCCCGCTGAAGTCTGTGAGATCGGAGATTTTAAGGCTCATAAGAAGTTTCTCCTCGTGTCTGTGGTGTTTGTGCATTTTGTTGCACATTTAAAAAACGTTCAAGACCGAAAAATCCTCTAGTGTGTGGTGACCTTTAATCCACTTTTTTATGCAAACTCTGGTGAAAACCCTCTGTCCAACCACAGCCACTGATTTATATCATGTAATGTCTCCTCTGAAAATGTTCATACCGTTTAGAACAAAATATACAGCAACTTCTTTTACCTGAGATAACTAAGAGTTAAGGGTTTTTGTCCTTGTTATCTCGGTCTATGTCATCAGAGGTATAATACTCCCTACAACAGAAGCATAACCAGACTGGACTGGACTAGACTGGACAATAATATCCCAAAGTCTTGAGGGTTCATCTTTCTTCTGTTCAGCTGCTTTTATTTATTCTAGTACTAACAGAGTTGGACCTGGTTTAACTTTACTTTTTCAGATTTGTTGATGTATTTTTCCTCCTTTGTCTTTTTTTTGTCCTATAATAATTCTCATCATAAGCAAAAGTTGTTTCCTCAAGTCCCCGAGCTCCGTCTCTGGGTTTTGTTGAGTATATTTAGTCTGGTGCCGTCCTCTGCAGTTCAGCTCTGATCTCGAACTCCTGCACACGGGAGGGGAAGTCAAGACGGGATTCAAAGAGTCAAACCAAAATGAGAAAAGGAGAAGTTTGGGAGAGAGAGATCCATGTTTGAAGATAATGTATAAAGTATCGCCGGCAGGAGTGAAAAAGTTTAAGAAGTTGGTGGAGGTGCAAGAAGAGTGGACTGGACTCAAACGAGGAGACATGGAGGAGAGAGGGATGAAGAGGAGAGGAGGAGGAGAGAGAGAGGTGGGGAGTGGAGAGAGATAAAACGCTCCAAAACCTCAAATCTAGCCAAGTTAAGATGACTTAAATTAAGAAAGTTGTTTCATATTTAACTAAATTTTACTTGACAAGGAAAATGATCTGCCAGTGGAACAAGGCGTTTGTACTTAAAATATGAAAGCACATCTTTGCTACACTTAAAGGGGTATTTCAGGTTTTTTCACATGAATCTGCACGTCCCCGTCAGCAGAGTCGTGCATCAACACTGACTTACCTCCCGACAGCGTCTGAGCCGAGTTCTTCCCCGGTTTCGGTGCTGACGAAAGTGTCCGGCAAGTTGGCTGGAGTCATGAAAATAAAGCGTTTTTCTTCTCAAAACAATATGTGTTCAAAAGAGTGACACATTTGTGTCACACAATGTGAACTGAAAAAAGTCAGACCGAATAATCGCTTAGTACTGTTTTCCCTCCGGTCGTATCACTGCGCTGCCTCCAGGTGAAGCTGCGCACGAATCCAACACTTTTTTCAGTAGTTCGGCAGTGTTTACGCGCTCAGACTGATGACACCATGACGTGAGAGAGCTAACGTGAGCGCTACAGCCATAAGTATATAAGCTTGAATACCTGTATAAGAATATCTATAAAAATGGTGCAGACTTGTGATTCTCCAGGCTGGAACAACAAAACTCCAGCTTCAGCTTGTCCCTCTGTCCCTCCTCTCTCTCTCTGCTGTTCTGACTCCATCTGGTGAATTTGGGCTTCAGTATATTCGGGTTCATAAAGATCTCCCCTTGGCTCTGTGCTAAAGGCAAAGTCTTCATCATCGGTGTTGTAGTCACACATGTTGCCGTTAACTTTCTGAGCAGGAAACACAGAGAAACGGGCGCAGTGATACGACTGGAGAGAAAATAGTACCAAGCGATTATTCGGTCTGACTTTTTTTCCGTTCACATTTAGTGCTGCAAATGTGTCGCTCTTTTGGACACATTGTTTTGAGAAGAAAAACTCTTTATTTTCATGACTCCAGCCAACTTTGCCGGACACTTTCATTAGCACCGAAACCGGGGAAGAACTCGGCTCAGACGCTGTCGGGAGGTAAGTCAGTGTTGATGCACGACTCTGCTGACGGGGACGTACAGATTCATGTGAAAAATCCCAAACTATCTCTTTAAGATAAAAAAAAAACAACTATTTGCGCTGAAAATTAGAAACAGAATCTAATGTTGCTTGAATTAAGAAAATCACACTTATTGCACTGGTAGATCATTTCTACACAAATCAAGTCATATGTCCTAATTTAAGTCATTTTAACTTCCCTGGATATTATATATTATATAATGTAAGAGCTGAAGGAGATAAATTATGTTTGCTTTCTGCTATATAGTTAAAATGTTAGACACCCCGCATCATTAAGTTTTACTTTGATGTTAAATCGCAATATTGATCTAAAGAGACTTAATAAAAGAAACAGGTTCACTGACTTCCAGAGTTATACTTGCTGCTAAATAAAACATACAACATTTCTTTTAAATTTGTGGTCTGATAATCTGTGTATTTGTGGCCAAACTTTGCCACAGTCTGATTTGCTCAGATCTCAGAAGCTCAGCAGGGCCGGGCCTGGTCAGGACTTAGATGGGAGAGGAGCCAGTGGCCAGAGTCCTGCACGGGTTCGGCTACCAAATTTTAATGAAACGGATGAAAAATGTTGTGCTGTGTTGGACGCAGGAGAGCGCGGGTCTAATCTGTGGTTTACAAAACATCATCTGTGAACAAAAAACAGAGCTGTAGTTTAGTGAAATGCAAAAATCCCATTGTTTTTACAAGATGATTAAATATAAAAATCCATATGTTTTTGCTGCAAACATTCCCAGAAATCTAAATCTCTTCCACTTTCATTTTCAAACCTCACCTGCGATGTCTTCAAAAAGAGCTGAAAAGAAAATGAGCAAGTGGAAAGTATGAAGTTGTGGGTCTTTTTTGGCGCTCGGCTACAGAAACTAAACTTAAAACCACACGGCTCATTTGCATAAACTATAAGCGCTGAAAAAAACACCTCCTTGTGCCGCTGATGCACAAAAACGAAACTTAAAACCACATGACTAATTTGCATAAACGCTTTCAAATGTGGGAAACTCTCCGCTCTGTGGATATTTTGTTGTAACGTTTCAAATGAACTCGCCTACGTCTGTATAGAAAGTAGTAAATTATAGTGGTACTGGTTAAAAGAATTTGAGTACCAGATTTTCCCAGTTTTTTATGAGGAAGGAACGAATCATCTGCAACAAATCGCCGCCTGGTCTCAAATAAACGCCTGGTCTGTTAAGTGATTGAAACAAATAAACGGCCCGGCGACTATTTGGCATTTTACGGTAAGTCCAGTTATTGATTAGCAAACAGAACTCCCTCCCCTCTCCCTTTAAACCCGTTGGTCATTACTCATACCTGAGTCACCGTGTCTCCTTGGCCTCCTCCAGCTCCGCCCTGTGCTCTTCCTGTTCCATTCTCTTCCTGGCTCCCGATCTTCTCTCTCCGTCCCAGAGCGATCCGAGCTCCCTGGCACACGGCGCTGGCACTTCGCGTGGCCATTGTTAGCGCAGCGCCGGCACACTCGAGCGGGCTTTTTTATGCGCCGCGTAAACTAATCCTGGAAATAATCCGAGAAGCGGGAGGCTAACGGCTAAAGGATCAGACAAATGGGAGAGGAGGGAGAGGAGAGTGGTGGAGCTGAAAAGAACTGGACACTGCAAAGACACAAATATAACGGACATTTTTTACACCTGCACCAACTGCAAAATATCCACGTTTCATATCAGTGTGTGTTATATGAATATGGAGGCGACAGTTGCTTAGAGCATTTGTCCACTCACCAAACGGTTGGAGGTTCAAATCCAGCTTTCAACATGAAACACAAAACCACTCCCACAGATGAACACTGTTGTTGTGTCCTTGGGCAACACAGTTAAAGGGACAGTTCAGAATTTTGGACATAGGGCCTCATTTCCTCATGAGCCATGTGTGGAGACACTTTTTTTAAATCTCCCTCCAGTCCTTGTATTTGCAGAGGTGCTGGTGCTAGGCTAGTGCATGTCAATGGCCACAGTCGTCCTGCCACTAAAAACAATCTGACCCACTCCACAGACCCGAGGAAAAACTATTACAACTCCAGACTGTCCATGTAAATCTTTTTAGAAGTAAAACCGACCGTTGCATTTGAAGGATTTATGTCTGAGTAGCAGCAGTGAGTTGTTCTTCCTGATAGAAGCTCGGCAGCGGCGACTGATATATGAGAAAATAGAACCTCAACATGCAACGATTCATGCGATGAAAGATTAGTTTTATTTCAAACATTCTTTGGACACAGACATTCACATGGACAGTCTGGAGTTCTAATAGTTTTCCTCGGGTCTGTGGAGTGGGTCAGACTGTTTTTAGTGGCAGGACGACTATGGCCACTGACATGCACTAGGCTAGCACCAGCACCTCTGCAAATACAAGGACTGGAGGGAATAGTTAAAAAAGTGTCTCCACACGTCTCCAACACTCTGGCTCATGAGGAAATGAGGCCCTGTGTCCAAAATTCTGAACTGTCCCTTTAACCCGCCCTGTGTCTGTGTACACTGGTGTATGAGAGTGTGTGTGTGTGTATATGTGTGTGTGTATGTGTGTGTGTGTGTGTGTGTGTGTGTGTGTGTGAATGGGTGAGTGGTTCCTTGATGTAAAGTGCTCTGAGGGCCTTGAAGGTGAAAAAGCGCTACTGTATATAAAGTGTATATATAAAAATGTGACCTGTAAGAAGATTAGGGGGTGTCTGTCCCACCAAACAGGGTGACCAGAATTTCCAAATAAAAACCTGGGACATCCCTGGTTTTTTTGGTGGTTGGTAATAATAAAATTGTGAAACGAGTGTGTAATTACTGAAAATTATTCTGCAGAGACTATCCATGACGAACATGAGTCAGTATAATCGCATTTTCTTGGTCATTTTTAAGCAGCTTTTCTATATTTTACCTAAACCTCAGATCAAAAATAGGGACACCTGGGACATTTCTTGTATAAAACTGGGACAAATCACTGGTTCTGGATAAATCTGCTGGGACAGGGGACACAGGGCTCCAAACTGGGACTGTCCCGGGGAAATAGGGAACGTCTGGTCGACCCTAACCAAACCCGAGTATCTTCAAACAACGTCTAGACTAGAAAACCGGCGGCGAGAGAGCTTTCCATGTTATTACTGTGAAGCTCCACTTTTAATAGATATTTTTAACCTCTTCATTATAGCGTCCGCTCCCCATGTCATCTCTGAATCATCCGTCCGTCTCCGTCACGACGTGCCGGATACCCCCCGTAAACTCCGTCTTTGAACATATCTGCGTTTGTTCAAAAACAGCACCATCCGCCGCTCTCCCATCGCGAGGCCTCCGTCAGTGGCCTTAAAACACCGCTTTGATTCCACGAAAGCACTTTCTTGCGGTACCTCCCCATTATCGCGGCACAAAAACAAGTCGGGCCTTTGAGTCTACAGTAAACACCAGATTTCTGCGTCGGCTTTGATTTTAAACTTACGCGCCGTTTAATGGGTTTTCTCATCTCGAGTCGTCGTGTTTAAGAGACAAGACGTGTGTTTAGCACCACAGAAGCGACAGCTACACAAACAGATCACACAGGGAAGAGTTTTTTTTGATCTGTAGACTGTGCTTAGCTGTGGGGACGCGCCGATTATAATGGTCTGATGGCAAATTGAATTATAAAATCAAAGTTTATAAGATTTAAAGCTCTGTCTACATCTCCAAACCTCAAAATGTCCTGTTAAAGCTCTTATATTACGCAAAATAGACTCTTATGCACTGTGGAACTTTTTGGTTAAGGGTCTGTCGCCTTCTTGTTTCCATGGATACGTCATCGCTGTGTGACATTAAACAGCTCCTACCTTACATTTATTCAATTATAGAGGGTTTTATAGCTCAAAAATACCACAGATCTGACCTGTGACTTGGTCTAGTTTGGTCTCCATGAAGGTAGAAAGGTTTAATGCCGTACTGTGGAACATTCCAGATAAACCAATAACATTTCCATGGAGACAAGCGTTTGATGGACCGTCCACCAGAAAAAGTTACACGATGCATCTTTAAGACACGTTGTAATGGTGTTGACTCGTCCAAAACAGACCTGGAGTTGTGTTTCGTTTGAGTTTGTTTTGTTTGAGTGAGTCTGTCTACGTCTGCAAACCCCAAAATGTTCTGTTCCACCTTATGATGTCATGGAGTGGTAGTTTTTCCAAGTTAAACTACCACTTTAACACTTTAACAGCATTTTTTTTTACCTTTAGTTCAGTAGACATGGACAGTTCCAGGGCTGAAATCCTCCACATGATTCTAGTGAAGGTGCGTGGAGTTTAAAAACACAGTGGAGCACTTCGTGTATCACCACACGTCATCACAAGGTGGAAACGGCGAATAACTCGGCCTAAATATGCAGGGTTTGTATATTAAACACGTGTGAATGAAACAAAACACAACTCCGGGTTTGTTTTGACAAGGAGACGACATTAGAACAAAGATCAGAAAATAGTGTCAAACGGAATCTCTAAAAAATGTGCAGTTTTCAGAGCTCATTTCACGGAGAACGACTTCCACTCTGTCATTCTGTGGATGTTTCGCTTTCTCTGGCCCTGGTCGTCTGTTATGAAACTAGGTTGTCACGCACAATGGTAAAACACAACTTCGATACTAAGGAATAGACCCGATACTAAATACGAATTCCGATACCACAACCCTAATGAAAAACCCTTATTTGGACAATAGAACGTGATTTTCGTACTTTCTTTCTTGTTCCCATGTGGTCTTATATCTGTGTAAATCAGGAGTCACCAAACTTTTTTTCTCTGGGGGCCACATTATCCTGACTGTGAGGGGGGCCAGGGTCAGTTCGGCCGTATAACAGAATTGTGACCACCAACAGCCTCGTTGTGTAGTAGAAATAACCAGCCTGGCACATCCATCCACAAAACTATATCGACACATAATTCTGGGCACATATTTGTTTATCGTCACTCGCGGTTTGCAGAAGTAATAAGTACTTCACACTTTGTTTTAATTTGAAATACCACAGATATTCCATTTATTTATTTTCGACTGTCACTGTTCGATCTCGAGCTTGTCAAGTGATGAAAATTTGGCGGAAAATGTAAATCCATCCATCCATCTTCTTCCGCTTATCCGGGGCCGGGTCGCGGGGGCAGCAGTCTAAGCAGGGGCTCCCAAGCTTCCTACTCCCCAGCCACTTCCTCCAGCTCCTCCGGACGGACCCCGAGGCGTTCCCAGGCCAGCCGAGAGACATAGTCCCTCCAGCGTGTCCTGGGTCTTCCCCGGGGCCTCCTACCGGTGGGACATGCCCGGAACACCTCCCGAGGGAGGCGTCCAGGAGGCATCTGGACCAGATGCCCGAGCCACCTCAGCTGCTCCTCTCGACGTGGAGGAGCAGCGACTCTACTCCGTCGTATAATTATATAAATATAAATAAAAAATACTTCATATAAGTATATTTTTATTGAAAAAGTCAAAATACAAGATGCAGACGTGTTATTATCAGAGTTTTATTGCAGAGTAGTTTGTGTATTAGCTCGTAGTTCACCAGCAAGGACCACGCCAACGACCAAAAGCGTTTATTACACATTTATATCCGTTTATGAGACGAGTCGGGTCGGCTGGGTTGAGACCTGGGGTGAGGGTTCAGTCTCAATCTTCACATGGCCCAGCAGGACGGGACCCCCCCTCGTAGGCGTCTTATGTCGGGAAGTGAACAGATCGGGGTTTGGAGGGTGGGGTCGAGTTCTTCGAGACAAACTGGGTCGCCGGGATAGGCTGCTATACATAGGCTTCTGGGACATTGAAGTGTGGCAGAAGTGAGCTGTGATTCGCTGGAGAGGAGGCGAGGGCGGCTGTGGTCCTGCTCCTGAACCTAAGTTCCTAATATTATCTACATTTTTATTAATTTTTGTGTGCACTTTGAAGGAGCAGCTTCTCATCTCATTACACTGTGTACAAATGAAAACAATAAAGGCTTTCAATTCTATTCTATTCTATTTCTATTTTATTCTATACTTGTCTATGTGCTCTTATACTTGTTCTGATGCAGCTAAAGATCATTCTAAAGACATTGAGGAAAGGTTCATTTCTGTCCTGGCATTTTTAGTACTTGATACTATGTTTAGTATTGACTAGAATCAAAGTTTCAATACTTTTGACAACCCTGTATGAAACACAGCATTTGTTCGGATCTTTTAAATTTTAGCCGTCCCAATGGGCCAGTGACAGGCAGCACATGTTATGACTCGTGTTTGTCTTTAGTTTTGTATTTTTATTACTTTTATTTACAGATGGCCACAGGTCATAAACCTGAAAAACAAAGAAATAACCCAATATTACAAATATATTCACTGGAAATATGATGCAATAACAATAAAGCATTAAACAATTTAAATTAACTTCTACAAACAAGGAAGCATCAATCATATAAACTGTTGTACAGTCTTATGCAGCAGTCACAAGACACAGACTACATCTCCCATCATGCACAGCAGTTAACACGCCTGTGCACAGTGCATCTTCCCCTCGTGTTCGCAGGTACAGTGCATCAGCCGATACAGCGCCCAAAATCAGCACCTCACAAACGCAAGTTCTCTGTCGCCCACCACACACCCGTCCACCAAGTCACCCGACCCATCCACCCGTTTATTACCCTGCGCTGGCACAAACTGCGAGCCGATGCTACGTGCACCAACCCAGCCGCCAATTAAGCTTTTCTACGTGTACTTAGCACTGTGAATATCACCAATACACACGCACCAAACTTTAAAACGCTTCTAAACCGAGGCACATGAGCGGACAGTCGCTCACGATGACACTTCACAGGGTTTCAAAACCAAGAACTAATGCACTGAAAGCAACATTTTTCTACAGAGCCATTTCTCATTGGAATGTTCTGCCACAGCATATAAGGCTTATACAAAATTATGCGGTTTTTAAAAAATGTTTTAAGAAATTGCTTTTTGAAAAGGCTAATAGTTGAATGTCACATATTTTGAGTGTTTGGTGTGTGTTTTGATGATGTAACTCAAACTTGGTGTTTTGATTGATTGTTTTGATGGTGCTTAAAATGTCTTGTATTTGAGATTGGAGCCCCAGGAAGACTAGTCTCTGCTTCTGTAGAGACTAATGGGGATCCTTAAATAAACAAATAAACAGGGTTACAGTTTGCTACGTACGGACGGGCCGTGCGCTCCTGACGATCGGCGACGATAATGAGAAATGAGAGACGCTACTGAAAAACACTTTACAGGATTACGGTGCAACTGTGCATGACCAGGCATAAAAAACTATATCGCAGCAAAATAACAATTACGAAACGCACAAAGAGATCAAAATACTTGAAATAAATGATCAGATATTTAAATTCTACTGTTCCCAATATTTATAATTTTTTAGATTTTCTTTACCCATAAATTTTACCACCTTAATTTTAACAGGGTCGACTTTAGCTTTAGCTCAGTGCATCTCGCCCTTCCTCCGGCGTCTCCATCATGTATTCAGACTACACTCCTGCCCGACCGTATTTAGACTTCCTGTTTTCTTATTTTCATTCTGATCAAATTGGCAGGACACGAGTTTATGGTCCTCTCCGCTGCTCCGGCGTTCCTCCGCACATTAGCATAATACTCTGCAACTGAATGCATTTAAATCGCTGCTTTTGGTGAAGTGTCAACTATTCACAACTCCCAAATTACATTATGAAAATCTGCTCCGTTCGGTGGGAGCGTTTGTCGTTCGTTTGTGGAACGGAGACAAGCGGGTGACGGTGTCCGAGCACGACTCCGCTCCGAAGGGGGGACTGTTGCCAAGGTTTTCTAGTTATTTTTTGTGTGATTTCTCTGCTTTTTCCTATGCAGACAGAAGCAGAAGAAGCCCAGGAAATGATTTAATGACGGCGTTTTTGACGAGTGGAGGACACAGACTTAACAGAGAGGGTGACAGCCGAGAAAAGAAAATATCTGTTTGCTTGTTTTTTTCTCTGACTCATAACAAGACAGAAGGCAGGCACGGCGTTTGGGGATACTGATAGTTTGCGGCTCACGTCATTGACATTCTCTGGGGTTGCGATGCTAACTGGTGGCACTGCTCTGTCTGGAGCTCCGTTACTCAAGTTAGACATTAATCTGAGCTTCGTTTTAACGCAATCTGACCAGAAAGAGCTGCAGCTGCCAAATCCGATTTTTTCACCTCTATATGACCTCTATATGACAGTCTGAACGACACAGATCCGATTTTTTCAAATGCGAACCAGCCCACTTGAATCTGTGCTCCTAAAACCGAAACATATCCGATCTTTTGCCGTGCGACTTCAGTCCGAACGTTCAGGTCACATTCGTCCGACCTGCACCTCATCAATAAGCGAGAGTTTGGCTCTTGTGCCGTAACGAGCTCCTGTTGTGAGCCAGTACAGCCCAACGCCGACATGTTTGCTGCTGAAATAGGCCGAAGACGTGTTTCCTCCTGCGAGAGTGGAACAACAGCAACTTTAAAATCCCCAGGTGAATGACCTTGCAAAAAAAAAATCAGATTTCACCAAAAAACCAGAGCAATTGAGCGTTAAGCCCTGCAGTCTGAACGCAGCCACTGATGGAACGAGATGAGCTGATTTGTGCTGTGTTAAAGGCTGGACAGAGGATTTTCCGAGGACAGAGAAATACTTTGTCTTAGTTTTATTTTATTTTTTTCAAATGTTGCGCATACGTGAAATCTCCCTCCTCCTCCACGGCTCCCTCAGGAGAAACACCTCCTCCCGCCTCCTCCTTACGCTAGAAATCATGGTCGTTCACAGCCAGAATTGCTGAACGAATCGCTGTTGAAGTGACCTGTCCAGAAGTAATTTAGCGACCGACACGTCTTTAGACCCTTTGTCTGCTTCAGTCATACCCGTCCTGACACAATAAAACCTGTAAAATCAACAGCAAAACCACAAAAATCGTGAAATGGCGGTAAAAAAGTAAAATAGATCAAACAAATAAAACACACAGAGGACCACACAACTTATGTTAAAAAGAAGAGAATAAAAGTCAAAACTACAGCTCCAGACCGGCCAACAGCCTGTATCCTCGAGCTGTAAGACTCCTGAACACTGCCCCGCTTCTCTGCCGTGGACAATAACCACACCCATCAATCAATAGCACTGAACTGCTTTTTGCATTGCTGCGTACTGTCACTATCCTCATGTATTTGTCTTTGTCAACGACGCCCTGATGCTGCTGCAGATACTGATGTCAAACTGTGCTAAATGTTTACACCGGGGTTATTTAAGGGTCACTTATTTCACTTGGGTTTGCACTTTACCAACTTTGCGCTTTATCAGCTCCACATGTGGACGCTCCAAACATAATTTTGTTGTTCTTGTATGACGACGACAATAAATATTTGAATCTTGAACTCCCAGAAAACGAATTACAGCAAACGCACCGTCCTTCACTACTGGCTTTTAGTCTTACGATAATTATTTAAACTTTTCAGTCTTCACAGTGGTGCTCAACGTAAAGTGACCATACGCGACTGAAATGAGTTGCACTCTGAAAGGAAGCGGAATTGCTCCTTTCCTTAGTCCGTCCTAACCTCACAATCAATCAGTTCGGATGGTCCTCGTCATGGCGGACGATGAAGCATCTACAGGTCAACGATAAAGAAAGGAACTTCCTGAGCGCGTTTAACCATTTTCGGACACGCCGCTTAATTCTTCTCCTTGATTCTGCAGGAAGTGGGTGAGGAAGCCCCGCCCACAGAGGAGACGCAGCGAGGAGAAAGGATCTAAACTCCCCACAGAGGCCGATAAAGTTTCAGTCTTTCGTCTGATGTCTTCCTCCTGAAGCCTTCCTTGTGTTTCGCCGGGTCTCATTTCTCTTTCCTCGCTTCCTTCTCCTCGATTCCTCGCCTCCGTCCTCCGTTTTTCAGCCGTCAACCGAACGCGTCATCTTAAACGGAGCCCCAAAGAACGAAGGGGTAAACTCGAGGGAGGCAGACGTCGGATAAAAGAATCAAACTTCATCGGTCTAGAGTGAGGAGTTTAGATCCTCCCTCCTCCTCGGCGGGACTTCCTCGCCCATTTCCCGCAGAATCGAGGAGACGAATCGAGGAGGAGGAGGCGAGGGAAGAGAAACGAGACGCGACCAGAGTCCGTTCGTATCAAAACAAACACGGCTGCTTCCGAGAAAATCACAAGGGACCGGAAAACGTTGTGGATTTCTACAGAATCAATGAGCGAAGCACTAAACTCTGACCACTGAGCCCCTTCGTTTCGCTGACGTAAACAAATCCGATTGGATGTTCTGTATAAAAAAAATACGCCGAGATATAAAACTGGAGACAAGCAATTTATGAACTATTTAGATACTTAAGTTTACAGTCTGTCAAATAAAATCCATTGCAAACACGTAAATAATTTTCTTTATGTAAATGAGTTTGAATAATTACCTTTGATTGACTGTTTTATTATTGTTTTGTGAAACCTGGAAGGCGTTTTACTCATAAAATCCATTATTTACTCATTCTCAAATTATCCCTGTTTCTGTTTGGTTTTAAATTTTATGCAACTCATTTTTATTCACAGATTTGATTTGTTTTTTCCCCCTAACAGTGTCTAACTCACAGTGTCTAACTCACAGTGTCTAACTCACAGTGTCTAACTCACAGTGTCTAACTCACAGTGTCTAACTCACAGTGTTTAACTCACAGTGTTTAACTCACAGTGTCTAACTCACAGTGTTTAACTCACAGTGTCTAACTCACAGTGTCTAACTCACAGTGTTTAACTCACAGTGTCTAACTCACAGTGTCTAACTCACAGTGTCTAACTCACAGTGTTTAACTCACAGTGTCTAACTCACAGTGTCTAACTCACAGTGTCTAACTCACAGTGTCTAACTCACAGTGTCTAACTCACAGTGTCTAACTCACAGTGTTTAACTCACAGTGTCTAACTCACAGTGTTTAACTCACAGTGTTTAACTCACAGTGTCTAACTCACAGTGTTTAACTCACAGTGTCTAACTCACAGTGTCTAACTCACAGTGTTTAACTCACAGTGTCTAACTCACAGTGTCTAACTCACAGTGTCTAACTCACAGTGTCTAACTCACAGTGTCTAACTCACAGTGTCTAACTCACAGTGTTTAACTCACAGTGTCTAACTCACAGTGTCTAACTCACAGTGTCTAACTCACAGTGTTTAACTCACAGTGTCTAACTCACAGTGTTTAACTCACAGTGTCTAACTCACAGTGTCTAACTCACAGTGTCTAACTCACAGTGTCTAACTCACAGTGTCTAACTCACAGTGTCTAACTCACAGTGCAGCCTCGATTCACACTTACAGGACGACGTTTGGAAACAGTAAAAGTATTTACTGACAGTGGGGTAACAGGACTAAACCAGGACTAAACCAGGACTAAACCAGGACTAAACCAGGACTAAACCAGGACTAACCCAGGTCTGAACCAGGATTAAACTAGGTCTAAACCAGGATTAAACCAGGACTAAACCAGGACTGAATCAGGACTAAACCAGGACTGAACCAGGACTAAACCAGGTCTAAACCAGAACTGAATCAGGACTAAATCAGGACAAATACAGGTCTAAATCAGGTCTAAACCAGGTCTAAACCAGGAATAAACCAGGATTAAACCAGGACTGAAGTAGGTCTAAACCAGAACTAAACCAGGACTAAACCAGAACTAAACCAGAACTAAACCAGGACTAAACCAGGACTAAACCAGGTCTGAACCAGGTGCAAACTAGGACTAAAGCAGGACTGAACCAGGTCTAAACCAGGACTAAACCAGGACTAAACCAGGTCTGAACCAGGACTAAACCAGGACTAACCCAGGTCTGAACCAGGATTAAACTAGGTCTAAACCAGGATTAAACCAGGACTAAACCAGGACTAAACCAGGACTAAACCAGGACTAACCCAGGACTAACCCAGGTCTGAACCAGGATTAAACTAGGTCTAAACCAGGACTAAACCAGGACTGAACCAGGACTAAACCAGGTCTAAACCAGAACTGAATCAGGACTAAATCAGGACAAATACAGGTCTAAACCAGGACAAATTCTGGACTTGAGAGTGAGAGAAAGAACCCTGCACTGGTCCTTTCGCCTGCGGTCACCCAACCCGCGGTCTATGTGGGTGCACCTCCGGGTTTAGTCCTGGTTTAGTCCTGGTTTAGACCTGGTTTAGTCCAAAAACGTTAAATTAACTCAGATTGGACTCATATAAACCCTGAGAAACTGTGAGAGTCAATTTTAATGCTTTTTGCTGTTCGTTTGATGTTATGATTTCAGACCAGGAAGCAAAATATTAAAACGACCAAATTCGGAAAAGCGTGTGAATGTTTTTGCCCTTTAAATTTACCACAGCTCATATTTCTCCTCTGATTTCCTGTGGTCTTGTTTTTTTTCCTTTTCAGTCGTAGCGTGTAACAGTTTCTACCTCCTCATTACACCGGACCAGCGCATTACCATATCAGACACACTGGGCCCCGGCGGCTCTGGGGCCCGGGACCCGCGGCGCTCCGTGGGGTGCTCATAAATCACGTGCGCTCTCCTCATGCGTGCGCGCGCCTGTCACACGGCTCCTGGTAATTAGGTCTGGGAGGTTATGATAATGTTGGCCTTGTTTTGGGCGCGCACGTGACCAGCGGAGCGCACGGGGCCATTCATCACTGCCGACGTGCACTCTCCCGACGCCGCGTGCACGCTCCTGATGCCACGTGCACGCCCCTAATGCCACGTGCGCTCTCCTGATGCTACTATTACTATTGCGACTATTGCAAGAACACCTCATCAGTTGGGTAAAACTAACCTGTCTCACGATGGTCAAACGCATTCGGCTCGTTCACCTTTTTAATCCGGCCGCCAAACTTGAAAAAACTGTAATAAAACTTGTTAGTTTTATTTTCCCTGCAATTCTGGCGTTTCCCAACGATGCGATACACTCTAGATACACTGATACATCGGGCCAAATTATCCATATGGGCTGTGGCCCAGTGCCCAGGGACAGAACTATATTCTGAACACGTCTTCCTCACTCATGGTCCGAAAACTGCGGGCAAGTGTAAACCTGGGTCACTTGTTTTAGTCAAGAATTCCTCCGGTCCGGAATTCCACCGCTCATGGATCGTGCCTTGTCGCGTTCGCTGCGTGGACGGCGCTCCCTCCTGTGCAACTCTAAACCAGAAATAACACCAGGACTAGAACCAGGACTAAGCCGGGTCTAAACCAGGTGTAAACTAGATCTAAAAACAGGACTAAACAAGCATTAAACCAGGACTAAAATCAGGTCTAAACCAGGACTAAAACCAGGTCTAAACGAGGTCTAAACCAGGACTAAAACCAGGTGTAAACCAGATCTAAAACCAGGTCTAAACCAGGTCTAAACCAGGATTAAAACCAGGTGTAAACCAGGACTAAAACCAGGACTAAACGAGCATTAAACCAGGACTAAAACCAGGTGTAAACCAGATCTAAAACCAGGTCTAAACCAGGTCTAAACCAGGACTAAACGAGCATTATACCAGGACCAAAACCAGGTCTAAAACCAGGTCTAAACCAGGTCTAAACCCAAACAAGAATGTGCAGGAGTTGGTTGCTAGATTCATGTAGTTTTAAAACACAATATCAAGTAACCCAAAGTATTCAGATTATGTTACTCACTTTAAGTAAATTAATGGATTACGTTACAAACTACATTTTAGTATATGTAATCTGTAACCTGTAGGGGATTACATTTTAAGAGTCACCTTCCCAACACTGTCAACAGAATTATCAAATGTGTTACAGTGAAACGGAAAACGTCATTGGCCCTGTACGTATAGGCTGCACATTTTGAAGTGAGACGTTTGAATCTGCCACATGTAAATCGTTGGATCCTGCAAGTTATTTTCGTCTTATTTGCTGGGCTGATGTAGTCAGACCAGAACCCTCCGTCCATCTGCTCCTGGTCCGGCCCTTCCATCACATTTTAGAACCTTTTGTGGCCCTCGAGCCAAAAGGTTTGCCCACCCCTGGTCTAATCGATCCTTCTGACGTTTTGGGTTCGAAGCAGGAGAAGTTACCGCAGGGATAACTGGCTCGTGGCGGCCGAGCGTTCATAACGACGTCGCATTTTGATCCTTCGATGTCTCTTCCCGTCATTGTGAAGCAGAATTCGCCGAGCGTTGGATTGTTCACCCACTAATCGGGAACGTAACGGTCGTCCTGCGCTCTCCTGATGCTGCGTGTTGAGCGTCGAGTCTATAGGCGAGTTTCAGCTGATGTCTTTGTTATTAAACACGCGTGTTGCATGATGGGAAATATTGAGGCCGGCAGCAAAAAACATAAACACAGCGCGTGACTTTGCGGTCTCTCGGTTTATCAGTAATAATGGTGAATTCCTGCTGCTTTATCGGATGTACCAGTAGAAGGAAGGAAGAAGGAAAAAGGTTTTCTGGATTAAACAGCTTTCAAACATCTTCAGAGCGAATACTGGCGATCCAAGCAAACCGGGAAACCCAACAAGAACTCGTATGTTGGGCCCATTTCTTGACAGGTTTGTGTATTTCTTTAAAATTCATGATTTTATGATTTTGCTGTGAATGGCCCAGGAGTTTCTACCAAGTAATTGTGGATAGTAGTTGATCATAGTTGGCGATTCAGACCAGAAATTTGCTTTGTTGGGGTTGATTGTTGGGGGTGATTTGGCGCCTTCGATGCTCATGATCAGTTTCTGGTCAAATCATCTTCAGTCCTCTGCAGTTACAGTGGATAAATAACCGGGATCGCACCGTTTACTCACCACGTTCACCATGTTTCTTGCTGCCGGCCAGAATATTTCCCAGCATGCTTTTGTCAACAATGAAACAATGAAACTCGTCTAATGCTTCGTATCAAAATTGAGTTTGAAATTTTAGTCCAGTGACACAATCCTTGACGCTCCGTTCTGTCCTTTTAAGTGTATTGTTGGCTGACCCCGTGGAAGCAGCTCAGAGTCGTGCGTTTATCTCATCTTTGGGATCAATATTTGAAAGGCACAATGTCATTTATCAGTGCGATGCTGATGATGTGCAGATCTCCCTGCCCCTTCAGACGAGCACTGGTGAAACACTTAGAGGAGGTTCAGGAAGGGATGCAGGAAAACTCTGTCAGGTTAAAGAAGTTGTTTTCGGTCATTGTGATTTGCTGAACTGTGACACTGCTGTAGATCCTCTTGGCTCCTATGAAAAAGAAATTTGAAAAGCAAGTAAGCTCTGTTCTTAATTTTTTTTTTTTTTTTTTTTTTTTTTATCAGTTAAGGGTTTTAAGCAAAGTCAAACTGTATATTCCACATCTGCACTTTGAAAAGACCATTCCTGCACTTCCTGATGATTGTAACTCTTTGTACGCTGCACTGACCAGACCCAGCTCAGTCTACAGGGTCCAGAATGCAGCGGCTCGACTTTTACCTGGAAAGAAGTGGAGGGACCACATCACCCCTGTTCTCAAATCCCTGCACTGGCTCCCTGCACATTTTAGAGTCCATTTTAACATTTTAATGATTGTTTTTTAGAGTCTTAATGCCATGGCAACTTCCTGTTTATTTGAACTCCTTCAGCCCATCCAGAGTAAACACTAAATACAATACTAAACACAATCAATAAATTAAATACTGTTCCATTTTAACTGTGGCTTTTAACTGTATGTGTTAATCCTACTTAATTTGCTTAAGTTGTTGTAAGGCGACCTTGGGTGTCCAGAAAGGCGCCTAATAAAAAAGAAAAAGCATCATTATTATTATTATTAGAGGTCTGTGCTCTCAGACCAGCACCTTCTGTTTGTTCCCAGGACCTTCTCTGTGGTCGGTCTGTGACTGTGGAAGACTTTATCTTCGCACATTAAACTGCACAGTCACCGGAGCACTTTAAACCCTCGCTCAAAACGCACCTTTTCTGCTTGGGATTCGTCCAGACTTAGAAAGAAACACCGTGGCACCTGCTGCTGCTCTAATTATTATTTTTATCATTATAATTTATGCTGATTTGCTTCTGTTTTATTTCAGCGTAAATGTTGTTCAGGACTTTTAGAAGCTTTGGCTGTTTTAAATGTGCTGTACAAATACATTTGATTTGATTGCTCATGATCATTAAAGGTGCATTGTGTAACTTTTCTGGTGAGTGAGTGAGTGAGTAGGCTGAAGATTTGGCATTTTTTTTGATCGACTATATGTAAAAAGTCAGATTATTTATAGGATTTGCAAATTTAATCTCTTTTAATGGTAATAAATTCTTTCCTAGGACTTTTTTTCTGCATAAATAGTAGTTTTTGCATGAACTCCCCCTGCAGGTGGAGTGTTGCGAGTGCAGTTTAGGTCAAATACACAGAGAGACAGACTCCTTTTGATGTTTTGAGTTGAATTCCTTCAGTTTCCTCTTCTTCTCTCGTCTCCTACAGTATGACATTTCGTTTATCTGTCGCGTGCGCGCTCTTCACGTGCACGGCCGGGTGTTTGCACAGGCAGCGGCGGCGGGGGGGGGTGGCACCCATGGGAGCTGATACGGTTCAGGGGTTGAACAAATGGAAGTGTTTTGTGGGATGATTATGTGCAGAGGGAGGATGGTGTGTTTGGGTTTACAAACAGATCTGATGGTTCCACAGATTCAGCCGGAATAAGAACTGCACTTCAACTCAATCCACATCGCTGGAGCTGTCCCCGAGGGCCCGTT
Source organism: Odontamblyopus rebecca (assembly GCA_030686955.1). Taxonomy (NCBI): domain Eukaryota; kingdom Metazoa; phylum Chordata; class Actinopteri; order Gobiiformes; family Gobiidae; genus Odontamblyopus; species Odontamblyopus rebecca. The sequence goes on along the minus strand of CM060661.1, from coordinate 3,989,298 downwards.
TAAGCACCAAATACAACAAGAACAGAAAAGCTCACACTCGAGTCAACGGGTCGAGTCAGATCTGTGTCGGGGCCGCGTGAGGAGAGTCACCGCCATCAGGACAAAAGTTTCCGTCCGTGTCCCCAACTGTAAAATGCCGTTATTCTGCAGTTTGATGCAGAGTGGTCATTTTGGGAGCACATGACATAGCACTACAAGCATATTAAAGCTGCACTGCGTAACATTTCTAGTGGAGGATCCGCCACCTGTTTGTCTCCATGGAACTGTTATCGTTTTGTCTAGAATGTTCCACAGTACAGATTAAACCTGTCTATCACCAGGGAAACAAGGGAGATCTATGGAGAGTCGCCCCTTCTCACATGAGAAATTACTGTATATTTGAGCAATAGAAACACCATCCATCCATCCATCCATCATCTCCCGCTTAATCCGGCTGGGTCGCGGGGGCAGCGTGCTGCCCAATACTCATAGCACCTGACCCCCCCTATGAACCCCTCTGCAGGTGGTGAGCCCACAGGAGGGTGGACAACATGGTCCTTGATGTTAGTTCATAGAGGTGCGGGCATGTTTTGGGTTGATGGGGGAAACCGGAGTACCCGGAGGAAACCCATCCAGACACGGGGAGGAACATGCAAACTCCACACAGAAAGGCCCGGGTGACCCGGGGATCGAACCCGCAACCTTCTTGCTGTGAGGCCTGAGTGTTGCCACTCAGCCACCGTGCCGCCGCAACAGAAACACCCGTAATGAAATTTTACTATGGAACATCCAAAAGTGAAAAAAGCATCGCACACTCAGACGGGCGATGTCCAAAAGATGTTTATATTTTTTAATTAAGTTTCATCAAAAAGCTTTCGTCAGATCATTCTTCGTGCTTTGGACCACGGTACATGGATGCATAAATACCAGGCGAAGCAAGAACATCTCTATGGAGACAAGTATTTGGCAGAGCCTTCTCCAGAAAAGTTACGCAATGCACCTTTAATGTTAAAAATGATCCTCTTATAACATGTTGTAAACGTCTTATCCGCCACAGGAAGATATCAGATATATTAATGACATGAACCCCTTAACGCCGATTCACTAGCAACACAAAGCGAAAAGAGTTTATTATACGGAGACGAGGCGGGTCGGGTGAGTTGAGACTCAGGGTGGGGGTTCAGTCTCAATCTTCACATGGCCCAGCAGGAACAGGACCCCCCTCGTAGGCGTCTTATGTCTGGAAAGTGAACAGATATGGGTTTGGGAGGGTGGGCTCGAGTTATTCGGGACAAACTGGGACGCTGGGATAGGCTGCTATAAATGGGCTTCTGGGAAATTGAGGCGTGGCAGACGTGAGCTGTGATTCGCTGGAGAGGAGGCGAGGGCAGTTGAGGCGTGGTCCTGCTCCTGAACCTAAGTTAATCATATTAACTACATGTGTCACAAATCTGCAACAAACCGTTTGGATCAAGATATAAGCCGAGACAGCGTCTGCGTTCTCGACCGCGTTCCCCCAGTGCCGTTAGTGCAGATGCAGAACCTTCCCAGGAATCTTTGGCAAGCGCTTGTTTCTGGTTGTCGCAAGTTTGCAACTTACCCACATTTCTATAATTTTTTTTGTCCCTATAGTCAAATTAATAATCTCAATTTCATGGTACCGAGTCTTACCAAATGCATCTATATAAATTCAGCCATTAAGTCGTTAAACTATAACGATATCGGGGCGCTGCACTGGATCAAAACGTACACATAAGGGGCGCTTATCAGACCAGAGGGACTGAATTCTAGTTGAGAATAAAGATGGCAAACGCACTCTGATTTGCTGTGTTTTTATTAACGGTTAATGACCATTTATAAATACACCACAAATCAGAATGCCTCCCCCATCTTCTTTCTTCTCAATATTATTAAACTGCTGAAAGATTTAGAGTATTGAGTATATTAGATAATAATATATTAAAGCCATAAGTATATGTCTAATCCGCTCACCAGCACTGATTCATGTTGCAGGCGCTGGGGTTTAGGTAGAGACCAGATCAGAGAGACATTTTAGGTTTAAACACACAGGATTTCAGCACTGGATCTGGCAACGCAAATGAGAGACCCATGTGAGGCTCATTCTGCTTCCTGATTGGATAATTGTGTTTCCCCAATGTTTTTGCAATCAAGATTAAATCAGCATTACAGTTGCCATCAGTAAAAACGATTTCTGATTTGAAAATGTCGACCTCGTATCTGGGAACACAGTTGGGTCATATAAACGGAATATAAAATTAAAATCTCACTCGTTTGGAGCGACTGTCAATAAAAAAAGCAGATATAATTTTGGATTTCACGAATATGTGGCTGCAAATATGGAAATTCCCCCATGTCTGTTCCCCCTTCTTTCCCTCTTTTATCCCTTTTTTCCCTTGTTACTCCAGATAATTTGCAGACATGATGTTGGTGGTGAAACATGCAGCTCGCCGCCCGGTCAGATAAACCCGCTTTAATTTGCCCAGAACCAGGAATGTAACGCGATACGACCAAAGGAGATAAAGAGGAAACCAGAACCTGCAGGGGAGCCTCCGATTAAAATATGCGCTTGTTAAAAAGATCCCAGAGTGTGCGGTGTGGTGGATTTGTCATGGCATCCGGCCACTGTGGAGTGAGACATCGCATTGGAACAAGAAAACGTCTTTATCCGTGTGTTGTGGCGATGTAATCTGAATCCAATTACATGCACGTGGGGCCATTTTTCAGTCGAGCTGTGTGTTTTTTCTCATGATCTAAACCTGGGACTGCGGACGGGAGGTGCACCGCGAATCTGATACGGCTTCAGATGTGGTGAACCTTTATGCACATGTAGCGGTGACGTGAAAAAACCTGAAGAAATCAAAAGTTAGAAGGGTGATTATGAGGAATTACGGGTAATTTTTGGTAGATTTATCTTCGTCTCCTGTTTCGCTCAGAAAATAATAGAGGATCTGCTCTTTATTGTGGCTTATGCCTTGACATTTGCTAATCCACACACTGGTATTTGAAATTCATACTTGAAATTATATACGGGCATTGTCCACTCGGTTGGCGCGTCCACTCTGATTTCAAAATGACTGGAAAGCTGCACTGTGTAACTTTTCTGGTGGAGGGTCTGCCACCTGCTTGCCTCCGTGACGATATTATCACTTGGCCTAGATATGCAATCGTTCCATAGGATTGCAAAAACTTAAACCAAATTACCTCCATGGAGACAAGTGGGTGAAGCCAGCAGGTCAGATCTGTGGAAAGGCGGCCACGCTCACAGGAAACACCTGTAATTACAAAAATTTAAGTTTGATAAGTTTTATTTCAGAATGGATTGACATAATCAAATAATTTTACCTTTTTTTAACCTTTATTTAACCAGGAAAGTCCCATTGAGATGATTAATCTCTTTTTCAAGGGAGTCCTGCCCTGCACAGATCACTTTCATGCTAGACAATGTGGGTGATGTGCCTTGCCTAAGGACACAACAACAGTTTTTGTGACTGGCGCCCCCCTGTGGCACCTGGATTTCCCAGTGTCTCCCATCCAAGTACTAACCAGGCCCAGTTGAGCTTCTGAGATCTGACGGGATCAGGCTTTGACAAGCCGGTATGGCCAAATTCAGGTTATGGACCGAATAACATTTTCTTTGACACACTCCTCAGATAGAGATGAACTGTATTGGAGAAAGTGGAAATATTGCAACCAAAATAAATCCTAATGTACCAGTATGTACATTTTTATACATCATTAGCTTAATGGCCCTATGTGAACATACACTGTTGTTGTTCTACGCTCCCTCGCTCCTCAGTTTAGATCGCAGAGCCTGTGTGAGAAAAGCGTAAAAGTCTGTGGTGAGCGGTTTTCCAGCCTTAAAACATATAGAATAATTGTAAAAAATAAAGCTGACAACTTTACAGATTTCACCTTTGCAGGTTATTTGTCCACACCGTCTTCTTACTTGGCGCAGGAGGACGACAGCGCCACCTGCCGTCAGAAAATAGTCTTCAGTCGTCTTCAGAACCGTGTCCCTGTATGTAGGTGTGTGAGAGTCGGTATGTCCCCTCGTCCCGATTCACAGTCTCCTGAAGGCCTCCCTCATCCAATCATTTATCAAAAGACCTAATGAACCTAGTCGGACTAAGGCAATACAGGTGTCGCACTCTCCACCAGAAAAGTTTCATAGTGCACCTTTATCTTTCTCCATTATATTATTTGTTTCTTGGGTGAAAGTGAAGAGAAAATTCATGTTATCCTTGAGTTCCACCGTCCACATCCAGTCGCTTTACCTCAGTTTTTCAGCGCTCCGCTCGTGACTCTGTGGTGTCTCTGTAAATCCCATTTCCTCGTTGCGTTCGCTGCGTTTGTGCGGAGAGACAGTTACACAATCTGACACGTTATTGCTTTTGAGACAGCGTCGGCGCTAACCTTTGTCCGCGCAGCAGTAAGCTAGCAGTCAGCGATTCTTTGTTTTCGCCTCCGAAAGGTCGCGACCTGGATGGAGTTCTGTCTTCTCTTGTTTTCGTTCCTCTCTGTGTCGGAGGATTGGCAGGAGGCGCCTCACCTCGACACCTGGAGCTTCAGGAACCCAGAAAATGGACAAACGCTGAATGGTTTTTGATTTGTAGTCCTCAAAAATAATAAAAACACAGGAATACTCTGTTCTAGTAACTAGTAATGAGTCTGAGGTTGTGAGGCTGTAGGTGTTTGATGGTTTCCTGGTTAACCAAGATGTATTACAAGAATTTACAGTAGTAGATAGAAAAGGGTATGGACTGAGCTATCTGAAGAGACTGAATCAAGGTTTTTTTCTTTGTTTAAATAGTTTTTTTCTGTACGAGCTCCTGTGCAGCTGTTATTTTGAGTGCAGTTTGGGTCAGACACATGGTGAGATCATAGGCTACGTTCAGACTGCTGCCTGAAGTGACCCAAATCTGATTTTTTTCACCCCTTTGTGACCTGTATCTGATCTTTTAATGACAGTTTGAACGACACAGATCCGTTTTTTTTTCAAATGTGACCCAGGACACTTGGATATGTGCTGCTAAAACTGATACATATCCGATCTTTGGACATGCGACTTCAGTCTGAACGGATAGAAGACGACGGAGATAAAAACATTTCCAGCACCAAAATGTCTGGTTGTTCTGTGTGTGTTTGTCAGAATCGATGTTCTACCGGTGGACTAAAGTTTTACTCACTGATCGCGCAAGGACCTGGCACTCGAACACCACTTGTCAAAGTCAGTTTGTTGAGGAAATATTCACAGTCTTTTGACGATAATCCTTGCGCAGAACTTGACAAGCTGCTGAGTTCTGCTGTACTTCTGTTGCCAAAATGCGCGACTGAGCCTACGTCATCACATTTTACTGACACTAAAAGGGTCTATACGCCCAACACCGACGCATTTGCTCACTGAAATAGAAACGCAGAAGACATTTCCTCCTGCAAAAGTAGTATGACAGCATCTTGTAAATCGCCACATGCTCAATGCTCACGTCCATGTTTATCTGCGTGTGACATCGTCGTGTCCTCCGATGTGCAGGACACCTTTGGGGTGTTTAAAGTTCACACTGGAGATCAAGTCGTGTTTAATTGGAAATGTGAACGACCTCGCAAAAAAATCGGATTTCACAAAAAAATCTGAATTGAGCATTAAGCCCTGCAGTCTGAACGTAGCTATAGACAACAAAACACAGCTCCGGCTTTGTTTTTGAGGAGGTAACAACTTTATAACATGGGCAAAAGTTCACAAGAGTCCATTTTGCGTAATATCAGACCTTTAAAGACTGAACTCTAAAAACTACATCCGCATATTCTCCTTTAGAGTCCCATTAGAAACTAAGTTCTAAGAAACAAAGCTCTTTTGTCTCCTGTCTGTGATGTGGACAGTAAACACAACAGTTTTAGAAACAAGTCGGCCACAGAAATGAGTAATGTTTATAAAACTGAATGTATTTTAGCAGAGCTGCTCCTAATTCTGCTTATGTTGTCCTTGTGCTGTTTTTATGCGGCGGACATTTGCTTCAATCCAGCGGAGAGAAAAACATCTTTTTACCTACAAATACACAAAGCTTTTCCCTCGGCACTTTTTTCACAAACAAAATAGTCTGTATTTCCAGCACTCACGCTTCACAGCAAGAAGATTCAAGGTTTGATTCCCAGGTCACTCGGGTCTTTCTCTGTTTCTGGAGTTTGCATGTTTCCACCATTAACCCCAAAGACGACAGATCAAATCCTCCAGTTGAGGTCGTTCTGACCAAGACCAGCTCAAGATCTGGAGAGGAGGAGGACAACTCCTTTCCAGTTAAGGACGATAAAATGTACCTTAACCTAAACCAAACCGTCTGACGTACGCCTGTGTCACTGTGTTTGTTTTGGTTGGTTTGGGCACTTTACCTTTGACTCCGCCCAAAATCGCAATGCTGCTCTGTGATTGGTCTGAACCACACAAATATAGAGAGAATTAGTGCTGTCAGAAATATTGCGTTATTAACGAGTTAACGCAAAACAATTTTAATTTTAAAAGCTGTGTACACTGCTGTAAACAGGAAACAAAACAATATGTACAAAACTGAGAAGTCCTGTCAGGTGCGCTGATGTTATTCATACAAGGAAAACACCAAATAAACAGGCATGAAAATCTCTCACCTTTCGGCGTATTTTTAAATTGATAAGGGATTACATGTATCCAGGGAATGCATTTAAGTCATTTTTTTTTTTTATTAAAATCACAACACAAACAAATCAAAACATGAATAATCATCATAGATGTTTAAAATAGAGATGCAACATTAAATTAGAGAGAATTAGAGAGAAGAGAAGAGTGCGGAATGAGAAAACCTTTCAGTCATTTGCAGTGTAAATAAAAATATACTTTATTAACAATATCTCTCAATAGATAAAACTATAATATACAAATAAATGTAAAAACAAAAAAACAAAAACAAAAAAAACCCCAAAAACCTCTAAAACCCTGTCCAGGGGTTAAAATATTTACTATTTACAAAGTTGAAATAAATTAAGTCATTTTATAAAGACTCTCCTTTGAGGAAAAAATGGTTTATTAAACAAACAAATAAACTTCTGGAAATACTTTGTCATAATATGAATAGTCAAACATTAAACCCATCACACACACACACACAATGCAATGCAGACACTGCGAGTGGGGGGTATCCATGGATTTATATTTAAGAAAAAATAAATAAATGTATAAAAAAAAGTTCAAATTTGACTTCATGGTTGGAAATCATGACATTATGCTTGGGAATTACATTACTGTTAACTAGCAACCATGTTTTACACTGGGCCATAACTCCATATTTTTTTGAACAAATAAAAATAAAAGAAAACCCGTTTATTTTCAAATCATGTGTAAAAGTGCACTGTGTAACTTTTTGGGGGGAGGGTCCATGTAGACATTCTTGCTTTGCCTGAAACATTTTTCATTTACAGGAGATTTTATTATCTCTATAAACATGCATTTTTACTGAGAGCAGGGTCACTTATCCACAGATCTGGACCTATAACTTAGTAGTAGTGTCACCTGCTTGACTCCGTGGAGATATGTTTAATGCTATACTACGGAACATTTCGGCAGTAGCATTTCCATAGAGACAAGCAGACAATCCTCCACCAGAGAAGTCCACCTTTAAAGCATCAGAAAAGTGTGTTTACGTATTTTTGGACTATAAGTCACCTCATTTCAACGACTAGAAGAGGGTGCACACTCTTCTCACCTTTTCAACCCCTGACCCATTTTCATGCCTGAATAAAGTCCACTCCAGAACATACGACAAATCCACACTTACCTTCGATAAAGACTGTGACAGAGACAGAAGTTTGGCAGTTTCCTCCGGCTGTTCTCACTGCTCTGATCTGTTGTTACTTGACTCACTGTTCACACTTTTATTTACAAGGCCGTGCTCGGACTACTGCCCTCTTACATTTGTAACCTCCTCACACAGAAGTGTTGATTCCTCTGGTTTGCATTCTAATGATCATTTGTTGCTTTGCTCGCACTGAACTGGAAAAAAAGGCTTTTTGTTTGCTCTGCCTCCTCCACATAGAACATGATGCATTTTAAGTCCAGACTGAGAGCACTTGAAACGGCCTCCTTGATTTGTGTTTTGTTTTAATTATTGTAATTTTGATGTCATTTTAATTGCGTTTTAAATGTGTTTTTACTGCCTCTTGGTCAGGGCACCCGTGAAAAATAGGTTTTTAATCTCAATGGGACTTCCCTGGAAAAAAAATATTGGTTTAAAAAGAAAAAATCCATAAACTCATGGACGAGTGTATCGCAGCAGGACTCATATCTGACTCCTTATTTAATAGATATTTCTACCGCTGGACTTATTTTCTCTGCTAAAATGTTGGCTCCGCTGCACCACATATTTTTTATTGTTCATTTTAATTTTTTTATTTTTTATTCATTATTGTAAACAAACAGCACCGTGTCATGACATTTTCGCCCTCAGTACGGCGGCTTTGGGGCGACAAACACGGTCACAAACGCAGTAGTAATAAAAAAACAAAACATTTGCACAAAGCCTGTCCACTTTTCTATGTTGATAAGAGCATTAAAATGACCATTCAAGGGACAAAAATGTGCGATTGATTTGCGATTAATGGCGAGTTAACGAATCGTGGTTAAATATTTGACTCGATGGACAGCACTGGTGAGAGTCCATCTTGCTGCCGGGTTAATACGGATCCACGCAGTAACTTTTCTCGGCACAGTTTTGAGGAAAGTTGGTCGGGCTGTTCTCCCCGATTACCATTTGCCTCCCAGTCTGACACTCCGAAAAACAGAGAGTTAAATTTTAAACATTCCCCTGTGACTGATTTGTGAATTCTGTTCCACATTTACAGGACGAGCTAATCCGTTCCACATGGCAGCCTCACCTCCTTTCTTCTCTCTGCTCTCTCTCTCTTTCCTCCCTCTTTCTCCCTTCCCCTTCCTACTCTCCCGCTCTCTTTCGTTCCCCTCTTGCCCTCTCTTTTTTCCTCTTTCTCTTCTCTTTCTTTCTCCCCTCTCGTTCTCTGTTCTGTTTTCCTTCTCTCCTCTCTCAGACTCACTGTCCCTCTCCTCTTTGTTCTCTCTGTTTCTCTTTCTTTTTCTCTCCCCTCTCTGTCCCTCTTCTCTCTGTTCTCCTTGTCTCTCTCTCCTCTGTTTTCCCTCTTTCTCTTATCTTTCTCTCTCCTGCTCTCTTTCTCTCCTCTTTGTTCTCCCCTCTTTCTCTTGTCTCTTTCTCTCTCCTCGCCCTCCCCTCTACCTCTGTTCTCTCTGTTTCTCTCCCCTCTCTCTCTTTCTCCTCTCTGTTCTCCTTCTATGTATCTCTCTCTCTCCTCTGTTCTCCCTCTTTCTCTTCTCTCTTCCTCTCTCCCCTCTCTTTCTCTGTTCTTTCCATTTCTCTCTCTTTCTCTCATCCTCTCTCTGTCCCTCTCCTCTGTTCTCCTTCTACCTCTCTCTCCAACCTCTCTGTTTTCCCTCTTTCTCTTCTCTCTCCCTCCCCTCTCCCTCTGTTCTGTTTCTCTCTTTTTTCTCTCTCTCTCCCTCCCCTCTTTCTCTGTTCGCTCTGTTTCTCCCATTCTCTTTTTCTCCTCTCTCACCCTCTCTGTCTCTCTGTTCTTTCTCTTTCTCTCTCTGATCCCTCTCTCCCTCTCTCTCTCCTGCTCTCTGCAGATCTCTGTCCATCACAAAGACAAAAGACAAAAGAACGACGCCTCCTGCTGGACGAGAATAGAAAGAAAAATAGAAAAACATGACAGAGCTGAGATCAGGTTAATCATGTGAAAGACGTGACGGAGGAGAGAGCGTTCATATCCTGCATTTATCGAACGCTTAAAACGCTTCTGCAAATCTTTACATGTTTTTCTATTTCGCATAACAGAAAAATAACCAGTGGAATAGATTTTTTTTTTAAATTTACTGTGTGCAGAATTTCGTTTTTTGTTTGTTGTTTTGTTTGTTGCACTGAAACTGTTCTTTTTCTGCACTAAATGTTCTCCTCTTTGACCTATCCTGGTATTCCGCAAACTGCCTCCGTCATTTAACATCACTTTCGATGCGATTTTGTCCATTTTTGGCTGAAAAATACGTGTCGCGTTTGACTCTGATGCCCTTCCAGAGGTTCGTGGAGCTTCAGACTGAAGCTTCATTTAGAAACCGTGCAGTTTCTATGGAGCCTTTTTCATAAATAATGAAATAAAAATGCGGGATTAGCAGGTGAGGTATTTATACAACTTTCATATATATATTTGTAGCGTCACCAGCAGAAGCTTTAATATTTGATTCAAAGTTCATGAAAAGAAAATACAACATAAAAATAAAACTACAGAAAGTACAGAAAGAGCCCATTTTACTCTGTCATGTGTTTTGTTTCATTCGCACATGCTTAACACACAAACCCTGCATATTTAGTTACTTTAGTTCTTCTCTGAAACAGAAAACACCGTGTTCCACCTTGTGATGTCACGTGATAATACAGGAAACGCTCCACTGCGTTTTTAAACTCCATAAACACCTTCACTAGACTCATGTGGATGATTTCAGTCCTGGAATTGCACGTCTCTACTGAACTAAAGGTAAAAAGGAGCTGTTCACTTAAAAACTGCCACTGACTAATAATAAAGAGTTACTCAAACATGTGTGAATGAAACAAAACACAACTCCACGTCTGTTTTTGAGGAGGTCACGACATTTTAAGCTCACAAGAGTCAGTTTTGCGTTAATATCAGACCTTTAAATGTCTTTACTCTATCTAACTCTGCTCCATTTACTCAATATGCAATTTATACATTCTGCAAACTACGTCTGACCCCGGCCTCCTCCTAAAAGCCCCTCCGTATCACTCCCACACTCACCCTCGGGACACTTAGAGATTTATAGATTTGTAATAGGCTCAGGTGGTCCCTAAAGTGGCCCCCAGGCACCGCCCACTCACATCTGACCTGCTAACCCCGTTTAAGTGTCATGTTATCTGCCCCTGTGCGAGTGTGGGAGTGTGGGGCCCTGGTGGGAGGAGCCGGCCGAATTGTCACTGGCCCCGGGGCCCTTTCACATCTGCAATCACACAGCTCCTATTCACGCACATGAACTGAGAGAGTCTTGTGCTGTTGGACTCATGGCGCTCTAAACCAATAGCGAGGCTGGTGTCACCTAGTGCCTCCGCTCAGTTTCATTTCTGTCCAGTGACTAGATCAGGAATCAGAAAACACTCGGAGGTTTGCGAGAACCCCAAAAGTTGAAGTCGCCGCACCGGCCAATCAGAGAAGACCCGTGAAGCCGTGATGTCAAACTCCAGCGCCTCTGAGTCCTTTAGTGGTGCAGCACAACGGGAAACAAAGCGTCGAGATGGACGTAGATGAACATTTTGTGTCGGCAACGATTCCCGACATCGAGGTTTTAAAGCCGGAACAAAGAGAATGTTTGGTGAATTTTATCAAGGGGAAAGACATTATAGCCCTTCTTATAGTATAGATAGTGGTCAGCAGATCGCAAAGAACAATACCAATAACAATAACAGAGGCATCCACAGAAAATAAAGAGCAAATTAGACGCCCAAAAGGAGCAGGCAGAAGCAAGAAGCTCATAGAAGCCCATCCCCTTTCACACTAAAGTATTTGAAAGTGCACAGTACGTTTGATTTCTGATATTCCATTTTCAAATTCTTTTCCAAAACAAACGTACAGTCAAAGCATTTCATCTTACGATCAGCAGCATTAACTCTTTACAGCATTTACCATGTCAGGGTAAGAGCTAGAAGCACCTCACTGAGGAGGAGGCCCCAGCTACCGCCCAGGTAACCAAAAACGAAAGAAGAGTGGTCAGGCTGGAGGACGAAAAGAAAAAGAGAGCGCAGAGCGAGGCGGCGAAGGTCTTATGAAGTATGAATATCCCTTAAGGAGGATTTGAATAGTGTCTGAGAGAGATCACTAGATTACTCAAACATGCATGGATGGATCTAAAACACCTCAGACATGTTTTTGAAGGAGGGAAAACGTTACACCACAGTAGGAAGCTCTTAAATATTCTTAAACATTGCTTTTCCAAATTGAATTCTTTCAAATTGGCGCTGGCACGTCTGACCCTGCGCCCTCTTCCTAATACGAGCCCATGTGTTAGTAATCGAACCCCCAACCTCCCACGCGGCTGCAGGTCTGAGCCGGTGCGGCGCTGCGGTTAATGGCGCGTACGGCCCCCGCCTTCACGGCCCTTATGAACTGATCCTGAACTTCAGCGCAAACCGGTTACACCAGCGCCGGCGGAGATGTGGAGATCACGTCTGTGCAGCGATTCATCTGAGATTTAAAGGTGCATTGAGGCACTTTTCTGGTGGAGAGAGGCCGTCAAACACGTTTCTCCGTGGATACGCTATTGCCATACCAAACCGGACCAAGTTGCAGGTCAGATCAGTGGAGAGGCGACCCCGCTCACAGTCAGAACACCTGTTTTTCTAGTTGTTTTAGAGCCTCTAAAACCACCTGTGATTGAATAAATGTAAAGTAGAGCTGTTTAATGTCATATTGTGGAACATTCCAGGCAGAGCGATGATGTATCCATAGAAACAAGCAGGTAATGGACCCCCAACCCCCATAAAAGTTCCACAATACAAATTAAAAAGTAAAAAAAAACGTTTATTTTCCCATTGACAGAAAAAAAAAAAAAACATGACGCAACAAAGAATTCCTGTGGATACTTTTAATGACGCTGCGGTTCTACATGTAGGTCTATGGCGGGATGTTCAGCGGTTACCATGGTGACGCTGTGCACACCTTAGCAAAAAAACTGCCTGATTGTTTTACAGATCTAAATCTTAAAACTCAAGAGAAAATGTACGCCAACGATACATATTCAGGAGTCTGTGATCGATATGAGCGTTCGTGGTTCTGTCAAGATTACAGATTTTTTTAACCTGGTTTATGGTGAATATCTATGTAATTTCTGGGCCTATCCACACGAAATAAAAACTGGCACAAAGTTTAGCGTCTTGGCTGTCAGGAGAAATAAACAAAACTGGCATAACTTTTCAGTATTTTCAGAAAGCAGAGCCATTCTTCCACCCCAGAGACGTGAATACGGTCAGTTGGACGGACTTTAAACCATAAGATTAATATGACAAATGCGTGTAGCTGATCCCAAACAAACAACGAGAAGGTTTGTGGATCAGAAGATTGAAGATTTCTTTCAAAAACAGTGAATCTCCAGTAGATTTGTGTCACCCCCGTTCTCTGTTTAAAATTACAATATTATCAGATTCTCGGACGCGAACGTAAGCTGCTAAAAGACCCAAAAAACGCGACGACAAAACCGACTCTTTGAAGCAGCAGAATCTAAAGAGATGATTGAAATTTGGAGCAGCGTTGTGAGATCTTTGAGGGCTCGTCTGGTTTAATGATCAAACTTTAACCCACGCTGCGCCGGCCCTTTTCATGTCCCATTCATTAGGGTTTCAAACATAGCTGCTCTCTGCTTTGAATCTGCTGCTGGATATTAAATCTACAAAGAGCGTTTCCCCCTTGTCACCGCCACCCCTCCTTCCTCTTCCCTTTCCTCCTCTTCGTCCCTCTCTGCTCTTCCTCCCATCCACTCGGTTAAAGATAAATGAGTTCAGACAAAAGCCGGTACGGTACGTCTTTCTTTAGCCGTCGTGTCTCAGTAGAGGGAGCAACGCTACACCCTGGGCTGGGCCTGGTCAGTACTCGGACAGCGACCGCTGACATGCAACTCTGAGCGTCCGGAGAAGCTTGTCGATCTTCTATCTTATCAAATTTGTAACAGTACTCACCACTCAGGACATCAGCGCCAACTCCACGGAGAAAGAAACAGTGGAAGAACCTCCACCAGAACTCTTGACTTTGAACTTCAGATGAACTTTCTGAAAGGAATTGTGTCGTGAGTGTGTTGTGCGTACGGTGAGTTTTCTGGTGTAATGTTGCTGTACCCGTCTCCACTGCGTAGATGATTTTGATGATTTCGTAAATTGTGCAACAAACAATCCTCCTTTACGTTTTTGAAAGCGTTCTTTGTTTGCAACATTTTTTCACACGTGCCTAAAACTTTTGCACAGTACTGTATATAAAGTTAAAACCGTCCTCCGGAACATTCGCTACGGAGATATACAGTACATGTTTTATGCCATACAGTCAATGATGGAACAGGCCAAATACGAGTCAGGTTTGTGGAGACGCAAGTATCTTCCCAGCGAGGAGGCAAGTTTTTCAGTGCAATACACATCGAAAACAAACATGCTTTTATTTTTGTTTTTGGGTGAAAAAACACCGGGCTGCGTTATGAGGCTGTTGGGTTGGATGATGACGAAGTTGTGGAGCATGATTAGGCTACGTTTACACAGACACGGTCTGAAGCAAAAACACAGAAGTGTGTTTTCGTTTTCACTCTTTTTCCACGTTTACACAAGTATTTCAGGTGGGGAATTCTGCTGCACACGGAGACACAAAACTTGCAGTTTGCCGATGTAGTTTGCAGGCCCAGTGTGTCAGTGTGTCAGTGAGTATAACCCTCCTGCTTCTCGACTTCCTCTTCTCCAACAACATGGCGAAGCGTAAACACCTCAAAACAAATCTGATATTCGGAGTCGTTATAGTGATGCAATGATGTAGCGGTTAGTTTACTAAATGAGTGTAAAGGACTTTATCTGTAAATACAAGTTGTACAGGAGGTAAAACCAGATGTGATTAAGATGGTTCGGAGGAAACCGGACATCAATAATAAAAGGGTGGGATTCAAAAAGTGAACACTTCTTCCCATGACCCTTTGACATATGTTTACATGTGTAAAGGAAATCATATTATCATGTCTCCACGTACATGTACACGTGTAAGGTATTATGTACTGTATATTAACTCTGTATTAACACTTCACCAACTTCATGTGGACGAGGAGGTTAAGCTATTGTTCAACCTCACGTTACATTATAAAACCAACAAGGCTCTTGAAAATGCTACGCCACATCCACGAAAACGCAGCTTTGAGTTTTCCTTCGTTTACACGGCGACGACAGGGTGGAGCGTTTTCAAGATTTCCACTCCGGAGGGTGTTTTCAGATTTTTGCGTTTTCCACCCCCCAAAACGCCGTTGTAGTCTAAACGATATGGACCATCTGGCAAAATGTTTTGCGTTTTCCACCCGTTACCACTGTCGGGTAAATGGCCCCTTAGTTTGGTGAAGCTGCATTTCCTGGATTACCACTTAATGATGTCACAAGGTTGAACAGAGCATTTCAAAGCAGACTAAACATCTTGTCCATGTGGAAAGAGCCAGAACCCTCCTCCAGGTGTGTTTTTGAGCACTAAACAGCGTTACAGCTCGTACAAACTCTTCTAAACATCTTTGCTCTGAACTGCCGCTAACACCGCTGTTGTTTTTTGTGCATAAATGAATCGCCGTCGGAGCCTGTGTCAGTGGAGAATGTCGTAACCGAGTCACCGAGCACAGGACCCGTCATGTTTACAGCTCCATTAGGCCCAGCAGATCAAGGCCAGGGCAGCTGAGAGGTGAAGGGGGGGGCTGTACATGGGTGTGCGGCTGCGAGTGGCGGTTCACAGCAGCAGGAGTATAAAAAGTGCATGGGGAGGCCACAAAGATCCGTACACACGATTCATTTTTCATGCCCCCGCGAAGAGACGGTTCTTAGAATTACGAAACAGCTCAGAGTCTGTAGATGGTGGAGGCGAGTGCAGGACGAGAGCGAGATATAAAGAAAAGAGAGTACGGTGACTGCGAGGGTGAGGAGAGTAAAGGTGACGATGGGAGGATGAAGAGAAGATAAGAGGGTGAGGAGAGGATGAGGAGAAGATGAGGAGAGTGAAGGAGATGATGAAAGGATGCGGAGATGAGAGGATGAGGAGCGTGAAAAGGGCGATAAGAGGATAAGGAATGTGAAGGGGATGATGAGAGGATGAGAAGATGAGGAATGAAGGCGACAACGAGAGGATAAGGAGAGGATGAGGAGAGTAAAGGGGGCATTGAGAGGATGAGAGGATGAGGAGAGGATGAGGAGAGTGAAGGGGATGAGGAGAGTCAAGGGGACGATGAGAGGATGAGGAGAGTCAAGGGGACGATGAGAGGATGAGGAGAGTGAAGGGGATGATGAGAGGACGATGAGAGGATGAGGAGAGTCAAGGGGATGATGTGAGGATGAGGAGAGTGAAGGGGACGATGAGAGGATAAGGAGAGTCAAGGGGACGATGAGAGGATGAGGAGAGTCAAGGGGACGATGAGAGGATAAGGAGAGTCAAGGGGACGATGAGAGGACGATGAGAGGATGAGAAGAGTGAAGGCGATGATGAAAGGGTGATGAGAGGATGACGGGATGATGAGACGATGAGAAGACGACGAGAGGATGAGGAGTGAAGGGGACGACGAGGGGATGAGGAGAGTGAACGGCTCAATGAGAGGATGAGAAGAGTAAAGGCGCTGATGAGATGATAAGGCGAGTAAAGTGGGGGTGAGAGGATGAGGAGAGTGAACGACACAATGAGAGGAAGATGAGAGGATGAGGAGAGAAGTGCAGAGTTGGCTCTTCCAGGCTGCCTTTCCCCTATCTCCAGAGTAACTGTGTGTGTCTATAACATCTGATTCATAAGTTAAGTTAATGCACTTGGCCACAGTTGTGCTGAATGTAAAACCGAGCAGCACTTCAGCAAATACACGGCCATAATGAAAGAGAAACATCGAATAAAGTGCGTTCGCTATCTCCCCCCTCTCTCCTTCTGCGGGGTGTGCGTCTGTGACACTTCCAACAGTATCTCACAGATGGATTGAATCGGTTCTGTCCCCCGGGGGCTGCTGGGAAATGCGGTCTTCTTTTTCATTCATGCTTCGCTATCGTAACTGCATCAGGTCTCATCCAGCAGCATTAGCCTATCAAAACAGAGCGGAGCGTGGGGCCGGAGAGTGTGTGGCCGGGTGTTTAGCACAGTGTGGGGACCAAAAACCTATACACAGACTCACATCGTGGGGACCTGACTTGTTTATTGGGACAAAATCCGCTCCCCGTAAGGTTAATTCTTTATTATTAGATCAACAACATGATTTAAAGTTCAGATATGAGTTCAAATGGGTTACACATTTACAGATATATTGTATAAGCGGCTCTTGAGGTCCAAATAAACCCACTGTGTACTGACCAGACCTGTAACGATCACAGATTTTCCTAGACGATAAATGATAATATTGACATTTTGACGCCCTTTTCCAACTAATATAATGACAATGGATTAAAAATGCAAATCCAGCCTTTCAAATATCAATAAACTTTACTTTCTAAAGAACATTTAAACACAGGAACTGCAAGAAAACCAAAAACAATAGTCCTACATAAAATAGACTCGTTAACATAAGAATAGCCTAATGTGGTCTGACTAAGCAGAAAGGACTTGTTAACAAAATTGGACTTGAATAAACCATTGTTGAACCAAACACAACCAAAACAATGAATAAAATGGACTATTATGTCTCTGTAACAAAATTGCCCCGAAATGTTATTTTAGTCATTGATTTACACATGTGTATTTTGGCAACAGAAGTGTCATTGTTCCCCATTTATTCTGATTCATTCAGACACACGGACAGAAGACGACGGAGATAAAAACATTTCCAGCACCAAAATGTCTGGCTGTTCTGTGCCTGGAAGTCAGAATCGATATTCTACCGGCGGACTAAAGTTTTAAAGTTTTACTCTCTGATCACACAGGGATCTGGCAGTTGGACACCGTTTGTCAAAGTTCAGCTTCCTGAGGAAATATTCACGATCTTTTGACGATAATTCCTTTCACAGAGCTCGACAAGCAGCCGTACTTCTGTCGCCAAAATGCGTGTGCAACCGAGCCGACGTCATCACTGTTCACTGACACTGAAAGGGTTTATAGAGATGGTTCCTCACTTAGTCCTCTTTTTTATAGAGGGGTTGTTGGTCACTTTGCGTTCTGCTGCGCATGTCTCCTGCAGAGGGAGCCGCTGTCCTGTCTGGTATCGTGTCGGAGTCTTGTGGGATTTCAGTGGATTTCGGTCTGGCCGGTTGTGTGGATCGGGTTTGGGTGTAGGTCAGCTGCTGGGGTTTGGGCAAAGACCCTTTTGTTCTGGTCGTTTGTGTGCTGAGACGTATCCCACTCACTAGTGTTGATTTGGCATCGGGACTTGTTTTGTCACACGACGATGAACTGTTTTGATGTTCTGACCGCGGCGCTTTCTGCACTCGAGCTGCACATCCACTGTGTTGATGAACAAATAATCCGTCTATACCATAGATCAGGGGGTCTCCAACCGGAAAAAATGAGTACCATATTTTCCGGACTATAATTATAAAATCAGAGACCAAGAACAGACATTTCATCTCGAAAGGCAAATTAAAGTAACAACAATAGAACAGAGAACATGTGTCTGGTTTGTTCACGTCACATATGAACAGTTATTCAGAAAACTACAACAGAAACAACAGAACAGGTTTACCAAACTCTGCATCTCGCTCCAAATCACTAAATTCTTCATCCTCATTGTCACTTCTGAGAAACTCCACCAACTCCAGCTAAATCTAGTTTTTAGCTTTGTTTGTTTTCTTCATTGCTGTTCGAGTTTCCTCTGCTTTTGTCAAACACAAGTTTCTTGCTCACTCCAAACTTCTAATCTGCAGAATATGAACAGTTATATATATATATATATATGAAATATATATTTTATATATAAGTCGCAACTGAGTATAAGTTGCAGGACCATCCAAACCAATGAAAAATATATTTCTCTCGCATTTTTGTTTTGTTAAGGTAGCTCACCAGAGGAAAAAAAGGCTGGAGACCCCTGCCATAGATAAATACAGTCTATAGTCCATTGGTCCATACAGTCTGTGCTGACACATTCATCCAAGCGTCGTTACACTAAAGAAGCGACAGGAGTCAGGAGAGAGCGAAGCCTGTTGACACTCAGTCTCTTTGGTAGAAAGAGCGAAAGAGACAAGGAAAACAAACAAGCTGCAAACAGAAATGGTCGAGGCTGGAAAAGTTATTCAGCTTGTTAAAAGTTATTGTGATTGATTATGTTACAGGCCGAGTACTGACTGCATCTAATTCTAAAGCATTTTATTCTCCAAGAGCCAGGAAGTGAGCGTTAGCATGCTAGTTGTTGTCAGCTTTATTGCGACGACGAATCTCCGCTCTGGTCTTGTTGCGAAGAGTTGTGAAAAGTGCTTCCAAACTCATCGTGGTGAATAATTATGATACTCAGATTGCGTAAGGTAAGTGAGGGATAATTTTGGACATCTGCAAACTGTTTTTTCACTTTTTTTTATCTTTTTAAGACAGTAAAAATCAGATAATCAGTAGCTTAGGCAAATCGTGGCTATGGTTAAGGTTAGGATCAGTCTCCAGGAAATGAATGTAAGTCGATGTGACGTCTCATAAGAGCAGAGAAACCCTGATAGAGTCTGTGAGTGCGGTTGTATCTGGAGGGTTTGGCGTTATCGGTTTGACTTGGGACTGAATATTTTACAGTGCCGTGATGTGAAGAACGTGAAATGGAAGATCTGTGTATCAGGTTGTTTCGTTGTGGAGTGGGGAGGAGAGGGAAGTACTGAGGACATTTATAATACATGTTTTTACAATGAGACTCTCACTGTAATGTCCCTGAAGAGCAAATTAAAGCTCAGTATTAGGCTATTTTCTGATCTACAGTAACGTTATAATGTTGTTTTCTCATCGCAAACGGACCTGGAGTTGTGCTTCGTTTAACCCAGCTCTGTTTTTGAGGAGGAAACATCATTATAACTTGTACATATACATTAACATAATTCTGCTCTTACTCTTTTTTTGCTACTTATTTAGAATGTATTATTACCATTTACCTATTGTGTCCAAATAATTTCCCTTGAGGAGCGATAAAGTTTGTCTAAGTCTCAGTTGAAGCTCACAAGAGTCCATTTTGTGTAATAGAGGAGCTTTGAGACACATGGAACAATTAAAAAACAAGAAAGATTAGAAAAACTCCCAAAGTTTTCCCCACAGCTTAACAGAAGGACTGGTCCAATCAGCAGCTTGTGTCTCAGGGCGATTCCAAAAACACTCATTTTGTTTTCTTAATTAAAAATGTCACCACCAAAGGCGGTGCTGAAATGGTTTGCAGCAGCCGCAAACGTGTCCAGAAGGTAGAAACGTTTCCTACTTTATTGTCCTTAAGAACGCAAATTGTTAAGTGTCTCAGGGCGGTTTGAGGTGCGTAACATCCCTCAGGAGGAAAGAGTCCTAACGCTGTGTCCTGCAGCATTGCAGCCTGCCTGAAGGGGGAGCCAGTCTCACGGCACTTGGTTTCACTTTTCTTGTGTTCGGCGATGAGTCGTTCCGCTGAAGTCTTTCTTCCGGAAGGCCTCTGCACGTTCAGCTGCGTTTGGTGTAAAATGTCAGAGTTTCTGTCTTATCTTCCCATGTGCCCATAGACCGTATATACGAGTGGACAGAGCTAAAGCGTTAGCCGCCGCATGTCAAACAGGAAGTGCTCCAGGAGGCTCTTGAAGATGGCCCCACATCAAACGCAAACTTACACAAAAACTATGTCAGTCGTTTGTGCTTCATTTGTGCTGCAAAAAGTTTCGTTTGTGCTTCTTTAGTTTTGGAGAAATTAACAATTCTTTTACAGGTCAAATTGGGGTCAGCGCCCAGGAAGCTTAAAAATGCACTAAAACGCCCAAAATGGAGTCAGTCGTTTGTCCTGTTTTGTGCTGCAAAAAGTTTCGTTTGTGCGATTCTGGTTCTTTAGATATTTGCAGTTTTATTTTCGGCCGATGACGTCGTCCAGTTCCTCAATTGTATTTGGTTTGTGCTGTGACAATTTTCATTTGTGTGAGTTTATTTCTAAAATGATTCATTATTATTTCTGCGGTAATTACAGGACGTCATTTCCGCTCAGCTGACGGCGACAAACTCCACAAAACTAGTGAAGAGAAACAATCTGAGGCTGTGGAAAAGTCTGTATCAGTCTTTAGTAATTTGCTTTTGATTCATATTTTATATAATAACAGACTTTCTCTTCACTAGTTTTGTGGAGTTTGTCGCCGTCAGCTGAGCGGAAATGACGTCCTATAATTACAGCAAAAATAATAATTAATCATTTTAGAAATAAACTCACACAAATGAAAATTGTCACAGCACAAACGAAATACAAACGCTTTTTTAATTTTCTTCCTGTTTTGAGCTCTGTTTCACATTCTGAGGGTCTGGACGACGTCATTGGCTGAAAATACAACTGCAAATATCTTAAGAACCAGAATCGCACAAACGAAACTTTTTGCAGCACAAACGAAACTTTTTGCAGCACAAACGATTGACAGTTTTTGTGTAAGTTTGCATTTGATGGGGGCGACTTCAGGCAGGTTCTTCCGGCTCCTTCTGTCCATTTTTCCCATTGACTCACATTGGGATCTTATTGCCCCTCTCTCCGTAACTGCTGCTGTGGCCTCGACACTTTGGTCTTAAAATGTTCGTATGAACCCGCGACACAGGGTCCTGAATTTTTCATTTTTCTATCTTGTTCCTAAATCAAGATATGAACATAAATACCGGACCAATCAGACGCCTTCATTCCCCGAGGTCGCTGCCGCCGAGCGTTAGCAGCAGGTTTGAACAGGTCTTTCTCTCTTCTTTTTCCCTGTCCTCTTTGGTCCAGTTTCTCTCTCTCTTTTCCTGTTTGTTTATCTCTCTCTCTCTCTCCCTCCCTCCTCCTCTTCTCTGCCCTGCTTGGTCTCTCTTTTCTCTCTCCTCTTCCTTTCTCTCACTCTCTCTCTCTCTCTTTGGCTGCAGGGTTATGTAATGTTGACCTGTTCTTCTGGACTTCCATTCGGTTTATCACAGACTCCCTCTCCTCCTCCTCTTTCTCTCTCCTTCTCTTTCTTTTTCTCCTTCTCCTTTGTTCCTGCCCGATCCTGGAAGCCGTTCTTTGGTACAATCCGTTTGGAGGAGTGACAAACGGCACGGCAGCAACGTCGCGAAAATAAAACATGAAAAACGATGGCGGCGAATCAGAGCCGAGCTTAGGCTTATTTCATTTGAAGAGTCCACATATTCTTCCAGCTTTATTCCGGACGGGAGATAAAACTGGATCGTGGCGTTGCGGATTTTAATGCGTTTCTCCATCTGGAAGACGCCTTCGCCCAAGCCAACCTCTCCCTCTGTCCCTCCGCTCGCTCCGTCCATCCACAGATCGGCTTTTAAAGGGCTCGTGTTACTCTTTTCTCTATGTTATAATGTCATTTCCTCATCACAAACAGACCTGGAGTTGTGTTTTGTTTCGTTCCCATGTTTAACATACAAACCCCGCAGATTTAGACTGAGTTCTCTCAAATTGAAAACACTGTTGCACCTTGTGATGTCATGTGATAATACAGGAAGTGCTCCACTCCACTGCACCTTTACTAGAATCATTTAGGATCAGTTCAGACCTGGAATTGTCGATCTGTACTAAACAAAAGCTAAAAGGTGTCTGTGAACTTGAAAACGGATTGATTTAGTTATCCCGAGCATACACGGAGCTCACAGAAATCACTAAATTTTTTCGATTTAAGGCCGCCACACACTACAGGAGAATTTGCCCGATTTTGGCTGCGATTTCTTCTCTGCGAGTTCAGGGAGGCGTGACCCGACTTTGTGTCTTCGTGTGAGATTCTCATGTGTGGAGTCAGTGTCAGATCAGAACCACCGAACATCAACAACGCGACGGAAACAGACGATAAAACAGAGTCAGGTGCAGAGGAGCGACGGACACAGAGACGCAACAAACAAACTCAGGACAGAGCGAAAATAAAGACTTTATTACTCACCTAAAGTAAAGTGGAACATTTAAAGTGCAGCGTCTCATCCACATTATCCATAGAAATTGTTCCCGGCAAATAATGACTCCAGTCCACAAAACGGCGCTGTTAATCCAGTTTGAAGCGTCTTTGAAGGTAAAAAGGCGAAAGTTGTTCCTCACGTGTTTGTTTACATCCACAGAGCACACGGATCGAGGTAAAGCTGCAGATCAGCGACAGTGACTGTACTTCCTGTGGACTTTATCTCCTCTTTTATGCTTTAAAAATCCTGTATCTGAAGTATTGCTCCACATTTCACACATAATAATAACACAGTTTGACTTGTGTCTAAACTGGAAGTGCAGAGTCTGATCTTTGAACACTTCAGAGTCTCAGAGCGACTGGTTTTACTGTAGACAGGAAACAGCTGACGCCATCGCGCTCACGGCTTTATATCCTGTGGTCCGCAGTCATTTCCCGCTGCAGTGTTTGTGATCGGAGATTCTAAGTCTCATTAGTTTCTCCTCGTGTCTTTGTTGTGCGCATTCTGTCGCACGTTTAAAAATCGAGTAAGACCGAAAAATCCTGTAGTGTGTAGCGGCCTTATAAGTATTATGACAAATATTACTTACGAAAGAAAAGAAAATACACCACTTGCTTGAAAGGGAGTGAGAAGAATTAAAAATACTTCACTCGCAAGGACCACGCCAACAACACGTGTGCAAAGAAGAAGAGTTTATTATACGAAGACGAGGTGGGTCAGCTGGGTTGAGACTCAGGGTGGGGGTTCAGTCTCAATCTTCACACGGCCCAGCAGGAACAGGACCCCCCTCGTAGGCGTCTTATGTCTGGAAGTGAACAGATCGGGATTTGGGAGGGCGGGGTCGAGTTATTCGGGACAAACGTGGGTCGCCGGGTTAGGCTGCTACAAATAGGCTTCTGGGAAATGGAGACGTGGTAGAAGTGAGCTGTGATTCGCTGGAGAGGGCGGGTGAGGCGTGGTCCTGCTCCTGAACTTGAGTTTATCATATTAACGACATTTATTTACCGTCACAGCCATTCAGTATTTACAACTAAAGGGCGCCACGCACTGCATTTTCGGGTCTTAAATGATTTTTAAACGTGCGGCAGAAAGCGCACACCACAGACAGTGGAGAAACTTATGAAACTTAAAATCTCCAGTCTCAAAAACTGCATCAGGAAATGACTGCGGACGAGGAGCGTGTTTTGAAACTGTTTTAAGGTTATTCTCGGTCGCACCACATGACATTTTTTAAGGTCGTAGCCAATTCATGTACATAAAAAACACTAAAAATGCTTAATATAAATGTTAAACACAGATTTATGCACCTGACACTGCAAATATTTGAAAAAGTTCGATAGAAACTAATATTTGCCTGTTGAAAATCCTTTTACGTCATTGACCCAAATATCACGGATCAATTAAAGTATTTGAGAACAAACATGTACTGGTGGAAAACTGAAATTTGCACTGAATATTTTTGTGATTTTTGGAATTTAATAGAAGTCTGAAAAATCTGTGAATGTCAAGTCAAGTTCATAAAAAACCAATTAAAACAGAATTTACAAAAAAGAATTTCTTATTTAGAAGGAAATCTGTTCATGGTTTTAGAATCTTATTAAAGAAGCTCAAAATATCCGCGAAAGTCTGAAAGGTTAATAGAAAACTCCAGCGAAAGTAGAATAGTGTCAACAAAGAGTGTGAAAATAAAATGCACTGGTGCAAAAATGCGCAAGTTCCCGTCAAATTTTCATAGTAACATTATTAAAAAACAAAATATAAAAACAAAATCTTTCAAAATCTGATCAACTCCCAATTTCACTGTAGAATTTAACGTAAATGTTTCTTGTTGTATTTACTTCCAAGTTTCTAACCTTTCTGTAGGACCTTTTTCATCTCCTCGTCTCCTTCCTTGTCTCCTTTCTGATCTGCAGCTCTGTCCTCCTCCTTGTCTCCTCTCATTTCTTCCTTGTCTCCTTCACGCCTCCTTCCCTCTGATCTGCAGCTCTCTCCTCCTCGTCATCTTCTTTCCTTCCTTCTCTCCTTCCTCATCTCATCTCCTTCACCCCTCCTTCCCTCTGATCTGCAGCTCTCTCCTCTTCATCTGTCCTTCCTTTCTTCCTTGTCTCCTTCCTTCTCTCTTCTCTCCTTTCTTCCTTGTCTCTTTCACACCTCCTTTCCTCTGATCTGCAGCTCTCTCCTCTTCATCTGTCCTTCCTTTCTTCCTTGTCTCCTTCCTTCTCTCTTCTCTCCTTTCTTCCTTGTCTCGTTCACACCTCCTTTCCTCTGATCTGCTGCTTTCTCCTCCTCTTCCTCTCCTTCTATCCTTCCTCCTCTCCTTGTCCCCTTCCCTGTCTCCTCTCCTTTCTTCCTTGTCTCCTTCCCTCTGATCTGCAGCGCTGTCCTCCTCTTCGTCTCCTCCTCTTCTTCCTTGTCTCCTCTCCTTGTCTCCTTCCTTCTCTCATCTTCATCTCCTCTCCTGCTATCTTTCCTCTTCTCCTTGTCTCCTTCCTTGTCTCCTCTCCTTGTCTCCTTCCTTGTCTCCTCTCTTCGTCTCCTCTCCTTTCTTACTCATTTCCTTTACGCCTCCTTCCCTCTGATTGCAGCTCTCTCGTCTTCATCTCCTCTCTTTTTCTCCTCTTCTCATCTCCTTCCTTTGCAGCTCTGTCTCTTCTTCTTCCTTGTCTCCTCTCCTTGTCTCCTTCCTTCTTGCCTCTTTTCATCTCCTCTCCTTTCTTCCTTGTCTCCTTCACACCTCCTTCCCTTTGATCTGCAGCTCTTGCCATCTCTTCAGCTATTCTCCTTCCTTCTCTCCTCTCTTCATCTCCTTCATGCCTCTTTCCCTCTGATTTGCAGCTCTTTCCTCTCTTCATCTCTTCTCCTACCCTTCTTCCTCGTCTCCTTCACACCTCCTTCCCTCTGATCTGCATCTCTCTCCTCTTCGTCTCCTCTCCTTCTATCCTTTCTTCTGTCCTTCCTTCTATCCTTCCTTCTCTCCTCTCCTCGTCTCCTTCATGCCTCCTTCCCGCTGATCTGCAGCTCTCTCCTCCTCTTCGTCTCCTCTCCTTCTATCCTTCCTTCTACCCTTCCTTCTCTCCTCTCCTCGTCTCCTTCATGCCTCCTTCCCGCTGATCTGCAGCTCTCTCCTCCTCTTCGTCTCCTCTCCTTCTATCCTTCCTTCTACCCTTCCTTCTCCTTCCTCGTCTCCTTCACGCCTCCTTCCCTCTGATCTGCAGCTCTGTCCTCCTCTTCGTCTCCTCTCCTTCTATATCCTTCCTTCTACCCTTCCTTCTCTCCTTCCTCGTCTCCTTCACGCCTCCTTCCCTCTGATCTGCAGCTCTTTCCTCTCTTCATCTCTTCTCCTGCCCTCCTTCCTCATCTCATCTCCTCTCCTCGTCTCCTTCACGCCTCCTTCCCTCTGATCTGCAGCTCTGTCCTCCTCTTCGTCCTCATGTGTCTCTAAATGGGTGGTGAGGAGTTGATAATGGACTGTTCCTCTGACCTTATTACTGCACATGACTGACCCCGGGCCCCTGCTCGCTGCCCTCTCCTGTGTCTTTACCCGTGAGGGCCCCTGGAAACAGCTGGACTCACAATCACACGGCCACAGGAGCAGATCGGGCTTTTATTTTTTTAACACAATAATGTATTTGGGGAACATTTTGGCGAGCCATTTTTTAAATTCTGAATTCTACCAGCAAAGCACAATAACAAAACAAAAACAGCTCCATTAAATCCACAAATCCATTCAAAACCAAATGTCAGTCTCGATATTTTTAGAATAAGTTTCATTTGCAGCTCGCAGAAAATCTAAAAAATCTGAAAATCTAAATTATCCTCTCCTACTGAAGTTTCAATGGCCATGTTTACATCATGTTTTTTTTAATTCCGCTTTAATTGTTCTGAATTATATTGTTCTGAATTAAAATATTCTCCTTTGAGTTTACATAGAAATAATAATTCTGAATTGAGGTTTCCATGGAAAGCCAGTTAAATTGTCTTTATTTAATTCCACTCACGTCTGGGGGTGGGGAAGGTGCTGATTGGACAGCGACACAAACGTATTCCCGTCTTTGGGAAAAAAACACACTTCAGCTGCTCCCGGCTTTTCTGTCATCTCAGTTTGTCGTTTCGCTACCGACACAAACACGATCCAAACTTTTTCCGCGTTCTTTCTGATGATAATGAAGCAGCAGCTGGAGAATTCTCTCCTCACGCTTTACGTCTGTGAGCTGAAGAGGAGAAGGGAAGAGTGTGGGAGAAGGAGGAAGGAGACAAACTGAGTCTGAGGCTGCCACACCTCAGCCCACTCCCACATCCCGCTCAACAAAGCACCGCTAGCACCTTGTACTTGTTACCTGGTTTTACTTGTCGATTGTCAGTGTGCATTTATGTGCTAATGTCGCCCATTACAGGCCATTGTAGCCTCTTTATACTGTTTGGTTAGTGCAGTTTAAGAGTTATTCTAAGTGCAGCTGGGTCTTGTTTTCTGTGTTGTACTTTAATGAGCCTTAACGCGAAGATACGACTTGAATGTTATTTGCACTTGTGTAAATAGTAGTATTGTGAAATGAATGTTTTTACACTGCGTGAGATTGAATTAGCTGTAATTTAATGGACTGAGTTAGCTAGTTAACCCTAGTTTGGTACGAGATTAAAAGAAAAAATAACAAAACCACGACCTTAAACAAACCGAAATGTGAATTTTGTGAACCGTGCCACCCCGAGCGTCCACATATACATATACATGGACTTAGCTGTAACAAGTATTCCCAGTACAGATATCACTATGGCAACTTCAACGAATTAGCTTTCTATTTTACCACGGTTAAGCCCTCCTCTCCACCTGAACACTTCCTTTTCCTCGCCGTGCAATTTGCCGTTACACAGGGACGTGGTTAAACAGCAAGACCGAAATGTGATCTGGAAATGAAATGAAAAGGGGCAGTTAGCGTGGCACCGTGCCCGTAACCAGTGACTACGCGAGCGCTAACGAGTCGCCTGGCACACGGCTACGCGGCGCTACGCTAGCTCCTCCGCGGCGCGTTTAATGATGTTCAGATGAGCGGAGCCGGCCGCGAGACTTTGGTCTGGACCAAAAATATCTGAGTGTTGGAAATGTCAAATCGTCCCCGGTGTTTGGAGCCGGAGACACTTCTTCAGCCCAGAGACCAATTAAAGGGACTTTATTTGACCAAACACGCAAGTCCGAAATGTGAGTTTACTGAGCAGGTAATGGGTTTTATAATTTGTGAATCTTCTAATTTAAAATGGAAGCAGTAAAGGTGGTAGAAGGGGAAAGGGAAGTGGAATCCAAAAAAAAATTATAAGGAATCACGACTGAACTACAATTTTCAGGAAACTTTCGAAATTGTGAAAGTTACAATCCAACGTCATTCATTCGTGGGTCTCAAAATGAAAATTAGGTCCATCCCCAATTTAAAACAATATATTCTTTATGTATTTAATGGCCGTATTTAGCTTATAACAATAAAAACGACACTAGACACAAAAGGAGGTGTAGGAAGAGACAAAAAATCCACAAGGGCGAAATATTAAATCCTCCACCTTATGAATACATTCAAATTGAACATTATAGCCGTGAGTTACTATTAAAAAGTTACATTTACACACCTTAGATTAAATAAATTTGATTCAAACGTGGACTAAAACGCAATTAAACATCACAACATCACCACAATTGAATTATTGTCAAACATTCCCATGAAACATCAAACATTTCCTCAAATTCCGTTTAAGCGACATTTCTGATTTGCCGTCATGAGCCAGATGTGAAAACTGCTCCACAATTTACAGCCTCTGGATCGTGGTAAAACTGAGCTCTTGATGTGACACTTTGGAACATGAAAATTATGATTTTGACGAGTATTGTATCTATGAATCTCTGCATTTGTGAAGTTAAAAAAAGCTCACGATATTACGATATTCTACATCGTGGGCGTCAAACTCATTTTGGTCCGGGGGCCGCATACAACCAACTTTGATTCCAAAGGGGCCGGATCAGAAAACTCATGACATATATACCCCAAAAATAGCAATAAGTCCAAATATTTGTGCAGAGAAACGCAAATCTATTACAGAAATCTTTTTTATTTGATTTTATTTTACAAAATATTATAACATGCTAGGTCAGGCAGCTCCTTTCACAGCAGCATCACTAACCTCTTGGCCCCTGGGTGAAAACAGACGTCTGTTTCTTCAGTCCCAACAATAATTATAATTCATTGGATAATTCATTTCTCTTCTGTCTTCTCAATTCTCTGTTCAAGTTGTTGTATTTTTCGCCGTGTCTTGTAGTACCGTTTAAGATTATTTTCCTTGGGCGCCGCCACTTGTTGCAAACACACTGAGCACAGGTTTCCCATTCACCTCCATGAACAAATAAGAATTAGTCCATTTGTCTTAGAAAATCCTACACTCAGCTCCACTTTTCTCATTTTGGACATTTTGCTGATGTCACGGTCACAGTCAAAACGATCGTCCTTTAAGAGCGTTTGGAAAGAGGCAAGTCTCATTTGTGCTGCTGTGGTGGGAGGCGCCACACACAGAAGCGCTGGAGACGCTGCTATGCTAAACTGTGCAGAAAATTACCAGAAAAACCTGAAAATTGTAAATATTTTAATAGAAAATCCAGCCGAGGGCCAGATTAAAGGTCTTGGAGGGCCGGATCTGGCCCTCGGGCTGCGTGTTTGACACCTGTGTTCTACATAATAACAAGACTGACATTATAAAACGCTTTGACCAGTCATTTGGTGCAACATTTATTGTCATTAGGGATGGAACGATGTCCAAATCTCTCTGTACGATATTTCCACCATAAACATCTCACTGTACCAGATTTATTACAATATTTTGTGTGAATCTGCGACTTTTTCCTCTAAAAATGCTTCACAAGACTTAATCCAAAGAATGAAGATGTAAAAGTGCTTAGAACAGTTATTTCTTCATGTCGTCTGCACTGAAACGGAGCAAAGGATCATGGTCTATGTAGTTCCCTCTGTTTTTTTTTTTTTTAGCCATTCCTGCATCAGAACTATTACATAACATTACATAACTAGCGATATTATTGTGAGACCTTTGACGATACGACATCACGGTTATTGTTACACCCCTGCTGAACACAAGAGTATAATTGTACTTTTGTGTTTTTAAAATGGCTGCCATTTGGTCGAAGCTTAGACCACAGTTTTTATGTTATCGCCTCCTTGAGTAAAACCTTTACTGTATTTATGTCTTTAAGCCTCTGCAGTAAAGTAACACAGTGTTCGTAATACAGTTTTACCCATGTGCAAAATAAACCCACAGACTCCTAAAATCTTAATTAAGAAAACAAACATCTGCTATTAAACCTTTAAATCACATTGTATACGTTTAATTAATAATTAAAATACAATAAAAAAACAAAAACAATGCCATACTTTTTATCTTTGAATATAATAACATTTTGTTAAGAAAACACAGCTGCAGTTACATTAAATAAATGGAGATGTTGTTGCCGGCTGGCCTGGGAACGCCTCGGGGTCCGTCCGGAGGAGCTGGAGGAAGTGGCTGGGGAGAGGGAAGCTTGAGAGCCCCTGCTTAGACTGCTGCCCCCGCGACCCGGCCCCGGATAAGCGGAAGAAGATGGATGGATGGATGGATGGAGATGTTGTTGCTAGGCCTGGAATGTTCCGCAGTGTGGCATTAAACTGATGTATCTCAGTTGAGGCGCGCAGGCGATGACGACACCGGGCGAAGTTTCAGGTCAGATCTGTGGAGAGGCGACCCCGCTCACTGTAAGAACGGATGTTTTTGACGGTATTTCCAAACAATTAAAGCGTCTGTGACTGAAGAAACGTTTAATGCCGTAAGATCTCCATGGAAACACGCAGGTGGGAAAGTTACAGAGTGCAGTTAAACGTTTTTCACGACTGCACTAGCACGTCTTTTTGCTGTAAAATGATCAAATCGAAACCAGGCGTAGATAAATTTGCGTAACTAATCTCACCTTCTGCAATCTGAGAACATCCAAAGTGA
This sequence comes from Odontamblyopus rebecca, assembly GCA_030686955.1. Lineage (NCBI taxonomy): Eukaryota > Metazoa > Chordata > Actinopteri > Gobiiformes > Gobiidae > Odontamblyopus > Odontamblyopus rebecca. The sequence continues at coordinate 3,958,455 of CM060661.1, read as the reverse complement.
CGCCTCAGCGTTTTCCCAAAGCGACGACGGAGAAGAAAACACGGAAAACACAGAAGAAAATGGCTCGGAACAGCGGGATACGGCGCTAGCACGTGGAGGCGTTCGCTGTTTCTTTGCTTTGGCGCGTGTGCGATTTTTGTGCTTAGCCTGAAGGAGCCGCGGGAGGCGAAACTTCACGCCCCGCCCCACGCCGCCCACTCATCAGCTGCTCCCTTCTTTACGCTGAAACTGTATCGGCGTAAATAACGGTGGGACTAGAAAGAAAGAGAAGAGAAAAGAGAGCGTGGGAATGCAACACATTTCAAAGTACGAGCAGAGTGGACACACAGAGCTCCTGAAGAGTCTCCAGAGACTTCTGAGATGTTCATGTGGGGAGGTGTCTTCACGGGCTGCATCGCAAATACTGAATCCTGATCTGTTCCCGCACAATCTGCTGTTGGAGTGAGTCGTTATACGTAGGGGACATCCCTGGTTTGGGTGGTTGGCAATAATAAAATGGTGAAACGAGTGCGTAATTAAGGACTAATGCGCTAATGTGAGTCAGTATAGTCACATTTTCTTTGTGTTTTGGTCAATTTTTAAGCAGCTTTTCTGTATTTTACCAGAAAAAAAGACAATTTATGCCTCTCTTTACTGTTGGCAGGGATTAAATTGGTTAAAAATAGGGACACCTGGGACATTTCTTGTACAAAACTGGGACAAATCAGTGGTTTTGGATAAATCTGCTGGGACAGGGGACACACGGCTCTTGTCATACGGTAGTTCACTGCTTCACTATTTTAGTTTAGCTGTCCTGCCGTTATGAATGGCACACTGCACAAAAGTTTGGGCAAAATTTAAGATATAAACACTTAAATCTCTCTTAAAAGTAGTGAAATGGTCTGTCCATGCAGCAAGATCATTTTCCTTGACAAGTTATCTTAAAATAAACGACCTCTAGACTAGAATGAAGCCGTCTCAGAACTAGTAAGTAGATAATAAACCTGAAAACAAGATGAATAACCTGAGAGAAGTCAGATCAGAGAGATTTGCAGTGTACCTGTGGTTCAGACCAATCACAGAGCAGCACTGTGGTTTGGGCGGAGTCAAAGGTGACAAGTCAAAGGTGACAATCATTGCCCGATTTGGCGTCTTTTAAATCTAACTCCTTTAAACTTGTTTTTTCCGTGTTCCGTCGCTATAGCCCCAAGTTTGGCCAAGCTTAAACATTCATATCAAAGTTTGATCATTTCACAGAATTTACTTTTGGAATCAGGAAAAAAAAAGTGATTGTATTTCACCAGAATCATCAAAGTTAACAGGTTTAAATGTGCAGTTTGGTCACATTTTTATACAGCGCTTTTCCACCTTCAAGCCTCTCAAAGCGCTTTACAACAAGGAACCACTCGCCCATTCACACATTCACACATTCATACACTGGTGTGCACAAACACTGGGGGCGAGAGGGGTTAAGTGTCTTGCCCAAGGACACAAACACCATTCATCTTGTTGTAAAGCGCTTTGAGAGGCTAAAAGCTGAAGAAATATCGTCCTCTTTCTCCAATCTTAAACTCAAACAAATACAATCTGAAGGTGTCGCTGTTCAAAACTGAAATAGGGGACTCCAATTACTCGATGTCGTAACAAGATCTCCCTAGACGCATTTTAGCACATACCAGATTGAAGACCAGGATTCGTGAAGTTCAATTCAAGCCAATTTATTCACCTCACAATATTACAGCATGCTGGGTTGCGAGATTCCCTGGGAAACAATCTAAGCGTGGATTCCCCGCAGAGCAAACCGAGCAACCACGAACATAACTCGAACCCAACTATTTAAAACATTTCATCATGAATATGCAAATATTGTAAACGCCTCTTGGTCCGCCTCCTCTTCAATCCCAGTACATTTCCATTTAATAACTTCTGTTTTGAAGCTCTCTTATCGACATCCAGTTTCGGGGAGTACGTTTCCCATCAGTCTTATCTGTAAGGAAAACATAACTTCGCCAGGTGGACGAAGGTCAACCGTGTGTCTGTGTGCTGTCTGCTTTTAAGAGACAGTGATGAAAACAACAGAAAAATGTGTGCGAGAAGAGAAAGAATTAACTTCATAAGCCATTGTAAGACATTTGTTACAAACAATCTTCATTTCAATATTGCAACAGCATATATGGCACACTTGAAATAAAGTTATAACTCTTCAAAGCGTGTGTAAAAATAGTCGTCCAGGTAGAATCCATTGCAAAAAGAGAATTTCAATTTTTTCAGCTGGACAAAAATTGATTTAGTCGAATACGTTTTGCCGCTCATCCAAGCTTCAGTTCCTCTCAGGAAGCGGAGCTGTGGGAACTGGAATCGCACTCCCGGCGGGTCAGTGGATCAGACGTTTATGTCGAGATTGGGATTCGAACCGCCAACCTTCTGATCAGTGGGCGATGCTCTGCTCTGTTCACTGGTTTAAATGCAGAATTATCTCCAACTTTGCGCGGGTTTTTTTTTTCCCCAGTAAAACAAATGACATTCCAAGAGTAAATTTGATCAAACAAATGTCAAAAATGAGGTTTGTCCAAAGAATAGTTAATACAGCAACTTCACCACTGAGGGATTGAAAAGATAGTAGTAAAAGTAGTCGTAGTAGAAGTCGTATTAGAGGTAGAAGTAGCAGTAGTAGTAGTTGCACATGGACCACTAAGGGATTACACAGATATGAGACCATGTGGAAATAGAAAAAGAAAGTACAATGATTTAATGTGATTGTAATTGTCCAAAGTATGGATTCTATAGCAAAACCAAAGTATCTGGGCGTGTTCAGCTGTAAAAAACGATGCCAGATCAGGTGATAACAGCACCCAAATTAACCAAAACAAATATTTTTTCCCCAAGTACAAACAATTTTGACGGTGAAAAAACGTGTAGAGGCAAGAGTTTGGTGCATTTGAGAAATGTATCTGTGGTTTTCTCTCTAGTGGATTTAACTAAAGTTTGATTTCTCATCTCGTTCTGCTGAAATCGAACTTTTGACAGTCGGATTCAAATACTCGTCATGACGTTCCACCTGATCTCTTTTATTTCTGATGAAGTGCAGAACTCAGTACAGATCTGCATCAACCTGGCTTTAGGCTGGTCCTGATCAAACACAGTGATTTAGAGAGGACATATTATGCAAAAATGGGTTTTAAAGAGCTTTTTATGACAGTATAATGGTTTTCCCTTCTCATTTACTCACTCAAAGTTGAGCGATTCACTGCAGAATTAAGCAAAACCCATCTCCATGCAGCTATATTTTTTAAAATGAGATATTGTACGGTATGAAGCTATAAAATGAAAAGAAAGTTGACTGAAAATATGGGGCAGAGTAATAGTGCACAGATCAGCATTCTGTGCCGACAGTATTGAGTCGGTGTGATGTAACAGTTCCACTCTCTCCTCTTATACACTGTACATGCTCATTATGGACAGTGAGATTTAAAGAGCTTTTCCGCATAATCGAGTCTCATTTTAGACCCGAGTCTGGACACGATCTCACCCCAGACTGACCCCACGCCTGAGGAATACTAAACACTCACTGTGCGCTGTACCGTACCGGCTCCGAGTGTGGACTTAAGAACACCTGAACACAGCCTCATGGATACAGTAACGTCATTTAGTTCAAGAACCATAGTCCGTATATATGAGTGGACAGAGCTAAAGCGCTAACAGGAAGTGCTCCAGGAGGCCCTTCTCTCCCTTTTTCCCATTGACTCACACTGGGATCTTCTCGCTCGTCTCTCTGGACCTGCTGCTGCTGTGGCCTCGTCATTTTGCTCTTAAATTGTTCGTATGAACCCGCGACACAGGATCCTGAATTTTTCATTTCGCTGTTTTGTTCCTAAATCAAGATATGAACATAAATAACGGACCAATCAGACGCCTTCATTCCCCGAGGTCAGTGCCGCCGAGCGTTAGCAACAGGTTTGATTGACAGCTCGTGCGTTTCGTTGCTAAGTAAGTTCCCTTCCCGCTTTCCTGCCCCGATCGACTATTTTTGAAATAAAATGACAAAATATCTCAAGCAATTACAATAGCTAATGTTACTAGAATCTTAACTAGCATAATTTAACTAGCATAAAGTAAAGTGAATTTCATTAAATTGCGACTCTATTGTTGTTGGTACATAACAGAACATAGAACATAAATCAATGACTTAAACTTACTATTTAAAGTTTGATGATAAATGCTAAAAGTTTCCTGATTATTCTCAAGAATCACTGAAATCCATCGGTCTGTGCAGAATGGAGCAGAGTATCTCCGCTCTGCCATGAGGAGGGCGGCACATTTAACCTCCTCAGTCATGATTGGCTCTTGTGTTGCTATGATACTTGCGGTCGGATTTCCAAATATGGAGCCTGTAACAGCGACATCAGGAGCCTCATTTGAGCGGCGCTGATGCTGTGGAGACGTCACACTCACTTAGGCCACTCGTATAAACGGACTATGTCAGGAACACAGAATATGCACCAAAGAGTTTTAACCATCTCATACTGTTGTCCCGTAATCAAAAATAAAGCTGGAGTTGTTTCATTCCCGCTCGTTTCACTAATTCATTCATAAAAGTCGTCTCCAAAGAGCCTCAAAAATGCTCCACTCACATTTTGCCTGTTTAGTTGTGTCATAAATAAAAATTCAGACTGTTTTATGAGCTAATTCTGCAGCTTTACTCAAGCACCTATAAAACTCTACAAAGTCATTTAAAAATGACGCCGGTAAACAAAACACTTCTGTGGGTAAGTGAAAAACCCCGTGTCTGCCACCTGAATGTTTCCAGCTTTACGTGGAATGTTTTTATTGACAAAAATAGCCTGGTGAATTTACCTGCTTCTTCTCCTCCTTGAAGACAAATACTGTGGAACATTCAGGTACAGCAATAACATCTCCAGCATCTCGACATTAGGATTCGTTCGCTCGACGGTAGGCGTGTACTTTTTTTGTTTAACCAATTGCTGCTGTTTGGTGGTGACGTCTGTAATGCGCCGGAACGATCAGTGGAGTCCAGGTAATCGCAGCACAACAGCAAATCCCGTGGGAAGAAGGGCAATAACGTCTTTCCCCTTGATAAAATTCACCAAACATTCTCTTCGTCCTGGCTTTAAATCCTCGATGTCAGGAATCGTTGCCGACCCAAAGTGTTTGGCTTCGTCTACATACGAGAAAACGAGGTGACGTCATGTCCGGGTTGTACTGGTAGAAAAAGTCCATATGAAAACTCGCTGTGGTGCATCTGTCTCTGGCCAGAGCGATCGGTCAGTCGGCCTCTTCCAGAGAAAACGGGTCGGAGAGATCGATGCTTTTGAGTTTTAACTTTTTCAAAGTAACGTTTTTGATCTTCAATATTCACTCAATCAGTCAATCAACCTTTATGTGTACAGCACTTTTCATACATTGGAGAAAGTGCTTCACATGCAACAGAAAAATGACAATGATTAAAAACAACAGATCCCCCGCCCCAGTGTTTCTCCCACTTTTACAACAGTTTAGATATAAAACATAAAACATAAAGGTTATAGTAGAAATAAAAAATGGAGAGCTAAAATTAGGTTGAGACTAAGTAAAATATTAGTAATTTAATTTAAAATAAAGATATTACTAATAAAAAAGTATATATTTCATTTAAAACAAGTAAAAGTTTCAGTTAAAAGCTAAATTAAAAAGATATGTTTTGAGTTGACTTTTAAAAAACCATTAAAAGAACTTTAAAATCTACAAATCTAAAATCTGACTTGGAGTAAAATAATGAAGTCATGTCAAAACAAATAAATACAAAACCTACTTCAAAATAAGACGAGTTATATCGTGACAGACAAACGCAACTGTCGACACAATCGAGCACCACTGACTTTTTGCCGCTGTGCACGTGCGGAAAAACCGGACGTAAACAAAAACGTTTTCCTGTATCCATCTCGACGCTTTGCACCACAAAAGGACAAAAGGAGTTTGACCTCACGGCTTCACAGCTCTTCTCTGATTGGCCGGTGCGCCGACTACAACTTCCTGGATTCTTGCAAACCGCCGAGTGTTTCTGATTCCTGACGTAGTCGCCGGAGAGAAGTTAAACTGAGCGGAGGCACTGGGCGGCACCGGCCTGGTTAGACTCAGACCCAAAACTTACACAGTACATTTTTAACCCCATGTATTTGGGTAAAATTGGTCTTGCCCCAGTTCAGATATATTGTATAAGCTGCTCATTAGCATGCTAGTTGTTAACTTTATAGCGCTCTGGTTGTGAAAAGCTCTTATCAAACTCATCATGGTGAAGAATTAAGATGCTCAGAATGCGTAAGGTACATGAGGAACAACCGTTTAAGATTCAGTGGATGTTTTTTTTTGTTTCTCTGTTTTTTTAAAGACCGTAAAATGTAGTATATGTACAGCAGCTTAAAGGATACTTCATGCATGTGCAATATTTGTGTCACAGATCAAACATGCAAAATCAGCACACAAAAACAGACTTTGTGCATTTAAATGATGGTAAAATATGACCCGTCTTCTCTCTCACATTGTTAACCGTCGGAGAGCAGGGCACTACATAAAACATAATCCTCTCCTCATATGTGTGTATAGATTTATGGATGCAGCATGCTACTGTTTAAAAATGCAGATGTTCGGATACAGCACCGAGGCGAGTGCTCCTGTGGCTCCTCTGACCTGAAATGGAGAGCAGAAGAGCAACGGTAGAATCAAAAATGTATGACACAGATCAACAAGGAGCAGGAGGCATTTTTCTGTAGGGCGAGGACGCAAAATCAGAGACTAATCGATAATAAAAGTAGGATCGAAACTCGATACTCATTTGAGCAGGTTTTGTTACTCAAAAGCCTCATTCACAGGACAGAAATGAAGCTTTTCTGGATCGATTTAGAAAGATCTTGAGCCGTACCAGAACAAGTGGAGTCCGCCGCCTGTTCCAGCATCTCTTCATTACGACGCCTCTCTATTTAGACGCGCCGCTTTTCCGAGGGTTCACCCCCTATTCCGACCCACCGCCACTCCGACATCCCTCCATTCCCACATTTTCTGCCACCGTTATGTTGCCATTCCGACAATTTACTCATGAGGTAGCGGTGCGCTGTGTTGAGCACGGCGAGAGGAGGTACATTGGTTTAGACCTGCTTTTAGTCCTGATTTAGTCCTGATTTAGACCTGCTTTTAGTCCTGATTTAGTCCTGATTTAGACCTGCTTTTAGTCCTGATTTAGACCTGATTTAGACCTGCTTTTAGTCCTGATTTAGACCTGCTTTTAGTCCTGATTTAGTCCTGATTTAGACCTGCTTTTAGTCCTGATTTAGACCTGCTTTTAGTCCTGATTTAGTCCTGATTTAGACCTGCTTTTAGTCCTGATTTAGTCCTGATTTAGACCTGCTTTTAGTCCTGATTTAGACCTGCTTTTAGTCCTGATTTAGTCCTGATTTAGACCTGCTTTTAGTCCTGATTTAGTCCTGATTTAGACCTGCTTTTAGTCCTGATTTAGTCCTGATTTAGACCTGCTTTTAGTCCTGATTTAGTCCTGATTTAGACCTGCTTTTAGTCCTGATTTAGTCCTGATTTAGACCTGGTTTTAGTCCTGCTTTTAGTCCCGATTTAGTCCTGATTTAGTCCTGATTTAGTCCTGCTTTTAGTCCTGATTTAGTCCTGATTTAGACCTGCTTTTAGTCCTGATTTAGTCCTGATTTAGACCTGGTTTTAGTCCTGGTATAGATCTGCTTTTAAACTAGGACTAAACCAGGTCTATACCAGGACTAAAACCAGGTCTAAACCAGATCTAAACCAGATCTAAACCAGGACTAAACCAGGTCTATAGTAGGACTAAAACCAGGACTATACCAGGTCTAAACCAGATCTAAACCAGATCTAAACCAGGACTAAACCAGGTCTATACTAGGACTAAAACCAGGACTATACCGGGTCTAAACCAGATCTAAACCAGGACTAAACCAGGTCTATAACAGGACTAAAAACCAGGACTAAACCATGTCTAAAACTAAACCAGGACTAAAATCAGGACTCAAACAAGGTCTAAAACAGGACTAAACCAAGACTAAACCAGGACTAAACCAGGACTAAAACCAAGTCTAAAACAGGACTAAATCAGATCTATACCAGGACTAAAAGCAGGTCTAAAACAGGACTACAACAGGATTTAACCAGGATTAATTCCCCTGTTTATTCAGGTCTGTTGTGGAGACTGAAGATTTGCTTCAAAATGTCAGATTTTTTTGGTTTGTTACTCACTGAATGTGTCGACAACTTTTTATCACTATCCAAAAATGATCTGGCTGGAAAAATCTTTTTTTTTTTTTTTTTTTCACTCTTACACCTTACTGGGTGTGGAGACGTAACTGCACCACTGACCAGCCTCTCCCGGCACCACATCAGCATCGTCTGTGAACTTGTTCTTCCAGCTGTGGCCGTCCAGCTTAGCCTGTGATGAGCTTTTCTGTTTTCTTCATTGTAGTTCAAGTATCCTCCGCTTTACGCCAGTCAAACACAAGTTTCTCGCTCCCTCCAAACTTTCTTTCTGCTCAAGCACTTGTGCTCGAGTACCGTTTTCGGCTGCTTATTTCACTCCTTGCGGCTTGTAATCCACAGAATATGATTTTCTTTTTGGTAAAGAAAAGCTGCGGCGTTTGCGTTTGTTGTGAGCCCCCCTCCGGCTTCCGTAACTTTCAGCCTTTGGGAACTGAAAAACTGTCGTAGTTCTTATCTCCTCCCAAACTGTTCCCAGTGGAGTTCAGCAGTGACCGCCCGCCCCCTGATTTTGCTTCTGGAAGTACATTTCTCGTTCATTTTTCTCACAGACGTTGAGAAAATAATTAATATCAGAAGCTCTGAAAGCTCAGGGCGAACCAGCTCTGTGGAACTAATGACCGCAAGACCGATCGTTTTATTTCAAATCTGTTTCTGAAACGTTATAATCCTCAAAGTTATTAAAGCATTTCGCCAAATCTGGCTTTTTAAATGTGCTTTTTGAACTTGGGCGACCGTGTTACATATATCAGTTCGCAGTTAGTCTTTGAACTCTTAATATTTGATTTTTTTCTAAAGGTCTATCGGAAAAAACGACTGAAAAATTTACAGAACCAGAGCCGACTTCAAAGTGACCGGGACTGTGGAGCTCCATGGAGACAAAAATATAATCACATGATCAGTTCTGACCAGTCAGTGATGGCGGGAGGGGAGGGAGCTCGAACTTTGATGATTTTGAACTGAGAAAAAGTTCATTTTGTGGAAAAAAAGAACAAAATCCAACCATTGTGACCGCTGTAGGGTGACCGCTGTAGGGTGACCGCTGTAGGGTGACCGCTGTAGGGTGACCGCTGTAGGACCACACGCCGCTTTTTACCCGGGACAGTCCCAGTTTTGAGCCCTGTGTCTCCTGTACCAGTGGATTTATCCAAAACCAGGGATTTGTCCCGGTTTTATACAAGAAATGTCCCTATTTTTGACCAACTTGATACATGTCAAGAAAGAGGGCCATAAATTGTTATAATATTTTTTTGTTTGTTTTGGTAAAATTACGGAAAACCCAAAGAAAATATGACTATACTGCCTCACATGTTATCACAAAGAAGTCACAAATGAGCCAAGTTCAGAACAATTTTCTTTAATAACCCAAAACATGCGCCGGAGGTATGAAAGTGGCGTGTGCGTGAGTGATGGTGGTGGTCAGATGGCACTGATTCGATTGGAGCCACGTTTCCGGTCAGTCTGCCCCAGGGCAGCTGTGGATACAACAGTAGTTTACACCACCGGGTCTGGAGTGAATGAACAATACTCTGTAAATAATCCTCTGTGTGTCTGTGAAAAGCGCTATAGAAATAAAGTTACCTGCCTAATCACACACTCGTTTCACTATTTTATTATGACCAAAAAGACCGACCCGGGGCTGTCCCAGGTTCTGATTTTGGAAATCTGTTTCCTCTAAACAGCTGTTGTGTTCAGATCTTCTTCTAAGCTTAATCTGTTGTCGTGTCAGTGGGCAAGACACCCGTAGCTTGAAGCTGGTTGTGACAGGAAGGGCATCTGGTGCAAAAAGGGCAGATTTAACCATCAGTGAACCAACAGTGAAGTACAAAAAGAAAAGTCTAAGAAATTATGATAGTAATTTTCACATCGTATTTAATGTCATTTCAAAGTTAGACGTTGCCGGTCCGAATCTTGTCCTGTTGCTGTGTCCCTGAGCAGGACACACATCTGGGGCGTCCAACCTGGATCCGAAGGTTGGCGGTTCAAATCCCGCTCTTCCCTGGTTGAGTGATCACATCCACTGACCCACAGGTTGTCGGTGTGATTCCAGCTCTCACAGATGAATGCTGCTGTTGTGTGTTGCTGTGTTGCAGTGTCTGCGTACACTGGGGTGTGAACGGGTGAGCGGTTCCTGTAAAGGTGTTGCTATCGAAGGTGGAAAAAGCGCAAATACTACGGGTGTAACGAGGTTCCAACGATACGATATCATCACGGTACGATATTTATTGCGATATCGTGGGAAAGTTCACGATATTATGATATTTTACAGAATAACAAGACTGACATTATAAAACGCTTTGACCAGTCGTTTGGTGCAACATTTATTGTCATTAGGGATGGAACGAAATCCAAATCTCTCTGTACGATATTTTCACCATAAACATCTCACTGTACGATATTTATTACAATATTTTGACTGTGAATCTGCTCCTTTTTCCTCTAAAAATGCTTCACAAGACTCAATCCAAAGAATGAAGATGTAAAAGTGCTGAGAACAGTTATTTCTTCATGTCGTCTGCACTGAAACGGAGCAAAGGATCATGGTCTATGTAGTTCCCTCCACGATATTACTGTGAGACCTTTGACGATACGATATCACCAGATTTCGGTTATTGCTACATCCCTACTGTACTGTATTCCTCCAGTTAGAAACGCAGCTGGTTGTGACAGGAAGGGCATCTGGCGCAAAGAGCCGGCTCGAGTGCAGATATAAAACTTTAAGAATATCATCGCCCACACCAAACTTTTTATTGCTATTTGAGTCATGCCTTTTCCAAGTAGCAAGATTCTATTTATTTGAGATACTCTCCGAACTCTGAAAATGTCTTCTAACTTCATGGTTGTTACTTTTTAATAGTACCATAAGGTCTGGAGATGGCCCACTCACTTTTTAAAAACAAACTTTCTCAACACATAAATTATTTCTGCTCTCCCTTGTTCAAAAAACACAACGATCCTTCTTCTCCAGTCCATGCAAAATGTACATCAGCCTCCGTATAGTCTCCTAACAGAACCGTCGCGGTAACGTTCCCTGTCACATCTCACACCCCGGCACTTTTATTCTCTTTTATTCTCTTTTATTGTATTTTTAACACGGGCTGAGGCGCGGTTCACAGCCTCTGGAGCGCGAGCGAGGGCATTTACGGCCCGCAGTCCTTAGCCTTATAGCTCGTAAAAGAAGCTAGCCTGATCTGTCACAGTCAATGAGGTTTGCCCGTAGCTCTGCAGCTGTCGGCGCTCACAGAGGACGTCTTTAGCTCTCAGCTCCTGTCGGCCCCGTGAAGAGCCGAGGACGCACAAGTGTGTGTGTGTGTGTGTGTGTGTATGTCTGTGTGTGTGTGTGTGTGTATGTCTGTGTGTGTGTGTGTGTGTGTGCGCGTTTGGGTGTTAGTGAGTGTGTTTGTGTGTGTGTTACTGAATGTGTTAGTTTGTGTGTAGGTGTGATAGTGTATATGTGAGTTTATGTGTGAGCATGTGAGTGTCTGCATGTGTGTATGCGTGTGTGTGTTAGTGTGTGTGTGTTAGTGTGTGTGTGTTTGTGAATGTATTTGTTGGTGAATGTGCTAGTGAGTATTTGATAGTGTCTTAGGGTGAATATGTTTGTGTGTGTGTTAGTGAGTGTGTGTGTGTGAGTCTGTGTGTGCGCGTGAATGTGTTTTTGTGCATGTTACTGAATGTGTTTGTGTGTGTGTGTATTAGTGAGTTTGTATGATAGTTCCTTAGTGTGATAGTGTGTGTGTCTGTGTGTTAATGTGTGTGTTTGTGTGTGTGTTTGTGTGTGTGTCTGATAGTGTGTTAGTGTGATCGTGTGTGTCTGTGTGTTAGTGAATGTGTGTGATAGTGTGTCTTTGTATTACTGTGTGTCTTTGTGTATATGTTAGTGAGTGTGTGTGATAGTGTGTTAGTAAGTGTGTATGTGTATGCGACAGTGTGTGTTAGTAAGTGTGTGTCTCAGTGAGTGTGTTTGTGGGTTAGTAAATGTGTTAATGTGTATGCATGTGTGTGCATGTGTGTGTTAGTGAATGTGCTTGTGTGATAGTGTGTGTGTTAGTGAGTGTGTGATAGGGTTTGTGTGTTAGTGTGTGTGTGATAGTGTGTGTGCGTTTGTGTGTGAGCATGTGTGTGTATATGTGTGTGTTTGTGTGTGAGCGTGTGCCTGTGTGTGTGTTATAGTGTGTGTGCTTTTGTGTGTGTGCGATTGCATGTGAGCATGCTAGTGTGCATGTGTCTGTGTGTGTGTGTGTGTGTGTGCGTCTGTGTGTACGTGCCTGTGTGTGTCAGTTCGATCTCACGTTGGAACCACCACCTCAGTCTCCACGTAGTTTCGGACACTTTTTTCCTTGAGGATTTCTACTGTAACGTTCACATTTTGTTTCAGGAGATTTTAACTCAGATGCCCTTCCTGTCATAAACCATTCACATTATTGTCACATTATTTTAGGGCAAAAGTGGCTCAGTGGTTACAGCTCTCGTTCACCAATCCAGAGGTTTTACTCGGACCAAGTTCTGTTGTTGTGTCCTTAGGCAACGCTTCACCCACATCACCTACACTGCAAAACAGCTTGGCCAGAATGTACAGTAAGATATAAACACTTAAATCTATCAGAAAATGACTTAAAAGTAGTGAAATTATCTGTCCAGGCAGCAAGATCATCTTACTTGACAAGTTATCTTAAAATAAACGACCTCTAGACTTAAATGAAGCAGCCTCTGAACTAGTGAGTAGATAATAAATCTGAAAACAAGATGAATAACCTGATAGAAGTTTTAAAATCTTGGCCAGATCAGCGAAATGTGCAGTGCAGTATGAATGCGGTGAGTGGTCATAGAGGCTGATGGCAAAGTGGAATGAATGATGCGGTGTAAAGAGCTTTCAGAGGCTGCGCTATAAGTTCAATGCATTATTATTATTATGATCTTGCAGCATCGGTGCAGTGAGTTTTCTTTCAATACAGAAAATATCTGACAGGCGTTGAGAAAAGCTCTTCTGCTGGGAGCAGGGCTTTCTGAAATGTTTGTCTTTAAACATGTATGGATTCCTCCGACCTGTAATTTGACCTGCTGATGTCTCTTACTCGTCTCCACACTGCAAAGATTTTAAAACTTTTATTAGGTTAGGCTGTATTTTTAAGAGAACCTGTTGAGCAAAATTATCTTGCTGCATGGACGTATCATTTCACTGCTTTTAAGTCATTTTATGATCGATTCAAGTGTATCTTACATTTTTAACAACACCCCGAGATACTTGAACTCCTCTGAGGCAGTTGAGCCCAAAGGCAAAGCTCTCGAGTTACTTCAGTCACGTTCCTCCTCTCACCTGTGGTCATGCGTCTGGGGAATGACCGAATGAATGAGTTCGCAGATACGAGCGGTAGAAATGAGTTTCCGCCAGGGGAGCTCGGTCAGACGGGAGGAGCTCGGAGTAGAGTCACTGCTCCTCGGGCATCTGTTCTGACGCCTCCTGGACCTTCCTCAGGAGGTGTTCCGGGCATGTCCCACCGGGAGGAGGCTCCGGGGAAGACTCAGGAAACACTGGAGGGACTGTGTCTCTGGGCCTGGGAACGCTCTGGGATCCCCCCCGGAGGAGCTGGAGGAAGTGTCTGGGGAGAGGGAAGTCAGGGAGCCCCTGCTTAGACTTATGCCCCTGCAACCCGGCCCCGGAGAAGAGGAAGAAGATGGATCAGAATCAGAAAGGTTTTATTGCCATATGAGTGAACAGGTTCACAACATCTCTTTGTGAATTTAGTACATATACTTATTCACTTTATATTATTATTTTTATATTATTATTTCTATTTTTATCATTATTGTTTATCTTGATTGCATCACACTTTTTTCCTTTTTTGCACTAAACTGTCCTGGAGCTACTGTGACTGTTGAATTTCTCCACTGCGACATCAGTAAAGTCCTGTCTTATCTTATCTTATCTTAACATGAGGAAATTGCTGTGGCACTTGGATGGATATGTTACATTTCGGCCAAAGCTTTTTGCAGTTTCATGCTCTACTGCGGAACATTTCAGGGGAACCAAGAGCGCCTTTTCTCTCTCCGAAGATTTATTCCATGTATTTTTTTTAATTACAGTTGTGTTATTGGAAAGACACAAGTTATGTAGATAGGTCAAGTTCATTTATTCTGTTCTGTATTCAATGGAAAAACACATTGTGATTTTTAATACGTGTCTGGACCATGTATGAGGTTAGTCTTATGTAGTTGTAGGACGTGTGTTTGCATTCTGGTACAAATCGTTCGTAAAGACGCATTTGTACATTTTCCTTGACATAATAAACTAGAATAAACTAAGCCGCGGTCCAGCAGTGATGGGGGGTGGTGGCTGAAAAGGCGTCGCCGTGCACGGGCAGTCGGGTGTTTCTCTGCGAACACGAGGCGGAAGTTCTCACTGCAGCCGCACGTCGAGGTCGAGTTCCCGTCACGGTTTCCGTCGGGAGCAGTGACCTCCCAGACCGAGCGGAGTCCGGGGCCCCGTCGGGAGCTTCACAAACCCGAGCTGGAGGATTTGACCCGCGCACGGAGCATGTTTGGGGTCAGCGTCCAGGGGAAACCCACCCAGACACAGGCAGAACGTGCAAACGCTTTTTACTGTTACTTTACGCGTCCGTCTGGATATTTGGTTTAGAAAAAATAATTTCGATGTTTCAAATGGAGAACTGTGTGTTGTTATGTTGTTGTCGTGTAGAGTGTAGAAGTGTGTACGTGTGATAGTGTGTGTGTGTGATAGTGCCTGTGTGAGATAATGTGTGTGATAGGGCGTATATGTGTGTGTGAGAGAGAAAATGTGTGTGTATTTGTGTGTTAGCGCATGTTTGTGTGAGATAATGCTTGTGTGTTTGCGTGTATGTGTGTATTTATGTGTTTATGTATGTGTGCGTCATAGTGCACGTGTGTGTGCAATACTGCGTGTGTGCGTTTATGTGTGTAATAGTGTGTGTGTGTGTTTATGTGTGTGATTGTGCGTGTGTGCGTAAAGTGCATGGTGGTGTGTGTGTGACCGTGCGTGAGTGTGTGTTTGTGTGCATGTGTGTATTTGTATAAGATAATGTGTGTGATAGTTCATATGTGTGTGTGTGATAATGTGTTTGTGATAGTGCTTGTGTGTTTGTGTGTGTATGAGATAATGTGTGTGTGTGTGATAGTCTGTTTGTGTGTGTGATAGTCTGTGTGTGTGTGATAGTCTGTGTGTGTGTGTGTGATAGTCTGTGTGTGTGTGTGTGATAGTCTGTTTGTGTGTGTGTGATAGTCTGTTTGTGTGTGTGTGTGTGATAGTCTGTGTGTGTGTGTGT
The DNA here is from genome assembly GCA_030686955.1 of Odontamblyopus rebecca. NCBI lineage: Eukaryota > Metazoa > Chordata > Actinopteri > Gobiiformes > Gobiidae > Odontamblyopus > Odontamblyopus rebecca. The sequence goes on along the minus strand of CM060661.1, from coordinate 3,942,892 downwards.
TTATAGTGTGTCATTTGGCAGACTTAGTGTCACACAGATAGAGATCTCTTCATTCTCTGTTGCGCGTGTGTGTGAGATAAAATGTGTGTATGTGTGTGTGTATGATAGTGCATGTGTGTTTGTGTGCATGTTTGTGTGAGATAACAGTTGCGTATTTGTGTGTGTGTGTGTGTGTGTGAGATAATGCATATGTGTGTGTTTGTGTGTGAGATAATGTGTGTGCGCGTTTATAGTCATTTGGCATTTCCTCTGTTGCATATGTGTGTGTGTGATAGCGCATGTGTGTGTATGTGTGTGATACTGCGTGTGTATGTTTATGTGTCTGAGATCATGTGTGTGTGTGATAGTGCTTATGTGTGTGTGATGTGCATATGTGTGTGTGATGTGCATATGTGTGTGTGATGTGCATATGTGTGTGTGATAGTGCATATGTGTGTGTGATAGTGCTTATGTGTGTGTGATAGTGCTTATGTGTGTGTGATAGTGCATATGTGTGTGTGATAGTGCGTGTGTGTGTGTGATAGTGCATATGTGTGTGTGATAGTGCATATGTGTGTGTGATAGTGCATATGTGTGTGTGATAGTGCATATGTGTGTGTGATAGTGCATATGTGTGTGTGATAGTGCATATGTGTGTGTGATAGTGCATATGTGTGTGTGATAGTGCATATGTGTGTGTGATAGTGCATATGTGTGTGTGATAGTGCATATGTGTGTGTGATAGTGCATATGTGTGTGTGATAGTGCATATGTGTGTGTGATAGTGCATATGTGTGTGTGATAGTGCATATGTGTGTGTGATAGTGCATATGTGTGTGTGTGTGATAGTGCATATGTGTGTGTGTGATAGTGCATATGTGTGTGTGATAGTGCATATGTGTGTGTGATAGTGCATATGTGTGTGTGATAGTGCATATGTGTGTGTGATAGTGCATATGTGTGTGTGTGATAGTGCGTGTGTGTGTGTGATAGTGCATATGTGTGTGTGATAGTGCATATGTGTGTGTGATAGTGCGTGTGTGTGTGATAGTGCATATGTGTGTGTGTGTATGTGTGTGTATGTTTGTGTCTGTGAGATCATGTGTGTGTGTGTGTGTAATAGTGCATATGTGTGTGTGATAGTGCATATGTGTGTGTGATAGTGCATATGTGTGTGTGATAGTGCATATGTGTGTGTGATAGTGCATATGTGTGTGTGATAGTGCTTATGTGTGTGTGATAGTGCGTGTGCGTGTTAAATAATGCATATGTGTGTGTGATAGTGCATATGTGTGTGTGATAGTGCATATGTGTGTGTGTGATAGTGCTTCTGTGTGTGTAATAGTGCATATGTGTGTGTATTATAGCTGTGTGTGTGTTTGTAGTGAGTCATTTGCAGACTTGTTGTCAGACAGATAGAAATCTCCTCCTCTCTCTGCTGCTGCTGCTGCTGTTGTTGTTTGGAGCTCACAGTCTCTGCTAATAAAGTCTGAGTTCGAGGCTCTTGTAACCCAAACCTAAACCCCCCAAATCTCAGAATAACCCCGGCGTAATCTCCTCTACACGTTTCCGTCGTACATGAACACTGCGCTGTCACGTCACTCCATCTGTTCTCAGTTTTGCGCCGTGTTTTGCAGCATAATGAACGCACCTCCTAACAGGGCGGCACTGTGCGTTTCCCTATTTACACGACTGGAGCTCCTACTCTGCTCTGCATGAACGGATTTAAATTGCAGTTTGGACTTAAAGGTTCAGTACGTAACATTTCCGATGAGGTTCTGCCACCTGCTTGTCTTGTTTAGTCCGGGATGTTCCACAGTGTCGCAGTAAACGTATCTACCATCTGTGTGTTCAATGACAGCTGTTTCTGTTGCTTAACTTTGAAAAACATACATTTACTTCCTCTTACTGTGAGCACGGTCGCCTCTCCACAGATCTTTTTCTCTTTTTTTTTGGTTTATTTACTTAAAGGGACAATGCATTTTCAGGAAAATATAATAATGTAAATATAATAATGTAAATCTGACTCGTAAATTGTCGTTTTTGCATCTTTTCATCGAACAACAATCATGTCTTTGGGGTTGGATAATGGCCCTGTTTTCTGAAGCTACGGCGCAACTTTCCCGGTGGAGAGTTCGCCGCCTACAGCCCTTGTCTCCATGGAGATGTCATTGCTTTGCCCGGAATGTTCCGCGTTGTGACTTTAAACATACCCGAGCGACAGGAGCTGAAGGTTGGCGGTTCGAATCCCGCTCTCGACATAAAACATTATAGGCTGATTCCGCTCTCACAGATGAATGCTGCTGTTGTGTCCTCGGGCAACACACTTAACCCCCTTGATGTAAAGCGTTTTGAGTGTCTAGAAAGTGGAAAAGCTCTGAATGAATAAAAATGCGACCATTTATCATCCACATTCTTCTTTTGAGTTTCTATTAAGAACGAAAAACAATAAAATGGGAAAACAGTTTATTGTTTCTTTTTCTGTTTTAGTGTCAAACAAGAAAACAGATTTCGACCTCTATTTCCAATATTTAATTAATTTCAAATAACACCAATCAAAAAACGATCTCAGTGCCTATTTTAACTTTGATATTTTATTCTCTCTGGTTTACTTGAAACTGAAATGTAAACTGAATAAAGGAGAGTTTATCGTCTACAGAATTCACAAAATCTAAATATCGAAATTAAAATAGGCACCGAGACTTTAAACTTTAAATTAAATACTGTAAATAGAGGTCGAAATCTGTTTTTATCTGTTTCTCGTCATGAAGTTCAACAGTGACTTTCTAAGACGTGAAAGTCAACACGTCGCGATAAAAGAAGACGACATGTTTGTCTTCAAAATTGCGACGATTTTTCAGGACTTTTCCTTCTAGCAGCAAAACCTCTGAGACAAATAAACCAGAGAGAAGAAAATATCAAAACTGAAATGCACAATTTGAAATCTATTTTTTTGTTTGACACTAAAACATCCATCCATCTTCTCCCGCTTAATCCGCCTGGGTCGCGGGGGCAGTTTGCTGCCCAATACTCATAGCACTTGACCCCACTATGAACCCCTCTGCAGGTGGAGCCCACAGGAGGGTGGATAACATGGTCCTTGATGTTAGTTCAGGTGCTGCATGTTTTTTGAGTTGATGGGGGAAACCGGAGCCCGGAGGAAACCCATCCAGACACAGGGAGAACATGCAAACTCCACACAGAAAGGCCCGGGCAACCCAGGAATCGAACCCACAACCTTCTTGTTGTGAGGCCTGAGTGTTGCCACTCAGCCGCCGTGCCGCCGTACACTAAAACAGAATAATGAAATAACAAACTGTTTTCCCATTTTATTGTTTTTCGTTCTTTACTGAAATTCAAAAGAACAGATGGTCCACGGCCCCAAATGCTCAAAAATACAACTCAGCGTCAAATAAGTACAGAATTATTACTGCTATAGTAGACTTCTGAAATTAATTATAAAGAGTAGCTATAAAGTATTACGAAGCTGGTGACCAAGATATCTGCAATATATCCTAAAACGTTCATTATATTAACATTAAAACATTAAATTAAAAAAACTAAAACCGTTTCCTTAATAAAATAAAATAGTGCCTCATTCACTTACATTAGGGCACAGTGTGAGTGTGAGTCTGAAGGGCTCAGTTCTGTTTACAGAGCCACAGAGCTGCACGCGACACCTGAGCCTGCACAAAGTAAAAAGAGATTACCCACAAGCCTCGCGGGGAGAGCCCCGGCCCCGCGGAGAGCCCCAGCCCCGTGGGGAGAGCCCCAGCCCCGTGGGGAGAGTCCCAGCCCCGTGGGGAGAGCCCCAGCCCCGTGGGGAGAGCCCCCGGCCCTGTGGGGAGAGCCCCGGCCCCGCAGAGAGCGCCGGCCCCGCGGGGAGAGCCCCAGCCCCGTGGGGAGAGTCCCAGCCCCGTGGGGAGAGTCCCAGCCCCGTGGGGAGAGCCCCGGCCCCGTGGGGAGAGCCCCGGCCCTGTGGGAGAGCCCCGGCCCCGTGGAGAGCCCCGGCCCCGTGGGGAGAGTCCCAGCCCCGTGGGGAGAGCCCCGGCCCTGTGGGGAGAGCCCCGGCCCTGTGGGAGAGCCCCGGCCCCGTGGAGAGCCCCGGCCCCGTGGGGAGAGTCCCAGCCCCGTGGGGAGAGCCCCGGCCCCGTGGGGAGAGCCCCGGCCCTGTGGGGAGAGCCCCGGCCCCGTGGAGAGCCCCGGCCCCGTGGGAGAGCCCCGGCCCCGTGGGGAGAGCCCCGGCCCCACGGAGAGCCCCGGCCCCGTGGGGAGAGTCCCGGCCCCATGGGGAGGGCCCCGGTACGCGGTGCAGCCAACGCCAAAAGTTCAGTTTTTTCAACTTCTAACGCAGGGGTGGGCAAACGTTTTGGCTCGAGGGCCACAAAGGTTCTAAAATGTGATGTTGGGGCCGGACCAGGAGCAGGTGGATGGAGGTTCTGGTCTGACTACATCAGCCCAGCAAATAAGACGAAAATAACTTGCAGGATCCAACGATTTACATGTGGCAGATTCAGACGTCTCAATTGAACTTGTGCACCATATTTACGGCCAATGATTTTCCGCTTCAGAAGTTTTGAATTCTGTTTCATTGTGACACATTTGATAATTCTGTTGACAGTGAAGGTTACTTTAAACTGTATTCCCCACAGATTACAGATTACAGACCCCAAAATGTAATTTGTAATGTAATCCATTAAATTACTTAAGTGAGTAATGTAATCTGAATACTTTGGATTACTTGATATTGTCATGATTTTTAAAACTACATGAATGTAGCAACAAACTCCTGCAAATTCTTGTTTGGTTGTAGTCCTGGTTTAGACCTGGTTGTAGTCCTGATTTAATGCTTGTCTAGTCCTGGTTTTAGACCTGGTTTAGACCTGCTTTAGACCTGGTTTAGACCTGTCTTAGTCCTGGTGTTAGTTCTGGTTTAGAGGTGCACAGGAGGAAGCGTGGATCACACAGCGAACGGGACAAGACACAATCCAAGCGCAGTGTCCACGCCGTACAAGAGGAGGTGCTGTGTGCGCGGCACTAGATATACTTGGCCGCAGTGCTTTATGGGAAGGTTTTCTAACCATGAGTGGGGAAGACGTGTTCAACATATAATTCTACCCCTGGGCACTGAGCCACAAGTCTATATGGATAATTTGGTTTTATGTATCAGTGTATCTAGAGTGCGCCATCTATTGGGAAACGCCAGAATTGCCGGGAAAATAAAACATAAGTTTTATTACAGTTCATTCGAGTTTGGGGGGTGGTGCGGTGCCCCTTTCTCCATGTCAGAGCAACTGCCCCTCAAAATTCCTGTGCACGCCCCTGGTAAACACAGTTAATTTTTACTGTCCTCTTACTGTCTTGTTATTGCAAAGAAACTACTTTTAATATCACGGAAAGGAGCGTCAGTACCGAGCTCTAAAATGTGGCTACGGGACCTGGCTAATTCCATCCAGAGAGAATACGATATGAGCTGAAGGATAAACTAATGTCATTTCAGAAAGTGTGGCAACCCCTTATGGATTTTTTACAATCTGTGTCTATGTGAGAAATAGCTCTTAATTCATTTTCAGATATATGATCCTCCGCAAGCTGTTCTTACGATTATTTTTTAGTTCTGTGTGATTTATTTAAACTTTTCATTCATTTTTATTATATACAAAAAAGCATCTTGTGCAATTTTATTTGTAAATTGCCCTCGGCTCAGTAAAAACACAATAATTCCTTCTGTGAATAGGGGATCTGACTTGTAATCTATAGTGCTGTAACCTGTAACCTAATCTATACTGTAGAAAATATTAAGAGTTACGTGTATATGTAGCAGTTGTAGCCGTGATCCTTTTCCTCAGACCACAGGGCCGAGCGCTGTGAGTCTGTCCAGTCTATTTAAGGTCCAGTGTTTTCACAGCTGCTGGGCCTCCTAACCGGCTGATAAGAGCCGTGAAACAGAACTACATCTCCACATCTCCACGCCTCATTCACCCACAGCCCGGTGAAGACCCAGCCCTGAACCCCGAGCAGACCCATGCCCCTATAAGGTCTTCGCGGTCTGGGGCTGAGGCCTGAACAAACACGGGATTGTGGAATCAGAGAAACGAGAGTGAGAACATGAGCTGCATGAGATTAACGCGAATAATAAAGGGACAGTTCAGAATTTTGGACACAAGGCCTCATTTCCTCATGTTGGAGACGTGTGGAGACACTTTTTTAAATATTCCATCCAGTCCTTGTATTTGCAGAGGTGCTGGTGCTAGGCTAGTGCATGTCAATGTCCATAGTCGTCCTGCCACTAAAAACAAAAACAAAAGTTAAATGCTAGAAGGATGTTTAATGGCAAACTGTGGAACATTCCAGGAAAAAACATCTCCCAAACCCTCTTATAGTTCCTCTTTCAAAGGACAGTTCGGAATTTTGGATATGTGGCTTCAATTCATCGTGAGCCAGAGTGTTGGAGACATGTGGAGACACTTTTTTAATTATTCCATCCGGTCCTTGTATTTGCAGAGGTGCTGGTGCTAGGCTAGTGCATGTCAATGGCCACAGTCGTCCTGCCACTAAAAACAGTCTGACCCACTCCACAGACCCGAGGAAAAACTATTAGAACTCCAGACTGTCCCTGTGAACGTCTGTGTTGTTAGAATAATGTGAAATAAAACTAACTTTGTATCGCATGAATCGTCGCATGTTGAGGGACTATTTTCTCATATATCAGTCGCCGCTGCCGAGCTTCTATCAGGAAGAACAACTCACTGCTGCTGCTCAGACATAAATCCTTCAAATGCAACGGTTGGTTTTACTTCTAAAATTATTCTCTGGACACAGACGTTCACATGGACAGTCTGGAGTTCTAATAGTTTTTCCTCGGGTCTGTGGAGTGGGTCAGACTGTTTTTAGTGGCAGGACGACTGTGGCCATTGACATGCACTAGCCCAGCACCAGCACCTCTGCAAATACAAGGACTGGACGGAATATTTTAAAAAGTGTCTCCACACGTCTTCAACACTCTGGCTCATGAGGAAACGAGACCCTATGTCCAAAATTCTGAACTGTCCCTTGAAAGATGAACTACAGGAGGGTTTGTGTGATGTTTTTCTTGGAATGTTCCACAGTTTGCCCTTAAACATCCTTCTAGCATTTAACATTCTTTCTTCGTTTTCTTTCTTTGTTTCATTCACACATGTTTGCGTAAGCCATTATTATTAGTCTGTCTCCATCTCCAAAGCTCAAAATGCTTTGTTCCACCTTGTGATGTCATGAAGCCGCACCTTTAGTTCAGAGGAAACGGGCAGTTCCAGGGCCGAAATGATCCGAACGCTGGTCGTGGAGCACTTCCTGTATTGCCACATGACATCACAAGGTGGAATGGAGTGTTTTCTGCTTCCTTAAACATGTATGACTTAAACAAAACACAATTCTGGGTATGTTTATGAGGAAATAACCTTAGAACACAGATCAGAAAATAGTGTAATATAATGGGCCATTTCTTCAGTTTCATGTGTTGGGCCTGGTTGAGTCGCCTGCTCGTGGAAAGGAAAGGAGAGAGAGTGCATATATGTGAATTTCTCGAGATGTCACTTGTCATTCCGAACTCTACATGACTGTGTTACGTATGTGTTGCGCCAGAACCATCACAAACACATTGACGACATAGACAGAGAGGTTCATTTTGTGTATTCAACTCGTCTTTAATCAAAAAAGTCACATTTAAACACATGGAAATCTCTCAAATGCACTTTGAGCGGCGTACATTCATTCACATTTCAAAACTGCGGCCGCGTTCGTAGACTGCCGAGTGCATTCTGCTTGTTTCTCTCACGATCCTCTTCAGAGCCATGACAGCGGTGACATTTGAAACTCCTCGAATGTGTCACGCGTGTCACATCTTCTCTCTCTGCTCCGCATCATCCACTTTGATCAAGTCTGAAATCAGCAGTTTGTTTCTCACCAGAGCTGTGTCCCTCCGGCTGACGACTCGGGGGAGAGTCTGACACGTAAACACTGGAGACGGGATGTCGTGGTCGCATAGTGCAGGGCCCAAGTAATCTGTACTAAAACTACTATCAGAACAGGTATCGATACAGAACTGGAACAGGTATTGATACTGAAAAAAGTCACATAAATATGACACACTTAGAATAGTTTTAACATGATCAAGACTGAAGAGTCTGACACATAAACACTGCACTGGAGACGGGATGTAATGGTCACATAGTGTAGAGTAATCTATACTAACACTACTGTACAAGTATACAGAAGAAAATCGCATAAATATGACACACTTAGAATAGTTTTAAAATCATCACGACAATGATCAAGTGATTATGTATATTAAAAAAGTGTTAAAATGACATTCTTTTATCTATTTAATAAAACATCACTGTGGTAAAGCAGCATCAAGCCTTTCCTCATTGAAATCGACATTTTTAGTAGTCATTTTAGTATCTTGACAACAATACCACTAATATTACAGTTTTCAAGCCATTCAAAGTTTATAATTTGGTGTATTATTCACTCCAGACTTGGTGGTGGTAAACTACAGTTATAGCCGTGGCTGCCCTGGGACAGACTGACTGAAGTGAGGCCAGTCTGCACCATCGGCCCCCCCAAAACCCCCAAAACTCACTCTTTACTCGCTGAATGAGTGCGTAAATATGCACATCAGTCTCCCCGTTATTCACCATATGCCGGTTATGGCAGTATTTGGGAGACATGTGCGCTGAGTAGGGCTGCAGCTGTCGATTATTACAGTAATCGATTATTCTGTTGATTATTTTGTTCGAATAATCGAGTAATCGTTTGTTATTGTCGTGTCTACTTTGCACATGTTAAGTACACACCACGTGCATTGACAGATACACGTGTTTTGGACATGAAAAACGTAATTATCGCTGGGCTAAGGTTGACTCACCTGCGGTTTCTTTTCCACTTGATGTAATGTACGGTTCTGTTTACATGTTGTAGCATCAGTGTTGAGAAGGTGACTTTTAAAATGTAATCCCCTACAGATTACAGATTACATTCCCCAAAATGTAGTTTGTGACATAATCAATTAAATTACTTAAAGTGAGTAACGTAATCTGAATACTTTGGATTAATTGATATTGTAATGATTTTTAAAACTACATAAATGTAGCAACCAACTCCTGCAAATTCTGGTTTAGTTTTAGACCTGGAGTAGTTTTGGTTTTAGATCTGTTTTAGTCCTGGTTTTAGATCTGGTTTTGACCTGCTTTAGACCTGGTTTAGTCCTGGTGTGAGTTCTGGCGCGGTCCACGGTGTACGCGACAAGACACAATCCATGCGCAGAGTGCGCCGCTTACGGAAGATGCGGAGGACACGGCGTACCGAAAATGCGGGGTGCGCGGCAAACCGGACCGTACCGCGCACGAGGAGGTTCTGCTCTTATTATACATCCATTACACATCCATGGGGCCGCGCTGTTCTGTGTACAGTGAAGTGCAGTGGTCGTGCGGAAACTTTACCTCTACCACAAAAGGTTCCGGCCATCGCCGAGCGTATGAAAATAAAACGAAGCATCGAGGCAAAAAAATAATAATCTATGCATTTTTCTAATCGATTTAATCGATTAACTCGAGGAATCGTTTCAGCCCTAGCGCTGAGAACCCGGGACACTCATATTACCTGTAAACACTGTGGACCTGAGCACATGTAGTGTCCTGGTTTATTGACATAATCTTACAAATGTGCAAGCGCAACAATTATATATTTAATAAACCAAGAAAAATACAAACAACCATGATTTTCTTTAGCGCAGGAAGCTCTGGAGGTTCCCAACTAGCGATAAGAAGCTATGAGGTATCCCACAATCCACTGCACATCCAACACACTGCAGCAGATTCTTCTGCATAAACAAACTCAACTTTACAACATATAAACCATAACCACTGTAGAGTCACACCAGCCTGTTTGATAATATAATTCAGCTTTGTGCACATTTGTTTATGTTTTCCAGAAACACAAAGCCACAGGGCTCATTTGCATAAACTGTAAGTGCTGAAAAAAAAAACAGCTCACTAAAGGACACAGTTGGATGCATTATACGTGTTTTTTCTCTGACAGAGGATGTGCTGCTGATGGTGAGTCTGTTCCGTGCGTATGTCGCATTGGAGGTGTTCATGTCTTCGGAGATTGTACGTGTCGTGTGCAAATCGTACGAGTGCAGATTGTACGTGTGCAGGTTTAGCGCAGTTCTTTATTTAACACTCATGTGCGGTCACTTTCTTTATGTCGGTTACTTTATTAATTTTATCTACTGCTGTGATGAAAGGACTGAAAAGTGCTTTGTGTTTTTGGACCCATGCGCACTCGGCTTTATGCTGCAGTACTCGAGATGCTGCGTATACCTGCCACAGTGTCCCGGTTACTGTCGGAATATCCCAGCTACAGGATCCCGTTTTCTCATAACCGGAATACTGGCTTATTCGGGATACTGAAACCAGGATACTCAGGCCTTGTCCACACGTATCCGGGTATCTGATAAACCGAAGATGTTTTGCTGCGTTTTGACCTGTCATCCACACGAACACGCATCAAAAACGAGTATTCAGGGAAAACTCCGGCCAAAGTGAAGATTTTTGAAAACTCCGTTTATGCCTGTTTGTGTGGACAGAGATAACTGGGGTTTTGCATTTTAAAACGTCACTGTCTGCGCCAAAAAATATGAATCTGCCCTGACGTCAAACATGCGACATTTGTTTAGGCGACTGCAAAAGCCAAAGCCAAAGCAGACTATGGATCGGAGTCGTTTCTTGAGAGCTGTGGGAGCATTAATTATTGTGCAGGTGCTATGTACATGTTTAATTGCAGAAGTCCAACTACTGCTCCAAGAGCAATAAGATAAGTTTAGGCGGAAGTGACGGCGAAGTGAGGGCTCAATGGAAATAACGCCATCTACAGGTTTGGAATGCGTATGAATGTGGTTGAAAACGCAGATGTTCGGTTATGTGTAGAAGGTATTTTTTTCGAAGACGAGGTGGTGTGGATAAAACTATTTTTATAAACGGAGGGGGGGAAATGTTTGGTTTTAAAAATACCCGGCTACGTGTGTACATGGCCTCAAAAAGCCCGATCATGTCCTGGACACTGATGTGCATGTATACACACTGATTCACAACCATACTAGGCAATGTGGGTGAAGTGTCTTGCCTGAGAGCACAACAACAGTTTACACTATCTGGTGCTCAATACAGGTCAATATAGTTTATCAAAAAAAAAAAAAAAAAATGCAAATAACTGAATACAAACACCACACATCACAATTTACTACAAAATACTAGCAGAGATATAAGTCCTATTCTTATTTTCTTGCGCACACTTATTCATTCTAGTCAAGTGTCACATCCTACACTGTACTCCGCTTGCATATGGTTTGAACTGGCCGCCTTCCAGTCGCCGGGCGTTTACGTGACTCGCTGCACCGCTGCCGTCCCCGAAGACGTCCCTGGCAGCTGCAGATAAGTCCTGCCTTCATTAGCGCTGTGATAATATTCAGATGAGCGCGTGTATTTCCACATTCACTCCTCAACAAACAAGTGTCAGCATTAGCATATGTCAGAGCCCGGGCTGCAGGTGAGGCTCCCGCGAGCTCCTTTTAAATACACTTTACATGCTAATCGACGGGCGCCTTCATGTTTATCTGGGAGCCTATAGCCGGCGGCCGCACGGTGACCGCCGCGAAAGCTCACCGCACAAACCACGCCGCTCGCTTTGTAGTCGCGGCGGTGGCATTTCCGGCGCTCTCTGGTGTAATTAGTTCTCGGGGAGGATGAAAACGCAGCCGTCGAATTCCGTTATCTGCGGAAAATTGCGGCTCTGTTGGTTTAAAGCGGCGAGACGCAAAGTGGGACCAGGCGTGTCTGAACTGTGGCCCGCGAGGCAAATGCGGCCCTCAGACCAGTTTCTCTGGGCCCTCAGGCTTCCAGGTGAATTGGCGCATACTTTAAACGACCTATTTTACGCAAAAAATGGATTCGTGTGAGCTTTAAGTCATGTTATAATGTTGTTACCTCCTCAAAAACAGACCTGGAGTCGTGTTTTGTTTCATTCACACATGAGTAATCCTTTATTATTCGTCTGTCTGCATCTCCAAACCTCCAAATGCTCTGATCCACCTTCCTTTTTTGCGTTTCGTTCTGTAGAGATTGGCAGTTCCAGGGCTGAAATCATCCATATTATTCTAGTTTAGGATTCTAGGAGCTTCTGTGGAGTGTTTTCCATTTGAGAGAAGAACTCTAAATAAGTCTAAATATGCAGGATTTGTCCGTTAAAGACGTGTGAATGAAACAAAACAACTCCAGTCTGTTTGTGACGAGGAAACAACATTATAACACAGATTTGGGCCCTTTAACATTACTTTTTACCGCAAGTTTTTGTAAATCTAGCCTGATATAAAATATTTAAGTCCTGTTTGGGATCTAAGCATGAATAAATATCCGGTGAGTCATTCAAACCTGTTTTAATCTCACATTTTTGAGTTATTCACTGTATTGAGCAGCCGTCTGTGGCCCTCGATCTGCCCTCAGTGTCATCCATGTTTTTGAGAAGTGATTCTGATGTGAGCAAATCAAACTCCACACCGTTTAAAACTTTAAACTATAGAGCCACGGCGATTCAGTTATGTTTTTGTTCATTTATTTTTTATTTATTTTAAGTTAGAGGGTCTTTCTATTGTAAACATCCATTACGGCGTCAAAATTTCGGTTTGTAACAGGGTTTAGTCAGCGTCGCTCCTCTGCCACTTTAAACGTCCGTGGTTTTTCTCTTTGTCTGATCTTTGTCTTGTTGGTGTGGGCCGATGGGCTCGTAACTGGCAGCTGGGAAGTTTAAAAACCCTGTGTCCCGCTCTGTCGAACCCTGTGGCACCTCCGTTCGGGTTAGGAGGAAGCAGCTCATGGCACCTGCAGGACGCACTGCAAATATTAAAGCGGGTTCATGTTAAAGTGGGTGTTCGAGCTAAATTGGTTTGGACGAGTGAAGCTTCGTGAAGCAGTGAAGCTTTTCATCCAGTTGGTTCACTCCAGCGCGAAGGACATGTACCGGTGTCACAGGAATGTTAACGACAACTAGCAGGCTAACCACAGACTGTGTAAATAATAATAATAATAATAATAATAATAATAATAATAATAATAATAATACATTTTATTTATAAAGTGCTTTTCAAGACACTCAAAGATGCTGTTCAGAAAAAGTAAAATAGAAATAAAGAAGTGGCCTCAGGGAGTGTGAAGTCACCCATAGTGTTCAGTTCCAGCCAAATGAAACTCATCAAGGCAGTTATAGGGGTGAATATCAGTTGGCATGAATTTGCATTTTGTGTGTGTGTGTGTGTGTGTATTTTTAGGTTTATATTTAGGTATATTTTTAGTTTTAGGTGATTTCTTTTTTTTCTGCTTTGGAAAACAAATGCTCACAGGGCACAGATGAGGCTGGCTCCATTCTCTCATGACTCTCTCTCCTAAATCTCCAAACTCTCTCCAAATTCTTTCTACCACTCGCCAAAATATCTCGAACTCTACCCAAACTGTCTCCAAACTCCCACTGAAGGCAACTCTCCATCAAACACCCACATTCTGCATGGAGCCTGAGGGGTTTATATCGCTGTCAAAACCCGGGGCAAAATCCAAACCACTTCCTGAATCGGTCACGTGGTGCAGCCGGGCAGCGAGGCTTCGGACGTCATCGTTTTTAGCTCCTCCTCTAAATGAAGCCTCAAAACGCTCTTCGCCAAAACGCCCCCTCCACTACTCGGCACAAGCTCCGAACGTCACATCACTACCTACAGGATTCACTGCAAATATGAAAGGGGGTTAATGTTAAAGTGAGTGTTCTAGCTAAATTTGTTTTGATTAAATCTGTACAGCTCGCCCTCACCCCCTGTTGTCACGTTGGGCAGTCTTAAGAATCGGCGGCGGCTCCGTGGGTGAGACTGAGGCTCTCTGGGGCCACACCACTGTCGATTGCCCGTCACAGATCCACACTACCCAACCAAATGTCCAGACCTCTGGACGAGCTCTTAACCTTTTTAACAGACTTTCTCCCCTAGTGACATTTTGCTCGCTCCTCATTTTAACTCTGACTTTGGATTATTGTAAATAAACCCTTAACACGACACTGGGCTGTCCACAGTTCTCTTGTACCTGCTGTGTGGAGCGGTCAAACCCTCAGGGGACGTTACAAGTTACGGTGACAAACAGCAGTGGAACTGAGCATTTGTTGTGCTGTGTTTTAGTAGCCTTGTCTACTGCCCTCAGTGGCCAGTTTGAAGTACTATGTGACATTGCACAGGACTGCCCTGTTTCTGATACAGACACCAGGAGTTTGAGGTGTGGATCCCTGTTAGACGGACACACTGTTCCTTATACCTCCAGCCTGCACAGTTTAGCAGCTCTGTTTGAAATGTGGTTGTGGGCGGAGAGACAGAGACTTTTTCCACTGCAACAGTCGAGAAAATATGGATGCCCGAGAAAGATTGTTTATTTTGTTAGCTTAATGTAATTAGCGTCGCGATCGCTAGCTCCTGCTAATAAATAGAGTCTGTTAGCTAATGTTAGCTGTCGCCAACTCAGTTATGGCAGTTTGACTCTTACATGTTCAGTCGTCCCTCTGACTCATGCTCTGAACAAGCCCAAGTTTGTGTTTCAGTGTTTCAGAGCTCCAATCTGATCAGCCGTTCCATTTCACTTTTTTCAAGGTGGAGGTCGTTTTGTCCCAAGTTCCGAGCACAATGCAGCATAAATGCAGTTTAACAGGACGACTGGTCAGGGAGGGTCAGCTGATCCTGTGGAAAAACCAGAAGTGTTTGTCCGGAAGGTCTTTTACCACATTTACTGTCGCATATGGTGTAAAACACCCATAGCATCTAAAATTTCCATAGCACCTTAGTTCGCCTCTTGCACAGTCTCCATGGACACAGGAAAAGAAAACTGCTCATTTCACACAGTCCAACAGTTAAATTTCTCTAGTATTTCCTCTGAATATTTTTTGCCGCATTTGCTGCCGAATGTGGTGTAAAAACATGTTGTTGACGTGTTTAGTCCCACTTTAAAGGGCACATATTATGTCAAATTAGTTTTTCGAGCTTTTAATTTCAGATTTCTTTTTATAATTCCCAAATCAAAAACATTGGAGTTGTGTTTTGCTTCATTCACGCTCGTCTACTTAATCATATTTAGGAGGTTCTTTCTGACGACAGCCCAACTTAGATAAATTAACTGATACTCTGGCAAGGCACAATTCATAAACAAGTTAATCCAAAGTGCTTTACAGAATAAGAAAGGCATTTCTGCGCAGAACCATTTCCACTTGTGTACTTTTTTCCCTCTTGTTTACTTCGGTTTCAGACATTTGACATAATGGACCTTTCAAACCCTCCTGCAGTTTTACCTCCTCCTCCTCCTCCTTCCTTTTTCTCTTCCTGGACACAGTTTTCCTCTCATTTATCATTCCGAGCGTGATCCCTCCTTTCTCTCACGCTGCTGCCATAAATAATTAATCGCCGTCGGAAACATGATCGGCAGAAAACAGACCACCCAGGCAAAAATGGGGCAAAGAAAACGCCAAGACAGACCCCTGAGTCAACCACACCTCTTCTCTTTTCTCTGCTATTGTCTCTTATCTGCGTCTGCTGCTTTCCTCTTCCTCGGGTGCAGAATTTTTCCATTGTGAACCCTTCTTAAGGCCTTGTCCAGTCCCATTTTAAACATCCTGCAAAAAGGAAACCGAACTTAAAGGTGCATTGTGTAGCTTTTCTGGTGGAGAGTCCGTCAGATGTTTTTCTCTGTGGAGATGTTGTTGCTTTGTCTGGAACGTCTCACAGTTTGACATTATAAACCTTTTTTATCTTCACGGAGACCAAACCTAAGTTACAATATCGTAATATCTTGAGCGTAATATTGGAACAAATATCGTGCTGTAAAGTTCATACCTTCACACTAAGTTTTAATATCGTCAGCACCAATACTTCCAATAAACACAATTTTCATCCAGATATAAAAAGGAACATTTTAAGAAATGACATAAATAGTGATAACAGAGGCAAAATATAAGAGCAAAATGATGCAAATGATGATGATGCTCATAATAATAACACATTTTGCACTGATACTGATGTATATTACATTGCTCATGTATATATAACAAATGACGCTTGTTGTATTTTACATACTATACCTACATTAATGTCAGTTTATAAAATTGTGAAGCGAGTGCGTGATGAAGGAAACTAATGTGAGTCAGTATAGTCAGTATTTTCTTTGTGTTTTTGTCATTTTTAAGCAGCTTTTCTGTATTTTACCTAAACAAATGACAGTGTACGCCTCTCTGTACTGTTGGCAGGGGTCGGATTGGTCAAAAATAGGGACACCTGGGACATTTCTTGTATAAAACTGGGACAAATCACTGGTTTTGGATAAATCTGCTGGGACAGGGGGACACGAGGCTCCAAACTGGGACTGTCCCGGGTAAACAGGGACGTCTGGTCACACTAATGTAGCGTCAACTGGACCCAGAGTTGATGGAGCCGAAACGCGCCCACGAACACTTCCCACTTGGAACGAGGCGGCGAGTGGATTATCTGTGTCTGTTTATGTGCACAGTCTATGATCCTAACACATTATTGGACTATAAAACTCTTAATTAGACACAGACAGTATACACCGGACTCATCTCGCTGAACATTTTGGTAATTAATGATGTTGCGCTTCCGTTTTTTGGATCAGAAGTTTCCTCAGGACACTCCAGAATGATGAATGATCCCTCAAATTAGAATCTTTAAGACCAAACCAAGCATTAAGGACGTGAGCGTTTCTTGGCTCTGCGGGTGAAATTCAAAGGGTTAGAAAAACAAATACGACATCACGTAGTCGTATCTCATCCCCGATAATACATCTTATGACACTTAAGGTCTGTTCGTAGCGATCAGCGTATGCGTTACCGTGGCAACCAGAGCTATGGCGTCACTTTCGTCCCTCCGGAGACGACTATCAAAGGTTGGCCTCACTCTAAATGCCGCGTTAAAGCAGACTAGTGCAGCAAAACGGGCTTTTCAGAGCTTTTAACCATGTTATTATGTTAAATATTTGTTTCCCCTTCTCGTTTACTCTCTCAGCGTCGTATTTGGAGTGATTTTTGCACCTATGAGCAACGTTTAATCTTTTATTTTCGAGATGCCGTATTGCTGATTGGCCATTTTCACCTCCACTGATACACGCACATCGCTCTGTACTTCTTTTAATCGGTGATACACGTAGGATTTGGTCGTGTTGTGTAGGAATTTTGGTACAAATGTAAAAAAAAACCTGCTCACTAGTGTGATGTGCAACTATCCATCGGAGGTACAGGCAACTTTACGGCTCTCGGTTGTAATGACGTTTAAGGCAATGTCAGCTCCCATATTGCACCTCAGTTTTCTAACGCAAAAACCAGCAGACTTTTCTTTTATTAAGTTGTTTTAGATGATTTAAAATGTGCAAAATGTAACAAAAAGATCCATGGGTGTCACAGGTACAACAGACACGAGCGCAGTACGTCGTCTTTAACACGTTTCCTCGTTTTTCTGCTCCTCCGCAGTGAGAGAGGACGACGACTTCCTGAGTCTGAGTGAACTTCCTGAAACGTTCCCCTCCGACCCCCCGGAGCCGCTGCCCCACTTCCTGTTTGAGCCGGAGGAGGGGTACATCGTGAAGACCAAACCGGTGAACCTGTACTGCAAAGCCACGCCCGCCACCCAGATCTACTTCAAGTGCAACAGCGAGTGGGTGCACCAGAAGGACCATGTGGTGGAGGAGCGCGTGGACGACAACTCCGGTAAGGACCATGTCTCACAAACTGCGTACGGACCGGAGGCTGAGGGGCTGTTTTCCTCTCGTGTCCTCGGGCGACACACTTCACTGACAGGGCCGGATGAGGCTGATATTTGTAGCTGTAATAAAGCATAGATGTGTTCCTGTGCCTTTTGACCCTTTTAACCCACAGGGATCACCAGTGACCCCACTATTTCAAATGACCAGAACTCCTCACTATTTTGTGCAATTTTAATCATTCAAACTGCTCCTGAAAGCTGTGAAACGGGGTTTGAAACAGGGCTTGAAAGTTGAAGAAAATGAAATTCCTTTTTGGCCTTTTCGTCTTATAACACACAGTTTTAGGTATTTAATTACATAAGAATGGTAAATACTTGACAGTTCTACTTCTCCTGGAAAAGAGTGTAAACTATTTACACATAGGACATTCTTTGACACAATTATTGACAAAAATAGACTATTAAATCAATTCAGTCTTTATTAAGAACACATAATATGTGGTTCATATTAAGAAAATATGTAAAAAGTATGAATAGTAATAAAAAAACAGGCAAAAAAGACCAGGTGTTTCAGTAAATACAGCTTTTATTATAGGGTTAAAGGGTTAATGTTTGTAGTGTTCCTGACACCATAGAAAAATGTGTTCTTTGTATTTGACCCGTCCTTCAGTGCTGCTGGGGCAGTGGGACTCTAGATCTTGAGCTCGTCTTGGTCAGGACTTCCTCAGCTGAAGATTTGACCTGCATGTTTGGGTTGAAGGGGAAACTCGAGATCCTGAAGAAAACTCACCTTAGACACAGGGAGAACGTGCAGGCCTGGAGCTCCAGGGCCTCAGCCTGCCTTCCTTACTCCAGCCCAGGCTCACACAGCCTGGGTAATGCTGGCTGACCTGAGGGGGTGTTCGCCTTCATACTGAATACTACAGTCACAACCACAACCTTCTCCATATTATATTACTCACAATATTTTACAAAAAGAAGCCGGCGACGTTCAGACTGCAGCCTGAAGTGACCAAATCTGTTTTTTTCCCACCCCTATGTGACCTGTATCTGATCATTTAATGACCGTCTGAACGACACAGATCTGATTTTTTCAAATGTGACCGAGGCCACTTGGATCTGTGCTCCTAAAACTGATACATATCCGATCTTTTGACGTGCGACTTCAGTCTGAACGGCCGGGACACATTCAACCGACCCACACGTCATCAACAAGTGAGAGTTTGGCTGTCGTGCTGTAACAAGCTCCTGTTGTGAGCCAGTACAGCCCAACGGCGACGTGTTTCCTACTGAAATAGGCCGAAGACGTGTTTCCTCGTGCGAGAATATATAATAAAATCTCCAGGTGCTCAGTGCAGCGTCCATGTTTAGGCGACTTCTGTAAACACTGAGCTCGCTGAGTGTGACATCGTGTTCGCCGATGCTCATGCGGGACAGATTTGGGGCGTTTAAAGTTCACACTGGAGATCACACACAAGTTGTATTTAATTGGAAATGTGAACGACCACGATTTCACACACACAAAAAAAAAAATCTGAGTTGAGCATTAGGCCCTGCAGTCTGAACGTGGCCATAAAGCAGCTGGACAGTGACCAGAACAGAAAAGTGACCCCACGTTTGGCCGGTTTGGCTGGTTTGGTGCCATGTTGTGTTGCATAGTCGAGCGTAAACTGGAGAAAACTCACCCAGACACAGTGAGAACATGCAAACTTTACACAGAAAGACCCTCAAACCCAGACCCTGTTTGCTGTGAGGCTTCAGTTCTAACCACTTTGTCGCAGCACGATTCAAAATCAGTTTTTGTATCGACTGAATCCGCCGTTGATTTGCTGGCAGCTCCGGGCCAGAGCTCGTGTCTCTTCATTGTTGTTTCTGTGTCTCTGAGCCGCTCTTCAGTCCAGCTCCGCGGTGACAAACAGGTTAGATCCATTACAGCTCTGTTCATACGTCCACGGGCAGTCCCACAGCCGTCTGCCTCCTCTGAGCTGTTGACAGGACACTTTAATGGATTCTACAGTGTTTTCCTGGAGCTGCGCCAGATGCCCTCCCCCCGCCGTCGCTCCTGTACCGTCCGTACGCTCCGCCAGAATGAATCGCGCTGCAGTTCTGGCAGCGGCTCGGGTCGGATCCGGACTTTCGGCGAGCACCGGGGCACCGGGGACCGCACCTGTTTGTGAATGAGGCCGGGTCCCCGAACGCCGCCGTCAGGAGCAAAGAGGAGACGTTTATGAAGCTGTCGGCGGGTCGGAGCACGAGGAGGCCGGACTCTGGACGCAGGGATTACTTTAAGTTACTCTTTTTGTGATGCGGAACGGTTCGTTTTCAGAGTTACGAACGTGTCGGTCGTGCACGGTCCAGACTCACTGCAAATGACAATATGTAGTCGAGTTAAAATGACTTGAATTAAGAATGTTTTACCAGGATTTCAGTAAATAAATTTCACTTTGGGAGTAAAATGATCTGCCAATGAAGTGAGACTGGAAAAAACAATATATAGGTAAGTTAAAAAAACAAACATTTAATTTGATTTGAGTAAAATTATCTAACAATGACACAGGTCTGTTTTTCTTAACTCAAGCAACATTGGATTTTTTTTCTTATTTTAAGTGTAGCCAGATGTATTTTCATATTTTAAGTATAAAACGTCTTCTTCCACTGGCAGATAAGTTTACTTGTCAAGTGAAATTTACTGAAATAAAAATTTAACTTTAAAATTTTAACTTGACTAGATTTTGTTTTTTTGCACTGTGAACTTATGAAATAAATATGAAATATGAAAACGCATCTTGCTCCACTTAAAATAAGAAAAACGACAACTTTTTTGCCCTTAAAATAAGAAACTAAATTGAATGTTGCTTGAATTAAAAAAAAAAAGCATTTATTCCATTGGCAGATAAGTTGAATCGGCTCAAATAAAGTAAAATGTTCTTAATTTAAGACATTTTAACTTAACTAAATATTGTTTTTTTTCTGCACACAGGGAGAACATGCAAACTCCACACAGAAGTTGTATTGAAACTGTTTTATATTGTGTTCATCCAGCCTGCTAGAGGGCGCTAGTCACCATTGTGTTAGTGTATTTAGGCAGAAGGAAAACAACTAACCAGTCCAGGACGTGTTTGGCTGTAGAATCTGAAGCCTCCTGTCATTTTCAGCCCTTTGAGTGGAAACATGAGGAAGTTTTTATGTTAAATATGAACGTTGACAAGTGCATTTGTGGCACTTTGTCCAAGTTTGTGACATTTTACAGATGCTATTTGAGACGTTCCAGTAGTGGTGATGGAGTTTGTGTCGTCTGCTACTGTTAACCATTTAGTGTTAACCATTTATTGTCTACAGCACATGTGTCAAACATGTGGCCCGGGGGCCAGATCCGGCCCTCCAAGACCTTTAATCTGGCCCTCGGCTGATTTTTCTATTAAAATACTTAAAATTTTCTGATTTTTCTGTTAATTTTCTGCACCGTTTAGCATAGCAGCGTCTCCGGCGTTTCTGTACGTTGCGACTCCCACCAGAGCAGCACAAATGAAGACTTTCCTCTTTCCAAACGCTCTTAAAGGACGATCGTTTTGACTGTCGACCGTGACCCTCATCAGCAAAATGTCAAAAAATGAGAAAAGCAGATGCTGAGTTCAGGATTTCCCAAGAAAAATAGTCTAATTCTTATTTGTTGACAGAGGTGAATGGGAAATCTGTGCTCAGTGTGTTTGGAACAAGTGGCGTTGCTCGAGGAATATAATCTTAAACACCACTACGAGACACGGAGAAAAATACAGTAACTTGAAGAGAGAACTGAGTTTTCTGATCCGGCCCTTTTGGGATCAAAGTAGGCTGCATACGGCCCCCGGACCAAAATGAGTTTGACACCCCTGGTCTACAGAGTCTAACTTTAAAGGACATTGTTGATTTTGCTGCTTACTTAATGCTTATTTGTATTTTGTCTCATTGCAGTTTCACACTTTTTGTGCATTAAACTCTGGTCAAATACAGGGCGACCAGATTCTGAAAATAAAAATCTGGGACATCCTTGGTCTGTGTGGTTGGTAATAATAAAATTGTGAAACAAGAGCGTAATTAAGATGAGATAAGATAAGATAAGACGGGACTTTATTGATCTCGCTGTGGAGAAATTCAACAGTCACAGTAGCTCCAGGACACTTTAGTATAAAAAAGGGAAAAAAGTGTGACGCAATCAAGATAAACAATAATAGTAATAATAAAAATAATAATATAAAGTGAATAAGTGAAATTAAGGAAAATTCTTATGCACTCGGCTCTAATGTGAGTCGGTATAGTCACATTTCTTTGTATTTTGGTCATTTTTAAGCAGCTTTTCTGTATTTTACCTAAACAAGTGACTGAGTTATGCTTCTTTTTACTGTTGGCACGGATCAGATCGGTCAAAAATAGGGACACCAGGGACATTTGTTGCAAAAAACTGGGACAAATCAGTGGTTTTGGATAAATAATAACCCTGGCATATTTACAGAAATGTTTATTAATATGCGCTGTCCCTGAAATAAATAAATAAATAAATAAATGTGCTGGGACAGGGGACACAGGGCTCAAAACTGGGACTGTCCCGGGGAAACGGGGACGTCTGGTCAGTCAAGTCAAATACAACACCTGCCTGTTCCCTGGAGGAAGTGATGCACGAGAGAGTTTAGCTGCTGTGAACCTCAATTCGGACACCGGGTCACGTTGGGTGCAACAGTACACAACAACAGAAGTTTTATTTTACAGATTTTTATTTTATTTATGTAGAGTTGTTTTGTGGTTACTTAGGGGGAAAATAACAGCTACATCTGCACTGGTATCGGTTGATATCGGCTGAATCGGTCCGATCTCCTCTCGCCTCCTTTCAGGACGACGAACACGCAGACGACGTCTTCTCGCACTTATCTGGACCTGGGTTTCGGGGCCCGGCTGAAAGTGAAAGTCTCCCCAGTGGGTCCTGGGTCTGCCTGGGGCCTCTTCCCGGTGTGACATGAACACCGGCCCCGGGGAGACGTCCAGGAGCCATCTGGACTATGGGTGAGAGCAGGACCAGAGATCTAAACCAGGACCAGAGATCTAAACCGGGTCTAAACCAGGACCAGAGATCTAAACCGGGTCTAAACCAGGACCAGAGATCTAAACCGGGTCTAAACCAGGACCAGAGATCTAAACCGGGTCTAAACCAGGACCAGAGATCTAAACCGGGACTAAACCAGGACCATAGGTGAGAGCAGGACCAGAGATCTAAACCAAGACTAAACCAGGACCAGAGATCTAAACCGGATCTAAACCAGGACCAGAGATCTAAACCAAGACTAAACCAGGACCACAGGTGAGACTGGGACCAGAGATCTTAACCAAGACTAAACCAGGACCAGAGATCTAAACCAGGACCATAGGTGAGAGCAGGACCAGAGATCTAAACCAAGACTAAATCAGGACCATAGGTGAGACTGGGACCAGAGATCTTAACCAAGACTAAACCAGGACCAGAGATCTAAACCAGGACCAGAGATCTAAACCAGGACCATAGGTGAGAGCAGGACCATAGATCTAAACCAAGACTAAACCAGGACCATAGGTGAGAGCAGGACCAGAGATCTAAACTGGGACTAAACCAGGACCATAGGTGAGAGCAGGACCATAGATCTAAACCAAGACTAAACCAGGACCATAGGTGAGAGCAGGACCAGAGATCTAAACCAGGACTAAACCAGGACCAGAGATCTAAACCGGTTCTAAACCAGGACCAGAGATCTCAACTGGGACTAAACCAGGACCATAGATCTAAACCAAGACTAAACCAGGACCAGAGATCTAAACTAAGACTAAACCAGGACCAGAGATCTAAACTGGGACTAAACCAGGACCAGAGATCTATAAAATGACGTAAAGAGGCAGAATAACAATAAATGTCACCTGAATAAACCCAATTTAAAAAATCAATAGAGCCAAACCTAAGTTTTATAAACAACTGAAGATTTACGGTGATTTTTTACATCACTAAATATATCTGATTATATCGGCTGCTCCAACTCTCATTTTCACCTTATCATATCGGCATTAAAAAAAAATCCATATCAGTTGGGCCCTAATTCCAGTACAGCATCTACGTCCTTACAGACGCTGGGAGGGCATCTGACACACACCACATCACCACAGACGCTGACGCACCTGTCAGTCTCACGCTCCATCCTCCTGTCCCTGAGATGTTCCACCTCCCTCACTCCAGGCCTCCTCCGTCAGGACAACACCGTGTTAAGAATGTTTCTGCTGTACATTTCCTCTCTCCGCTTTCACCTGCTCTGTGATCTATAATCCATCATCTCTGCACATGTGGAACATCTCAGACTGTTTGGCTCTCACAGACGGTTCTCCTGCCGCTCGTGTTCGTTCATCTCGTCTCTCCGCCCTGTGCTCTGCTCCAAACATCTGTGCACTCGCCTCTACCGCTTTTTTTCATTCAAATCTGTGTTTCTGGTTTTTCGATACGTTCATTACAAATTCGGTTTTAGCAACAATAACCAAAATCTGGTGATATCGTATCGTCAAAGGTCTCACAATAATATCGTGGAGCATCACAATATATCGAATCCCAAGTCTCTTTGCTTAAATGAACAGTTCTGATGCAGAAATAGCTAAAAAAAAAACAGAGGGAACTACATAGACCATGATCCTTTGCTCCGTTTCAGTGCAGACGACATGAAGAAATAACTGTTCTAAGCACTTTTACATCTTCATTCTTTGGGTTAAGTCTTGTGAAGCATTTTTAGAGGAAAAAGGAGCAGATTCACACAAAATATTTGCCAAAAATATCGTACGGTGAGATGTTTATGGTGAAAATATCGTACAGAGAGATTTGGATTTCGTTCCATCCCTAATGACAATAAATGTTGCACCAAATGACTGGGCAAAGTGTTTTAGAGTCAGTTATTATGTAGAATATCGTAATATCGTGAGCTTTCCCACGATATCGCAGTAAATATCGTACTGTGAGGTTCGTACATGATGATTTCAGTTCAGTTTATTTGCCATTTGCAGTATAAAAAAACCACATTGGAATAAAAGGTGCAAGAGACTCCCAGTGTACAGGAAACATTCATCCATTCACACAACACATGAACATGACAGAAAACCCAGGCCACATAAAAAAAAGATCACAAATGCAACACAGTTATAATTCATAAATTCATTCATTCATCGCATAGTGAGACTTGGATATTGTTGCACCCCTATTAGATGCCTATAAAACATTAAACCAATAACTATTTATTAGTGCATAAAGTTCAAAATAACACGTTTACAATGGTAATTTGTCAAATTTGAGTTATTCAGTACAATATGTATAATTTGGTGAGCTGCTTGTAAAGCTGTGAAGAGCTACAGGCCGGAGACTCCTGGACTCGGGTGATCAGACGTCCCCATTTCCGCGGGACAGCCCCGGTTTTGAGCCCCGTGTCCAGTTTTATGTAAGAAATATACCAGGTGCCGCCTTTTTTTTGACCAATTTGACACCAGCCAACAGTAAACCGAGGCGTAACTTGATATTAGTTTAGGTAAAATACAAAAAAAGCTGCTCAAAAATGACCAAAACACAAAGAAAATGTGACTATACTGAACATCCATCCATCCATCCATCCATCCATCTTCTCCCGCTTAATCCGGCTGGGTCGCGGGGGCAGCAAGCTGCCCAATCCTCATAGCACCTGACCCCCCCTATGAACCCCTCTGCGGGTGGTGAGCCCACAGGAGGGTGGACGTCACGGTCCTTGATGTTAGTTCATAGGGGTGCGGGCATGTTTTAGGGTGATGGGGGAAACCGGAGTACCCGGAGGAAACCCATCCAGACACGGGGAGGAACATGCAAACTCCACACAGAAAGGCCCGGGTGACCCGGGGATCGAACCCGCAACCTTCTTGCTGTGAGGCCTGAGTGTTGCCACTCAGCCACCGTGCCGTCGACTATACTGAACAGTTTTCCTCAATTACGCATTCATTTCACAATTTTATTATTACCAAACACCACAAACCGGGGATGTTCCAGTTTTTTATTTTGAAAATCTGGTCACCTGAAGTCTTATTATGTAGAATATCGTAAAATATCGTGAGCTTCATACCGTGATGACATCGTATCGTATCGTTACACCCCTAATCATCACCTAGATAGTCTTAGCCGACAGGTTTTTAGTCAGTTCCTCTCACTTTTATGTTGAAAATTAAACTCCTAAACCCCACGAACGCTTTTGGTGATCACAGAGTCGCGAAAATGCGTTTTTAAACTCAATTTTGTATCTTTCCTTGAGTTTCAGCCCAAAAAAAACCCCAAACATTTTTGACAATGTTTGCTAATGTGTACATCGCGACACCATGGTAACCGATGAGCATAGAGGCCATAGAGGAACACGCAGCACACCCCCAAGCGTAATGTCACTGCAAAGTATTCATAAGATTCTTCTCTTTTTGGCACTAACACTAACTCATCATTCACAGGGTTCAGTCTCTGCTTTCTTTCTATCCCGTTTTCCTGCTTTTCTTCTCCATCTGTAAGCGTTCCCGTGCGGCGTGACGTGGAGAAGGATCGGGTCGGACGAGCAGATGTTGGACTGTCGGCGCGCGGGGCTTCTGATAAATGGACTGCACCGTGACAAATGCACCGACTCGGCCCAGACTTCTGATTTTTATGAACGATGATCCTCACGAACCCAGAAATGTCACAATTAAGCATCTCTTTCCACGCAGCTGTTCCCCCTCCGCTGGCCTCCTTTCAGCTGTTCAGGCGAAGGCAGAGCTCGGAGACGCTTTCGCTTGACCTCGTGCGAATTCAAGACGTTTTCGCACATTTCTGACAAATCCGTTTTTGTCGAGTGACGAGATCTTGCGGTGGTTTTCATTTTCACAGCAGCGATATACGTTTTATTTCTATTTTCTTATCTGCGTTGTGACTTTATTTCCTTGTCGAAAACAAATCTGGGGGTTGTCTTATGTTTCACAAATCCTGCGTATTTAGGAACACTGTTTTTAAACACGCCTAAATACACCTTCATTAGAATCGTTTGTATGATTTTCCTGGAATTGCCAATCTCTACTGAACTAAATCATTCAGTCAATTAAAATACTGTGTAAAGGCCGCCACACACGACAGGAGAATTTGCCCGATTTCGGCTGAGATTTCTTCTTCTTCTCGAGTTCAGGAGGTGTGACCCGACTTTTTGTCAGTGTCAGATCAGAACCACCGAACATCAACAACGCGACGGAAACAGACGATAAAACAGAGTCAGGGGCAGAGGAGCGACGGACACAGAGACGCAACAAACAAACTCAGGATAGAGCGAAAATAAAGACTTTATTACTCACCTGATGTAAAGTGGAACATTTAAAGTGCAGCGTCTCATCCACATTATCCATAGAATCTGTCCTCCGCAAATAATGACTCCAGTCCACAAAACTACACTATTAATCCAGTTTGAAGTGTTCTTTGAAAGTAAAAAGGCGAAAGTTGTTCCTCGCGTGTGTTTGTTTACATCCACAGAGCGTAAAGCTGCAGATCAGCGACAGTGACTCTACTTCCTGTGGACTTGATCTCCTCTTTTATGCTTTAAAAATCCTGTGTCTGAAGTATTGCTCCACATTTCACAGATAATAATAACACAGTTTTGACTTGTATCTAAACTAGAAGTGCAGAGTCTGATCTTTGAACACTCCAGAGTCTCAGAGCGAGTGGTTTTACTGTAGACAGGAAACAGCTGAGGCCATCGTGCTCAAAACTTTATATCCTTTAGTCTGCAGACAGATCCTGAGATTTTAAGTCTCATAAGTTTCTCCTTGTGTCTGTGGTGTCTGCACTTTTTGTTGCACGTTTAAAAATTGGACTGAAAAATCCTATAGTGTGTGGTGCCTTAATACAATACTAAATACAATCAATCAAATACTGTCCCCCTTTTAATCGGATTTAATTTGTTTATGTTATTGTAAGGCGACCTCGAGTGTCCAGAAAGGCGCCTAATAAATAAAATGTATTATTATTATTAAAGTTAAGGCGCTGTTAACTTGAAAACTACCACTTCATGACATCACAAAGTCAAACAGCATTTTGAGCTTTGGAGATGTGCACAGACTCGTAATAAAGCGTCACTCAAACACGTGTGAATCAAACAAAACGCGGCTCCAGGTCTGTTTCTGAGTTCACTTAAAAAAACACAAGAATCAATGTGGTGTAATAAAGTCGTCTCGGAGCGTTCACACGGGCTCTGTCATAAAATATAGACCGGGTTCTTGGGGGAGCGTGGAGGAGGCGAGGCTCTCAGATATGAACTTTCAGAAGTATTGATCACGTAAGAAATAAAGATTTAAAGTTTGGCGTCTCCATCTGTGAGTCGAGCCTCATGCAACAGGACAAAGCCGTTGAGGCCGAGGCTCCTCGTCAAAGCCTGAGTCTCGTCTGATCTCCGACGCTAAGCAGGGCTGGATCTGGCGAGTGCTCGGAGGGGGAAACCACCGGGAATTTCAGATGCCACAGAGGGGCTTCCACCGCCGAGTGTGGAGAGAGCGAATGCACCGGAAAACCCTTTGGGTGCTCGTCCTCGCCAATTGGTCAGTTGCCTTGAACAAGCAGGAGGAAGTAAAACCAAACTTTTTCCCCATCTTGTTGGAATAAATCAAGATGACATGTTTTATCATTTAAGCTCCTTTATTACACAAAATAGACTCTTGTGAGCGTTAAGCTGTGGTATAATGGTGTTGTCTCATCAAAAACATACTTTGCACGTTGGGATGGGAAGCAATTTACCGACAGCGCTACAGATGTCTAATATGTGCACAAACACATGTCTCAGTCTGTACTCAGTTATGTATATTTTGAGGCTGTGTTTGTGTCGTTATTTATTTGTCACTATATGTTGTTTTAAAGGGACAGTTCAGAGTTTTGGACACAGGGCCTCATTTCCTCGTGAGCCAGAGTGTTGGAGACGTGTGGAGACACTTTTTCTTAAATCTTCCTCCAGTCCTTGTATTTGCAGAGGTTGCTGGTGCTGGGCTAGTGCATGTCAATGGCCACAGTCGTCCTGCCACTAAAAACAGTCTGACCCACTCCACGGACTCGAGGAAAACTGTTAGAACTCCAGACTGTCCCTGTGAACGTCTGTGTCCAGAAAATAATGTTTGAAATAAAACTAACCTCGCATCACATGAATCGTCACATGTTGAAGGACTATTTTCTCATATATCAGTCCGCCGCTGCCGAGGTTTGTGGCCATACCGGTTTGTCAAAGCCTGATTTTGTCAGATCGCAGAAGCTCATCAGGGCCTGGTTAGTACTTGGATGGGAGACCACTCGGAATTCCAGGTGCCACAGGGGGGGCGCCAGTCACAAAAACTGCTGTGTCCTTAGGGAAAACACTTCACCCACATAGTCTAGTATGAAGGTGATGTGTGCAGGGCAGGACTCCCTTGAAAAAGAGATTAATAATCTCAATGGGACTTTCTTAATAATAATAATAATAATGCATCAGTTTTATACAGCGCTTTTCTGGACACTCAAAGACTCTTTACAGCATTATTCATTCACTCAGACCTGGTGGTGTAAACTACTATTGTAGCCACAGCTGCCCTGGGGCAGACTGACGGAAGCGAGGCTCCAATCTGCACCATCGGCCCCTCCGACCACCACCAACACTCACGCACACACCACTTTCATACTAGGCAATGTGGGTGATGTGCCTTGCCTAAGGACACAATGACAGTTTTTGCCACTGGCGCCCCCCTGTGCCACCTGGAATTTCTTGTGGTCTCCCATCCAAGTACTAACTTTCTTGGGTAAATAAAGGTTAAAAAAAAGCTTTCTATCAGGAAGTACAACTCACTGCTGCTGCTCAGACATAAATCCTTCAAATGCAAGATTGGTTTTACTTCTAAAATGATTCACAGGGACAGTCTGGAGTTCTAATAGTTTTTCCTCGGGTCTGTGGAGTGGGTCAGACTGTTTTTAGTGGCAGGACGACTATGGCCATTGACATGCACTAGCCCAGCACCAGCACCTCTGCAAATACAAGGACTGGAGGAAGATTTAAAAAAGTGTCTCCACACGTCTCCAACACTCTGGCTCACGAGGAAATGAGGCCCTGTGTCCAAAATTCTGAACTGTCCCTTTAAAACTTTGGTGTTTTCTGTTTGAGAAAAGAAAAGAACTCAGCCTAAACATGCAGGTTTGTGTGTTAAACATGTGTGAATGAAACAAAACACAACTCCAGGTCTGTCTGTGACGAGGAAACATTAGAACATAGATCAGAAAATAGCGCAACACGGGCCCTTTAAGACCATCTTAAAATAACCTCACGTAGACACGAGTATGTTTTATACTTGGACCATGAATATACGCTAAATCCCACCACGAGGTTAATTCCACGGAACAGATCCAGAAATTCATTTGTGATTTTGCGCTGACCCGTCTCCTCCACGCTGCCCCCCTCGCGGCGCTCTTCCTCCCACACCTCGGCGCTCGCGGAGGCTTAAGCGATGAAACCGCGGAGCCCGGCGCGTCTCCTGGCTCCCGCTTCAAAGCCGCGACGCCGAATCTCCACACAAAATGTTACGACGCGGCCTTAAAACGCGTGCGGAAACAAGATAAAGGATGCCATTTAGCAGAGTCCGCGGGATAACTGGATTAAAACGGGCTCAGGAAGATTCAGGATTTTAATATTCTGATTTTAATATTTGCGGCTTTAGGGAGGCGAACGTAAAAGAGATAAGAGGTGTGTGTGTGTAATCAATTACGCGTTTATTTTTAGACAAATTGGGCCTATTATGTGAATAACGCAAAAGAAAACTGAATTTTGTCAACCGAGTAATTACCACTGCGATAAAATGTGTGAATGTGGATTAGCAAACACGGCCTAATAAGATTTAAAGAGCCCATATTTTGCTATTTTCTGATCTATGTTATAATTTTTCTTCATCATAAAGAGACCTGGAGTTGTGATTTGTTTCATTCACACATGTTTAACACATAAATACTGCAGATTTAAACACAAAACACACTTTATACACCTTCACGAGAATCATTTGGGTGATTTCAGACTTGGAATTGCTCGTTTCTACTGAACAAAAGGTAAAACGTAGGTATTAACTTCACTTTTGAGCTTTGGAGATGTGCAGACTAATCATAAAGCGTTACTCAAGTGTGTGAACGAAACAAAACACGACTCCACATCTGTTTTTGAGGAGGTAATGACTTTATAACATGGCCTAAAGCTCCACAAGAGTCAGTTTTGCCTAATATCAGACCTTTAAATGACCCATTTTCAGGAATCTGTGATGGATATGAGCAAGAAACTAAAAATAACAACAAGCAAACAAGAAAAAGTTGGCTAATGTTAGGCAGCTTGTGACTGTAATGTTATCTGAGAGAAACTTCATGGTCAGACTGTGTGGATGGAACGATTCAACCTTTTCAGTTCCGATACCTTTGCCTTTAAGTATCTGCCCGATATTAACGGATACGTAGATAAAGGGCACTTAATTCCTTAAAACGCAGTTAACTTATTACTCAAAACTTTTATGTGTCCTTCACGTGACCACAAAACAGCTCTGAATGATTAACAAACAATCATATAAATAGTTTAGGGTGATGAGATTCCTGCGTGTAGTGAGTCCACAGGAGGCTGGACCCACTGGACCCACTGGACCCACTGGACCCACTGGACCCACTGGACCCACTGGAGCCACTTCGTCAGCTGAGCCTGTGCTGGTACCGAGTGAAGTCGCGTTCCCTGATTATAAACGGTTCTTTAGGTTAGGCTCACATGTTCTGGGTTGATGGGGGAAGTGTCCGGGGGAATCTCCTGCAGAAATGGGGAAAACATGCAAACACAGAAAGACCCGGGCGACCAGGGATCGAACCCAGAACCTACTTACTGTGAAGCACGAGCGGCCACCGAGCCAGATTTTTATTTTCAAATTAAAAAAATTGGGACATCCCTGGTTTGTAGTGGTTGGTAATAATACAATTGTTAAACGAGTGCATAATTAAGGAAAATGATTCTACAGTCGGCACTAATGTGAGTCAGTTTAGTCACATTTTTTTGTGTTTTGGTCATTGTTAAGCAGCTTTTCTGTATTTTACCAAACAAATGCCAATGTGTGCCTCTCTTGGCAGGGATCAGACTGGTCATAAATAGGACACTTGGGCCAGGGGACATGGGGCTGTCCTATATTCCCCTGCCAGTGTCTGTATTGGTGCATCCTTCATTAAAACAAAGCTCAGATTGAAGTCTAACATGAGTAACGGAGCTTCAGACAGAGCAGTGCCTCCAGTTAACTTCATTTGACTGTTCTTCAGTAGGAGCTGCTTCACCCACCTCTGACAAGATTAGCCCAGAGCCTTTCCATCCTCCCCTGGCTTCCTCTGCAGTGTAACGCTGATCCGAGGAGCGCATTGATTTAGCGATTAGCCCGGAGTTGCTAAACCATGCTAACCGCACCTCCTGTATTTACCCTAAGTGCTGCGGAGAGGAGCTCCCGTCTGATGTGTGGTGTCTGGGACCTTCTCCATTACCTCCAGCACCAGAGCGCGAGCTAACGAGCTAACGTGCTAACGGCAGCTCCAGTTTCCCTTTGCACTTTGTCTCCATCAGACTCTGAGTGGTTATTAGTGGGTCCTGACCCGTGGCTGAGTGCACACACACACACACACACACACACACACAGACACACACACACACACACACACACACACACACACACACACACATACACACACAC
This sequence comes from Odontamblyopus rebecca, assembly GCA_030686955.1. Taxonomy (NCBI): domain Eukaryota; kingdom Metazoa; phylum Chordata; class Actinopteri; order Gobiiformes; family Gobiidae; genus Odontamblyopus; species Odontamblyopus rebecca. The sequence continues at coordinate 3,910,341 of CM060661.1, read as the reverse complement.
ACACACACACACACACACACACACACACACACACATTATACACACACACACACACACACACACACACATACAGACACACACACACACACACACACACAATTAGAAACAGGAGTCAGGTTTGTGGAGGTGCGAGCGAGCTCAGAGTGGGGGAAAAGTGGCATTTCTTCAGTTCTGTTAGCATCTGTTAACTCTGTCCTCTCCCCCTCTTCCTTCTCTCCATCCCCTCCTCTCCTCTCCATACTCTCGTTTCCACCTCCTCTCTCTGTAGCCTTCTCTCCTTACTCTTTCTCCTCTCCGTCTCTTTCTCCTGGTTCCCTCATTTCCGCCCTTTCTCTATCCCTTCCTCTCTGTCGCCTCTGTCTTCTCTCCATCCCTCTCTCCTCTGTGTCTCCTCCTCCCTCTCCTCTTCTCTCTCCTCTCCATCTCTCTCCTCTTCATCCCTTCCTCTGTCTTCTCTCACCTCTCTCTTCCCCGTCTCACTCCTCTCCTTTTCACTCTTCTCTCTGTCCCATCCCTTTCTTACTCCTCTCCATCCCCTCTCTCCGTCTCCTCCTCTCATCCCCTCTTTCCTCTCTGTCCCCTCCTCTCCATCTCCTTCTCTTCATTCCCTCCTCTCTGTCCCCTCTCTCTTCTCTATCCTCTCCTTTCCATCCCCCTTTCTCCATCTCCTCCTCTCGAGCCCCCTCCTCTCCATCTTTTTCTCTCGTCCCTTCTCTCATCTCCATCACCACTGTCCTACTCCTGTGCATCCCCTCTTTCCTCTCCATCCCTTCTTACCTCTCCGTCCCCTTCTCTCCTTCACCTCTCTCTTCTCTGTCCTTTCCTCTCCATCTGTCCCCTTCTCTCTGTCCCTTCTCTCGTCCCCTCTTTCCCCTCCTTCTCTCTTCTCCGTCCCCTCTTTTCTCTCTGTCTCCTCTTCTCCTTCTCTCTGTCTCCTCTTGTTCCCTCTCTCTTCTTCATCTACTCCTCTCCTCTGTCCCCTCCTCTCTCTCTCATCTCCATCACATCTCTGTCATACTTCTCTCCATCCCCTCTTTCCTCCCCATCCCCTCCTCTCCTTCCTCTTTCCTCTCCATCCCCTCTTTCCTCTCCGTCCCCTCCTCTCGTCCCCTTCTCTTCATTCCCTCCTCTGTCCCCTCATCTTCCCTCTCTCCACTCCATCCCTTCTCCCTCCCTCCGACTCCTCTCCATCCCCTCTTTCCTCTCAGTCCCCATCTCTCCATCTCCCCTCTTCTCTGTCTACTCCTCTCCATGTGTCCCCTCCTCTCCATCCCCTCTTTCCTCTCTGTCCCCTCCTCTCGTCCCCTTCTCTTCATTCCCTCCTCTGTCCCCTCATCTTCCCTCTCTCCACTCCATCCCTTCTCCCTCCCTCCGACTCCTCTCCATCCCCTCTTTCCTCTCAGTCCCCATCTCTCCATCTCCCCTCTTCTCTGTCTACTCCTCTCCATGTGTCCCCACCTCTCCATCCCCTCTGTCGCCTCCTTCTCTCTTCTCCGTCCCCTCTTTTCTCTCTGTCTCCTCTTCTCCTTCTCTCTGTCTCCTCTTGTTCCCTCTCTTCTTCATCTACTCCTCTCCTCTGTCCCCTCCTCTCTCTCCATCTCCTTCTCTCTGTCCACTCTCTCATCTCCATCACGTCTCTGTCGTACTTCTCTCCATCCCCTCTTTCCTATCCGTCCCCTCCTCTCCTTCCTCTTTCCTCTCCATCCCCTCTTTCCTCTCCATCCCCTCCACTCCTCTCTGTCCCCTCCTCTCGTCCCCTTCTCTTCATTCCCTCCTCTGTCCCCTCATCTTCCCTCTCTCCATCCCTTCTCCCTCCCTCCGTCTCCTCTCCATCCCCTCTTTCCTTTCCGTCCCCATCTCTCCATCTCCCCTCTTCTCTGTCTACTCCTCTCCATGTGTCCCCTCCTCTCCATCCCCTCTTTCCTCTCCGTCCACTCCTCCTCTCTCCGTCCACTCCTCCTCTCCAATCCCACAGTAATCTCATTCCATCTCTGGTTGGTGTGTGCGTTTTCCTCGCGCCCTGGTGATAAACGGAACACATTGTGCCATTATAAACATTGATTTTCTGTGCCGGGAAACTGGTCCAGCCTCCTGTGTTTACCCAACTCAAATCTTCTTTCAATTTACCCCTGTGCTCCTTTCACGTCCACTCCCGGAGCCGGGCATTACTGTGACATATATAGTGTCTGCTTGGTTATAGTCCACGTATGGAATACAATACGGTGGAGTGGAGCCGAGTTTTGCCCGGGGGCAGTTTAAGTGGAGCTGCTTCGGTCTCACACTGAAGCGAGGGCACAGACCTGGGAGTTTAGTCTCCGCTGTGCAGGTTTCTCGCCGACAAACCGCACAGAAATTCACCGTTTTGCACACTGTGGCTCGGGGTTATTAGTGGCGGCGGCTCAGAAAAGTTTGCACACAGTGAACTGCAGGTTGGAGGTTGGATTCCCACCGCGACCATTAAATGTGTGTGTTTCCAGGTGTATTTTTCAGGCTTTTGAAACTACGCTGAAACACAGAGTTGACTTAAATAGAGGGGGTTGTGCAGAGTCGATCATTTTTGAGCTTTCTACCGTGTTGTGACGCCGTTCCCTCGTCAAAAACTGTTTGAGAGTCATCCATGCATGTTTGAGTAATCTTGCGATCTCTCCCGGGGCCTATTCAAACCCTCCTAGCTGTAAGATTCTGTCCAAGGCTTCGCCCGCAGGCTCCCACACGACAATTCTCCAGAAATATACAAAAACATGATACAAAACTGTACACACCGCGACTAATTAAGAATTATTTCGTAGCTTGTACCTAAACCATTCAGAAACAGAATAGCAAACATTATATCTGAAGATGAGGCACGAGTTCTGATCAAACCAAACTTCTCCAGCTCGTATCTCCCTCCATTTAATGATCTAAGACTCACCGAGACAAGAAAAGCTCAGAAGAGGCAGATTCTGGAGTAAAAAGTAAAAGGCGACAGTCCAGGGCGTGTGATATTTCCCCCTGCAGCATGTTGTATCTGACAGACCCGCGGAGAAGTTACCGTCTCCTCTGTGAAAGTCTCACTTCGTCCTCGAGCGGGAACTTAAAACGTCTCCGTCACAAACTTTTGGGCTCAACGTCGCACACGAAGCATCAGTCAGGTTTTTTTTCTTCTTCCTCGCTGCGTGTGGATGGAAATCTCCGAGCGGAACCACGTCTGAAGAGGAGAGAGAGCGGAGGGGAGGAAGTCGGCGCTGTTCCCCGTGTCCGAAGCGACTGTGGTGGGATCTCTGGCCTGACGCAGGGTCGTAGCTCCTCAACATTTGCCGTTTCTCCCCTGAAGCCAAAATGCTCCTAATATTATATCAGGTCCTTATGCGCTGCAGATCTTTGTAATGACGGTAATGAAACTGATACCGGTGCTACTTTTTGATACCTCGGGATGCCGTATTACGGCCCAAACCTTAAGGTACACAACAACTTAACAAACCTGATCCGATGTGCAGAAGTTTCATTAGTTTGATGCGCGCTCGTTGTGCCGTGATAGCGCTCTGAAGGGGGAGTGACTTAGCAAGGGGAGCAAAGGGAAAGGAGATTCAAAAGGGTCAAAAACAAAAATAAAATGTTCATACGCTGTGAATATGGCATTTTCAAAACAATAAAAGGTAAATAGTGCTCTAGATATGTTAAGTTAATGTGTTAGCAGTTAATACCCCATAGAAATCTAATACTTGTCACTTTTTTTGCACTATGTAACTTTTAGCTTGTCTCTGTGGAGATGTGCAGCAAAACATTACAGTATTATGTTACTATAAGCTGCTATCTAAGCATATCTACTATAATGGGCTGAATTTATATAACACCTTTCAAGACTCCCACAGCACTTTGCATTTCATTATCCATTCACTCCAGGCTGCCAATCTGCACTTTCCTCCAACCTCTGCACGGCAAATTTCTCTGATCTGGCCAAGATTTAGAAACTTCTATCAGGTTATTCATCTTGTTTTCAGGTTTATTATCCACTCACTAGTTCTGAGACGGCTTTATTCCAGAATAGACGTAGCTTATTTTTTATCTTGCCGCGTGGACAGATCATTTCACTACTTTTAAGTCATTTTCAGATAGATGTAAGTGTTTATATCTTACATTTTCACCAGGCTTTTTCGCCGTGTGCCACTCGCTCACTCACAGATACACGGCACCTTTACTGGGCGAAGTGGACGAAGCGTCTTGCCCAAGGACAGAACAATAGACATTTTCTAAGGCTCGGGTCCCCAACTTTTATTTTGTGAATTGATTGATTCTTTAATATCCACATTGATAGACAGGTAGAAATCGTTTTCCACTACAGCATCTTCTTGAAGCAGGTTCCAACATACAACATACACCAAGCTTTATTAATCCATCAAATAATCACGACGCAAACATTCAGGACACAACAGTTAGACAAACAACATTTCTCCAGTAGACCATTGAGTCCAAGCTTGTTGCCTGCAGGAATTCAGGAAATTTACAGCAGTGGGAAAGAAACTGTTTTTGAAACGAGTTGTTTTGGTGGCATTTGTCCTTCCAGAGGGCATGAGCTGAAATAGATGGTGTGCGGAGTGAGTGGAGTCAGAAGTGATCTTACGGACTCTGCATACTGTCCTTTCGTGGTGTAATGACAAGGGACTAATTGTACATAGTGTGTTTACTGTGTTGTGGTTGTTTTTTTATTATCTGCTAGTGGTTTATTAGTTATATATTTTCATTATTATTATTCAGCATTTGGAAATCAGGCGCCTCAACGACAGCCCAGCAACCATTTCAGCCAATCAGAGCTCTCCTCCCAACCAATCAGGATCCACCATCTACCAGCGCTCCCTCGTCGCCTTAGCGTTCTCGGACTTTCTTTTGTTTTCCTCCGTCATTGGTTCTTGTGTCCATGAGAATGTAACGTGTTATTTCATTATAAGATCGTCGATGTTTAGACACTTTCTGTACGATACGCCCGAATTAATCTTCCATCCATCCATCTTCTTCCGCTTATCCGGGGCCGGGTCGCGGGGGCAGCAGTCTAAGCAGGGGCTCCCAAGCTTCCTTCTCCCCAGCCACTTCCACCAGCTCCTCCGGACGTACCCCGAGGCGTTCCCAGGCCAGCCGAGAGACATAGTCCCTCCAGCGTCTCCTGGGTCTTCCCCGGGGCCTCCTACCGGTGGGACATGCCCGGAACACCTCCCGAGGGAGGCGTCCAGGAGGCATCCGGACCAGATGCCCGAGCCACCTCAACTGGCTCCTCTCGACGTGGAGGAGCAGCGACTCTACTCCGAGCTCCTCCCGTGTGACCGAGCTCCTCACCCTATCTCTAAGGGAGCGCCCGGCCACTCTGCGAAGGAAACTCATTTCGGCCGCTTGTATCCGCGATCTCGTTCTTTCGGTCATTACCCAAAGCTCATGACCATAGGTGAATTAATCTTGTACCGGTTTAATGCATCTTGTTTCCGTAATCTGCACTGATGAAGCGTTCACTGACTCGCCGGCGTTTACAGTTTCCCTGCTCCCTATTGCTGCCCGTGGTGCGCTCAAGGGCTATAGGAATTTTGAGTATTTGGCGAGAAATGTCATTAGGCTGTCACCAGTTTTTTTTTACACTGTAGCATTGAAAATAGGTTTTATTTCAGCATTTCTTTGTATTTTAATTGTTTATTTTTGCATATAGATATGTTGTTATTATTAACGTCATAATTATTCAACTGTCAACTTCAATTAATCAACTATAAACCCGCATAACCATCAATAAAGAGTGGTTAAAGGTGCACTGGTGTCCTGTTCATCGTCCTGGCCGGACAACCTGGGGAGATTGAAAATAATTAAATCAGTCCTAAAATACTGTCACAAGTTCTGGTCTCCTTCCAAACTCCCCCTTTACACCGGGGACAGTCGGGGTGAACCAATGATTTTAGATGCTCTGGTGATGATGCGCTGTAGTTTCTTCCGGAAGGTTGTGTCAAAACTGCTGAACCAGACTGTGACAGATGAAGTGAGGATACTTGGATAACAATGGGTGTGTAAAAATGGTGCAGGAGATGAGGTCTTACACTGAATTTCTTGAGCTGTCGGAGATGGAAGAGTCTTTGCCGGGCTTTTTTATCGATGTGGTCTGCGTTTATTTTCCGTTGCTGCTAACGATGGTTCCAAGGAGGTTAAATGAGTCACTTGTGGAGATGGGTTCACCTTGAATGTACACAGGAGTTTTAAAAGATTGGCTGGCGTCTTAGGTCAACAATGAGTTCTTTTGTTTTTGATCTGTTCACCAGTTCACCGCTCGATTGATCCATCATGAATATTAGTTATGTCCCAAAGGGTTTGAGAACTACAGACGAGTTTCAGTAACGGTTTAAAACATTTTACCTCCTCCTTTCAGCTGTACCCGTCTTAAAAACATGAAAGTTATTCCTCTCTTCCCATTTGGCACATCATAATTACTCACCATGGTGCGTTTATAAGCACTTTTTCACTTGCCATTTTTTTGCATGCTGACGCGCACTTCCTGATCGCCATACACTAAAACGCTTCATAACATAACAGAAAAGCCCTCCTTTGCAGCCTCTCACCATTCAGGGTACTGAGGTGGAGAGGGCCGACAGCCACAACATCCTGGGCCTGCTTTTAACATCAAACCTGAGCTGGACTAGAAATACGACCTCTACAGTAAACAAAAAACAAGCTCAGCAGCGCCTGTACTTGGTTCGTCTTTTACGGAGGGCTGGACTAAACCATTGGCCTCTTCCCCAGGCCTACAGGGGACTGGTGGAGAGCGTCCTGACGAACGGCATCACTGTGTGGTTTGGAAATACCACACAGGAAGAGTGATAAAGACTGCAGAGAGAATCATAGGGACTAAACTCCCATCCATGACCACACTCGACACACAGCGCTGCGAAACGAAAGCTCAGGCCGTACTCAGGCTGTACATTCAGCACCCAACGCTCTCACTACTCAGACCTAAACACAAACCTCACATCATAACACACACCACACGCTTTTAGAACAGATTTTATCCAGCCACAGTGAGACTCTTGGCCAGTGCATAAAGAACTATTATATACTTCATATTTATTATTCTTACATGTGTTTTATTTAATTATTTATTGATGTTTGTTGTTCTGTTTTTTTTTATTATTGACTCGATGGGCAAATGCAGTGCAGTTCCTATGCATGTGTACAGTTTGTGCTCTACAAATGGCTAATTAAACTTTAAACCCTGAACCTTGATAACGAGATGCAGACGGTGCACCGCAGATTGATTTTCACCTGCATCTGCACTGGGAAAACACACATTTTGCTCAAAAATGGGAAAAATGGGTTTAAACTGAATTCCAACATGGTCTATAACCATTTACTGGAAAACGGTTTAAGCAACTATTTCGGTAACAATGTGCTTATGTTAAAATAAAACCTCTGAACCGTGTACAAAGGGAATAATCTGGCTACATCCTGTATTTAAATCAGATAATGGTCCATAATTGCTGCCTAAATATCGGAGTGTTCTTACCGTAATAACCCGAGTAATGGGGCAGTGCTAAAAGTGCTCCTCTTTATGTTCTCTCCCATATGTCCTGTATAAATTAGTCCGACTCCATTAACCGCGATGCATTCTGCTCGCTCTTCCCGGCCCACCCCCCACCCTCCCTCCTCCCGCAGCGCCCCCTCTCTGCAGCGCCCCCTCTCTGCACCCCGTCCCCTCCCCATCCTCATTGTAACTGCAACAAACTGCTTACCACAGGTCTTTGAGTCACGTCCCCGGTGCTGGCTGCTTATAATTGCCTCCTTCATTTTTTGCCGTCTGTGTCTCTTTAAAGGTCCATATATAAAGCAGAACCGACTCTTGCGAGCTTTAAGACCTCTATTACCACCTGACATCACAAAGTGGAACAGAGCGTTTTCCGTTTGAGGGGAGAACTCAGCCTAAATACGTGTCAATGAACAAAACACAACACCCAGGCATGTTTTTGATAAGGAAACTATATTAGAACATCAGTAAATAACGTAATATGAGCCCTTTAAAGGTCTTCTATTATGCAAAATTGATATTTTAAGAGCTTTAAGATGTTTAATAATGTTGTTACCTCCTCAAAAAGAGACCTGGAGCCCTGACGAAGACCACTGTTGGCGTGCCTCCATGTAATAAAGGACGTTTACTATGTCCAGTCAGTGTGCCTCAGATTTGTACCTCGCCCATTTCTACATTTTACAGTAAGAGGTACATTCTGTTAAAGGGGCAGTTCCAAATGTTGGACATAAGGCCTCATTTCCTCATGAAGTGAGGGTTGGAGACGTGTGGAGACACTTTTTCTTAAATCTTCCATCCAGTCCTTGTATTTGCAGAGGTTGCTGGTGCTAGGCTAGTGCATGTCAATGGCCACAGTCGTCCTGCCACTAAAAACAGTCTGACCCACTCCACAGACCCGAGGAAAAACTATTAGAACTCCAGACTGTCCCTGTGAACGTCTGTGTCCAGAGAATAATGTTTGAAATAAAACTAATCTTGCATCACATGAATCGTCGCATGTTGAGGGACTATTTCCTCATACATCAGTTGCCGCTGCTGAGCTTCTATCAGGAAGAACAACTCACTGCTGCTCAGACATAAATCCTTCAAATGCAACGGTCGGTTTTACTTCTAAAATTATTCTCTGGACACAGACGTTCACAGGGACAGTCTGGAGTTCTAATAGTTTTTCCTCGGGTCTGTGGAGTGGGTCAGACTGTTTTTAGTGGCAGGACGACTGTGGCCATTGACATGCACTAGCCTAGCACCAGCACCTCTGCAAATACAAGGACTGGAGGAAGATTTAAAAAAGTGTCTCCACACGTCTCCAACGCTCTGGCTCACGAGGAAATTAGGCCCTGTGTCCAAAATTCTGAACTGTTCCTTTAAGAATTCAAATCAATCTTTATTGTCATATCGTTGTACATACAACTATAGTGCAGGCAAGATCAAATTGCATTTCTCTAGGTATTCATTATATTAAAAGAACATAATTTAAAACACACACATCCCCCCCTTGCTTCCCCTCACCCCAACACATCAATTCACATTTCACCGAGACAAATCTGGTTAGAAAACGTATTGCAGTTGCAGTTGAAAATGACAGTACTGTGTATAAAGTGCTAGTTAAAGTGGCTGAGTGAGATAAATACTTAAAACTGAGCTGAAACACATGCAACACACATATAATATACATGATGTACATAAAGTTCAGGTGCAGTAGTGTATATGTGATTCCAGATCAACTGTTCAGCATCCTAACAACAGTGGGAAGAAGCTGTTCATCAGTTTAACCTTCGCAGATCACCTGTTCTACCATTTTTATACTTTTTTTAATTACTTTTGTATGACCCAGTGAAGCGCTCCACTTTTTCTTTTCATCTGTCACCTGGAGCTGTGTTCTGTTTCATTCACACGTTTGAGTAACCCTTTTTTTTTTTTATTAGTCCGTCTACATCTCCAAAGCTCAAAACGCCCTGTTCCACCTTGTGATATCATGTGCTGGTAGTTTTCAAGCATCTTTTCACCTTTTGTTCAGAGGATATTTGCAATTCCAGGGCTCAAATCATCCAGATGGTTTTAGTGAAGGTGTGTGGAGCTAAAAAAAAAACACAATGGAGCATTTCCTCTATTTACAACATGATATCACAAGGAGGAAACAACATTATAACATCAGAAAATGGTGTAATCTGAGGCTTTTCATGCGCTTAGTCTCTGCGCTTTTTGCTTATCTCGTTTCTCCATTCAAATCTGTATTTCCAAAGCCGTTTAAAAGCCCCGTCTCCTGCACCTTACAGACAAAATCCTCCTATAGATTCAACAGTTCGGGGGTCGACGGCATAAAAAGCCAGAAACCGTGATAAACATCGTGCGAGTAGAAGCAAACAGGTCGTCATGAGAAAGTTCTCGAAACAGTCGGATAGAAAGTACATTTAATGGTTGCCGTGCGGTTTCTAAATGACTCCGTGGGCCAGCCCGGTTCACTCCTCCTCACGAACCCTGCTCTCCGCTGTAGCTCGCCTTCCCTCTGCCGCTCACGACCCGCTAGCCCGAGGTCTCGCGGTGTCTTCTGGTAATTGCGTCGGGTTCAGAACTCGCAGACGTGTGTGTAGACCTTCTCGTGACCGTGTGTGTGGGGCTGTAGCACTGAGTTTGGATAAAGCAACGCGATAAATAAGCTGCAGCCGTGCCCATGTGTTATGAAGTCGTTTTTTTTCCTCCAGGCGTTATTAAAGTCCGTACTATCTCCAGAGCAGAGTTTATCTGGTTGGTCTTGTCTGTAAGGTAAGTTAAAAAGTGAAATTGATTCTAAATGTAGGCACTGCTCTGCTAGAAGCTGTGTTAGACTTGAATCTGAGCGTTATTTTAACAAAATCTGACCAGGAAGAACAAGTTCACCTCAAATAACATGGCAGTCACAGGCTACAGTTAAACACGACCAAGAATCCAGGCTGCCAGGAAACTACGAATCTGCGTCTCCCCTAAGACGACTCATGATACGATATCGTCACGGCATGAACCTCACAGTATGATATTTACTTCGATATGGTGGGGAGGCTCACGACATTACGATATTCTACAACATTTATTGTCATTAGGGATGTAACGAAATCCAAATCTCTCTGTACGATATTTTCACCATAAACATCTCACCGTACCAGATTTATTGCAATATTTTGACTGTGAATCTGCTCCTTTTTCCTCTAAAAATGCTTCACAAGACTTAATCCAAAGAATGAAGATTTCAAAGTGCTCAGAACAGTTATTTCTTCATGTCGTCTGCACTGAAACGGAGCAAAGGATCATGGTCTATGTAGTTCCCTCTGTTTTTTCAGCAATTTCTGCATCATAACCATTCATTTCACTAGCGAGGACCACGCCAACAGCACGTGCGAAGCGAAAAGTGTTTATTATACAGAGACGAGGCAGGTCGGCTGGGTTGAGACTCAGGGTGGGGGGTTCCGTCTCAATCTTCACATGGCCCAGCAGGAACGGGACCCCCCCCCTCGTAGGAATCTTATGTCTGGAAGAGGGTGGGGTCGAGTTATTCGGGACGAACTGGGTCGCCGGGATAGGCTGCTACAAACGGGCTTCTGGGAAATTGAGGCGTGGTCGAAGTGAGCTGTGATTCGCCGGAGAGGAGGCGAGGGCGGATGAGGTGTCGTTCTGTTAATCATATTGACTACATTTAAGCAAAGAGATTTGTGATTCGATATATTGTGATGGTCCATGCTATTATGGTGAGACCTTTGACGATACGATATCACCATATTTCGGTTACTGTTGCATCTCTAGTATATGCCTTTTGCACTATTTACCATTTATTATTTTCTTTATACACACGGGAGTAAGAAACAATTTCGATTCTTTATATGTTTTCTGGTATGAAGAATTGACAATAAACTTTGAACTTGAACTCTCATATTGATCACAAGCTCCTGAAAACTGTTCTTTCAAACGATTTTGTATTTTTATGAGTTTTCAGACTAAAAACTTGTGTCCCCATGGTAACTGCTGAACGTTTCACCATAGACCCCCTTCCCAGCACTATGTCACTGCAAAGCATGAGTAGGTTTATTGAGCCGTCATTTTGTCCCCAGGGAGATGTTATTGCTTTACATGCAATTCTCCACAACCTGGCAGTAGGAATTCATTACAGGTGTTTTTATTACAACACAAAAAAGACTCTGTATCTCCCTGGAGACAAACGGCGACCAGCTCCGACCCGAAACGTCACACAGTGTAGTGTTTTTTAGCTCTTTTTGAGTCGCTGCACACTACTTTGGCTAAATGGATTCCACAGCACATCACCCACCAAAACATGGCCAAAATAAACCAGTTAGAAAATGTCACGGTCTCTGTTGTGCCGTGTTTTTTATTAATAACAAACATATTACATTAATTCACAAAAAACAAAAGTAGGCCAAAAGATCGGACTCTCGGCGAGAACTGGAACAAAGGGCCAGACCTTGTGCGCATTAAAAAAAAGCACAAACCTCGAGGGAAATACTTTACACACGCTGCAATTCACAAACTTTAGGATGAGCCCATTTGTTAAGGCGGCAAACACGGCTACGGCAAAGGTTTAAGCTCTGTGCTGCAGCGGTCATTCAATAATTTACCATAAATAAGTGTAAATAGTGCAGAAGTACAAGTGTGGCGATGTGGTGATTGTGCAGTGGGGTCGCTCACAATACGATGGTATAAGTAAACATTTCTATTATCACATTTTGCCTTGTTCCTATTGACATTGTGAAAATCTGTACCAAAAACTGAGCCAATAGGACAGCAGTAAAGGGCTGCACACTTTTTCACAAGTTTTAATGTACTATATAAGAAACTACTACTACAGAAACTTGAACAATACAAAGATGAATTAACTTCTTAGGTTCCTTTCTAAGACAATGTAGCCAAAGTGTATTTTTACCTTGTTGACATGTTTCGGCTGCTAGCTGCGAGCCATCTTCAGAACTGTCACCGGTGTTGGTGGTGACGTGTCATATATCAGCTGTTGTTACTTCCTGTAGGCGTGGTCAGCCTGATGGGACCTGCAGGTCGCCCACACTGACCACGCCTCCTGTCGCCCGGTGGTCTCTGGAGGAGAACAGGAAAACCTAAAATCTGCCATATCAGACCACTGTAAAAGAAATAACCACATTATGGATCGGGACGGGGCTCGGGTCATTGGATCGGAGAACAACAAGTTCAAACGCTGGATCAGGAAACGAGGCACTGACAGCATCACCCGTGATGACGGCGCGTTCCTCCTTTCACACACCTGGGACACCCTCCTCCAGAGACCACCGGGCGACAGGAGGCGTGGTCAGTCTGGGCGACCTG